>OZ026496.1:22006479-22675012 GCA_964019985.1 Aurelia sp. 4 Dawson et al 2005 | reverse complement strand
TTTCTGATGATCCAAATGCTGCCTATGAGGATTTGGTATGCAATTTTCGTAAGATAGTAGACAAGCATGCTCCCTTGAGAACCAAAACGGTTAGAGGGAATGATGCACCTTTTATGAATAAAACATGGAGAAAAGAAATTTATAATAGAACTTGCCTGCAGAGAAAATTTAAGAAAAACCGGACCAGAGGAAATGAACTTAATTTCAAAAAGCAGAGAAACAAATGCGTTTCCCTTAGGAGGAAAGCAATCAAAAATCATTTCAGAAGGGTGACAGAAAACTGGGTAATGACAAATAAGGATTTTTGGAAGTTTGTTAAACCATTCTTGACAAATAAAGGGGGATTATCAGGGAACGACATTTTGCTTGTAAAAGATGATAAAATTATTACAGAAGATCATGAACTTGCTGAGACTTTTAATGATCATTACATCAATATTGTCGAGAAATCCAGAGAGGAAAAGCCACAAAGCCTAGCAGACACAATTGAACAAACTAGACAAACAAACAATTACTGATAGAGAGATCGTGAAACTGATCCTCGAAAAATATGCCAGTCACCCTAGTGTCTTAGCTATAATTCAAAATCCAGAAAACCATTTTTCAACCTTTTCATTTCGTGCAGCTGAACCAAATGAAGTAAGGAAGCTGCTTAAAAGCATAGACAGTAAAAAGTCAACTGGGGAAGACCAAATTCCTCATAAACTTTTGCTTTTGGCTTCAGAAGAACTGACTATACCCCTAACAGATGCAATAAATAATAGTTTTAAGAAATACAAGTTTCCGGACAAAGGAAAGCGAGCGGCCGTAACTCCATTGGATAAAGGTGAGCCAGTTCGTACAACGGAGAAAAACTATCGTCCCGTCAGCGTGTTGAACGCTTTTTCGAAAATCTATGAGAAAATAATCAAAGATCAACCCATTCCTCATCTTGACCATTGTCTTTCAAAGTTCATAGCGGCATATAGACAGCAATACAACACACAGCATGTCTTGATTAGATTGATTGAAGAGTGGAGACAAAACCTTGACAATGATAATGTTGCGGGGGCCGTTTTGATGGACCTTTCGAAAGCTTTTGACTGTATCCCACATGATCTACTAATTGCAAAATTATCTGCATATGGTCTTCATGAAGACGCACTCGTTTATATCTATACTTACCTGAAACGTAGACAACAGTCAGTGCGTATTAACAACACATATAGCACTTTTCAGCTTGTGCTCTCTGGTGTACCGCAAGGATCTGTTCTTGGCCCAATCTTATTTAACTTATACATAAACGATCTTTTTCTTTATATAAAGAAAGCTACCTTGCACAATTATGCAGACGATAATACTCTAGCGGCTTTTTCGAATACAGTCCCAAACCTAGTTAGAATCTTAGAACAAGAATCAAATGTTGCCATAGATTGGCTTGAAAGGAACCAAATGATTGCAAATCCCAACAAATTCAATGCCATATTGGTAACAAAGGGGAGAGATGACACAACAGGGGTAAAACTAATGATACAAGGCAAAAAATTCAATCTGAAAATGCAGTAAGACTTCTGGGGGTAAAAATCGATCATAGACTAACTTTTGATGAACACATTTCCGATCTATGTAGAAAAGCCGCTGCGCAGCTAAACGCTTTGAAAAGACTTGAGGGTTACATGGAATTGAAAGCCAAAGAGATATTGGTTCAAAGTTTCGTCTTTTCTAATTTCAATTACTGCCCTTTAGTATGGCATTTTTCCTCTGAAAAGTCAATGAAGACAATTGAGAAGATCCATGAGCGAGCTCTTAGAGTTCTTTACAATGACTCTAACAGCTCTTACGACGATTTACTTTCCAAAGCTGGGAAATGCACGATGAAAATCAGCCGTCTCAGAACTTTTTGTACTGAAATTTATAAAACTGTATCAAAACTAAATCCGCCTTTCATGCAGGATATTTTCAAACTAAAAGAAACAACTAGATCAGCAAGAAACCCAAATAAATTAATTCATCATAGACCAAACCAAGTTACTTTCGGGTCAAAAAGTCCCCTATATTTAGGACCACAAATTTGGAATGCTTTGCCCAAAGAGATCAAATTAGCCGAAAACATTCAAATTTTTAAGAGAATGATAAAACAATGGGGTGGGCCAACTTGCAACTGTAATATCTGTAGCTAGCACTGAAATATGCCTATTATATAGATATAGACTGTTAGTAGTTTAAATATTCGATTTAGATTAGTTTCTACTAAATTAATTTTAGAAGCTAGAGTGAGATCAACTAAAAATAAGATGACAACAACAACAACAACAACAACAACAACAAGTGCCCTCGTGCCTTCGATGTTGGTGTGCCTTCGTTCCCTCGTGCCCTCGTGCCCGCGTGCCCGCGTGCTCGCGAGCCCAAATTTTCGGAGTGTCCTCGCGCCTTCAATGTTGGTGTGCCTCGTGCCCTCGTGCCCAAACTTTCGGCGTGCCGTCGTACCTTCAATGTTGGCGTGCCCTCGTGCCCACGTGCTCAAATTTTCGACGTGCCCTCGTGCCTTCGATGTTGGCCTGCCCTCGTGCCCGCATTGCTTTACAACGATGGATAAAATCTGACATGAACTTAAGGACTTTTCATTTATTTTGACGGCTGCACCATGTAGCCTGCATTTTAAGTGCTCGCAATTTTCAAATTTCTTCTGTGATGATTAGGGTAAGAAGGGGTAAAGTTAACTACGGGGCTAAAGTGAACTATCTAGGATTTTTTATTTTCTCACGTGAACATGAAGTCGGATGAAAAAGATATTCATATTTAAGCTTCTTAGAAAATCATAATTTGCAGTGTCAGGTTGTGTTCTGAAGATGCAGAAAATATTCTAATACAGGCTGCTGAAAAACCCTCCTGAAATTTTACTTTCGAGGCTTGACCTTCACTTACAAATGCAGTTGCAGATCCAAGAATTCTGTTTGATTTTATGAAACAAGGATATCTATCTATCGATAGAGAAAAGATAGATTGTCATGACCATGAGCTTGCAGTATTGATAACTGCGTTTCGTTTTTATTTATAGATTTTTTGTAGTTTTGGTTTTACCTCTGAGATAGGTTTCGGGTTAAAGTGAACTACCTCGAAAAAAGTGTTTCTCTCCGTGGTGATATGGTATCTATATGCAATATAACATTTTCTTAAGTGTATTCCTATGATTATCCATCGATTGGTATTCAGATTTCACTTTGTGACTCGAATTTGTACCCTAAGGGAGTGGTCATTTTTGAAGCTGGGTACAGGGGTGGAAGAATTTTTGGAGGGGTGCCAAATCATTTTGCCTCGTCTAATTGGGGTATCAAAATTCTTTGCAAAAATTACAAAGTATATGATGGGTTGTGAAATTTTTGGAATATATGTCTGACTGAAATGCAAATGCATATCTCTCATAAAAATTCCATATGTTACTGATGTGTTCATCAGGCAAGGAAGAAGATACTTGAAATAGTTGGCGATGGTGCTTTGTTTATGACTTGTTTACTTTAAGTTTTGGCTTAATTCATGTTCAGATTGCGCTACTTAGTGGTTCTACCGGGTGTCTCAAAAAAAGTACCCCCTTTTGACTGGAAATAGGAACGAAGCGATAAGATACCATTACTCTCCGAGCAGTTAGCTAAATTTATCAATCTTCAACTTAGATTCACATACCTTGTATTTAAGAATCGTCCACGAAACACCAGAGATACAAGCTTGCAACGAAAAAATTTACAGTGCACCCAAAACCAGAGGTTTTGTAAAAGGGCCTAGCCATGATTTGTATTATGGATCTTTTCCAAAGCACCTGTAAACTTTAACTTTCAGTTTTTCGCTTTTCAAAAGAATAAGAAAGACTCTTGGAAATCATCCTGATTAAACAAATGTAACAAAAATGTGGTAAGAATGATGAAGTCGTGCAACATCTCCCAAATGAGCATGCGTGTGTTCCTTTTCTTCTTCTTTGACACTTGGAGTGGAATGCAATGCACGGATTGATTCCTCAAAGGAATAACTATTTGGAGAACGATTGAAGCATTTCAAGGTATAATTCTTTTCAATGGAGAAAGGTAAAGGTCAAAGTCGAAATTCCTGTGCAACATGCCTGTGATAGCAAATCATGACTAGGCCCTTTTACAAAACCTCTGGTTTCGGCTGCACTGTAAATTTTGACTTTGCAAGCTTGTATCTTCAGTGTTTGGTGGCCAATTTTTAAATGCAAGGTATGTGGATCTAAGTTGGTTGAAGATTGATAAATTTAGCTGTCCACTCGGGGAGTAATGATATCTTATCGTTTCGCTCCTATTTCCAGTCAAAAGGGGGTACTTTTTTTTGAGACACCCGGAAGCTTTCCATGTAGATTTAAGATAAATCGCTCAATAATGGGGTCTGAAATTTTTGGCGTCCTTGAAATGGGGTGGCAAATGTTATTACATTTAGAAAATGGGGTAAGAAAAAGTTCCCATTTGTCTTAGAAATTCTTCCACCCCTGTCCCCAGAATTAAAAATGACAGCTCCCTAAAGATAGTTTTTGGTAAATATTTTGATTCTGCAAAGATTCTTCTCAACATAGGCCACCATTTTACTTTTAATTTTCTTTGATTTTTTGGTTTTGGCATTGAAAGGACTGCTTAGAGTCGCAAAGTGAACAACGATTTCAGGTTCCCCTGGTATTTGATTGGTTTATTGAAAAATTTGGTAAGTAGTTCACTTTACCCCGTGTCGGGGTAAAATGAATTAGACGAAGTAGTCTCCAGAGAAAGCTCTTTTGTAAGACAGTGGAAAAAGATCTCAAAAACAGTTTTGCTGTATAAACTTACCTGAGGACATAATTTCAAAACAAAGTTTAAAAGTTTGCCCTCAGCTGCAGTCTCTTCTGCGTATCCTTAAAAACCTCCAAAATAGTCCGCTCTACCACGTCTTATACTAAATGATCTCCTTCATTTGGTACAGCCTAGCCGTTAATGTCCCTATCATTAACTAGATACCGTCAAGTGTGCTTGTTGTTAAGTTCCGTAGATGTTTGTCTCTACAAAACTTTATCCATGTTTTAACTTTTTCACTTCAAATCCTCTTCTTTGGTTTTTTCGGATGTCATTTAAAAAAAAGGATCACTAAGTTTCAAACTTTCAAGAAACATGTCAAAGTTCACCTCCCTCAAGAGTGTCCTGAGCATTTTGCACTAGGGCACGCCGAAAATTTAGGCACGAGGACACGAGGGCACACCGACATCGATGGCACGAGGGCACGCCATGAATTTGGGCACGCGGGCACGAGGGCATGAGGGCACGCCGAAAATTTGGGCACGCGGGCACAAGGGCACGAAGACACGCCAACATCGATGGCACGAGGGCACGCCGAAAATTTGGGCACGCGGGTACGAGGATACGCCAACATCGATGGCACGAGGGCACACCGAAAATTTGGGCACGCGGGCACGAGGGCACGAGGACATGCCAACATCGATGGCACGAGGGCACGCCGAAAATTAGGGCATGCGAGCACGAGGGCACGCGAACATGGAAGACACGAGGGCATGCCGAAAATTAGGGCACGCGGGCACGCCAACATGAAAGACACGAGGGCACACCGATAATTTGGGCACGCGGGCAAGAGGGCACGAGAGCACGCCAACATGGAAGGCACGAGGGCACGTAGGACACGTAGGGCACGCCATTTAACAGACTCCAATTAGATACGTTACAATAGATCAAATTACCTGAAACTTACGGCGCTTTAAACTGCTTCAGCCTAAGATAAGAAGGAAAGGACATGATGTGCTTGTATGTAGCATATGGTAGTTAATGATGTAATGCAAGATTATTGAATCTCTCAGATTATTGCCAGACTGCTGAATCTAAGTCATAGAATCTTTCAATACATTATAGTATTACTATCTTGAAAATTACTTCAGAATACCTCAGCCTCATTGTCATTCAAAAGACAAATTGCTTCTTAAAATCAGCAAGTGCTACGATCAACCTTCCTTGCTCATTCCACAACTCTCCCTACATACCGAAAGTAAAGGTAATTACAATTAAGTATTAGCATGCAGGAAAAAATCTGACAATTCATATTCTCCTCTTTCTTCCAAACAGATTATGTCAGTTGCAAAGATATTTACGAGGATAAGAACACAACTCAGAATGGACTGTACAAACTGAAATCAGGAAACCACTATTGCATGATGGATCAAAGAGGTGGTTGTGGAGGAGGAGGTTGGACACTTGCAATGAAGATTGATGGAACGAAGGTAGCTTTTTCTTCCGTGATTCCTCCGATTCAACAGCCAGAAATTACTTTTTACATTTAAGAACAAGCACCTTCTTGCACATATCGAAAATATTTACCACCATTCAAATCAAAAGCGTACATATTGTTGCAGCTACATATAAACTGAAATGGCTTCACAATGAAGGTGATAGAGCAACTCAAGCGTAATACTGAGATGAATAAGGAGGTAGATTTCAAAACATAATATTACCATGGCTCATTCCATCCCTTGGCAGACGTAAAATAAAATGGGCCATAAAGCAGCAAATGAATCGGTCAGATGAGCTTACTTTCCATATTTCTTAGTATTCGTTTGCTGCGGTCATTGATATCATTTTAATTGAAAAAGTAACTTCAGTTGCGCCATCAAGCCTAGTACATATGACTGGTGAACAAATGGTACTTTGTGGCAAATCTAGTGCTAACTACATGACATAAGTAAACAAATCTTGCTCTCTGCTCAGACAATTGGACAAGAACAATTCAGAACGATCCGGACACGCAAAACATACTGATCCCTGAATATCAAAAGCAACGCTTTTAAGCCCCTGGGCTTTATACCGACCTGTTTCATTCCCGATACATTCGGCATGCATGGGTTACAGTAGTGCCTTGCATTTAAGAAACACGAATTTAAGAAACACCAGACCTTTATTTTCACAATAGTATTCCCTCTTATAAGAAACTGGTGCGGGTCTAAAAAGGACTTTTCTTTCTCAAAGACTACGTCTACAATAGAAATTTGAGAAAGATAACAAAAAAAATCAACTTTCCAGTTGAATCAGCCTGTACATACTCACATGAAAACATGAATTTTGCATGCAAATGAAGGGGTTTTAGCACCTTCCTGGAATAAATGTAGCCTTTCTTGGTATCAAAGATTTACAGATACAAATGAAAATAGTATGTTTTGTATGACAATCACAGAGCTTGTGTCATAGTAGTTCATGGATAATACATGATCTTGCTAATAAGAAACTTAATGAAAATTTATCCTAATTTTAAGTTTATATCTCATTTTGTAAGAAACACATCAGATTTCAAATTAAAAATGTTATTTTCTACATGCGGGACACTGCTACATTCCTTTCCTTTTGAAGTAGGAAATTTCTGCAAGGCACCATTTTCAAAGGTCTGCAAAGGCGATCGAATTCGACGAGCAAGGTTCCTCGAAATTTCTGTCCTAAAAGATGCCACTCCTATACATCAGCACATACCTTATCCTTTTGAGAAAAAGAAACTACCTCGAAAAACCTTATTCGTATAAAAGGAAGAATTTTTAATCCGTGCTCGAAGATATTATGTACTAAATGCTCTTCATATCATTGATCAAATGTAGAAACATTAGGGAAACTTCCTTACGCTGCTAGCACGCTTTCAAGGTTCCTCGATAGGGATTTTTAAAACAAATTGTTTCGACATTTGAAGGGAGATACCGATTTCTTCTAGAAAAACTATAGGAATAATTGAATATTATTACTCATCAGTGAGAGATTGCAATACACCACTGCTTGTTCATTAAAAGAGCAGTACGCTTTCAATAGGCGTGCTAATTTCCTGACTCACACCCATGGAGGTAACGGATATTGCACTGATCAAGACAGAGCAGTAACTACTTAAAATGACGACATTTAACTATCTGTATATGAGACTGCGTTCATACGATGCTGGCACATTTTGAAAACGATGACAAATTCAATGGTAGCAAAATGTGAGCTAGCGTTCACACGATGCCATGACACTTTGATAACAGTGCGAAGTTTGACGGTAATGAACTCACGGTAAGATGTTGACGCCAAAGAAATGTACCTAAACCCCGAGAATCGATCAGTTTCGTTCCAAAAGCGTTGACAAATGTTCTGTTTTCATCATTTTCGAATGTTCACACGATGCCATTTCCAGAATATGTCGGTTAGAGTTCCATTTTCAAAATTTACCGTTTTCAAAATCTGCCGGCAAAAATTTGCCGCTTTCGTGTGAACGAGAGGCCTATCTGTCAAATTTTCGACGTTTTCAAATTATGCCGGCATCGTGTGAACGCAGAGTGAGATAAGGGTGTATTTGGATTAATACGCTCATTGAAATAATAAATAAAGAGTTTAAGGCCCAAGGAACAAAAATCAAGTGTTGCCAAATTTCGGGATTGGTTGCAGGGAGCTTGAAGGGTTCAAAGTTAAGAGTTCTCGCGTATGCGTCATCAGTTTTTGTTCTGTTACTGAGCAAGGGAAGCATTCGCTACATATCTTCACCAATCATCTGAAAGCAGCCAGATAGAACCATCTTTTGGCTATTATGAAACTCTCAAGCATCATAAACAAATTCTTCACGTCAAAGAAAAGATAAAGAATTTCCAGTTGTGAAACAACTCAAGGGACTAAATATGAAATTCAGAATACTCTTTATAACGGATGGTAAAGATGCCTGTGTAAAAATTATAGTTGCAAGTTGGTTTGTTGCAAAATTTCGTCAGGTTGGGGTTCCGCAGGTTTAACTGGCAGCAAACAATTAACTAGATTCTCTTCCGACTTTAAATCTCCAGGATACATTAAGAGCAGAGTCTTCTTATTGGACTACAAAGCAACTTCTTAACGAAGCTGTTGGACTGCAGTCGCCAGATAAATTGGAGGCAAAGTATCCTGCATTCAACAGCATTAAATATGACAAAGTGTGCATTGGAATAAAATATTCTGGAAATACAAAATGGATTGAAATTTCATCATCGTCATCATCATTACTAAATGTGTTTCAAATGGGTACATACAAAGCAACGAATATCTCAAGACAGACATGGAAAGAATTGATCCAAGGTTCTTCTTTGCAAATCAATTGTAACCGACAAGGATTCAATGTGAAGAACGACAATGGAAAGATTTTTGCAAGAATCGGCATCATTGGCAACAACGAAAATGATTGTGCGTCGCCTGATTCATTTATTGGATTCGGAACTACAAACATCGAGTATGCTCCTGCAAATTTAAAGAAAGTTTCATGTGGCAATTTTGCAATTCATGCGTCTGATGGAGACAGATCTTTAGCCGCATTTGGGTATTTATTAATCAAGTGACTAAGAAACAGAACACAAATATGTCACTGTAGATATCAAAATAGTCAGATAGTGTTGTGCATGTCTATTCAGTATGCTTTGACTAGCAGCAAAACTTCAAGATTGTCGTCAATGGCAACATGTATAACCAATGCATTCATTTTGGAGACCTCTGAGGTCAGTTGTTAGTTGTTTTTTTCTGTCAAATCTAAAGAAGCTACGAGCAGTACAATACAATTGACCTGTGCCAATCTCAGCGGCAAAATGACATAAAGTCATCGAGTTTCCAATATGAATGGCAGCTACAGCATAAACTAATTTTTGATTACAAGGAAACATAAATGGCTCTTACAAGATGAATTATTTTATCTAAAAGAAAAGACAAATGTGAAAAACAGATATGACAGACAAATACATGACATAAACAAAAGAAATATCAACACTATAACGAGATACATGTTCCTGCATTTCAATTAATTGTACTCAATCTTCACAATCGTTTCGTATTCTCAATAAAACGAATTGTTTCCTCTATTATTATGCTGTTCAAACTCACATCTAAGCTAGGTTTTCTTAAAAGTAATAGATTTCAAAGTGATTTGGAGTCTATGTACGAAACGTTGAACTCAAGAATGGTTTCAAGATGACCAAAACGCATTACCTGTGGAAATTAGAAATGCCACATCAAAAACTTTGTTAAAACACTACATTTATTGTTATTTATTGGACAAAGTCGAACGATAAATCTAGACCTATGCTGATTTGCAATGAGGTACTAACGGTGCAATTTTTTTAAACTTGATGAATTTACCTCATCATATATCAGAACAGGGGGGAGTGCTCTCTCCTCGATTAGTTTACCTCTTTAGAGAGCTCTTCCTTAAAGTAATTCCTTTCATACAATTTATCATTGAATTCTTTTTTTTTTTTTTTTTTTTTTTTTTTTCTATATTCATCTAAAATTTTACAAAATATTTTACATCTACATCCTACTATACTTTCTAATTACTATACAAACTATACAAACACTACAGGGACAGGACCACAAGGAGCAAAGGACAATGACTACCCTGTGGCCATTAACATAAAGACACGCAAATAATAACTAAATAAATACCGACAAAATGCTAAATATACGATTAATTACTCGAATCCGTTTCACATTGGATGTCAGGCCAGCATAGGAGAATGTGCTGAACAACAGGAACCCCGAAAGAGAGAACAACAGCAATAGCAATTGCTATCGCCACTGATCCTCCTCCAGGCCCCCACCCCTCAACACACCGCGCAAATACTTTTGGTTAGCATGGATAAGTTCCCATATTTTGCTTCATGTGCCTAACATCAAATGTGAAACGGACTTACAAAAGAAACGGGAAAAATGTACCTAGTGGCTGTGTGGCGTAAAAAGAAAGTTTGAATAAGTTATCCAAGCCGACCTGTTTTGTGGATGAAATCTAAAGTATGTTCGAGTATATTTCTGTTTACGTCATTAGAAAGTTCTTCATTACCATACAATAAGTATTGAACAAGAACGTTGTTTGGAAGGGTGTCGATTTGGACAAAAGGTCGTAACAATTCCGAAACTCCAGCGAGAAGATCTTGCCGTTGAATGTCAAATGATGGGCAAAGCAACAAAAAATGCTCCGTATCCTCAATGCCATCATTCGTTGGGCACATTGGGTTCACTGTATCCCTAAAATTGTGCTTGAATTTATGAAAATTCAATTTACTAAGACCAACTCTTATTTGTAAAAGATAACTCAAGCCTATTGGATCATGAATACCAAAGACAGACTTTGCACTGGGGCGAATTTTTGACAGAAGCTTTGTTTTAAAAACAGCAACAGAACGTGCAAGTCTGATTTCTGGATCAAGTTTATTCCATTCAGAAATGCAGTTAGGATAGAAGCTTGATAGAAATTTCTCTGTTCTTGCCCTTATCTGCCCAACAACATCCTGATTGCGAAGAGAGTAATTTGGCTGTTGAAATGGTGGGATTGGCTCCTTTGTATACAATGGGGTGAGGTTATTTATAATCTTATAGAACAAAGTAAGGCGTCTACTCCATCTACGAGAACTTAGTGTTTCCCAGCCAAGCTCTGCATACAGTTTTTCTCGTGATGTTCCCCTCCATGTTCCTGTTACAGCAAGAGCAGCAGAATATTGAACAGATTCTAATTAACATTGAATTCTTCTTCGTATTTGTATGTTGTATTTAGTTTTCTGTAACATTGTATTAATTCTTTGTGAATTATATCTACAATCTTTGTAATTTAGTTATTTGCAGGTACCTTAGAATTATAACTTGTACGTAGAGGATCTAAATTAGATTAATTGCTATTATGGTGCATCATCTCTTCGTTTGATTGGAAGCCTGGGGTCGTTCATTATAAGAGAAATGATCGAATTTGAAGATTTGCAACTACGGCTTACAAATCTCTCTATTGATTAGCTCCTCAAATATTTGCCGCTAATATTTACAAAATTGTCGGAAAACAGGTCACGGTCTCACCCTAATGCAGACACGGGTCTTAACCCTATCTGACCTGGCCACCCTCGTACATTTTCATTTATACGTTTTTCCGTGAAACGGTAAAACAATGAATGAACAAAGCAATGAAACGGTAACGATTTTGGCGTTCTATTTTTAGCCTTGTATCCATGGTAACCAAGTTTTCGTGCACCACTCTGTGAAAAATATACATTTTATGTCTCTTAATCCTTTTTAATTGGCCCATTTAAGTATTAACTATGAATTTACATCTATTTTGATCTATATATTTCATTTCTACACGAAAATCAAAGTTTTATGACCATTTAACACACATATGACGTCATAATACCAATTATGCTCTAGCAACAACAACAACAATTCTAATTAAACCATTGTTGTAAAAAATCATTGTTTATATAATGAACAGCTTTTGTGCCAAATTTAGTTACCATGTCTCAAGCAACAACAGAAATAAACAGGGGGATCCGGCCCCACGCATTGAGTTTTTCAAATCACCCAGGGCAGATAGGGTTAAAACACTTCGCTTTGCAACCTGTTACGTGCAACGTAGTTTCTCATATCGAGGTATGACCATGTGGAATAAACTAACCTCTAAAATAGAAAGGCTCCGTCAGTGGCTATTTATAACAATATTAACAACTGGCTATTTAATATTAACAATTTAGAATAACTGGCTATTTAATTTGCTGAAACAATCTTTGAAAAATCAAAGGACGTGAAAGTTTTTGTACAGCATCAAACTTTTCTTTTCTTATCAGAGTATAGCAGGTGTCTCAAAAAAATATCCCGATTTGGTCGATCCTAGCGATAAGAATATAGCGTGAATCAATCCGGAATGATTTTCAAAACATACCTCGATAGCCCGTTATCAAACCTCTCGAGAGTACAGGTTGATCATGACGTATCTCAACATGTTATTTTACCCGCCCCCCCCTGGGAGCTCTGGGGCATTTGTGGTCTTTCGCTTCACTTGGCATCGTCCCTGCAGTATTGCATAGTAGCTGAATAGGTATAGTAGAATGTAAGATTTGTTGTAAATTTCTTGCATGAATAGATAAAAATCGATGTCATATAAAATCTTACCATCTGCTATGGACCAATTGTAACTTTTAAAGGATAAGTCCGGGATTGATAAAATTATTGCTAAAACGCAACCTTACCAACTGCAGTACACGAATCGTGAGTTCTTTGCAAGTTATCATGCCTCGAACTGTCCTAAATTCGACGATTAATCTTCGTAACTAAGGCTAAATATCGTCATCATTCTGTATTTTGTACGAGTGTGCGAAGGCACGATAAGGAGGTTAGCAATTGGGTGGCATAATATCGAAACATTTGGCAGCCTCGTTCAGGTCAACGTGAAGTGACGTAATATAAATGGCGTCATTTTGCACTTCTAAGCAGATTGAAGTATTTAGTTCCGCAGATTAAAACAAAAAAAATTTAAGAGAAGTACTACCGGTTGAGTCAACAAAAAATGTCCAGCGTTTGAAAAGCTACTGCTCCCTGAATATGTGAGCAACGATATTTTGCAACATTTGATTTAATAAGCAACATGTTAAATTATTTCTAAACAATTTTCCCGGCTAAAATCTGTCACTCAGTTCAGATTCTGTAAGCAATTTTAAAAAATTACTCCCTTTGAGAAGCCTTAAAAAACCTGCTAAAATTACAAGCAAAAGTCCCAAATGTGTTTACCTCACAGCGATGACTATCAGCGACGAACCCAAGAGTCATTATTGCTAGGAAGGAGAACAAAGGGAAATTTTGCTTGCTGTTTTCGCTCGTTTTTGGCAGGTTTTCGAAAGGGGCTTTCTGCAGAAAATCTCCTATCGCGACGGGAAGAAATGACTGATTAAAGCAGGGTAAATTACTGAACCTAACTTGACATATCGGGGATAAAACAAGACAGTTTTCAGCATCATTGATTTGATATTCAGGGATCAGAACGCCAGGCATTTCATTGACTCACCCGGTACACATCATTCACAACAGTGTAATCTCTTGAACGACCAACAATTATACCAGCCCCGGACTTGTCCTTTAACTTTTTGAGATCAGTAGCAGTAGCAAATTCGTTAAATAGTTTTTTAACAAAAGATTGGTGGTACAACATTTCTAAATATCCAAGAATAACTGACTCATTATAATAAACCAATGGACGCAACAAACACGCCGTAATCTGTAAAAAGAAGACTGTTAATACCTGTAAAAGGACAATGACCAAAAAAACCTGTGATGTAGAGAACAAGCTGCTAAAAAACCTAAAAGAGAAAGTAAATTAATCTTATTATCTGAAAGGAAATAATAAGTTAGTGACTTACTGGTAACAAAGGACACACATTGAAGAATCAAAACCGCATTTCGGCGGACACTCATCATAGACGACTGCGCTAGGGATGGCATCAAGGAATTTTTAACCAAAATCTGTTGCGGTATTTAGAACTTAAGCCAATCAAATGAATCAAAATGACGCAGTAACGCAAAGCATCATGGTAAAAAATTCTTGAACTTTATCTTTAGCGCAATTGTCTATTAGGTTCATGCGAAGAACAAATCATTGAAACAAACAGGCCGCTTTATAACAAAACAAACAAGGGAAATTTTAAGATCTACTCCTGAGCCATATTCAAATGTTTTTCTTAAGTTAGGTCAAACATAGTCCCCATTCTGTAAAAGTACACAAGAACGAGGGTAATTCTAGCTACTGAAAGTTAATTTAGGCCCCCTGTGCATACCGCATTCAGGCATGGGACCCCCAGTTTAACGTCCCTTCCCAAGGACGACGAGGTGAGTTGTGAGGTCAGGCCTCCGAGGTCACCCATCCCGAGTTTTACCTCACTCGACCGACCTTAACTTCAGTCACCTGACGAAGACTGTATAAGCCACTCGATTACTCACCCCTAAAATCGCAGAGAAAATGTCGCAGAGAAACGAGAGAAAATTTTGAAAACAGCCCTGCAGACCATTCACAACAGTGTAGTCTTTTATGTTATCAGCAGTCATACCAACCCGGGATTGATCCTTTAAGAAACTTTATTTATTCATATGTCAGCATATCAGTGATGTCTCTAAATTTGTTCTAAAATGCCAAACAATTTTTTATTCATCATCAGTGCGAGCAAAACATGTTTGCTATGGTTTCAATAAAATGGTCATTCAGTAAATATCTTCGAGTATCGCTGTTAGACCTGTTCTGATTAAACATTCATCTATAGATGCACAGCTAATTTTTTCATGTGGTTGCTCTCACCAATTTCTGGTCTATTTGCGTCTGGTGCGTTGCATGACATCGGATATAACAATAACAATAATAATATTCAAACTAAAAGACCACCATCCAGAATAAAACAGAAAGTAAAATATAACAACACAACTGTTCTTTTTTAAAACAATTCGAACAAAAAAAAAATTCAATTTAACTAAACCCAGGACAGTCGAGCAACTTAACATCCACCTAATTGCATTACAAAAGCTGTTTACTGTGTACCATAAATTCATTTACAATAGCAAGGCATGCAAAACGATTACTAATTCAAATTGAAAGAAGGCAGAGCTGCACATCAAGACCAACAAACAAACACAAAAAGTTTTTATATTTTTTCATTCGTCCTACCGCGCCACGCCACTCCCCCCCCCCCCTAATAGGCTACTCTTCCTAGTTTGGTAATAACAAAAGGCTGCTCTGCCTTGTTTAATGATAATAAAAGGCTACTCTGCCTTGTTTAATGATAATAAAAGGCTGCTCTGCCTTGTTTAATGATAATAAAAGGCTGCTCTGCCTTGTTTAATGATAATAAAAGGCTGCTCTGCCTTGTTTAATGATAATAAAAGGCTGCTCTGCCTTGTTTAATGATAATAAAAGGCTGCTCTGCCTTGTTTAATGATAATAAAAGGCTGCTCTGCCTTGTTTAATGATAATAAAAGGCTGCTCTGCCTTGTTTAATGATAATAAAAGGCTGCTCTGCCTTGTTTAATGATAATAAAAGGCTGCTCTGCCTTGTTTAATGATAATAAAAGGCTGTTCTGCCTTGTTTAATGATAATAAAAGGCTGCTCTGCCTTGTTTAATGATAATAAAAGGCTGCTCTGCCTTGTTTAATGATAATAAAAGGCTGCTCTGCCTTGTTTAATGATAATAAAAGGCTGCTCTGCCTTGTTTAATGATAATAAAAGGCTACTCTGCCTTGTTTAATGATAATAAAAGGCTGCTCTGCCTTGTTTAATGATAATAAAAGGCTGCTCTGCCTTGTTTAATGATAATAAAAGGCTGCTCTGCCTTGTTTAATGATAATAAAAGGCTGCTCTGCCTTGTTTAATGATAATAAAAGGCTGCTCTGCCTTGTTTAATGATAATAAAAGGCTGCTCTGCCTTGTTTAATGATAATAAAAGGCTGCTCTGCCTTGTTTAATGATAATAAAAGGCTGCTCTGCCTTGTTTAATGATAATAAAAGGCTGCTCTGCCTTGTTTGATGATAATAAAAGGCTGCTCTGCCTTGTTTAATGATAATAAAAGGCTGCTCTGCCTTGTTTAATGATAATAAAAGGCTGCTCTGCCTTGTTTAATGATAATAAAAGGCTGCTCTGCCTTGTTTAATGACAATAAAAGGCTGCTCTGCCTTGTTTAATGATAATAAAAGGCTGCTCTGCCTTGTTTAATGATAATAAAAGGCTGCTCTGCCTTGTTTAATGATAATAAAAGGCTGCTCTGCCTTGTTTAATGATAATAAAAGGCTGCTCTGCCTTGTTTAATGATAATAAAAGGCTGCTCTGCCTTGTTTAATGATAATAAAAGGCTGCTCTGCCTTGTTTAATGATAATAAAAGGCTGCTCTGCCTTGTTTAATGATAATAAAAGGCTGCTCTGCCTTGTTTAATGATAATAAAAGGCTGCTCTGCCTTGTTTAATGATAATAAAAAGCTGCTCTGCCTTGTTTAATGATAATAAAAGGCTGCTCTGCCTTGTTTAATGATAATAAAAGGCTGCTCTGCCTTGTTTAATGATAATAAAAGGCTGCTCTGCCTTGTTTAATGATAATAAAAGGCTGCTCTGCCTTGTTTAATGATAATAGAAGGCTGCTCTGCCTTGTTTAATGATAATAAAAGGCTGCTCTGCCTTGTTTAATGATAATAAAAGGCTGTTCTGCCTTGTTTAATGATAATAAAAGGCTGCTCTGCCTTGTTTAATGATAATAAAAGGCTGCTCTGCCTTGTTTAATGATAATAAAAGGCTGTTCTGCCTTGTTTAATGATAATAAAAGGCTGCTCTGCCTTGTTTAATGATAATAAAAGGCTGCTCTGCCTTGTTTAATGATAATAAAAGGCTGCTCTGCCTTGTTTAATGATAATAAAAGGCTGCTCTGCCTTGTTTAATGATAATAAAAGGCTGCTCTGCCTTGTTTAATGATAATAAAAGGCTGCTCTGCCTTGTTTAATGATAATAAAAGGCTGCTCTGCCTTGTTTAATGATAATAAAAGGCTGCTCTGCCTTGTTTAATGATAATAAAAGGCTGCTCTGCCTTGTTTAATGATAATAAAAGGCTGCTCTGCCTTGTTTAATGATAATAAAAGGCTGCTCTGCCTTGTTTAATGATAATAAAAGGCTGCTCTGCCTTGTTTAATGATAATAAAAGGCTGCTCTGCCTTGTTTAATGATAATAAAAGGCTGCTCTGCCTTGTTTAATGATAATAAAAGGCTGCTCTGCCTTGTTTAATGATAATAAAAGGCTGCTCTGCCTTGTTTAATGATAATAAAAGGCTGCTCTGCCTTGTTTAATGATAATAAAAGGCTGCTCTGCCTTGTTTAATGATAATAAAAGGCTGCTCTGCCTTGTTTAATGATAATAAAAGGCTGCTCTGCCTTGTTTAATGATAATAAAAGGCTGCTCTGCCTTGTTTAATGATAATAAAAGGCTGCTCTGCCTTGTTTAATGATAATAAAAGGCTGCTCTGCCTTGTTTAATGATAATAAAAGGCTGCTCTGCCTTGTTTAATGATAATAAAAGGCTGCTCTGCCTTGTTTAATGATAATAAAAGGCTGCTCTGCCTTGTTTAATGATAATAAAAGGCTGCTCTGCCTTGTTTAATGATAATAAAAGGCTGCTCTGCCTTGTTTAATGATAATAAAAGGCTGCTCTGCCTTGTTTAATGATAATAAAAGGCTGCTCTGCCTTGTTTAATGATAATAAAAGGCTGCTCTGCCTTGTTTAATGATAATAAAAGGCTGCTCTGCCTTGTTTAATGATAATAAAAGGCTGCTCTGCCTTGTTTAATGATAATAAAAGGCTGCTCTGCCTTGTTTAATGATAATAAAAGGCTGCTCTGCCTTGTTTAATGATAATAAAAGGCTGTTCTGCCTTGTTTAATGATAATAAAAGGCTGCTCTGCCTTGTTTAATGATAATAAAAGGCTGCTCTGCCTTGTTTAATGATAATAAAAGGCTGCTCTGCCTTGTTTAATGATAATAAAAGGCTGCTCTGCCTTGTTTAATGATAATAAAAGGCTGCTCTGCCTTGTTTAATGATAATAAAAGGCTGCTCTGCCTTGTTTAATGATAATAAAAGGCTGCTCTGCCTTGTTTAATGATAATAAAAGGCTGCTCTGCCTTGTTTAATGATAATAAAAGGCTGTTCTGCCTTGTTTAATGATAATAAAAGGCTGCTCTGCCTTGTTTAATGATAATAAAAGGCTGCTCTGCCTTGTTTAATGATAATAAAAGGCTGTTCTGCCTTGTTTAATGATAATAAAAGGCTGCTCTGCCTTGTTTAGTATGAATGACAATAGTATGATAATGCATTAAAATTTCAAAAGCGCGAAACCAAATAAAGCATTTATCAATGTTTCGCGCTTTACAATATCTAATCCCCAATGTCCGGTGTATCTAATAGTATCTAAATAATTATGAAGAATTAAAAGCATGTCTGATATCGTGTAATTTAAGACACTTTTCAAAAAGATTAACAGTTCCCAAATTCCTCACTTCTGATGGACGAGAGTTCTAAAGTTTAGGAGATCTGCCAATCAAATCCATCCATTCTGACGCAAGTTGTCAATCGAATCGCGGTCAAGGGGAAAGTCATTCACAAAGATTTTAACTAAACTTTCTCTCAACTTGCTTCTAGAATTCTCTACCATGATCCTTTGAGCCTGAACAAGATTACAATTTATTCGATTTCTCAATATATCATTTAAGAGTCCCTACAACTTGATCAATGTTTTAGGCCCTTTTTTCGCCTATTCGAAATTACGAAAATGTAATAAAGTGAAGTTTACCGTTACAGCTAGTGCTGGTAAGACAGCGAGAGAAATCGCAAAAAATACTTCGAACTTTCGGCTTTTAATTAGATTTTGAATCAATCAAAATCTATGATGTACTCTTGATTCTACGAATTCTTCAAGGAGGAAGCTTTTTTCTGACTCATCCGGTATATTATATAGTTTCAGTAGCATAAGTTACCGTTTTTCACTTCACTAGCATAGATTCATTATCAGTCTCCGATTATATGCAACATTGACGTTTTTGGGGATGGTGCCCGGTAGGTCCTGATTTCGGCTGTTTTGCACACGACCGGGGCTTGTGGGGTGCTGTCCTTCTGGGTGCAGTGAGGATCTGCATTCATTCATCTACCTTAGCGGTAATTGAAACAAGACTCCTAAGAAGAGCAGCCTTTTAGGTTTTTTTAAATATTCTACCGGGTGAGTCCATAAAAACGTCCGGCGTTTGAAAAATTCCTGACCTCTCAACATCAAAGCACTGATGTTGAAAACTTTCTTTTTTTTATTCCCGATATAGCAAATTAGGTTCAGTAATTTACCCGCCTTTAATCGGTTATTCCTTCACTTCAAAATAGGAGATTTTCTGCAGAAAGTCCCTTTCGAAAACCTGCAAAAACGATTGAAAACACCAAGCAAGATTTCCCTTTGCTCTCCTTCCTGACAATAATGACTCTTGGATGTACTCATGGATTTTGTCCTCATGGGAGAATGGAATCCCCCTGAATAAGTTATTCACACTAGGGGGGGGAAGAATTTTCAACCCACTATTTCAACCCACCAAAACCAAAGCACGTGCTAAAGCGTGCTGAAAGTCATCGCTGTGAGGTAAACACATTTGGGACTTTTGCTTGTAGTTTTAGCACGGTTTTTAAGGTTTCTTAAAGGGATTCATTTTAGAAAATTGCCTACAGAATCTGAACGGATTGATCGACTTTAGCTAGAAAAATTTCTGAAAATAATTGAACATGGTAGCTATTTAATCAAATATTGCAAAATATCATTGCTTATATATCCAGGCAGCAGTAGTCTTTCAAACGCCGGGCGTTTTTTCTGACTCACGCGGTATTTATGATTCTTATCCATGATACTTTTGTAAGAACGGATAGGGCGCCGTGCCTAAGTATTAATATGATGTGACATGATAAAAGCACCCACTGAAAACTTCTCCAATAAACAGGGGTTAATGTGCACCTTGGTTTTTGAAAAACAAACAATCAATTGCAACAATTTCTCAATATATAAAAAGGTTGGATATTCAATTAATTTTGAATTATGTAAATAACGTATCTTATGATTGGGACCATAACAAACGCGTGTTGATTTGATAATAGATGTATGTGAAAATTTGCGGTAGCTTAGAGACAACTAACATGCATATAGATGAACTAGGTTTTTGGAAGCAGGTAGTGCATTTATCTAAATCAATGTATATTTATGATACAGTGATAGGATTCAGCGCGAATTCCAGATCATTTCCAGCTTGATCTTAATTCAATTACAATTGAAACTCTTCTGATACAAGACGCAATTTCTGTTACTTCTTTACTAGTCAAGTTATAATGTATTTTGGCATTTTGAAATGTCTCTTGCTCTTGGCTCTAATTCAATTTCATATTTGCACATTAGTTTACCGCTCATCATGCAGAAAAGATGTCCTAATGAAGGCTACAGATAAGAATAAGAAGTTAGTCGGTAGCGCATCTAACGTCATTTCAAGCCTCCGTGCGGAAACTCTGTCATTGTGTACAAAGAAATGCATTGATGCTTCAGAATGCGAATCGCAGAATTACAAGGAATGCGCCTCTGAGGAAAATGAGATAAACTGTCAATTGCTTGATGTGAATACAAGTAGTATTGGAGTTTCCCTGACTCCTGCAGCAGGATGGGTGCACTATGAACCACTTACCCAGGTAAATTCGCATTTTTTCTTTTTTCAACAAATTCATTTGTTCATCTAGCAAGCAAGAGACAGGTTGAAAGCGAAAACAATCTGTATTTTGATTGAAAGGATTTCTCAAATAGAATGAAATATCACCTTTTTCTTTTTGAGCAAGCCTGGATCATCGTTTTATCAAGTGAAATACGATGCGAGGGAGTTGCAACAAAAAAATGTTGATCAGAAAATAAAAATCAACGTTGTTTATGCGATGCTGATAGAATGTCCTAATTTGCGCGGCAGAATTCTGTGGCGGCTAGTAGTATGGCAAAGCTCGTAACCAGTGACGCATTTACCCATGGGCCCACTGGGCCCGGGCCCAGGGGCCCCCTAAAATTCTCAAATTAGGGGGCCCGAGCAAAGCTTTGAACACCCTATGAAAAGATAGGAATCAAATGTTTTGGCCGATTTTTGCTCGTGGCCCATGGCCGGAAACCTTAAAAGCCTAACTTTCACGGACCAATCAGACGGCGAATAAGCGAGCAAGACAGAAGAAATGTGTGAAAATTTTTCTCCACTTTTCCAACCTTCATAAAACGCAACCAGAAAAAAAACTGCTGGAGATTTCCCAAAATTTGTTGAAGATATCTACGCACCAGATGTTTGGGTATCCAGATTTGGATGCCGGTTTAAATATCTCACAGCTTGGTGGAGATATAGCATTTTCTAATAGGCAACATCGGCTGAGGCTTGCCAAGCCTTGTTTACACCACTTCAAGTCAGGTGATAAAGCCTCTTGATAAAACCTCCTTTCAATTTCATTACTAATTTCGAACCATGAAAACTTAAGCCATGAATGCAAAGAGTAGTATAATACAGAAATTTCTCAAGAGTATCACCACATGACTTGAAATGTGTGAACTAACTGAAGCAAAGTTCTTCAGCTCACATAGAAATCGAAGGGGTATTGAATCTTGAACCAAAGAAACTGCGGTGGAAGGACAATAGCATGAACAATTGGAAACGTAAATATTTGCCGCACTGGGATCGTTGTTAGAACAATCACGTTGATTCCATTGTGAATTTTATTGCCATTGTTTCTAACCCAGAGTCTCTATTGTGCCTCATCGGTTTTGGAAAGGCCATAACTTCGAGAAACCACGAGATATTCAAACCGGCATCCAAATCTGGATACCCAAACATCTGACGAATGGATTCCTTCAAAAAAAATCCAGGAAGTTTCCAGCAGTTTTTTTACCTGGTTGTGTTTTATGAAGGTTGTTAAAGTTGAGAAAAATTTTCACACATTTCTTCTGTCTTCCTCACTTATTCGCCATCTGATTGGTCGGTGAAAATGAGGATTTGAACGTTTCCGGCCATGGGCCACGAGCAAAAATCGGCTAAAACATTGGATTCCTATCTTCCCTATGAAGTGCTGTTGATCTCAGCCTTGTGCTTGAATTTAGTAGTAACGTCTTCACGCAACATACTGCTTTCATATATAAACAAATACTGGATGGGCAAGCAACAACAGTCGCGCTGCATATTGCACTATATACCTTTACAACTAACGGCTCGTTTTCGGAACTTTTCAAAAATTTCTTCATACCAAATTTCTGACCTCTTATATGGATTCAAAACCCAAGTTTAGCCTAATTGCAAATTTTCATATTCCGAGAGTCTGGAATTTCGATCTTATGACGATAATAAATTCGAGAATCTGTATGGAATTTTTTGACCGTGAAAATCGCTGAGGGTGTAACTTTACACCCCTAGTCATTACTCACGGTCAAATCCCTTATACATAAATTGTCCACTTTATCATCCTCATAAAATTAAAATCGCTGGTAATAAGGTCATGAAAATTCGTAGGAAGACTAAAATTAGGGTCCTGAATTCGAATCTGGGGTCAGAAATTTCATACGACGCAAGCTAAAGGAAACTTTGAAAAATTCCAGAACGATGCGCTTAAAAAGGGGCATCGTAGTTGATTACCTTTGTCTCAACCATAGACCAACCACAAACTTAGTTTTGACTTCAAATGACTGTCGAGCTTATGAAATACAAAAGTCTATATTTCGTATTACCTGTTAGAGCAAATTGTGCAAATAGATGTTGCGGCAACATTCCCAAGTGCACTTGGATTGTTGCTCACATTGCCATGCGGAGTTGCCTCCTGTGACAGAAGTTTATCTGTGTGAAATGGGTAAACTATCAACGAAAGTCCACAATGTCACAAGAGTTCTTCGTTACTTTATGCCACATTGCAGCATTTTTGGATGTCCTGAGCGTTTTAGACCCCATGAAAATCATCCGAAATGTTAGAGGAGTATGGTCAAGAAGAAAGACATTAGCATGACCAACCAAGGGACAAGGGTAGTTTATTGGAATTGTACCAAAAAGTATATATTTGTACCAACTTATTCATTTGTTCGATCGTTTCCCAAACAAATTACAGCATTAACTTGATCTTAAAATGTATTGTTGTGATTGAATCTTGGGTGCTTGTCCATAAAAATCATACTAATACGGTGCCAAGACCATGCACGTGGAACAAAATTTTTTGGTATGTTTTAAAAGGCCCCAATCAGTTTTGGGCCCAGGGCCCCTACAGACTTAAATGCGGCCCTGCTCGTAACCCTAGCGTTTTCAAATTCTACAAGCATGGTACAAAGGCAAACTGCTGATAGAATTCAATGCAGCTTTCCTTTGGAGTGGCTGATATTCAAAACTAAAAGGTTAATTCATCAGTAAAGGGCTAACTTAGATAAGAAAGTTTTGCTTGGCAAAATCACTCATCATTTACATATCGAAATTAGGAAAATGTCTGTAAACAGAATGTTTGCGAGAGAAGATTCCACATCAATTCTGGTCCATGATTAACTTAATTAAGTTGAAGTATTTAAATCAAAATTATATTTCTGAAGCTGACAATGTTAGCTTCAATGGCACATAAATCTTTCATTCATTCATTCATTTCATTCATTTTATATATTTAAGGAGGGTTGCCCTTCAACAAGTTGATTTTCAAGGGGCCCTCCGATAAAAACATTTAATGAAAATTTAGAACAGAAAGTAAGGAGCTATTATAAAATTAAACTATAAAACCTTATTTGCAATGTTCAAAACCTATTTACAATGAAGTGAAAAATTCAAACCTAAAATCAAAATGAAAGGGATCACTTTTTAAATAATTTTCTTGAAACTATACAAGGAGGCTTCCTGCTTTGACTCGGCTGACAGGCCATTCCATAATTTTGCACCTCTATATCAGAAACATCTCTGGCCATTTGATGACCTTTTCTTCGGTAATCTCAGGTCGGTCCCCGTATTACGAAGGCTATATGATGAGCAGAGCGAATTTCGAGTGAAAAGGCCACAAAGGTACTCTGGAGCCAGTTGATTCAGGGACTTAAAGACCATTGTCTTAGATTCACACGTAATTAGTTCGTCGATGGTCTTCCACCCCATCTCTTCGAATGGAAAGATGGACTAGAATGGAATCATGGATCCAGGAATCATGGAATCATGGACTAAAATGGAAAGAGGAATTCTAGATTCCCATAGAAACTGCTTCCAGGCACTTCTAAGTTTTTGATTCGTAAAGATGAGTGACTCTGCCAAGCAAAATATTCTTATCTACGTTAGCTTTTGACTGATAGATGAACATTTAGATTTAAGTATCGGCCATATTCTTTTTTGTACAGCCCGCCAAACGGGTAAACTCACTTTTGAATCATCCGGTAGACTCGTCGAAAGGAAGGAGCTGACGATTTTGAATTTGAATTTTGGCAGAAGTCATCAAAAACCTGATTTAAAGCATCTAGCATTGCTAGATTTTCCTAATTTATGGAAAGCTGAACAAACCGTGAAAAAATTAATAAAACGGGAAAACTTTCTGTAGCATGAAGCAAACAAGGTTGCTTAATAAAATCAATTTTCAATATGTAGTAACATTTAGGGAAATCTCCGAAAGTTTTCCTCACCTGCGGCTTGAAGTTTCGAATAAAGATGTCCGAGGGGGGAGGGGCTAATCAAATGCTTTTCCGTATTAGGAGGTACTGCCGAATAGATGATTATTAATAGGATTCTGACTCCAGGATACAAGTGCTTTATAAGATACTGGTTTTTAAGAAACTAGTACTAACATGGTAAAAATTTCAAGAAACTCTAGTACTATATCTGAGAAGTATCAAGAAAGTTTCTAAAGTTAAAAGCATGGATGTTATAGCAAATATATCGTTGGAACTTCATTCTAGAGTAATATTCACTAACCATTCGTGTTCTCAATGTAACAGAGCACCGTTTATTTCTATATGCTGTCTTAAATGCCAAGAAACAGAACTGTAGCAATGTTAGCGATTACACTGATAATTCATTTCATGCGTTCAAGAAATAAGAAACCAATTAAGAGACTATTGGTACTAAAATGGACAAAATTTCATGTGAAAGTAAAAAAGTTTTAGTACTATGGCCTGGACCTACTTTCTTATAAAAGACTTGTAAGACATCATTTTAGTACTACAAGACAGGGTCGAACATTTTCCTTATTGACTCTGTGGGGTCATTGTCTCGCATTTTCCAACATATTTCTTACAAGCAAGCACGTTATTTTTACCCTAGAGAAGATACCAAAAAATTTGCAAACAACTGAGTGAAATTCCATATACAGACGATTCGTTATTTCGTTTCTTGATAGAGGTTGGGTTATCTGCTACGTCCTATTGTTTTTGGGGGCAAAAAAGCCTCCCTACCTAAAGGCTGAATGGCGAAAGACAAAGTAAACAAATTTGCTATGCTACTAAGCTAACGCACTTAGTGTTTGCAGATATGAAAATAAAGCGAAGACTGGCCATCCTTTTTGCTCATATTAGTATTTTCCTTTGTTTTGTCAAGAAAAGCGGCAAAACGGGCCAAAATCAGGAAAACTGGAAAGAAATTGAATTGCAGCGCAACTTCCATTCAAACATAATAATCATCATAGAGTATATCAAATCAACATCACACCATAAGAGGAGCTGCAAAATATTCATATTATATTACTTTTTCTGTTAAATTGACGTTTGAGACTTTGTGCAATTTTTCCGGGTTCAATCTCAGAAATCCCCCCCTCTTCACTTGTTAAAATATTCAAAGGAATGTTCCTGAGAAAATGCGAAATACGTTGCCGCAAAAAATTCAGTAATAAGTTTCATTGCCATAATCTTTCTCCTGACAAAGTTACTTGAACGAATCTTCTGGGGGACCACATTCACCAAGTCTCGAGCAAAAATAGAGTTCAATTAATGTCATTCATTGTAGGTCACTCCTCGCTGTAGAAGTGCTACATGTGATGCTGGCTATGTATGTGACGACATATGTGAAGACCCTGGATACGTATGCAAAGGTAGTATGTCTCATGTTCAATGCATATGGTTGACTCACTCTTTGACTGACCTGATGTCGATGCAACTGCAGCTCATTTCCGTATCCTTCCAGAAACGAACTAGCCTTGCAATGATTCCGTACGGCCCAAATCATGAGTCGAGACTCTCTGCAAATACGTCTGCTGAATGGCAGTTAAACCCTAAGATTCTGCATTCATGTCTCACTGATATAGCTTTTTCACCATCAGTTGATTTATTTGCATCAAGGCTCAATAAAAAGTTTGACAAATTTGTCTCATGTAAACCAGAGCCAGGGGCTTTGCAAAAGATGCATTTACGGTTGACGTACAAATCTCATCTCATCCTCAGTCCACGTACAAATTTCATCCTTTTCATTCTTGAGTATGAGTGTTCAATTTGATAACCAGAATGCTCAAAAAGATTCAAATAGAGAAAGCAGAGGGAGTTTGTGTACTACCAAACTGGCCAACACAACCGTGGTACCAACAGCAACAAAACTGATGCAATCCCACGATCCTCAAACGATTCAAAAACAAGCCCCACTTACACGATACTGCCTTCATTTTATATCGGATTGCTATCCCCAGTCGGGTCTTAAAGTTAGTCTGCCGTACGATATCATTTACACTTCATCGGCTTGGGGTTCTGTTTACACGACACCGCTTTCCATTACACATCGGACTGAGCTCCTGTTTACAAGAGAAAGCTTCATTGCGCGCTGCAATGAATCCATTGTATATTTTTTCATCAACTGCGCATTCTGCACAGCATACCAGATGAATGGGGGACTCCTAGAATCGATAATGAAGTTTAGAATTGACTTGATGCAGGGCACGACCGTTTACATGATATCGGATTGGTTTCATGCCCTTTTCACAATGTCTTGATTGGAAAACATAAAAACGGTATGAAACATATCGGATTGGTGCGATCTCGTGTAAACAGGAGGCCGATCCGATATGAAATGAAAACGTTATCGTGTAAACGGGTAACAATTTTCCTAAAATGCCGTACCATACAAATGCCTATCAGCACTTAGATGAAAGTTTCGTCAAGCCACAACAGCAAAACCGATCTCGTCCAAGCCATATCCTGTACGTTAGGGATGCAGAAACCTTCTTGAATATATTTTTGTCTCAGCTGTTTCAGCAGTGCTGTTTGGTCGCCTTTGCTCACATATGCAGGCTTTCCTTATTTAAATTCTCGAATTGACGACTCGCCCCTATAAATCAATGTGCTTACATACTCACGTAAATAGTCACGTTTAATTCTCACGTTTGAGCTGTACATTCAAGCTATTTAACATGTAATGACAGGAGTAGGCAAGGACCAGCCGCAGCGACTGATCCACCTCTTTGCCCTCTCTTCAAAAAGCATTGATGACCCACAAAATGGCCCACACTAAGATCCTTTGCAGCTGGTTGGTTGCATGTAAACAACCTGTCTCTGAACGTTGTGAAAACGCAATCACTTATGATAGGCTCTGGTCCAAACATCAGTTAAAAAGATTAGGGCCTAACACCGAGCCTCGGAGGACGCCAGATGAGATTGTTTAAAAGGAACAATATGGATCATTCATTCTCGAGGATTGCTCACGCCTGGTCAACTATCAGTAATCTTGTAAGAAAGGAGACAGTCATACTAACTTACAACTCTTCGAATTCGCGTGCACCAGACTACTTGAGAAAATTATTCGCAGAAGGTTCAGATGATAGAGAACGGTTTCTACGCTCATCAGAAACTGCTCTTAAGTTACGGCTT
Organism: Aurelia sp. 4 Dawson et al 2005; assembly: GCA_964019985.1. Taxonomy (NCBI): domain Eukaryota; kingdom Metazoa; phylum Cnidaria; class Scyphozoa; order Semaeostomeae; family Ulmaridae; genus Aurelia; species Aurelia sp. 4 Dawson et al 2005. The sequence continues at coordinate 22,646,895 of OZ026496.1, read as the reverse complement.
CTACAAACAACCATAGCCAGGAGGCTTATTTCATATCCCGGTGCAAAACAGTGGAGCAGTCTAGAAAGAGCGACAAAATTGGCAAACTTCCTAAAAACCTTCGAGCAACAGCTATAGACGGGGACAAATTTTATTTCATATTTTATGTTCTCCTTTTTAGACTCTTAGAGTTCAGTATATTATTGTAAATTGGGCATTTAAATTTCTTTTATTATTAGTATGAGTGTTCTATTTTAATCTTTGAAGAGGTCAGGTTGAAATACATATATTATGAACCTATGTTAACCTGTATGAATATTATAAAATGAAAAATTTATTATAAAATGAAACATTAACTATATGATATGTTTCATTCGACAGATGTGAACGAATGCCTCAGCAATCCTTGTAAAAATGGCGGCACATGTAGTAATCTTGTCAACAGCTATTCGTGTTCATGTTTGCCATTCTACATAAACACCAACTGCGACTCACGTAAGTACCATTTGTTTTTCAACTAACTACAACCATGCACCTAATGTCTAATGCTTGGTTGACACTACTCCTTTTCTTTGTCTTATGCTTATATTGATCCACTATGTAAGAAATCAATCCAAGTGAAAAAGTTGACAGTTAAAATTTTATCATATTTCAGTGGCGAACATCGACCAAAGGAGCTTTATCGCCTTGTCAAATATTATTGCCAACATTCATTAGTTTTCTCTTAAAACTATGAAATACAAACTTTGAATAGTGATTATGATTTGATTGATTGATTGATTGATTCATTCATTCATTGATTCATTCATTGATTCATTCATTCATTCATTTATTTGATTTGATCAGAAGAACGGCTTAGACCCCTTATACTATTGAAAACGAATATTTTTATCCATATAAAAAGATCCGTGTCCACACGAGAAGATCTGTGTCCAAACAAAAACGCTGTGACATTCGAACTTCGATGTTCAATTATGAAATTTCTTAATTGATAGCGATATTTGACATTGGAATTTCGATGAAAGACAACAGACAGGAAACTTGCCTTCATGTGATTCCAAGAAACCGAGCACACGCTCTGATATGCAGTAAAATCGACACTGTGACGTCATCGTTTTCGAACAGGCCTCTTTTCACCTGTCCTCACGACAACAAGAAGACGCGAACCAAAAACGACCAAAATAAGATGCGTTTTTAAACAGATCTGGATACGTGCGGACGGGACCGTAATTAATCACTTAGGAGGAACTTTGCAAAACTTTCTAGAAATTACCTTCCTTTACTTTCATGATCCTCACCTCTCGTTTTACCGCTGAATTTCTGTCATGATCATCCCTAGCCTGCGTGCAGCCCCAACTGTTTCCTTCCAGTTGAAATTTCCCGTTAAATTGAATCAATTTCTGAAAATGAATTCAATTCAACGAGAAATTTCAACTGAAATGAAATGAAATGAAATTTCAATTCATATGAAGTTCCTAGTCCTTGTTGTCTATACCTTGATTTATTCGCCTCATTATTGACAACATTGCGAGAGACGGAATCAGTTCGCCACTGCATGCATTCTTAGTCAATCTCGCATAGCAAAATTTAGGCATCTTGGTTAGACGTTGTTGGATTACAAGGAACTTCTTTAACATAACATTCATATTTGTTAAGCTTGTATAGGTCGTAGTAAGGCAGGTGAAATGGACGAGAATCCAGAGAAAATCCTTTCACGAGAGATGACTAATTGTCGCTTCAGTTTGTCCTATCTCTCCTTAAGTTGAACTTTTATACTTTAAAAGTGAGTTGTAATGTGTTTGCAGTTTTTTTTTTAGACAGCCCACTGTGATCCATCAGGCTTTTTTTATCAAATTAATGCTGTTTTATTGATAGAAACTTGTTAGAAAGGTGTTTCTAATTGTTGAAATTATTTTGAAGAGCATGGTGAAACATACTTTTTTGTCTTCAGCTTTTAATTTTACAATTGACTTTTGAAGAAATGGAATTTTTAGAAAAGTACCATTGTGAAATGGTCTAGAAATGGCCCTAAAAAGGCAAAATACTTTAGCATGCTTTACATTGCCTCAAAGCACATATTTAGAGGATCAGAATGAGACTAAGATGAAAAGGGAGAGAGACTTTCCAAGATACTTATAGGGCTTATTACTGGGATAAACTTCGATGGCATTTCCTTGAATTGACACAATTGGCATTTTATCTCCCTTGCCTTTGTACCAGTTATTGCCAGACCTCCTTGCATACATAACTGCACATTTACTGGATCTCATTTCTAAACCTGCTATCTCCATAGCAACTTTTCTAATATCAAAGATCTCATTTATAATCATTGCGTCGTAATTAACAACAACAACATCATCGGCAAAAGCTTGTAATGGCAATGGATTAATCCTCCTTTCATCTGCAATGCCCTGTTGAATAACAGCCTCTCTTGCCATGGGCTTGCATACTCTTTCGATCACCAAAATGAATAAAGTGCACTCAATAGGTCACCTGCCTTTGTTCCTCTGATTATATTGAACTCTTTTCTCAATTCAAAACCAAAAGTCACAAAAACGAAGAGTACCGGTAAAGATCTTCGACCAAAGAACAATTAAATCAAAGGAATGTCAAAGTCCCGGAGAGTTTCAAAAAGGAAACTGTCATATTCTTGTAAATAGTTTAGACTATGGACTCCCTGTGGAGCGAAGACACTCATTGTAAAGCTGTGTCTTTGTAGTGATTGGGGATATTCGTTTGATAGATTCGTACTTTGCTATGCTGAATGCTAGTTATGTTTGGTTTTCCAAGTGGTAGTTTTCCCTTGTGTTAACCTCAAAGTGCAGGTTATGACAGAAACTATGCTCAAGCATCTGCAAAATCCACAAAAACTGCACAAAACTTTGTACTTAAGTGTCTGAAATCATCCATTGCGGCTTTTAAACAGAAAATCAATCACTGTCTGTCACGATCTAGCAGGAAGGCATGCTGCCAAAACGCAATCTTATTGGATATGTGCGGGGTGATTCGTTTAAAGACTGCTTTCGAAAACACCTTGTAACAAGTGGGTAAAAAGATACACCCATAAGCGTTGACAAGTCATCGATACTAAAATTCTTCTTGGGGATTCGCTGGACAACTGGCATTTTCCACGAAGTAGGTACTTGCAAATTTGCAAGCACAACGTTCAAGATATTCACAAATACATGTCCATTTTCACTAAACATTTCCTTCCAACCTAGCAACTATTGGCTGTCTTTCCACAGAACATCCAGATGAGTAGGCAATAGTTAAAATTTGTCACTATAAATGAGTTGTATAGGAGGTTAGCCCTTTGAAAGTCAAAAGTTTCTTGCAATCCTTGAAAAAGTTTAAACCTTGTTTTTGGTCCTCTGGCAGATACCTTTGATGTGTCAATTGAAGTTTAGTTTTGAGTCAATTGTGACAGCGAAGAGTTTCACCGAATTAGACATGGTTAAGATATTGCTTAAGTCAATGTTTAAGTCATGGTCTTCTTTGAGCCCAAAGAAAATGAACTGAAATTTGTCTGGAATTGCAATCATTTCGTAACGTTTTCCAATTCATTGCTTCATTCCTGTCATTTTCAATTTATATGGCTACTGCGTCTGGGATTTCACCACATGCAAAGATCGTGTTATGATCAACGAAGTTGCAAACCTGATAGTGCTCTATGGCATAAAAGAAATCATTTATAGACATATTAAATAAGAGGGGACCAAGTACGAGCCCCTGTGGAACTCCTTTTGATAATGTTTCCAGCTACTAAAGCTACTACCTATTTTGACTCTCAGCTTTCTCTTAATGAGGTAACTGTGAATGAGTTTCACACTGTCTGCATAGAATATAGCGTGAATCAATCGGAAATGACTTTAAAATCATTCCTCGATAGCTAACTTGAACATAGATACCTCGCTTCTTGATATTGGTGCATTTGAAGCTAAGATATTAATCATCAACGGATAAATTTACTTCACCTTCATACCAGAGCTTTGATGTTTTGGCCTATGCAAACTCCTGAAGCACGGGGAATAAAATCAACAAAATTTGAGGCACGAGGTGAGAATGTAAAGCTGGCAAAACAGATGTGTTTCACAAAATACAGTTTATGTGAAACCAATTGTCAAGGGACCTCCGAAATCAGCTTCATTCATCTCAATATCGACAAATTACACCTACTATTCATCGGTGAAAGAACTCCCTTGAGCATCAACTCACTCTTGTAACTGTGGAATCATTCCTTGCAAAGAAACATTTGTAAATCATTTTTTTGACTTACTTTCAAATTTCATATAATGAGAGTATCATTACAAACTCATGGTTGCTACTTTTTAGGTTTATTTGCTTCACATCTGCCACAAATAGTAAATGTCTGATTTTCAATAAACTTGCCTCTATTCTTCAATTTTACCGTCGTACTTTGTTGCGTAACTATGAGTCAAGTGACAAAGACCGATCACTGCTACTTTGATTTTTTTTTCCTGATGCAACATGTTCAGTGTAAGCCCCGTCACTTTTTCTAGTTTCTCAAATTAATAGCAGCCCAATAGAGCACAGACCCTCCCCCACCCTCTCCCACGGACCAATATACCAAAAATGTAGTCCGAGCTAAATAGGGTTAAATGACAAAGAAAAATTTTTTGCAATTTTGTCATTTAACTTGAGGCATACGTGACCAAGACTGCGCCTCCGTAGCAATCTGGGGGAGGGGGTTGAAAAGATATACAGTGAGAAATGCCATAAGGTCATTCAATCATGTAGTCTCGCTTAAATGTCTTGAAGGGCGCGCCTTGGACCCAACTAAGAGCCTTCAAGTTGACAGAGCCGAACAAATAAGTGCAAACTGCCATACTGAAAAACTAAAATCTTAGAATTGATCAACAAACAATCGAGGAAGCAATCCATCGCCAAAATGAGATTGGATATGTTATGCAGGTAAACTATAGTACCCAATTCTCATCAAAAACTGCTGCTCGACATTTCCAATAACTTCGATATGCGAGTGCGAGGAAGTCGCAGTTGAAAGATAAAGCAGCCCCTTTTGGTGAGTAGCGCATAAGGAAATCGGTGGGTCCATTACACTCCTTTACGTCAATGAGTTGGTTGAAAATATGTAGAGCTCGTTTAGAACGTGTAGAATGTATTTCTTAGATAGGGTAAATCCCCACACAAACTAACTCCCGCTCACCTACAACTCTATCAATTATGTAACCAAGTCAAAAACTGTGTTGTGTAAAGTTCTTTTGCCACTTCCAGTGATAAAAGCAAAGCAGATTCCAATTCCACATTGTTGCCTATTTTTCTTTAGACTGGATCATACCAAGAAAGAGGGGGTGACAACTTGAATTTCCTTGATCGTTTCGATGTTAACTGCGGAAACAATGGTTATGTCACCTACTTTACAATGTCTCCATCTGGCACCCAAAGTCGCTATCAATATTATTGCTGCTATGTCATATCCGATTGGAGAAGTGGAATAACATGCTCTGACCATACCACTACCTGGGTTGATAGAATCAATAGCTTGACTGCACTTAGTCTGCACAACATTGTGTGTAACAGTGGCTATGCTCTTAGTTACTTCAGATTTCAGAATAACCCTCATCACACTCAACATCGCTATGAGTATCGTTGCTGTAAGGTAGCGTAAATTATGAAGAGTCATTACCATCAAATTTACTATATACAGATTTTCAGCATCTCTGTAAGATTTTGTCTTAGCTTAGCTTTTCCAAGCCTTGTGATTTCATTTGCATCTGAGATTTCTAGGCTCTTTTGAGATCAACGCTAATGTGCAATGGTAAATATGCTCTTCTATAAAAAGAACAAAGAAATCACTTTGACACAGCATTGTTCGTGGCGAGATAAAAATCTTACTGTGACACTATCCTTGGTTGACTCTGTGTGCAAGTTGGATTTGAATGAGATATTTTTAGAATTTCTGCTCTGTGCAAATGCAAGCTTTTAAAGGCAGTCTGTCCCCTATTGTTCTGACCGTAGCAACGGCTCTGTTTACCTTATTTACGTTGGAGCTAAATTCATGCATCAATGAGTCTCTACAACCTTAATTACTTTGGATAAAACAAATTAGCACAAACCTCTCGAGTGTACAAAAAAGATCTCTATCAAGTTATTTTCATTCATCGCAGGGGACAGACTGCCATTAACCTTGCACAAACCCTTAAAAGGCAGACTGCCATGTGTCTGATTGGCCGCAACAGTCAATTTCAACAGAACGGATTTCTTTGTGAATCTGTGTGTTTGTTAGGCACGGTAATGACTCGCAGCTTCCAAAAGTGCATACAATAACATATGGAAATGAGACTATATCCTTCCTTGGAAATGGGCTTTGGTCAACATTACCAAATATATTCAAACAAGCAAGCACACTTCCTATTTTCAAAAACCATATTAAATGTTGGAAGGGCGAGAGCTGCAACTGTAGACTTTGCAAAATATATATACCACAGGTTGGGTACCCAACACGACATGTATCAATCTTTATTTTTAAATAAATTGTTGATAATGATGATGATGATGATGATGATGATGATGATGATGATGATGATGATGATGATGATGATGATGATGATGATGATGATGATGATGATGATGATGATGATGATGATGAAACAAAAGAGGGTTAATCATCTGGACTTTCTATGGTCATAGAAAGTTAGAGGGATTAAGAACAATTCAAACTTCCCTTTCCTCGTATTGTCCTAATCGCCCAATCAAATGCATGGCAGACTGCCTTTATAGCTACATGCAATACTCAATATCAGTTATAGTAAATCCCCGCATATAAGAACCTACGTTATTGAGAGCCGGGCTGAAATTGGCTCTTATCAAAGGTACTAAGACTAATTTCAAAGTATAGTTGTTTTTATTTGGAGGGTGTCTCAAGTAGTCCCTTTGAGAGTCTAACAAAGATGTTCAGCCCTATTATTTGTTTTGGAAGCGTTCTTATGAAAAAACCAGTAATTGGGCAGGAGAATAAAACTTTCAAAGCCAACTGGGACACCAATGACCTTAATGACAGCAATCAAAGATCAACCTTGCAACCCTTGCAATAAGAACCTATGTTTCATCAAACTGAAACAGGTTCTTAATTGTAAGGTACATAATTTAGGAAAAACAGCCTCTAGGTTCTTATTTTGGTAGGTTCTTATAAGCGGGGATTTACTGTATGTTTTTAGCTTTTTACTCAATTCAGATAAGTAATCAGTCTTCAATTCATTTCAGATTCTTTGTCTTGCTCTAATTTCAGATGAGGTCAAGTGGCGTACAATTTCAGATTTTCATTCAATATGTGAAGATTTGAGATTTCTAGTCAAGCCTCGTTGAACTCTTGTTTCGACTTTCAAGGGTGTCTTGAGCTTCAGTGATTTCCGCACCTTGGTCAGGGGTGGCGGGGGGGGGGTCAGCGAGCCTCTGTTGGTGGTGAGATGTTGAGCTGAGATGTTATTAAAATCAATTATGAACTTACATTAGAGAACGAATTGAAAAAGTAATCACAAATTGCGGAATACTCAACCGAGATAGGGACAGCGCAACATTCGATGAAAATTTTTTAAATGGCCTGGATTCAATACGTTTTAGAGTTGCTTTCTGGCAACAAACCTCAGCAAGGCATGCTGAGCCAAGGAGCTCTGGCGATAGATAGGAATCTTCTACTTCAGTCATTGAACGAGCTACAATCATTCGTTCATCTATCCATCTATTCATTCATTCATTCATTCATTCATTCATTCATTCATTCATTCAAAGCTGCAATAAACTCATCAATAGACTGGTTTTGTAATTTTCTCAGGCCACTTTAAATGTTCCTTAGCTGATAGCTGTTAAAAGTCGCAAATAAACATCAGTTTATTATGTTTCTTCGCCCAGGCATTCATCCGTGTCATCACGAATCACAACACTTGCTGGGTTCTGCGAGGCCTGGGGAAGAGGCGAGAAGATGTCAAAACATCATGTACCACGTGATGACAAGTTGTGATTTGTGATGACACGGATGAATGTCTAGGCGAAGAAACATGATAAACTGATGTTTATTTGCGACTTACTGAATTATTTGTGAAAGCAAATCGTCAAATAGAAACCAAGCACAGTCTTGTAGATAAACAGAACTACAGGATGCCTTAAACAAACGAAAAGAGGTGGGTACCATTGAAATTTCTTACTCAAAAATGTAATTTAGCACATTTTAGAACTAGGCCATATTTCGGACACTATAGAAAGCGTGTCAGATTTGCTCATCTGCGAAGCAAGAAAAGGTCCCCTACCCGACTGTATCAAAATTATGGGAATTAGTGATGTTTCAGGCACATTTTAGAAGACTTTTTAGGAATAAATTGAGCACTAAGAATGCTAGAAGCTCAGAAATGCTGAAAACAAACAAAGGTCGCGAGTTTGAGGCGCCATGACTCCTTGGGATCGGGAGATATTTTGACCGGCATCCGACCGGCAAACGTACGGAGAGTAGATTTCTTCAAAAAAATTCGGGAAATTTCAAGCAGTTTTTTGTCCTGGTTGCGTTTTATGAGGGAAGGTAAAATTTAGAAAGCTCTTCACACGCTTCTTTTGTCTTCCTCACTTATTCGCCATTTGATTGGTCCGTAAAAATGAGGTTTTGGCGATCTCCAGTCATAGGTCACGAGCAAAATTCGGCTAAAACATTTGATTCCTTTCTTGTACACTACTTGACCTCAAATCTGAAATTACCAGAAGACAGAGAATCTGAAATGAATAGAAGATTAAGTACTCATCTAAATTCCATACGAATCTGAAAACATAACTGATATTGAGAATTCCATGTTTAATCTCAAAAGAGCCTGGAAATCTCAGATGTGAATGAAACCCGGGGGGGGCGACTTCAATTGGAAGGTGACGGCGGCGTGCCATTTGACGTCTGAAATCACACCCTAAAACTTATGAATTTCCGCAAAAAACCATACTCCAAAATTTACAGGCCACTGAAAATGTATACCCTAAAATTGCGACAACTATCCAACCTGTTAACCAAGTAAATAAAATTTGATCAAATTCAATACTCTATAGAATTGTTTGTCTATAACGAGACCCCCAAAACTTATGACTCTTTGTGACTCAACCAAAAGTGATACCCCAAAGTTTATTTTCTGCTCGAAAAAGGCACACAAAAAATGGCACATCCCATACCAGCATATATGGTAGTTAGCCCCCTTTGGGGGGAATGAAATCACAAAGCATGAACAAGCTAAACAAAGCTAAAATCTTACGGGGAAACTGAAAATCTGTGCATAGTAAATTTGACGGTGATGGCATCTCATAGTAAATCTCCGCTACTCAGAAGCCCGAGATCTGAAGCTGGGCACAAGCGTGTCCTGTGTGTTTACGTTGGCATCATGATTCTAAAATCAGGATCTTTCAAATTTCACAATTTTTTATAAATGCTTTATTTATAGTCAAGGCAATCGTAGTGTGACTGATTGAAATGGATTATGCAAATATTAGTCGAGTAATCATCGAATATTGATTTCCAAAATTCAAATAATGATAATATGTTGATTCTATCGACCACCCTTGCGCTGTTGCAGCTGGACTCTCTCCTCGATTAGTTTATCTATAGAGAGAGCTCCTCTTTTTAAGTAATTTCCTGCATATGCAATATGAATAATGGTAGTAAAGACATCAACAAGTCAGTTGGAGAAAAGAATGCAAACAAAGCAGTATCAAAAAACAAATAGAAGAAAGTTTCTTCTACTCTGCCAAAGGAAAAGATTGACACCACTCCTGATAAGAGCACTTCAAAGCAAAGTCCCAACAAAAGCACTACTGGTGATGTGCCTGGGGTGTATCCGTGGAAAAAGGGCACCATTCTTGTCATGGGTGACAGTATGCTAAATGGGGTAGATGAAAGAAGTCTGAGTAACAATGGTTTGGTGAAAGTTCGTAGTTTTTCTGGATCAACAATCTCTGATCTTCAAAATTACTACATGAAGCCCCTTCTTCGTAAAAAACCAACAAAGATAATACTGCACATTGGAACAAATGATGTAACCGAGAAAGAAACCACAGCTGACAAGATCCTAGATGCTCTCCTGGACTTAAAGAAAGACATAGAGTCAGAACTGCCAGAATGTGAAGTTGTGATATCCATACCAATTATGAGAACCGACAAAGAAGCTGCAGGTCAGATGGTAGAGTCACTAAACAGAAAGTTGAAGAGCTTGGATCTAAACATCATTGATAACAATAACATTACAGCCAAAGATCTCGGTCGTCGTGGACTTCACCTGAACAATAGAGGCATCTCTAAATTTGCAGGTAACATTCTTGATAAATTACATGATATTTGATTCCAGTATCATAAATGGAGGGGATGCCTCACTGGAAAATGGCAGAGGCTATTGTCATCATCCACTAAGTTTTAAGAAGGGCCTAACCATTGCATCTCTTAACATTAATGGGCTTAGAGGACATTTTGATGAGCTCCAACTGTTTTTGCAGAGCTCAGGTATTCATATTCTTGCTCTGAATGAGACTAAGCTTGATCCTCAATACCCCAAGGAGCTCACTGCCATAGTGGGTTACCAGCAGGAGCGCCTTGATAGGACTTGCAATGGTGGTGGTGTCTCTCTTTACATCAGGGACTCAGTAAAGTTCAAACTTAGAGATGATCTCCCCACCGACAATCTTGAACTAATTTGTGTGGAGATTCAGCCACCCAAATGCAAGTCCTATCTTGTTGTTTCCTGGTATAGGCCACCAAGTGACCCTGTTGATTCTTTCAATAAGATGGAAAAAGTTCTTTCCTATCTAGATAGGGAAGGCAAAGAAATTATCCTTCTTGGTGACACAAACTGTGATCTCACAAAAAGAGCCCCAGACCAACCTGCTGATAATAATGCTAAACACATCAGCAGTCTCTATGAGCTCTTTAGTCTCAAACAGCTTATTGAGGAGCCAACTAGGGTCACACTAACTACATCCTCCATGATAGATCATGTTGCTACAACATCTGCCAGAAATATCATTGAAGCAGGAGTGCATAAGGTTTCTATGAGTGATCACTATATGATCTTTTGTGTCCGCAAGTTTCAGGGTGCATTAAAGAAGGACCATAAGGTGATCACAACAAGATCTATGAAAAACTTTGACAAAGATGCATTCCTTGCTGATGTTGCTGACATTTGCTGGGAGCAGGGACTTAACGAAACAGATGATGTCAATGTACTTGTCACCCAGTGGTCAACCCTTTTCTCTTTGATCATTGACAAGCATGCTCCCACCAAGACTTTGCGTGTTTCTGAGAGGTACTGCCCATGGGTGAATGACGACCTAAAGAAGCTAATACGAGGCAGGGATAAACTGAAAAAAGCTGCTCTTAAAAGCAAATCTCAGCTTCTTATGAGCTCCTATAGGCACATAAGAAACAAAATTAACAAACAAAATTCTGAGTTGAAGAGGCAGTATTTTTCGGAAAGACTTGTTCAAGCTAAAGGCAACATGAAGGAATCATGGAAAATAATTAAACAGGTAATAAACAAAAGATCTAAGTCAACAAACATAGATCTTTTGAAAGACTCTGGAAGAGAAATTGTAGATATGCAAGAAATTTCCAATACCATGAACTCTTATTTCTGCTCAGTAGGTAAGGATCTAGCAAGCAAGATTGAAGATGCCCCCAACCCCATGCTCACTGGTGAATATAATCTTAACCCTGATAATAGGCGCTTTAATTTCAGGCCAATCGTAGTTCAGGACATTAGAGATGCAATGGGCAAGATAAAAACATCTAAGAGCCTTGGAAGTGACAACATATCTAGTTACTTCTTAAAGTTAGCTACTCCTTACATTGAAAACTCCTTAGTTTTCATGTTTAACACCTCTCTTGAAACTAGTCAGTTTCCTGATTCTTGGAAAAATGCCCGGATTACACCAATTTTCAAGGATGGGGATAGGGCTGAAAAGTCTAATTACCGCCCAATTTCAGTTCTTCCCGTCATTTCAAGGCTCTTTGAAAAACTAGTGTTTAACCAACTTCACCAATATCTGGTTAGGTATAACCTTATTCATCCTGGTCAATCTGGATTCTTAAAACTCCATTCTACACTGACCTGTTTACTGAAAAACACTGACGATTGGTATAGTGAGCTGGACACTGGACAGATGGTGGGTACAGTATTCATTGACCTTAAAAAAGCGTTTGACACTATAGATCATGACCTTCTCTGCAAAAAGTTAGAGCACTATGGTGTTCGACAAAGGGAGCTTTCTTGGTTTCAATCTTATCTTTCCCACAGAAAACAGTACTGCAGAGTAGGTGGAGTCGATTCTGAAACCGGGGAAGTGGAGGTAGGGGTACCCCAAGGGTCATGTCTTGGACCACTTCTCTTCTTGATCTACATCAATGATCTCCCAAGTGCTGTCCAGAGTTCAACTGTGTCCATGTATGCTGATGACACTAGCCTTTGCTTAAAGTCAAAAGATATTTCTCAGCTGAACGAGGCTATTAATGTCGATCTTGAGCACTTAGACTCATGGTTGAAGGGCAACAAACTTTCGCTAAATGTTGCTAAAACACAATCTATGTTAATCGCGACCAAACCAAAGCACCGAACGCTCAACAATGCAGCAGAAAAACTGAATCTAGAAATTCGTGGCAGAGAACTGGACGTTGTCAAGAAGACCAAATACCTTGGTATTCAAGTTGACAACAGTCTAGATTGGAAAGAGCATATTAAAGCTGTATCTAGCAAAGTATCCAGAGCCATTGGATTTCTAAAACACGCAAGGAATATTCTCCCAATGGCTTCTTTGAAAACTTTGTACTCAGGTATTGTGGAGCCCCATTTTCGATACTGCTGTTCTGTATGGGGTTGTTGTGGCACCACTGATATCAATCAGCTCCAAAAGCTTCAAAATAGAGCTGCTAGAATTGTAACGAATAGCAGCTTTGATTCCCCGAGTGGACCACTGATTAGGAGCCTTGGTTGGAAGACCATTCGTGAGCTTGTCAATGAAGAGTCCAGATCAGTGGTCTACAAGTCTCTCAATGGGCTTGCTCCACAGTACATGCACAATCTTTTCACTAGAAACTCTACTAGTAACTCTCGTAGCCTTCGAAATACGGCAACGGACTTGAGGCTGCCAAAGAAAACATCTGCAAATGGGCAGAAGTGTTTTTCTTTTCGCGGAGCTAAACTTAGGAATAGCCTCCCAGCTGAGACCAAACAGGCATCCTCTATATATATTTTTAAAGATAGCTTATGATGGACTGGCGGTTTTGTTTTTTAGGTACTTTTCTTTCATTTTTTATAGATAGGAATTTTTTTTTTTTATTAGATGTATTCATTGTAAGTAGTTTTTAGCGGTTTTTAACTTGTTTAATTTTTGTAGGTTTTTTATATGGAGGGCCCCTTGTAAATCAACCAGTTGGTTGAAGGGTCTCCCTCCCTAATAAAATGAAATATGAAATATGAATAAATAAAATATGAAATATGCATACAATTTATTTAGACCTCCTAGTATTTGTATATTGTATTAATTTTCTGTACCATTGTATTAATTCTTTGTGACATTATTTTTCATATTTGTAGTTTAGTTATTTGTTTGTATTGTTAGCATAAATTGTATGTAGAGAATTTAAATAAAATGAAACTGAAAGGTAAGCGGATGTACGTGCTGGAGCAAAGCAAAACACAAACCTCAGTTAATTTGATTGTGCAGGCATCCTTACAGCCTTGTCAGATCATTATTCGAATCATTATCATTCGAATAACATTGCAATAACGATGCGCAAGAATTAGATATTTAAGAATTAGATACTGGTCACACTTCTCTTGCTTTGACTGTAATATTAACCATATACAGGGTGTCTAAAAAACCGGTCTGACGTTTGATTAATTACTAAAACTAACGATACGCTGAATGGAACCTTGCCCATGTGACACTTTTCCTGAGATTGTAGATTAAATTTTGATACAAGAATCTTGCAAATACGCTAAAAATTCTTGGGGTTACAAGCTCTCGAAGTACAGGTTTGTTCCAAAGCTGAAATCAGAGGCCTCGAAATGGCATTTTTGGTAAAGGTCCCATAGGCCATCGTATCTGTTATTTCTCAATTGTCTCAGGGCGAACCAAATGGGATTCAAACAGGTTTTCGATAACCTTAACTTTCAAACATATGAATGCTTTGAGAAAACAGATTCAGTCTCTCGTCGATTATGTTTTGAACCACTGTTTTTGGACTTATGCAATGCTAAGGAAACTTTTAGAATAATCGCAAGAAGTAACCTACCTTGCAAGTCCCGGCCGGTTTGCTCTGATATCAACGAGAGGCATGACATTGGATAGGCTTCTCTTACCTCCGTCTTCGAGCTTTAAGCAATACAAGTAATCTGGGGGGGTCTCTGGTTTCAGCTATCGCATATTTCTTATCTTTGATAGCTGGCAACTGAGTGAATTTTCAACTGATTTGCAAGATTTTAGTCTCTAAAATTATTTCATAATCTTGGGAACAGGGTTATCTTCCCATGAGCCTGTTCATGCTGTCGTTATCTTTACATATTCAATTAAATGTCGAACAAATTTTTTTGAGACACCCTGTAGTGCACGGGCATGTTTCGACGAAGCTGAAAACGGCAAGATCTGTAGAGACAACTTGGTAATGAGGTCACTGTGCATTGATTTTAGCTGCATATCATTAGCCCAGTCCACAAGATGCTCGGCAACTTTCGGGCAACCTGCTATCATTTAGGCAACTTTTAGGAATTTTGACAACATTTGCAACATTGAGAAAGTTGCCCTTATTTTAGCAATATTACAAAACTTTGAAACACATTTTGTTCATTGTTTGCAACAATAGTGAAAATTAGACATGGAGAGTGTCTGTTCTCTGGTCAGGCTGGGATTCAAAGGCTTGCTTTGTGAAGAACTGGTCTTTAAAATAGACGATTTATAACGACGATGACGATGATAATGATGATGATAATGACGTTGGTTGTGATCATTATCATTATTCATCAAATAATGTTGATGTTCTTGTATTAAAAAAATGCACCATCTAAAGATAACAGAACGTAGAAAAACACAACTGTCACTTACAATACATTTGGATTAAAATCTTCTTCATTGTTGCTGTTGTTGCTGTTGCATTTATTGTTGGTTACAAGCAACAAATGGGGCGTGCTAAATACTGAAGATGTGTTAGATCGTTCGAACAGCATTAGCGTTGGAAGGCTCAAACATTCAGGAATAGACGATTACGCTACAGATGGCGGCGAGGAACTTCTTACCAAGATGCTTTGCGTTCTAATTGCGAATCCTTAAAGATTCTGTAGGAATTCGATTAAAGAACGCAGTGCATCTCAGTAAAAAGTTCCTTGCCGTCATCTTTAGCGTAATAGTCTAGTGCAGTTTTCTGATCAGAGAAAACTTTGAAATATTTCAATCATCGATATATTCACTGCATCTGCCCTTAAAAAAATGACAATAAATCAAGTAACCTTTGGGAAAATCTTTGAAACAGTGGTAACTTTTGAGCAACTTTACAGGAAATTTTGAGAAACTTTTTGAGAGATTTCGAGCAACTTGTGGACAGGGCTACATATCATTTTCTTTCATCATGGGCGATTGTGTACCGTGTTCACAGCTTAGAAATTAAAATTCATTTCTTCGATATTACTGCTTTTCTTTGTTCTTTTCTCTTCCGGCTAAGCGTAACCAGTGCCAGGAATCAAATTCAAATGGCTCCCGGGAGCTGAACAGTTAGCTCCTACACAGCACGACACAGTGTTCACCTCGCTTCAAGCTTTCTCGTAAAATATGTCATATTTTAGGAGGAAGTTCGAAACAAGGCTGAACCCTGTGCGGGAGCTAGCGGTCGTAGGAGCCGTTTGATTTTGATTTCTGACAGATGAGCTTCATCAGCTTCATGCAAATCATTGGAAAGGTTTTGAGTTAGTTGGAAATAGTGAATGCCATTTGCAGATGGATTCTATGAATTCAAACTTAAAGTCAAACTGATGAGGTACATTACTCCCATATTTACTTTTACGCAACCCTTCCCTTCATGAGAAACCTGTTTACAAGAGGTGGCCAAAAATTAGAACTCTTGTTCTACATTTTGGGAGGAATAAAGAATTTCTAAAAGCAGACTTTTAAAGCCTGCTATGATTTTCAAGAAGTTAACCAGCTACAACAATTCTTGAGTGATTTTCACTGCAAACATGTTTTCAGAGTCACAGAAGAACTACTTTCACCTACTCTTAGTTCTATCTATGCATGTCAAGAAGCCCACCCATCTCAGTTGTAAAAAACTACTGTACTACAGTATAATCATAGGATCCAAAAAGCAGAGAACTTGGGAGAACTTTTCATGCAGATTTAACAAACATTTAGTACTGATTGCTGATGCAGCAACGTTTGTTGTAAAAAGCATGCATATAACACGGTAAATACTATGTATCAAGAGAACCCCTTAGCAAAATATTTAGCATGTTTGAAGTTATGTTTGATACTAACTCGTTCTGAGTGCCATTTGGGTATGTTTGATTCGAGCAAGAATTTTGCACCACTTGCGCTACCTTGCAGCAAGTATCTTTTGAACTGGAAGGCAAACTAAATCAAGCTTGATTGTACAATATTTGAGAATGACTATAGCATGTCAAGTTTGACTAAACTCTAATCATACATGCAAATTGGCCAAAATTGTGTCAACACACTCATTTCAAGCTCTGTCAAGCCAAAATCATGCTCCCTTCAAGTTTGTGCAAGCTTGTTGGAAGATGAACTTTTCAAGGGAACAGAGCTATCTGAAAATGCATAAAGTCTTCTGATATCTAAATTAACTTGTTTTCCTCAAAATGAAGAATTATTTCTTGAATTTTTTGTTTTGATAAAAAATCATTATGTCTGCTACATCCTGTTGATGATGATGGTATGATATGGTGCATTTGATTATCTGGTCTTGAGTATTCTATATGGCATGCATAACTGACATAATACACATTGCTTCAATGATGATTGCATCTGCATACTCATTGAAAGACAGCTTGTAATGAAATTTTGAATTGATAAAATACAGTTTCAACAACTTCTGATTAGTTCAAGAGAAAATTTACAAAAGCGAAGGGCTTGCTTGATGCCTGATATCAATCATGGACTTTGTAGCCTATTTTTGTGCACATTATTGTTTTCACCAGAACTCCCTATCCTTCAAATGACAGTTAATCCTGAACAAGTCTATCCCCAAAACAGAAATGATTTGGTTGTCATTATACTATAAATGGCTTAATAGTCATAGAAGCCTACCTGCAGACTTGATTGGTTTCTTTTCAGCAGTGACGTAGCCAAAGATGGTTACCTTCAGGGCGTACCAATTAGGGCTACAACTGATTAAGTGCTCCGAAGGGACCCCAAACCATCAAATCACATCATAAACATAGGTACAAGAGACAAGTCCTCCTTCACTTAAGGGCTACATGCACTTCTGCTACACCGCTGCTTTTCAGAGGGTTTCCTGGAGGAAACTTCTCTGAAAAGACATTGGTTGAGTCCGTACACAGGCTAAATTAAATGGATGGCAATGAAATCTTCAAAATGGTGCATAATTACTAAGCAATCCATACTGGTATGATTTCTGCTGAGAATGACTAAACTGTTGGCACCCTATAACTATATAGGCAAACTTCAGGTAGAAGCTTGGATTTCAAGAGGAGACTGCTACACTCTTAGATGTAATTACTATAAAAAGTATAGCTAAATTCATTCAGATGTCTGCATTGTGGGAAATGTGATCAAGAGAAATGTCAACAAGATGTCAAAGCCACTCTGATGACTAGAGGTAACGTTAAACAAATTCAGTTCAATTCATTTAATTCAAAATTCCACATAAATCTTATCAAAACATTAAACAACATTAACATAAACTACATACTACAGTACAAGTATAGAGACTAACATAACTAAAAAAATTGGAAATTTGTATGAAGAGGAATTATGATGGAGGAACTCTATGAGTAGCAAAGCTAACCAAGGAGAGAGCACTCCTCTTTAGGAAAATGTTAACTGATGGCCTCCTCCTCCATTTATGCAGCCAGGTTTTTTGTTCATTTTCATATATCAAGGAAGCCGACTTCATACCATTAAATCAAGAAGTAGACAAACAGACAATTATTTCCCAACAACATACCCAGCAGGGAAACCCTAAATGCTGATGCTTTTGTTGCTTGAGTTATATGACACTCTTGGCCACCATTTTGGATAATGTGGTATGTGAGGTAAGTGTATCTACAAAAGTGTCATTCCAGCACTTTGATCCATGGTAATGTTTAGATCTGAGACCATATTGATTGGTATTTTTCTGAGTTAAAAAGATATGGTCCTTGCTGGCCTGTGTATATCATATTGATGAGTGAATGCTACAGATATAAAGCAGTTGTGGAAACAGTGAGATATTATGAAGAGATTCATACACAATGGCTAGAAGTTTAAGTTGAAAGAGATCATGCAGTTTTAAGACTTTAGAATTGAGATGATAGGAGTTGAGTGTAAAGTAACAAAGACAGACAATGTAGGTAGGGACTTCTGGTAGCACAAATGATGAACATGTCTTACAAATAATTCTAGTCAGTAGGAGAATGAGAAACAGCTAAAACATATTTAGATATCAAAACTGCTGTGAAAAATATTGTCATTTTCATACGTAGATATCAAGGGAAAACAGGTGAAATATCATGTCAACCACAAGCAAGTGAAACTGAAAAAGGACATGATAACTTCCCTGCCAAGCTCAATTGTACATATCAAACCAAGCAATATATAATTTTAGGTATTTGCCTTGGTAAACTGAACAAAATGCATAAGTTTCAAGAAACATAAAATCCCAGGCATGCTCCCCAGGGGGGTGGTACTTCACTACAAATTCATATGGGGATGTTCACTGCAGGGATTTCAGTTATGAGCCATTCCCAGAAATTTGGTCCAATATTGATACCCAATCCTGCCCAGAATGTATGTCAGATATTGATACCCAATCCAAGAACTTTGAAGAAGTAACAAAAACAATTTGACGTCAAAGGGATATGGGTTTGACAGTTCTGATCTCAGGTTAGACGGTTGGGAACAAGAATTTTGGCCCCAAATGGCCATTGGAACAAGGCTCTGTTCGAAGCGCATATTTTCAACACAAAAAATACTTGAAATCTACCTAAAACTGAGCACATGTAGCTCAAAGGGTTATCTATTTTTACCTTAAATCAGCACCCATAACCAGAATTTTGAGTAGAGTACTTTTGCCCTAAATGGGTCTAATATTGTTATTCGTCAGAATCACACGCTCCTCTTTTGACGTAAAATACAAGGCTCCTGGATTTGATATTTTTCAAAAATCCAATGAAAATGGTTCGCTGACTCTTTTCTTCATGACATTCTTTGCCTGTGTTTTGTTAAAGAGGATATTTCTAAAAGATATGAAGCTTTTCGAGCAGGCTATTTTCCGTGGACTTGTAAGATTCGTCAAATCTTCCGTTCGCGTTGATATTGGGTTTAATGGGTCAGCTTGTATTTTTTCCACTTTTGCACATTTGATATCCTGTTAAACTGTTTCACAGTTCATGCCAACCTTTTAAGATTAAATTCTGATATCTATCGCAACATCTCGCAAAATTTCATTGCCGATATGGGTATTCTTCAGGAGACAGATAGATCAGGAAAACTTTGCCCTGAATGGGTCTATTCTTTTTAAACGACTCCACGTAGCGAGTCAAGTTTATATGTGCCGGATTTGTGTCAGTTTGGAAAGGAAGGGTGCTACTTTACTTATTTTGATATATTTTTAGCTTTTCATCAACTTTGGTGTCTCGTCCACTCTGAGAAATACTGCAGCGGTTGAGTTTTACGTAAATTTTAGCTTCACCGGCTCAGGAAAGGCACAATCTCTTTGTCAAAGTCTTGTGTTGTCAATAATGTAAAAAACCGGATGCCATACACAGTTTCTTACAGTCTACTCAGTATAGTAAATATAGCGAGATTCCTGGCTTCTCTGCTAGTAAAGTTTCCTTGCTGAGGCCCTGACAATGTTTAGACCCATTCAGGGCGAAAATTGAGGCAAGCTGTTGTTTTGAGTGCTGCTGATGTTAGCCACAGTTTTGGAAGCAAACGCGAGTAAAAATATTTTCAGCTTAGAAATAACGGTTGGCAAGGAAATTAAGTCTACCTCAACGAAGAAGAAATTTCTGAGAGTCATAGTATTTAATAAGAATATCAATTCTATTTGTGGTTAGACCCATTTAGGGCGACAGTGCTCTAGATATAACAGTAAACCCCAATCCCAGCAAATTCCAAGTGAAAACCCAGACCTGGCCGTGAGATATTTTGGTGGCGCGCAGTAGATCACGCGCCTCGCTAAAGCGAGGCGCGTGATTTGGAAGGTCCTATATTTTTCATCAAAAGAGGCGTTTTATAGGTTAACAAGGAAGAAACAAGCATTCAAATACTCAGTTATCAAAACAAAACGAACAATGAGTCGAAAGGTCAAGTGTAAGAGCTAATCCTGTTTTCGAGTGTTAAAAAGTTTGAGTGGTCCATTACCTCATTTAAAACTTGCTATAAAAACAGATTGTTGGTTAGATGATTAGAGAATTAACACTTAAAAGTTTTCAAACAGTTGTTGAGTGATCAAACAATATCGATGTCCTCAGAATCACTGTCACTTTCAGAGTCCTCTTCAGATGAAGATTCTTCCACCACAGTTTCCGAAGTCTTCTCTACCCTTTGCTTTTTAGGCTCCTGGCCATCGTCGAGTCGAACTTTTCGCCGTTTCTCGAGGTAAATTTCAACTGCGCGACACAGGAGGTCTGCACGCTCTTTCGCAGACCAATTTTTGTCATTTCCTCGGATAAGCATCAGATCCTCCATGGTTCCATGAGACATTGTGAGCCGACGATCGCTTAACAACAGTGTCAACGTACTGAATGCTCTTTCCACGGCAGAGTTTGATCCAGAGATGCACGTGACCAATTCAATTAAAAGGCACAGATTCGGGAACTCTTTTCTCCTGTATGTTAATACCTTTTGCCACAATGATTTAGGTTCTCCAAAAAACTGGGTCATTTGCCGTCTTGCAAAGCCTTTGAATTTTCTCCATTCGGACATTAGAACTTTGTCATCCAATCCTGCAGCTGCAAGTGGTTTCTCGAATCGTTTAACTAGATGCTGTAACTCAGAAACGCCGTAGTTGGATTCCTCACTCCAATATTGAGGGTCATAGATTTGCAAAGCTTCATACAATTTTGAAGATGTCTCTACGAATCTCTGACGCAGGAGGCGCTTCACTTCTATCGCTGTGGATTTCTTAGCTGCAGCTGCGTTTGCTCTACCTGTAGATGAATATGTCATCCCTTGAATTTCTACCTCGATGTTGTCTCTGTTTTGTGCTTTGTTTCGACCGTGTCCTTCCTTCACATAGATTCCGTGCACTGTTTTTGTCTCTTCGTCATACTTATGGGTGGCAACGTTGCTGTCAAGTAACTCCTCATCTGATCCGGCAGACGCTTCAAGATGATCTAGCTCGACTGCAGTTCTCTCAATCGACTCCGAAATCTCATACGGCATCACTCCATTCCCTTCAAAGACCAAAGAAGCAGGGCCAGCAGCATCAAGAATGTCGACATAATATGCCATTTTGCATAAAAACTCGTACGACTGCAGCTTTGACAACAGCCCAGAAATCGTTGCCTTCGTTTCTGCAACTCCACCCCTTCTAGACATTGCGTTTTCAAACGCTGTGATCAGTGCTGGCCACATGTCCATAAATATTCTCATCCCTTTCCGGCGATGGTTGATGAATCGCGTACCATGAATCTTTGGGAGTTTCTTGTGCCCGTTTATCCCTAAGGCATGGCAGGCGGCTTGGACCTCCGAATTCAGTTTGCCCGAGTTTTTTAGGAGTTGGTAGGTTGTCCGGTATATATCATCACAAACCTTAAAAGAAGATTTGTTCATGGCAGCTTTAAATGCAAGCTCTATACGATGGTTGGCGCAGTGTATTGTAAGAAGCCAGGGGCGACTTTCAGACAGCTGTGTCAGAACACCACGATAAATGCCTGTATTGACACTGGCTCCATCAGCAGTTGCAGAGACGACCTTGTCAGTGTAGCTTCTGGCTTCCAACTGAATTGCTCCAGTTTCCTGATCGAAAATGCTGTCAATGCCCTTTTTGATCGAGTCAGCATCAACTCCACCATAGTCGCTCATCTCCAGCAAGGACACCACAAAATAGCAAGGGATGCCGTTTCTCTCGACTCGGATCATGACGAGTTCTTTTTCTGTACCCGTTTTTCTTGCTTGAGAGCCATCGGAAAGGAGCGAAAAGAAATGTTGGCTTGCAATGACTGCGGCGCATTTTTCGCGAATGGCTGTAGCAATGCAGTGAACATATTCACGGGCAGCTTTGTTGCCATCTCTTCCTTCGATGAGCACAACACCGTTCTGACGTTGGCATTTGACAAGGACTTTAAATTGCTTGAGGGGCATGGTTGGATTTAGAGCAAGCTCATACGCCGTCTTTATCATTTTCATGTAGGCATCTGATGTACTCTGCTTTAGTGCTATATCAATACGAGGCTGAACTTGCCGTTTCTGCGCTCCTCCTGGAAGAAAAAGAATACGATGTTTGTGATTTTTGTCTTTTCAATCTTTCAGTTTCTGCTGCTTCAGAAATATTTGGTCAAGACAAATATTTAGACAAAATCTGAAAGAGGAAAAACAAGACTATCTATGCACTAATTTGAAATTAGCCAATCAGACATCAGACTCTTTTTAGAGAGTTAGCCAACGGAAAGGTGCAAATTGTCTAGGGGTGATATGCACGTCTGGTCGTACTTTCTGATTGGCTACTTTCAAATTAGTTCGCTTTACTTATTTTCCAACCTTCGTTATGGTAGAGAACACGCATTATTTAAAAGAAACTGATTCATTAGAGACTAGTACTATGATGGCCAAAAATTTAAGAAATTCTAGTACTGAATTCGAGAAGAGCTAAGAAACTTTGAACACTTCTCCTTCCCAATTGATGTTTTAGCTGCCAAGAAACATCTCTGCAGCAGTGTTGGAAATGACATCATAATTCGCACACTCAAACAATAAGAAACATATTAAGAAACTTTCAATACTATAAACGGAAATTTTCATGTGGAGTTAGGAAAATCTCAGTGCCATTGTCTGATCAAAGTTTCTTGTGTAAACAATTTTACTGATACGAGAAGGAGATGTGAAGAATATAGAGTTTATAGAATTACGAAAATCCTTTCAGTACAGAAATTCGTGAAGGAAACCGAATGGAAACAAAAAATCAATAACAATACCTGTTGACGGTTGTGGGAGTCGTTCTTCGACTGGCAGGAGTAGCTCTTCTTCCGTTGCCCAATGATGACCTTTCCCTGCAAATGAATAATTTCATTTCTTTTTCGATATGCTGCAAACCGGAAAACAAGTACCAAAACCAAAGGCACAAGTACGAAGGGGGCTAGGCTAGGCGGAGATAAACTAGGCCTAGGTCGATTACTATTTTGGGGGCCCACCAGTTTTTATTTTATAGGAAGCTTGGGTCAGCCTTTAGTAGCGATTAATTATCCAAAAAACTTTCCATAATTTGATCCTAAATGTTTTTTATCATTTTTTGCTAAAATAAAGGTATGTACACGATTTTATGAAACCTTTGAAACGGCTTGAAACACGTTCAGAAGAAACTAGGACCATACACTAGGATGGCCAAAAAATGTAAGAAGTTGCATTTAGATAAGTAAGAAAATGAGCTAAAATGTACCCAAGAAAAGAATTAGAGATCCTTTTAAAGATTAAAAATCATACCTTCTAGATGTCTATCGATGTTCCATTTACTGACGTAATTCGTTCCATTGATATAAGCCTCCACGGCAGTCTTCGCGTTCCCTTTGCACAAGGGGTTCCTTAAAATTGCGTCCTTGTGTTTCGCGCAAAGTTTACACCAGATGAATGTCACCATATTCTTCGCATTTCTAACCTCTGTCTTCGATCCAATAACATAGCTCTTTCCATACTTTTCAAACGTTGAACTCTCCACAGCAAGACCCTTCGATTTCGTAGCCATACCTGTCGTCGTTATTTTTGGTCTGGTTTGACTGATCATGTAATCTCGTAATAATGTTTTCTATTTGACATGATTTGACATAACATATGTTGGAACATTGTTGAAATGATAATATTGTGACACATTATTTCACAAGAGGGATAAACAACTATAGAGATCAAGCATAATGAGCGGCACTTAAGAATTAAGTATCAATAGTATGACGGTAACATAAACATATCACATTTCATTACTGTACCGAATTGAATGAGTTTCCTTCTCTCAGACAGATGGCTCATTTGTTTTGTTTTGAAAGTAGAATTGCTTAGGCGCGTGATTTTTAGATCACGTTTTGTGTAGGCGCGTGATAAATCACGCCTCTTGGAATCACGAGGCGCGTGACGAGGCGCGCGCGCGCGATCGCGCGCCTCAAACGGCCAGGTCTGAAAACCCTAAGTAAAAGTATATCCCAGTCCCCAAATTTTCAGGCCAAAAGCCACCCAAAACTGGCGCACATCCCCTTCTTATAGCATAGTGAAGTACCCACTACCATCCCCCCCCGGGGGGCATAACATCATGAAATGCTGCAACCATATCAGAAGCATTATACTGGCAGTGGCAGGCCTAAGTTTTTGATCGAAGCAACTAGGCTATCACTTACCGTTAAATATGACAGAAGTTATCTCTCTGGAGCCAATTTCTCATCATTGCTAGTACCTTCCTTCCTTCTGATGTGGTTCTGATGTTGTTCTTTCCATTTTCCTGTCCACAGCTAGCCGAAATAGCAGGCTTCTCTTTGCAATTCCTCTTGTGCATGCCATGCCAACGGTCATTGGGGACTACCACCGATGTGGCGCAGGTCAAAAATCGCGGGCTTCAAAATCAGTCCGGGCAGCGAACAATAGCTTGTTCGATCCAGTCCTTTTTTCCGATCGGTGATATCACAAACTATCCGTCCATGATTGTACCCGGAGACTTTTGTTGTACCCAACTCTTGACTGGCACATATAATTTCTGAAAATTCAAAAACTGACCTATTACTTATTATTATTATTATTATATATTGCAACCTGAACCATGTCATGAACAGGCCTTTGCCCTTTATCCCTGGCGATACGTGGCCAAGATCGGAAAAAAAAAATCCTGAGTCTCAATATACTAGAGGCTTGGGTCACATTCGGCCAAGGATCAAGGGTGTCAGGCTAACAAGTTTTGGTAGCCCTGCTTACAACAGAAGCTCACAAAAGCTAATCTACTATGCTAATCGTTCTAATTTTAGTCCTTCTGGATGATACCGGACAATGTCTTTCTCAGCATACTCTCACTTTCGAATAGGACGGCCTTCAGCATTTCATTACATGTCCACCTTGCTCCTTCGTCGTCCTTTATGATCTTTTTCACCTGACATTCCACTTGCTTCATTCCTCCTCCCAAACAGCCAATGACAATGGGTAATATTTCAACTCTATACTCTGGTCTTTTCTCTCGTATCTCGAAGGCCAATTGCTGATATTTAGTGAGCTTTTCACGATGCTTCTCGCCAATGTTCTTTTCATTAGGGCACGCCATATCCACGATCCATAACTTCTTTTCATCACCATTTTCAATCATTAAACCTGGTCTTCTTGCACTGGTTGTTTTTCTCATGGTAAACTCAAAGTCCCAGCAGATCTTCTTACCATTTTTCTCCAGCACAGTTCCTTTACTCCACTTTTGCTTATACCATACAGAATCTCTGGATAACAGACTCTCTTGCTTTGCCCATTCGACTGTGAGAACCATTAATGCATTGTTATGCCGCTTTAGATAGTCACTTCCCGCCAGGACCTTACATCCAGACAAAATGTGCATTACAGTTTCCTTATGTGCGTCACAGAGTCTGCAATTTTCCGTTGTCACATTCAACCCTCTGCTTGCTTTCCACCCTCTTGTTTCGATCATTTGTTCTTGCATGTTGATAATGGCACTTACCTTCCTTGCATCTATATTACATTCTAACCATTGATGACTCTCCATGTCAAATCCCTTGAAATGCTCACTTTGCATATTCTTGCTCTTATACTTTTCAATTCGTATTTCTTCTCTCCTTCCCTTGATTTTCTTTTTCAAGTTTTTCCAAATTTTCCTCCAGTCTCCTGCCTGTGTTACGCCTTGTATTTCTACATGATCTAGGCGAAATTGAACATCTTCTCCGAGTTCTCTCAGTGCATCCTCTGCTTCACTTTTGATAGATTTGCCTTCTTTCTGGAATTCCGTTCTCCAAGCTGTCTTTATCCAGGTACTTTCCGAGTGAATCATGTAACAGGCAACTCTTACCTTTGTTTCCTCGTAGAGATCTTTCATACTTTTCAGACCCCTTCCACCATTTTCCCTTCTCATATACAACCGCTCGTCACTGGCTTGCTTTCCATGTATTTTATTGTCTCTCAAAATCTTTTTAATTGCCTTATCAAGCTCATCCAACTTCTGTTTAGTGAAGGTGCAAACGTTCATCACATATCCAGCGACTGGGATCACAGTTCTGTTTATAGCTTTGATGAGATTCTTATCGTATAGCTCTTGCTGAACTAAAACATTCGTCCTTTTCTCTGTTTCCGCCTTTTACCCTTTCCATTACTCTTTCCATATCTATCTTTTCTGCTTGCTCACATCCTAGAAATTTATAAATTTCTCTTTGCTCCGGATCTAAAGCTTTCATCCTTTCTTCGAGAACACTAAGTCCTTCTCCCTTTATCATCTTACCTCTCTTAAACACTATTTCAGCACATTTCTTGACGCCATAGCAAGCTCCTGTGTCTAGACTTGCCTGTACTATGGTCTCATTCGCAATTTCTAGTTTGGCGTGGTTTTCTTGGTAGACTTTTAGATCATCTATAAAAAGGCTGTGTGTTCGGATCACTTCTCGATTTCCAGGTGGGCCCATTTTGTATCCTTCAGTTCCTTCTAGTAACATAGCAATTGGTATTTCTGTGAGACAAAACCCCACTGGGGAGTAGCTATCTCCTTGTAGAAACCCTCTCTTGATTTCTATCCATCTACTAAAAACCTTCTTGCCTTGGTCGAAGACTTCCAGTCTGGTCTTCCATCTCATCATTAGTTGCTCTATAACTTTGCAAATTGCCTTGGGTATCCCCATCCATTCATATACTCTAAGCATCCAATCATGGTGGACCATGTCGTATGCTTTACGATAATCATAATAAGCAACTGCTAAATTTCTTTTGTGAGTTCGAACTATTATTATTATTATTATTATTATTATTATTATTATTATTATTATTATTATTATTATTATTATTATTATTATTATTATTATTATTATTATTATTATTATTATCATCATTATTGTAACTCTATGGTTTGGAAGGTGTAGTATTTTATTATTGTTTTTATCTTAAAGCCTGGTTCGCGCTGGGTCTTTTTGGTCTGTTGGGGTCGTGCGGGGTGATAGAGCTCACGAGAATATCACCTCTGCGGAGGATCAGAATGAATGAACTGACAGTGAAGAGAAAGACTTTGAACCCTTTAATCAGATATTATCATGCAAATTCGTTTTTATTGTTTTATAGTTTTACATAGAGCGAGTGGGAGGAAGGAAGAGGAAGAGTTTTTTGGGATTATGGTTGGGAGAGAAGGTACTCTGGATTTTGGGAGTATCTAATAGAGACATTTGTCGAATTTGAACATCCTTGTTGTAGTGAGAGATTGTTACAGAGATTTTGCTGTAACATAATTATTTTGGAAACCTATCGTTCATTTTATTAGCATCGTGTTGGAAAGAACTTGGCTGAGATTTGGATCGAAGTACATAAAATGGATTATTCGGGTCGTTAATTTTTGTTATACTTGGAGTACACGTACGGGGTTTATTGCCATAGAAATGAGCTATCTCGGATGTTATTTTAGGCAGTAAGTCCCAACATTTTTGGTGCCGTGACCCGGGAAAGGCCGGGAAAGGAATATTTTGTTGGTTTTTAAATTTGTTGAAGAATTTGATCGGATCGAAAGTGTTGTGGCCTAACTTCGGAATGCGATCGTATCGACTTGTTTTGTGCACGATATTGATTGGAAATTGTTTGGGTTTGTAAATATATGACTTGTGAATATGGGATAATTTTGGAGTAAGCATGTCTGAGCTGAAGAAGAAGCAACGGGCTAGAAGCGGACATAGACTATTCGTGCGCAATATACATGGCATTATCAAGGATATTTTTAATAGAAATCGCGAAAATCTAGCGGACATTTCAGTGGCAGATCGTGTAAAACTACAATCACTACAGCGATCATTGGAGGAACAGTCGAAAGATATCGAAGACCTTGATAAATTTATCCTCGAAGCTTTAACAGCAGATGATAATATTGAGAAAGAAATTTCGGAGAAATGTGATTTTAGTAATTTGCTACGAGAGGCTATTTGTTTAACAGCAGCATGTTGGGATGCA
This sequence comes from Aurelia sp. 4 Dawson et al 2005, assembly GCA_964019985.1. Lineage (NCBI taxonomy): Eukaryota > Metazoa > Cnidaria > Scyphozoa > Semaeostomeae > Ulmaridae > Aurelia > Aurelia sp. 4 Dawson et al 2005. The sequence continues at coordinate 22,618,383 of OZ026496.1, read as the reverse complement.
AAGGCGGAATCGCAAAAATCGGACACTGCTACTGGTTCGTCCAGTTTTGTAGGAAGTGGTGCAAAACCAAAGAAAATTAATTTGCCAAAATTGCAATTGCCTACCTTTGATGGAAATCCTTTAGAATGAATAACATTTTGGGACAGTTTTCAGTCTACAATTGGTTCTGATGAAGATCTGAATGATGTTGATAAATTCAAATATCTTCGTTCGTATCTTAGTGGTGCAGCTTATGCAGTTATCGATGGGTTATCAATCTCAAATGAGAATTACAAGGAAGCGGTGGAGTTATTGTTATCTCGTTTTGGATCGAAACAAGTTATTGAATCCAGTTTTATGAATACCTTGAGGAGGTTACCCGCTGTCAAGTCACTTGATGATATCAAGAATTTGCGATTTTTGTATGATAAAACGGAAGCTGTCGTAAGAAGCTTGAAGGGTATTGGAACAGAACCAGGAAGTTATGGAACATTTATTACCCCTTTATTGATGGCAAAATTGCCAGAAGAGCTCCGAATTATGATCGCAAGAAGTTTAGACAGTCATGAGGACACATGGAAATTAGAGGAAGTTTTACCATTGTTTGGTAAGGAAGTACAACTTAGAGAGAAGTGTGCAGTTGTAAATCCAACGCCCACAGAAAGTTATGGCAGGAAGACCCCCCAGAAAGATTTTACTAGTACCAGCAGATATCAGCAGCCTGCTACAGCAAGTGCCCTGCATACAAGCCATGAAAACAAAGGTTATGGAAAAAAGGTATAAAATGCTTTTTTTGCAATGGACACCACGTAGCAAGTAAGTGCGTTTCTATTACAAATCCTGAGATGAGAATGAAGATCCTTAGGGAAAAAGGAAGATGTTTCCTGTGTTTTAAAGGGGGACATTTAGCTGCCTCGTGCCCCTCAGGTAACAAGTGTTTTCGGTGTGGTCGTCGCCATCACATCGCTTTATGCAATGCTCCATTGTCTGAGCCAAGTAAAGGCACAGTTCCTCCAAACACTGTCACAAAAGAAGTGCCAAAAAGCACTGCCAATATGTTTCTTGATCATGATCATACTACTCTTTTGCAAACTGCTAAGGCGAAAGTTTCTAGCCCAGTAAATGAAAATTTTTCGGCGAATGTAAGAGTACTTTTTGACAGTGGTTCTTCAAAGACATTTGTCAGCGAGAGGTTGAGTGAACATCTAAAACTACCAGTCATTGGCAAGGAAAAACAGTTGATAAAAGTTTTCGGTCAACAAGAAGCACAATTTCGGGAATTTGACATTGTTCAATTGACAGTAAATTGTTCTGATGGTTTGAGAGTCTATCTGAAGGCCTACAAGATTCCTGTGATTTGTAGCCCACTGAGCAACCAATGTATAAGTTTGGCAGTAGAAGAATATCCTTATCTTCGCAACTTACCGTTGGCTGATTTTGCTGATGGAAGTGATGAGCTTCCAGTTGATCCATTGATTGGTTCAGATAATTACTGGACATTTATGGAGGGACCGCCCATTCGGGGGGATGGCCCAACTGCTATTCCAACTAAATTGGGGTATATTTTAAATGGTCCAGTCAGAGCTCGTACAGGTTTGCACACAGTGTCTCAAACCAATGTTCAAAGTGTGCATGTGTTGAAATCAGAAGTTATGGATTTTGACAAGGACTCAATAAGTCAGGATTTGAGCCGTTTTTGGGACCTTGAAGCTTCAGGTATCAGGGAAAATGAGAGTGAATCTAGTGTTCATATGAAATTTCTAGAGAATGTCAAGTTTGAGGATGGTCGGTATGAAGTTTCGCTTCCAATGAAAGAATGTCACCCTTTGATCCCCGATAACTTTTCGTTGGCAAAAACTCGTTTGATTTCATTGTTGAAAAGGCTAAAAGATCAACCGTCGATCTTGGAACAGTATGATTCAGTCATACAAGAGCAGTTGAAAGCAGGAGTAGTTGAAATCGTGGAAGATTATAATGTTTCTAAGCCAGGTGAAATTCACACTTTGCCCCATCGAGAAGTTATCAGGGAAGATAAAGACACAACCAAACTCCGTATTGTTTATGATGCGAGTTCAAAGCGATCAGGAGAAACAAGCCTAAATGATTGTATGCATGCAGGCCCTTCTTTAACCCCGCATATTTTCGATATTTTCCTGAGATTTCGCTTGCATAGAGTCGCTCTAATTGGTGATTTAGAGAAAGCATTTTTAAACATCGGAATAAAACCAGAGGAAAGAGATCTATTGCGTTTTCTATGGGTTGATGACATCAAATCAGAGAATCAAAAGCTGGTAACTCTGAGGTTTTCCCGTCTCGTTTTCGGCTTGGTCGGCTCTCCGTTCGTTTTAAATGCTACACTGAGACATCACATGGAGAAATATAGAGAAATCGACCCAGAATTTGTAGATCATGTGCAAAGTTCGACGTATGTCGACGATTTTGCGTCTTCAGTCGTCACTGATTAAGAAGCGTTTGAGTTGTTCCAAAAACTGAAATCTAGATTTAAAGAAGGAGGCTTTAACATGAGAAAATGGGCTTCAAACAGTGAAAACCTCATGTCTTTAATCGAAAACCAAGAGTTAAGTGCAGAAAGTGAAGCTTCAGATCCCATTTTGAATGAAGAAAGTTTGAAAAAGTCTGTCTGTTCTGAAAACGAAATCAAAGTATTAGGAATCCCGTGGGATAAACGCAAAGACACCTTAAAGTTTGACTTGTCTGGCATAGTAAAGGATGCGACGAAGGAGCCTGTTACTAAGAGAATTTTGCTGAGCGCCATCGCTCGTTTTTATGATCCCCATGGTTTGATATCTGCAGTTATTCTGCCCTTGAAAATACTTTTTCAAGAAGTTTGCTTGATGAAAGTTGATTGGGATTCGCCACTCCCCAATGAAATTAATGACCGTTGGAGAACTATTATCGAAGACATAAACCTTGTTTCTGAAATTGAGTTTCCTCGGTGTTTATTACCTGGAGATAAAAGCGATGAAATAAAATCAGTTGAGCTTCATGGTTTTTCGGATGCTAGCAAAATAGCTTATGGTGCCAAGGTTTACCTTCGAATTGAAACAACCAATGGGATTTCGACTCATTTAATTGCTTCGAAAACAAGAATAGCGCCTTTGAAAACAGAGACAATACCGCGACTTGAATTGCTAGCGGCATTGCTCTTGGCAAGACTGATAACATCTGTTTCTAATGCATTGCAAAATTCAATCAAGATTGATAAAGTTGTTTGCTGGTCCGATTCACAAATTGTTCTCTGGTGGATTTATCGAGAACCAAAAGATTTCAAGGTTTTTGTGTCAAATCGTTTACTGCAAATTCGCGATCTCGTTGTGAAAGAAAATTGGTTTTACTGCCCAAAAAATGCCAACCCAAGTGATATTGCATCAAGAGGAACTAAGTGTTCGACTTTGGTCAATAATAATTTATGGTGGAAAAGTCCTCAGTTTTTGACTCTAGATTCAGGAAATTGGCCTAAGCAATCTTTCAGTGCGAAGGAAAACGAGATTCCGGATGAAGTGAAGTCGGAGCTTAAGAAGCAGAGTTCCGTTTCTACGCATGTTTTAGTCAATGAAAACAAACCAGTACAAAACATCAGTGAAATCATTCCATGCGAAAGGTTCAGTAGCTACACAAAACTGATTAGAGTTACTGCCCTCGTTTTGAAGTTTGTGAATTATTACATCACAAACAGACTGAAAAGGAGCTTTCGGAAACGGATATTGAGGAGGCAGAATCTTTATGGCATAGGGAAGTTCAAAAATCGTTTGGAAATGATGAGAAATTTCAAAAATCGCGAGATAAACTTCGTATATTTACTGAAGAAAAAGGTATAATGAGAGTCGGAGGCCGGATTGAAAATTCTGCGATGCCTTATAGTGCCAAGTTTCCGATACTTTTACCGAGAAATCACCATTTTACCCATTTATACATTTGGCGTTGTCATTTTATTGTCAAACATAACGGAATGAGAGAAACTCTAACAGAACTTAGATCGAAATACTGGATTATTGGGGGGAGACAAATTGTTAAAAACGTCCTCTCAAATGCATCGTTTGCAAGAAATTTTCTGCTAAACCGTATGGCACAGTGCCTGCACCTCCGTTACCATCGTATCGAGTTTCGGATGATTTTGCGTTTACGAAAATTGGCATAGATTTTGCTGGTCCCCTTTATGTTAAAGATATTTATTCGGAAGCTGATACCATGAACAAATGTTACATTGTTGTGATTACGTGTGCTAGTACAAGAGCTATACATCTCGAATTAACACCTGATTTATCAGCAGAGTCGTTTATACGTGTAATGAAGCGGTTTATCGGTAGACGAGGACTACCTTCTATGATCATTTCCGACAATGGATCAACTTTTCGAGACTCTAAAGTTAAGAAGTTTATTTCAAGCAGAGGCATACGGTGGAGGTTCAATGTTCCCGCGGCTAGCTGGTGGAGAGGCTTGTACGAAATTTGCGTGAAGTTAACGAAGCGTTGTTTGAAGAAAACTTTACGAAATGCTAAGCTCAAGTATGAAGAGCTTGAAACTGTGTTAATAGAAACTGAGGGAATTCTGAATTCGCGCCCTCTAACTTATGTACATAGTGAACTAACGGAGACACCATCGACTCCAGCGCATCTTATTTGCGGACGTCGTCTTTTAGACTTATGTGACATTGATTCGGAATCGGAAGACTCCAGTAAAGAGAAACTTACTAAACGTGCGAAATACCTAATGACTGTGATAGATTATTTCAAGAAACGATGGAAAACTGAATATTTGACTTCTATTCGCGAGAAGACGCGCGAACACGGAAAGCCTTTGAACAGCAATGTGAAAATTGGAGACATTGTTCATATTTTTGAAGATAAAACACCTCGTCAGTTTTGGAGAATCGGCCGTATCGAAAAGTTATTAACTGGAAAGGACAAAATAGTACGCGCCGTCGAATTGATAACCTTAGACAAAGCAAAGAACGTTATTCGATTGAAACATCCATTAAAGAAGCTTTTTCCGCTTGAAGTGTCGAGCAGTCATGCTCCTGAAACTAACGTTCAAAAGACACATGAACCCTCAATTACTATGGTTCAAGATGAGGAGATCTTTCAACATATCGATTAACCTTTTGAAAACATTGTTTGATTGAGACCCCTCAATCAACGGGGGGAGGATGATAGAACTCACGAGAATATCACCTCTGCGGAGGATCAGAATGAATGAACTGACAGTGAAGAGAAAGACTTTGAACCCTTTGATCAGATATCATGATGCAAATTTGTTTTTATTGTTTTATAGTTTTGCATAGAGCGAGTGGGAGGAAGGAAGAGGAAGAGTTTTTTGGGATTATGGTTGGGAGAGAAGGTACTCTGGATTTTGGGAGTATCTAATAGAGACATTTGTCGAATTTGAACATCCTTGTTGTAGTGAGAGATTGTTACAGAGATTTTGCTGTAACATAATTATTTTGGAAACCTATCGTTCATTTTATTAGCATCGTGTTGGAAAGAACTTGGCTGAGATTTGGATCGAAGTACATAAAATGGATTATTCGGGTCGTTAATTTTTGTTATACTTGGAGTACACGTACGGGGTTTATTGCCATAGAAATGAGCTATCTCGGATGTAATTTTAGGCAGTAAGTCCCAACACGGGGGGACCCGAGAGACAGAGACTTCAACTCCAGTTCTTTGTCTTTCGGGTTTTTTTGCGCTGCCCTGGTGGCCCGGGAGACCCGGTGTGAATCAGGCCTAGGTTTGTGTTAATTTTGTTTACGTTGTAATGTATTTTATGTTCATAATTCGAGTTGTATCAAGGGTATTCTAATTTTGATTTTATGGAAATTTTATGTTAATTTTAATGTTGTTTACAACGTATAAAACCTGGCTTGTCCCCAATTGTAAGTAAACTGAGGAAGATTTTAAACCGAAACGTTTTCAGCAAAATTGCAGTTGTGTTTCTTTATTTTAGTTTTCTGTTATTTTTAGATGGTGCTTTTTGTTTCTTTATTATTATTATTATTATCATTATTATTATTATTATTATTATTTATTATTATTATTATCATTATTATTATTATTATTATTATTATTATTATTGTTATTATTATTATTATTTTTATTATTATTATTATTATTATTATTATTATTATTATTATTATTATTATTATTATTATTATTATTATTATTATTATTATTATTATTATTATTATTATTATTATTATTATTATCATCATTATTATTGCGATTGTACACAGCACTAAATACTGGATTAAAACACTATCAAGCTCTGTCTCAAAGCCTAAGATAGTGAGTGGTCTATCTAAGTTTTTTCCTTGCTTCTGTTCAGTCAATTCCTGGAGTGTCCAGCACTTTCCTGACTATTCTTGCAGATCCCAGTAAACATGTTTTCTGGATGGTTTCAAGTCCATTTCTGTAACCAAACTTTTCTAGTTCCTCCTGGAGTCTTTCTGTCACCGAGCCTAATGCACCAATTATAACTGGAAATATGATGACTTACTTCACATCCCCTCTCCAGACTTTTAGAATTTCATATTTAAGATCTGTATAGGCATCAACTTTTTCCTTTTCCTTTTTCTGTATTCTCGTATCATATTGACACGCAACGTCTATTACATAACACTGCTTTTCTTTTTTGTCGAAAATAGTTATGTCAGGCCTGTTGTGCTCAATTTTCTGTTCCGTCTGGATACTGAAGTCCCAAAGAATTTTCACTTCATCATTCTCAAGGACACTATTATCTTTACTAACAAAATGCTGGTAACTTTTTTCCCCACACTGAAATCCGTACTTCTTGGAAAGGTGCCAGTGCATTGCTGCAGCTATTTTGTCATGCCTCACTTTTTTGTATTAACTTTGAGCAAGTTGTTTGCATTCTGACAACACATGTGCAAATGTCTCATCATTCTCGCCACACAAGCTGCATTTTGTTGATATGTTCTCTTTGTCAATATTTCTCCTTATCCAGTTTGTCCTCAACGCCTGATCCTGAGCAGCAATAATGAGGCCCTCGGTTTCCTTTTTTAGATATCCTTTATTTAGCCACAGCTAACTCCCCTTCTGATCTTTGACTTCCTTTGTTGCCCTCTCAAACTGCCCATGTAATACTTTTTCCTCATACCGCTGTCTTCTTTCTGCTGTATTTTTTCTCTTTCGCTCCTTAGGGTTTTCTATCTCCCGAAAAATACCTTCTTTTACAACTTCCTTCAACAATTTTTCCCCTTTCTTACTTAGATAGGATGCCAGACTGAGCTCTTCCAACTTCACCACTTCTTCCAGACTTTGCAACCACCGTCCACCTTCTGTTCTCTTGATTATTATTATTATTATTATTATTATTATTATTATTATTATTATTATTATTATTATTATTATTATTATTATTATTATTATTATTATTATTATTATTATTATTATTATTATTATTATTATTATTATTATTATTATTATTATTATTATTCAATATTGCAACCTGAACAATGTCATGAACAGGCCTTTGCCCTTTATCCCTGGCGATACGTGGCCTAGATCGGGAAAAAAAAAAAATCCTGAGTCTCAATATACTAGAGGCTTGGGTCACATTTAGCCAAGGATCAAGGGTGTCAGGCTAACAAGTTTTGGTAGCCCTGCTTACAACAGAAGCTCACAAAAGCTAATCTACTATGCTAATCGTTCTAATTTTAGTCCTTCTGGATGATACCGGACAATGTCTTTCTCAGCATACTCTCACTTTCGAATAGGACGGCCTTCAGCATTTCATTACATGTCCACCTTGCTCCCTCGTCGTCCTTTATGATTTTTTTCACCTGACATTCCACTTGCTTCATTCCTCCTCCCAAACAGCCAATGACAATGGGTAATATTTCAACTCTATACTCTGGTCTTTTCTCTCGTATCTCGAAGGCCAATTGCTGATATTTAGTGAGCTTTTCACGATGCTTCTCGCCAATGTTCTTTTCATTAGGGCACGCCATATCCACGATCCATAACTTCTTTTCATCATCATTTTCAATCATTAAATCTGGTCTTCTTGCACTGGTTGTTTTTCTCATGGTAAACTCAAAGTCCCAGCAGATCTTCTTACCATTTTTCTCCAGCACAGTTCCTTTACTCCACTTTTGCTTATTCCATACAGAATCTCTGGATAACAGACTCTCTTGCTTTGCCCATTCGACTGTGAGAACCATTAATGCATTGTTATGCCGCTTTAGATAGTCACTTCCCGCCAGGACCTTACATCCAGACAAAATGTGCATTACAGTTTCCTTATGTGCGTCACAGAGTCTGCAATTTTCCGTTGTCACATTCAACCCTCTGCTTGCTTTCCACCCTCTTGTTTCGATCATTTGTTCTTGCATGTTGATAATGGCACTTACCTTCCTTGCATCTATATTACATTCTAACCATTGATGACTCTCCATGTCAAATCCCTTGAAATGCTCACTTTGCATATTCTTGCTCTTATACTTTTCAATTCGTATTTCTTCCCTCCTTCCCTTGATTTTCTTTTTCAAGTTTTTCCAAATTTTCCTCCAGTCTCCTGCCTGTGTTACGCCTTGTATTTCTACATGATCTAGGCAAAATTGAACATCTTCTCCGAGTTCTCTCAATGCATCCTCTGCTTCACTTTTGATAGATTTGCCTTCTTTCTGGAATTCCCTTCTCCAAGCTGTCTTTATCCAGGTACTTTCCGAGTGAATCATGTAACCGGCAACTCTTACCTTTGTTTCCTCATAGAGATCTTTCATACTTTTCAGACCCCTTCCACCATTTTCCCTTCTCATATACAACCGCTCGTCACTGGCTTGCTTTCCATGTATTTTATTGTCTCTCAAAATCTTTTTAATTGCCTTATCAAGCTCATCCAATTTCTGTTTAGTGAAGGTGCAAACGTTCATCACATATCCAGCGACTGGATCACAGTTCTGTTTATAGCCTTGACGAGATTCTTATCGTATAGCTCTTGCTGAACTAAAACATTCGTTCTTTTCTCTGTTTCCGCCTTTACCCTTTCCATTACTCTTTCCATATCTATCTTTTCTGCTTGCTCACATCCTAGAAATTTATAAATTTCTCTTTGCTCCGGATCTAAAGCTTTCATCTTTTCTTCCAGAACACTAAGTCCTTCTCCCTTTATCATCTTACCTCTCTTAAACACTATTTCAGCACATTTCTTGACGCCATAGCAAGCTCCTGTGTCTAGACTTGCCTGTACTATGGTCTCATTCGCAATTTCTAATTTGGCGTGGTTTTCTTGGTAGACCTTTAGATCATCTATAAAAAGGCTGTGTGTTCGGATCACTTCTCGATTTCCAGGTGGGCCCATTTTGTATCCTTCAGTTCCTTCTAGTAACATAGCAATTGGTATTTCTGTGAGACAAAACCCCACTGGGGAGTAGCTATCTCCTTGTAGGAACCCTCTCTTGATTTCTATCCATCTACTAAAAACCTTCTTGCCTTGGTCGAAGACTTCCAGTCTGGTCTTCCATCTCATCATTAGTTGCTCTATAACTTTGCAAATTGCCTTGGGTATCCCCATCCATTCATATACTCTAAGCATCCAATCATGGTGGACCATGTCGTATGCTTTACGATAATCATAATAAGCAACTGCTAAATTTCTTTTGTGAGTTCGGAGTTCCTCCATTATGCAATTATCAATCAATAGTTGGTCTACTGTCCCTAAGACATCTTGGCATGTCCCCATCTGATTTCTATCCCAAATATCATTCTCTTCCGCATGCTCTTTCATGAACTTCGCTAATATTCCTGTGAACAGTTTGTAGGATGTGTTCAAACATGTTATTGGGCGGTACTCTTCTTCTGATGACAAATCCTTTGCTTTTGGTAACAAAACCGTTCTACCAAATGCTATCCATTGTGGTATTGTTGTGTTGTCATCCACCCACTTTTGCATTGCTCTTGCAAGTGGCTTCCTAGCAGCTGTCAATGTCTTCCACCAATAATTGGTTATCCCATCAATTCCTGGAGCAGACCAGTTCTTCCTTTTCTTTACCACATCTTGAAGATCTTGCTCTGTCACTTTGAACTCACTGATGGTCTTAACCTTCTCCCTCAGCCTCTTTTCAATTTCTTTCATCCACTTAGTGACCGGTGTTTTGCTATCGTCTTCCCAAATTCCTGCCCAAAAGTCGGTAAATCTATCGATGCTGGGTAATCTTCCAATGTGTTTTTCCAACTTTTTTGTCTGCTTGTAGAAGCTTCCTTCGTTTCGAACGAACATGTTGTTATTCTTTATTCTTTTATCCCATGCAACCATTTGATCTAATTTGACCTTCTTTGACCGCAGCTCGTCTAACCATTTTTCTTTTGCAGCTAGCAACTCCCTCAGAGAGGAGAGATCACTGTTTGTTATTCTTCTGAGATTTTCCAACATCTTCTTTTCCTTATTTGTTGCCTTTCTCCAGATTTTTCTCCGATGAATTTCGTTTGCTATTCTTGCAATGCATTGCCTCAGCACCTTCATTTTGCCCTTTAACTTACGCACCCTTCTGTTTTCACCTCCTACTCTCTGTACTCTTTCCTCGTTCATACCCATTAATTGTTCAATTGTTTTTGCCATTGCGTATACTGCATCTGTTATCTCAGCCGTTGAATCCACACTCTTCAGGTAGTCCTCTAATATTGCATTTGCTTCTTCTTTCATTTTCTCATCTATTTTCAATTTTCTGAGTCTTTCTCTTTCTTGAAATTCCGTCAATGTGGACTTCTTTAGTATCTCTAGCTGTTGAACAAATGTATCCCGCATTTCACTTTGTTCACTCTGCCTATCACCTACTGCGATGCTCTCATCCCTACCTCCTCCTATTAAGCTTCCGTCAATTATTTCATGATCGATGTCATCTCCTATTTGCACTCCTACTGCAGATTCCTCCTCTCGCACCCCCTGCACAACTTCCTCGTCATGTTCTTCAGGTTTCTCTCTATCCCTCACAACCAAAAGATTCATCAAGGCAGTTTCCTTTTTAAATCTATTGGCATTGTCTCTTAAACTCTGAGCGCTGATGTGATGCATCTGTGGAAACTCATCATCCCACCTAGTCTTCAATCTGCTCATGAAACCTCTGCCTTTGCTTCTTTCCTCTTGCTCCATCCGCACAAGTCTTATCTTCATTTCGTTCGACCAAGCTGTCTTTGATCCTTCTCTTCTTTGTTCATTTGAGCCCACATTGCTTGCTAGTGTGCGCTCATTTGAAACCATGATGGATAACTCCCTGTCTTCTCTAAACCTACGAGCGTTATCTCTAAGGTTTTGCCTACTGTATTGTATCTTTTCTGGGAACTCTTCATCCCATCTACGTTTCACTCTATTCATGAATCCATATCCCTTAGCTCGTTCCTCGGTATCAATCTCTACCAATCGTATCTTCTCTCGCACTGTCCAAATCACACTATTATTGTGAGTTCTGTTGTCCAAAGGTGTCCCTTGTGAATCGGAAGGTGCAATACCTGCCACATTATGATTCAGGGTCCCTTGGTTTTGGTTTTGTTGAAGTTGATTATTTTGATCAGTATCTCCCATATGATTCTTGTAATTACGCACGGGATTGAAAGGTCCATCCTGAGTTGCCCGGCTCATAGGATAAGGCTCTTTACTGTCAGGTTTCGCCACCTCCCTCCAGGTTCCGTTTGCGACTCCATCACGTTGCAGCCATCCATTCCTTGGCACGATTAACACCTTGAGTTACGGATTTGTAATCAGGGTTTACTCCCCTAGATCCGCCGTGTTCTGCTTGACACAGGGTCACCTCGAGTAGGATGTGGCTCTTCACCACGCACGGACGGTCTTCACCATGGAGAGGCTCTGTTTGACGCTTCACATGATGCTGGATGTCAGGAGACCAGTCTAGGGCGCCACAAAAGGCCATCTAGGAAAGGTACTACTCCTCAACAGATCCTTGACCCTTTATTATTATTATTATTATTATTATTATTATTATTATTATTATTATCATTATTATTATTATTATTATTATTATTATTATTATTATTATTATTATTATTATTATTATTATTATTATTATTATTATTATTATTATTATTATTATTATTATTATTATTATTATTACTGAAAACTGAGGAAGATTTTAAATCGAAACGTTTTTAGCAAAATTGCAGTTGTGTTTCTTTATTTTAGTTTTCTGTTATTTTTAGATGGTGCTTTTTGTTTCTTTATTATTATTATTATTATTATTATTATTATTATTATTATTATTATTATTATTATTATTATTATTATTATTATTATTATTATTATTATTATTATTATTATCATCATTATCATTATCAATTTCTTTATCGTTGGATTACAGTAAAAATATAGCTAAAAGCAATAAGCTAATTAATTCCAACGTTAGAAATACAAAATACAAATATTACATAAGAAAATTAGTGGATAAAATATTTACAAGTCATCAAAATTTGTACAGGATAAAATCAATGTCTAAAAATATGTATTATAAAAAGCCCAAGTTCGGAATAAATACACGGCATAATTTGCATGGACAATTTTCTCCCGTCCATCTTTGTATCTTTGTTTTAAACTGGCAAAGGGATTGTTACCTAAAATTAGTAATTGTCCTTGCTCACGTCAGAATTTTCCCTTGTGTCGTCAAGAAAAGCTGCAAAATTGGTCAAAATCGGGAAAATCGCGATGAACTTGAATTTGGAGCACAATTTCCATCCAAAGATTGATAATCACAATAAAATACATAAAATAACAATACAGCATAAAGAAAATTTGATGACTTGCAGATGGATTGGGGTCTACCAACCGGAAATTCCACCCATGTTTAAGGATAATCTGCCGAAAAAGGGACCTTCGTTTAGAGAATTTTGGACCCAAGAGCCCACCCCTAAGGATGACACATTCCCATACCCTCAACATGTTATGTTACCCCCCCCCCCCGGATTTGATAATTTGCAGTAAGGTTAGTCCAAGATTCTGTTGTGTCTATGTATGCTGATGATACCATTCTGTGTTACCAATCCTCTGATATGACTCAGCTGAGTGAAGCTATCAATAATGATCTTAAAGTATTAGACACTTGGCTACAAGGCAACAAGCTTACTTTAAATGTTGCAAAAAACGCATTCCATGCTTCTTTGTACTAAACAGAAACGCAAAATTCTTAAGAGTCGAAATGAAAGTGTGGTTTTGAAAATTCGTGATAATGAACTTGAAGAAGTCCAAAATACCAAGTACCTTGGTGTACAGATTGACAGCTCTCTTGACTGGAAGGAAAGAGCAAATCAAAGCAGTTTCCACTAAAGTCTCCAGAGCTGTTGGCTTTTTGAAACATGCCAAGTCCTTTCTTCCAAAGAAAACCTTGAAGACTCTATACACGGGTATTGTGGAGCCCCACTTTCGATACTGTTGCTCTGTTTGGGGTTGTGGTGGTTCAATGGAACTTGACCAGTTGCAAAAACTTCAAAATCGTGCTGCAAGGGTCATTACCAATAGCAGATTTGATGCCAAGATCCAAGAGCTTTGATGGAAGACCATTGAGGAGCTTATAAATGGTGAAACTAAAACAATGGTTTTCAAATCCTTGCATAACTTGGCTCCGGAATACCTGTGTAGCCTCTTTACCCGTAATTGGCAATGCTCCACCCATGCTCTCCGAAATTCAGTGACGGACCTGAAGCTGCCAAGGAAAAAGTCAGCAAATGGGCAAAAATTGTTTTCCTACAGAGGAGCAGAACTATGGAATAGCCTCTCAACTGCGTCTAAGCAGGCATCATCTCTAAATAGTATTCAACTTTCTATGTAGAGCTCAACCATTTTCTTTTATTGTAAATATTTTATTGTAATTAGGATTTTAACATTATGGTTCTTTATAGTTGTAATTAGTTACTTTTATATTTAAACGTAGGTATATTGTAATTAATGTTTTTATAGAGGGCCCCTTGTAAATCAACTATGGTTGAAGGGAAACCATGAAATGAAATGAAAAACGAAAAAAATTAAGAAAATTGTCTCCCTTCCACTCATTTGTTAAATATTTATATAAACTTTCTGAGAAGCTGCAAATAAGTAGCTGAAAAAGTCAAGAAGGCTCAATCCCATAGAATCTCTCCTGATAGAGTTATTAAAAATGTCTGCTGAAGGGGGTGCAAATTTAGTCCGCAACCAAATTAGGGTTGCTATCTCACCGACGCGCTTTGAAGCACTCAATGCCTGGATGGGTGGATTCCGCTCCCTGCTGATCTCCGTCTGTTGTTGTTTGAGACATGGCAACCCATTTGGCACGAAAGTTGTTCATTATACAAACAATGAATTTTTGAAACAATAGTCTAATTTGGGATTTGAGAATTTGCAATAGGGTCAGTCCTAGAAAATTGTTTCCCTTCCCTTCATTTGTTAGATATTTATATAAACTTTCTGAGAAGTTGCAAAATAAGTAGCTGAAAAATTCAAGAAGGTTCAAGCCCATAGAATCTCTCCTGACAGAGTTATTCAAAATATCTGCTGAAAGGTTAGCAACTTTTGTCAGCAACCAAATTAGGGTTGCTATCTGACCGGCGCGCTTTGAAACACTCGATGCCTGGAGGGGTGGATTCCGCTCCCTGCTGATCTCCGTTGTTATTGAGACGTGGCAACCTCATCTGGCACGAAGTTTGTTCATTATGCAAACAATGAATTTTTGAAAAAATAGTCTAAACAGTGATCTGCTTTTATTGATAGATAACATGTTAACTTTTCGTCCTATGCTCGCTTCTCCTTTTATTCCCAAAAAAACTAAGATTTAAGCATGGGGCATCTTCACTATCTTAGTGTTCGAACTAATTCGAATCATAACATGACTTTATGTTATATTGGTACATTAGACTTACAGCACGCACAAAAAATTGTTTTCGTTGCTGTCATCCGGTGCCTCATTGTACGTGCTGCGTCGAAATACGGGTGCTCATCCTCATACTTTGAAGCCAGAAGAGTCAGGCGGACTGGGCTCGATACCTTTAAGGCTGTATAACATAAGCGTCATGATAAGGGGTCACGGGTTCTATTAGGTTTGCTTTATTTCTGAGATCCAAGCCCTTGGCGTTGGAAACCGCAATGCCAACTTCAACTTAATTAAAACTTCGAGAAAAAGTGCAAGTAGAGCGAGAAGACGATCTAAAAAATCTACTAAGAATTCTCGAAGCCCTCTCTCGACCCTGAGATCTTTTGTCGAAGGACATTTCTGAAGCAAACGTAAGACTCCTGCAAAAACTTTTGTAAACTTTTGCAAAAAAGTTTGGTTTTGAATAGAAACCTCTTGACAAAGAAATTATTTAAAACGTCTTAGAAAATTATCTTTCAGCACCGCCCCTTGAAAACTCTTCAAATTACCACTTAGGAGAAATGTTTTATACACGGTCCCTTAAGTCCATTGCATCCTGTAACTCATTGTGTTAAATCATGTTCTCTTTAATTTTCTTTTCAATAGCGTGTATCTTTGTTTACTTTGTATTTCGTCATTCTTGTTCCCCTGATTTTGTAATGGTGGTTGCTTTGTGACTTGTGCCCCCCCCCCGTAGGATCAACGAGAATATCACAGTTCGATGATGCTGGTTGAAATCAATCAGTGGCGAGCAATAATAGGATGTTTTCATGCATCCATGCAAAAATCGTTCCGCTGAATAAAAGTGTTATGCCATTTTCAATTCTTTTTCAAATTCTCAAATTATATTGGTTTTGTTTTTCATTGCAATCTCAATCCTTGCTCTACCATGTACACTAAAAATACAGTTTCTTGTTGTGACTTCTGTAGCGACACACTCCCGTTTCTTGCCTTTGTTCGCCCGCGTGCATCACTTTGCGAAGACGGTACATTACACGACTCTTGAACTTTTCAAGGGAATCCCTGTCGGTATCATTGGCCTTGTTCGATATAAACATGCAGCTGTGAGGCAGTTTCTTTTCTTTTATGCTTATTTTTACTTTGGCTGTATGGCATGCAACACACGTCATACGCAATGGCTGGTGTATAGGACAATTTTGCTGAGTGATTATATAGAAACGAGCCCAGGCCCCGAAACACTTGATTTCTGTACTTGGAATTTGAATAGTATCAGTGCATATGATTTTTTGCGCGTCTCACTCAAAGAGGCTTACAATTCGGTGTATAGTTATGACATTATTGGCATCGTTGAAACTCACCTTAACAGCACTGTTGATGAAGATAGATTGGCACTAGATGGATATACGTTTGTTAAAAATAACCATCCTCAAAATGTGAAAAGGGCTGGTGTTAGGCTATACATCAAAGATTCTCTTGCTTCTAAAAATCTTTCTGCCTTAGTGACCCTTCCTGGATGTATTGTGTACGAAATTCATTTAAATAGAAAAAAGTACTTCTTCGCTGTAATTTTACAGAAGTCCAAGTCAGGGCCCGGAGGAGTTTGAAAATTTCTCAACGAACTTTGAGCTGATGTTATCCAAAATGCATGCCGAAAATCCATTCTGCGTTATCATTACTGGTGATTTCAACTGTAGGTCAACTCAGTGGTGGGAAATATATATACGCCTACGACTCGATACGAGTATAACACAAAACAACGACGAGTAATTAAGTCCAAAATACACAACTAAAAAGTTCGAGAAGACTACCATGGTTCTTGCCTATCTTCTTTGGTGTCTCTTCTCCCTCATCCGTTCGTTATTAACTCTCCGCTTCTCATCTATTCCATTATACACTTCATGGGTCAACTTGCGCCATTCAGGTCGATTGTCCACACTTTCTGTCCAAGAATCAAGAACTTCACCTCTTTTGAGAACATCTTTGACGGTATCTTTGAATCTGAGCATAGGTCGTCCTACTTTTCTCTTCCCTTCTGCAAGCTCACCGTAAAGAAGAGCCTTAACTGCTCTTGTCTCTGGCATACGAGCAACATGACCCAACCAACGCAATCTGTTCTTGTCAAGAAGAAGTTCTATATCATCTGCCTTTGCGAGACAAAGGACTTCATCGTTTGTGACAAAGTCGTCCCATTTGATTTTCAAGATAAATCGTAGGTGACGTTGCTGGATAGTTCTAAGCTGTCTAACTTGTTTTCGGTAAAGTGTCCAAGTCTCACTTCCATACATTAACAACGGAATCACACACTGATTGTACACTTTAAGTTTTGTCTCTGTTGTAAGGTCCCGACAATCAAACACTCTGTCCCTTAGCCTACGAACAGCACATGAAGCAGCCTGGATACATGCCTTAATCTCGTCATCCATTTTACAGTCTCTGGTGATATAGCTGCCTAGGTATTTAAAGCGATCCACTTTAGCTAGCATTTTTCCATCGATGTTAAATTCCGAACAAGTGCCAATGCTCATAGTTTCAGTTTTCTTTATGTTGATACTTAAGCCCATTTTTGTGGATAATGCATTGTAAGCAAACAGAAGAAGTTGGAGACCTTCTGCGCTGTTACAAAAGATAGCAATGTCATCTGCATATTGGACTTCTTTGATAAATAAGGTGAGAGTTTTCGTTTTTGATTTTAATCTACGAAGATCAAAGATATCACCATCACACCTGAAGCGAACCTTGATGCTGTATACGTTATTGGTATTTCTGAGTGCTAGCAGGAGAAGAGCAGCTGCATAGATTCCAAAAAGGGTAGGAGAAAGCTTACAACCTTGTTTTACGCCACTGTTGTATTTAATTGGCTTCGATAGTTCTCCATCTATAATCAATCTAGCATGCACGTCAGAGTAAAGACTTTTGATGATACTAACAAATTTTGATGGACATCCAAGCTTACCTAAGATTTTGAAGAGGAGCTCACGATTCACACAATCAAAGGCCTTGGAAAAGTCAATAAAGGCAATATGCAAATCCCTTTGTTGTTCTCTGCATTTCTCCATAATCTGTCGTAATGTGAAGATTCCATCAATCGTACTTCTACCATCTCTATAACCTGACTGGGACTCTGGATAGTATATATCTGCTAGAGACTTGAGACGTTGTAGTATGATGTCAGAAAAGATTTTCCCTGCGACACTTAGCAAGGAAATTCCGCGGTAGTTTCCACATTGGCTTCGATCACCTTTCTTAAATAAGATGGAAATATTTGCGTCGATCATATCAGAAGGTACGCTCTCCATTACCCAAAATGTATTGAAAATGTTTAAAAGTATAGATCTAAGATTATTTCCTCCATGGACGAAGACCTCCGGCAGTAACCCGTCAGGTCCTGGACTTTTCTTTAGTTTTGTGTTCTTTAGTGCTGTATTCAACTCTTCCATTGTGATCAGATTATCAAAATGCTCCATGATTGGTAGTTGCTCTATGTCGTCAAGTATGTCAAAATCAACGACTGTTGGCCGATTAAGTAATTCATTAAAGTGTTCAACCCATCTGTCCTTGATCTGATCGGGTGCTGAAAGAAGCTCACCCCTTTTATCTCTAACCGGATGTAAAGCTTTAGGTTTATGACCATACACAGCATTAAGCGTTTAATAGAGTTCTCTATGGTTCTTTTCTTGTGAGTATCTCTCAGCTTCTTGTGCTTTTTGCTGAAACCAATCGTTTTACAACTTTCTTATTGCATCTCTAAGAGCAATGTTATTGCCAGAACTTTTCTTATCTTTCAAAAGTTTCTGAATCTCTTCATCCTGGTCATCAAACCAATCGTTTTCTTTCCTTTTCTTCTTCCCGAAGACATGTTTTGCTGTGCATTGCAGAAGATTCTTTAAATCATCCCATGACTCTTCACAATCTGGCAGTTTCTCTTCCAAAAATCTTTCCATTATCTCTATTTTATCTCTGTTTAAGGTTGTATCAGGTTTACTGGGTGGTTTAGAGCCTCTCTTCTTTCTCAAGAACTTTATATTGCACTTACAAATCAATAGCTTGTGATCAGTGAAACAGTCCGCAGTAGGATTCATCTTCGTTATATTTATAAACTGCTTTTCTTTTTCATTAGCTAATACATGATCAATTTGGTGCCAATGTCTTGAGCGTAAGTGTTGCCAAGTATTCTTGAGACGATTCTTGAGTTGAAACATGGTGCCCATTATTGTTAGCTGAAAGCGAGTGCAGAATTCTAACAACATTAAACCGTTAGAGTTCATCTTTCCAACTCCATGTCTACCTATAACTGATGGCCAAGACCTCCAGTCGTTCCCCACACAAGCGTTGAAATCTCCGAGGACAATAACAGAATCACCTTTGGCTCTGCTAATACATTCACTGAGTTATTCATAGAAAGCTTCTTTTTCTTCTTCAGTTCTTTGCATTGTAGGAGCATATACACTTAAGATGGTGAGATAAGTGCTATCTTTAAGTTGCATACGAACAGTCATAAGCCTGTCGTTAACTGGAATTGGGTTAATGCAGCTCAGTTTGTTGGAGATGGCAAAGCCCACCCCCGCTGTCTTGTCATCACCTCCACTCCAGAAGATTGTGTAACTTCTCTCTTTGATGTTCCCAAAACCTGGGCGTCTTACTTCACTTAATGCGCAAATGTCTATGCTGGCTTTTTCGAGTTCCCGGCATATGATGGCTGTTGCAAGCTCTGGTCTGATGGAAGTGGCACTATCATTTGTCGTTCTAACATTCCACGCTCCAATATTAAGTAGATGCGTGTGTTTCTGGAAATTCTGCTTTTCTGAATATTAGTAAGATCATCGGCTCCCCCGGATGCGGTAGCAAATTCATCGGCTCCCCCGGATGCGGTAGCATTATCATATGGACTTCTCTCACTTTCCACCACTGCCATAGAGAGTGGCGCATCGGTTTCCTCGAACGCAGTAGTATTATCTGAAGACTCAGTATCACTCATCTCATGAATTGCTAGGCTGCGCTAAAGATGACGGTACTGCTCAGCGCAATGCAATACCCTCTTGGCGAGAAGTCCTGTTAATCGACAACTCAGCATAGCTGAGATGGCCGCAGGAAAGACTCGTTGCTTGGTGCCAGAACTGATGCCGTGTTGACTAAACAGTACCGCCGTGCATGATGGCCGTTGACTCATGTTGAGCTCATCCGCCCTTTGACAGGTCTTATTTTTCGTCCTGCTGGGTGTCATGCCACCCACCTCACTGGAAAGACCAGTGGGGGAGCCGGTTTAGACGCCGTCTACCCGTCCATGCAGCAGGTTGTACTGGGTTACAATGTTACCAGTAGCAGAAACAACAATGTGACCTGACCTGACTTTCAAAAATGACAAGTGGGAAAATGACATCGAAAATAACGAAGGTAAACTAATTGAGCCACTAGCTTCTGACAATTGTCTTCTTCAGTTGATATCAGAGCCAACCCATTTGATGGCGAATTCAAAATCCTGTATCGACTGGATATTTACTGATCAGCCCATTCTTGAACAATGCCACCATCAAATTGTTTACGGAAAATTGTCTGTTTCAAACATAGCACTACCTCCGTACACCCGCAAGATTTGGTACTACGATAAGGCAGACTTTGTAGCTATTAGGAAGAGCATTGAATCTTTTCTTGGAACGAACATGTTAACAAATTGAAATGCCCTAATGAACGGGTAAAACTTCTCAACGAAGTCCTTTTGAATATTTTCTCTAATTTCATTCCCAACAAAGTTAAAACAGTTAGGCCTCGCCAAGCACCGTGGATAACACAAGCCGTCAAAAATTTTCTAAGAAAGAAGAATCGTGCATATAAAGCTTCGTGAGGAATGGTCGGCCAGACGACAAGCTTGAAGGTATTCAAAAATTATAACTGAACGTGCAAGAATGACTGATGAAACCAAACGTAATTACTTCCGTAAGGCAGGAAAAACTTTGGCTGATCGTGGTACCAATAGCAAAACCTACTGGACTTTGATCAACACCGTTCTAAACAAAGGAAAGATTCCTATGATACCACATCCTCTGAAAATGGGCTGTTTGTAACTGATTTTACCGAAAAAGCACAAATATTTAATGACTATTTCATACTTCAGTGCACGACACTTGGCAAAGGCAGTGAAGTTCCAAGAGATACTCCAGTAACCACGACTCTGATAAGTGATTTTGCCATCTCAGATGAGGAGATAGCTACTTAATATCATACGATCACTTAATCCTAATAAAGCGCATGCCTGGGATGAAATATCTGTAAGAATGATATAGTTGAGCGATGTTGCATTGGTTCCCCCACTTAAGAAAATTTTCGCAAATTGCTTGAGGTGTGGTATATTCCCTGCAATATGGACATGTGCAAATGTAGTGCCGGTTCATAAGAAAAAAGAGAAGAATGTGAAGGGAAATTACCGTCCTATTTCTCTTTTATCATTTTTTGGAAAAATACTTGAAAACTTATATATGACTCTCTATACTCACATCTTGTGTCACATCAAATACTTGACCCAAATCAATCAGGTTTTCGCCCAGGTGACTCAACAGTTAACCAGTTAATCTCAATAACACACAGAATATTTAAAGCGTTTGACTGTAATCCTGCTCTAGATGTTTGTTCTATGTATCTTGATATTTCTAAGGCATTTGATAGGGTATGGCCTAATCTATAAATTGAAACATTGTGGTGTCTCAGGACAACTTCTTTTCCTGATCCAAAATTTCCTCAAGAATCGAAAGCAGCGAAACGTACTCAATGGACAGAGCTCTAAGTGGGGAGATATTTCAGCAGGGGTGCCACAAAGCTCTATTCTTGGACCTTTGCTTTTTCTCGTTTATATAAATGATCTAGCCATAGGCTTGAAGTGCAATGTTAATCTATTTGCTGACGATACATCATTGTTCACAGTGGTAGAAGATTCCAATACAGCGGCCAATGCAGTGGCGGCGTGGCAAAGATTAAGGGCCCGGGAAAAGCTCGTCGAAAAGGGGCCCATGATGGCTTCAAGTCCTTTTCTGAAAAAAAAGAATCCTGCCCCCCTTTCACAATTTATGCTTCCACGATAATGATCGACGCAACCAATGGTGGCGCAACGGGAGGGGGGACTGGGAGGACTTCCGATCCCAAAATTCGGCAAAAATTGTCAAAGTAAGATGACATAAAATTAGTTGGGTATGCCTATAGATTGAAAAATTACGTCAAAATTCCCTTTCCTACCTTCTTTTCGGGTTAGAGGTGGCGGCGTCAATGGAAACAACAATCTGATAAAGCAGGTTAACTAAAAAAACTAGCTAACACACTTTAGAATATTCCCAAGCAGTAGTAATGATTTATAAAAGCAGATGATTAAATGCAACAAAAAGATGATGGACTCATCTTAACTTAACATTTCCATTATTGATCAAATGATTGTTGAGGCAGTTTTCTAGCTGAAAAGGCCCTTACAAAAGTAAATATTTTAAAGAATAGCGTTCAAGGTTGTCACAAGCAAGGGCAGCGCCACAGGGTGGACTGGGGTGGACATTTGCACTTCACTCTCCTCAGGTCGGTATTTATTCCTAAGCGAAAATGATACAAAAACAATTTATGACCATTCATCTCTTGTGCACCTCACTTTTTCAGGGCAAGCGCTACCCCTGGTCACAGAGCTTCGTATGCTCCAACTCTTTGAGAAGATTGATACTTGAATGGCTTGACAGAAACTTATACAGATTGCGCCACAATTCTTCTTAACCTTCATACTACCAAGCCAGTAACTTAGTGAATGAATTGTGAAATGTGCAATATGTTTTTGGCACTCATGGTAATTGACACGGCCAAGGCAAATAAACTGGCAGGGGTGTGAAAACAAGGGGTGTTGGGGGGCGAAGCCCCTAGGAAAGTTTTCGATGACACATCCTCTACTCTGGCCTAGAATGCTTCTTCCGACCCCATGTTTGCCGGTCCCGAAAAGAATCATTGACCACTTTTAGCAATTTTTGTCTGAATTAGCATATCCAGGAGAATTTCTGAGCAAACATCTTTTCTTTAGCTTAGAATGCTCGTCTCTATCCCTTCTCAGGGCCGCCGAGAGCTTTCTGAAGCCCAGGGAAACAATTGAGAAATCAGAGCTCCTGCGAGCAAAGCGAGCAGAAAACTTTTTCGATCACGTCCTTTAGATTGGCTGAAAATGCACTTCAGAGCATTTTCTGAAATCAAAATGTTAAGAAATCTTTGATTATGAGGCCCCTAGGCTGGGGGCAACTGCCTTCTTTACCAGAGCCATATCGGAAGCCTCGAGGGAACTGCAACAGTTACCTATGAATCAGTTTTGTTGGAATCCTTGAAAAAGTTTGCCAAGGAAAATCTTCAAAAATGACTGCCTTTACTTTGGCTTAGAACGACTCTCCAAGTCACCTCCTAGTATTTTTTCGGATGTATTTTTACCCTACTTTACCTTCACCGAACTTTGACTACTTGCTCCTTGTTTTAAAAGAATCTCGAGACCCATAGTTTAACAGAAGTGGATGGGGGCATTTCCCCCATCTTCACGTAAGACCACGCCACTGCTTATAGATCTGCATGAACAAGATCACGGAAAGTAAATGTTTTCGATTCGAGACATGCACTCAATTCCACTCAACTTCAATTAAATACATAATCTATTGAGGGCACAAGAGTTCCCGTTACACCATTATGAACAATTAACTATCGCAACCCTCCACTCTGCAGCTACCGGGGCCCTCCATCTCACTTCAGTTTCTGAATCAGTGAAGATCAGAGAAAAACCAACAACAGAAGATTAACAAATGCATCAAAAGTATCCGAACTGAGACCAAAGACTTCATTAAAGCGAGGCTTTCGAGAACAGGTTGGCTTGGAAGCATGGAAGTTGTGCAAAGCAATGTTCTTTGCTTTGTGTGTCAAGTGAATTTCTGGGTCTTGCCCAATGGTCGTGAAATTCAAAGGTTTCAAATGGGCCCAGTCACTGATGGGGCTATTTCTCGTCAGTGCTGGGACAGCAAGAGGGCCTAGTGGGACAAATGCTTCTATTGTGCATGCGTTACACTTGCCTTGTCTTACATTCTTATAAGAAATGCGTGCACTTATAATTTTCTTCTAGCTTAGCTTCAGGGGGCCCATATCTGCGCTATTTTCAGGGGCCACCGGGACGATTTCCCGGTGTCCCGGTGGGCCACGCCGCCCCTGGGCCAATGATATGAACCATGACTTGGACTTGATAAGTCAGTGGTCTAACACATGGAGAATGTCTTTTAATCCTGATCCACTAAAACAAGCTGTGGAATTAACTTTTCCAAAGAATAAAAATGAAATGGATCATCCAGTGATCCTTTTTAACGGCGTACCTATGAAGAAAGTGGATGAACATAAACGTTTAGGAATTATCCTGGACTCAACAATCTTTTTCATCGCATATAGAATCAGCTATCTCTAAAACAAGGAAAGGAATCGGTTTGCTGAAATGTCTCTACAAATATCTGCCCAGGCATACCCTTAACGAATTATATAAGCTTTATGTTCGACCCCATCTAGACTATGGTGATGTTATTTACTAACCTCGAACCCAGGGTAACAATCGGCGGCCAGTTGTTACCCTGGTGCCTACCTGACCCTTTCTTCGTTTTCATTGGCTAATGCGAATTTACTGTCTTTTTGCATAAATTAACTACGGCGGTAAGGCAGACTTATTACATTTACCACTACATCATAACACTTATGACGTCACGGAATTATTACATGGGGAAACGTAAAAGGGGTTAGAGATTAAGCAATTGTAATAAGTCAACACGGGAAGCTTGTTTTCCTGCTGCAGTGAATGGCCTAGCGGTGCAAAAGCAAAAACAAAGAAAATGCTTGCCTTTGCAAACAAAGAATTAAAAGGTGACAGTTTGCAAATCGGAAGATCCTTTCTCTTTTATCATGAATATCCTAAACTAAGGTGTAATTTCTAAAATATCTGCGCTTTGTACGCTAGGCACACACATCTTTGTTTTAGATACACAGAGCCGTGATTTTAGAAACTCAACTCTTGATATGAGCATCTTACAGTATCTGCTAAGAAATACATCTGCAGCTGTATCATATAAACCGTTTTACTCCTCTGTTTTTATCCAATGTATGAGTGCAACATAAATCAACCTGACCAGGGGCGCTCCCTAAACCTGACTTGGGCTCTCGAGAAATTTTCGATCATGAAATTACAGAAGCTCACAAGAAACTCACAGGTGATGCTCCACTCAGACCTCCTTTCAAGGAAGATACTTGTGTTTCTGCATTCGACAAAGTTTGGCTCACTGGGTGAACCAAAGAAGTCGCCTCTTAAAATAATTTCACAGTGCTAAGTGCTACCAGACCCTGGTGCTACATGGATTGGAATGAATTCAACTTTTCAATCTTTCTTTCATTTTACTGAGCACTAAAAATACAGGTAAGAACGATATCCGGCAAAGCTAAGACCTTCAGAGAAATGACTGGACCTTGCAATCATTTTGTGCTCTTAAAGTCTTGTCAAAACTACAAAGTATCTGCAGTGACAACACCAAACAATAACACATACAAGCAAGTAATCAAATTCGAAATATCATGAAAGAAATATCGAAGTCTAAATTCGCTGTACAAAGTTTTGAAAGTACCCTAGAGCTATAAAGGTTTTCCAATCGAAGCCGAGTTTGTGCAAAGTACACAACGGAATGGCAAGATTGAAAGCTCTTCTAAATTCCGCACATTTGTATTGTAGGGCCACAACTTCGAGCACAAATTGAGGTTTTTTTCGTTGGGTTTGCCATCATGAAGTCTGAAGGCTATACATGCGACTTACTTTGTCACTATATTTCCTGATTGAAACAATGAATTACCGACCATTCAAACCCCCACATCGAACTCACCTCTGCTTTGTCAGCAACAGCCAACGACTTGCGAACAATGTAGTTGCACTCTTGTCAAGTTCAGATCAAATTTCATATAATCGTTTGAAAGGTCTTCTCATTCTTGCTTCCTTGCAAAATAACTTGTGAAACTTCCAGTGGTCGATTTTACTTTGAAGAGCAAATAAGACTTCGAGCGAAAGCTGAGAACATTCTGCAACCTCAAAATGCGATGCAAAGCGAGTAGATAAATGATTGAGTGTTTCTCATCGACGTTCAAATCTTGATAATCATTATTTAAATTTGTTCACGTCAATGAATGAAATTGATTTCATGTGAGACGTGTCATGGTGGTGCAACGGAAAGAGACCATTCTAGTGCCAGATACCGATGTTTCAAATGTCTAAATAATTGCAACATGGGCAAGATGTCAGAAAATCATATAAGATAATTAAAAACATTGCAAGAACTAATTGATGAGAGACATAATAGTCAACTGACTTGACTTGTGTAAAATCAAGGCAAAAAGAAAACTTACCGGCCCCTTACCGGGTTGCGTGATGTCTTTGTTTTCCCTCAGTAAATATTTTCTACTTGCTACAATGCAACAAACCAATCTTTTCTCGCTCACGCCATCAATTTGCAAAGCGCGGGAAACAGCCAAATGACCTCCGCAGCTTTCCAGTCTGAATATGACGCCATTACTGTGAATAAGGCTTGCATAATTTTTGACATAAATTAGAATACGTTAACCACGAATTGTCAGGTAGGAACCAGGGGTATCATTTGTGCTGAAGAGGTGAGGCTGAAGACAATGATAGCCCTGGAATCGAGGTTGGTTATTTACCATATTCTAGCCAAAGTGTGTGAATTCAGCCAAAATATGGTCTTACCTAATTTAATGGAGAAGCTAGAGTCTGTTCAGTATTCTGCTGCTTTGGCTGTAACTGGATCATGGAGGGGAACGTCTCGCGAGAAACTTTACACGGAGCTTGGCTGGGAGTCACTTCATATCGAGGCTGTCAAGATGGCGGTCATGAATTTCTTGGCTCCTCTCTCAATTTGCCTTTTTGCCTCAGTTTTAAGTATGAAGAGTGATTCCAGTATCTACTACATCCATGGAGTTGGTGGATTTGGTTTGAACACGACCTTTGCAGCTGGTAACCAGGTTGTAGCTCAGCTCGTTGATGTCTATTATGCATACAGTCTTTGGCATTCCAACGCCATGTTGGATGGGCCTAGGCATTCCTGTGCCAATAAACCTCGACTTTACAATCAAATGTTTCATCTAATTCTGTTACTTGGTGGTGACATTCATGCAAATCCAGGGCCTAACTGGAAATATCCTTGTGGGGAGTATAAAAAGCCAGTAAAATCTAATCAAGATGGAATACTATGTGATGACTCTGAGTTTTGGTTTCACCCAAACTGTGTTCATATTGATGAAAATGATTACATTGCATTGAGTGAACCCAACACTAGCTGGTCTTGTTTACAATGCATCTTTCCAGGACTCATTGAAAATGAACAACTTAGCATCCCTGCCTCTTCAAATTGCGAAAATACTACAACAGATGAACAGCAGAAGAGGCCTAAATTTCGACGTGGCCTGAAAGTGGTATATCTTAACGTAAATCATCTGTACAATAAGCTTGATGAAATAAAGGAAACTATTGCTGAACTCCAGTTTGATGCTTTTGGTGTATCTGAAACCTGGCTTACACCTGACATTACTGACAACGAAATCAAAATCCCCGGCTATACTGCTATTCGAAGAGATCGATAGGATCCTTATAAAAAACAGGGTAGGGGATTGGTAGTTTACGTCAGAACCGAATTAAATGCAAAGAAAAGGACAAACCTAATGGAGAATAAGGATACTGAATGTATCTGGATTGAAATAAATCGAACTAAATCCAAACCACTAGTCATTGGAAGCATCTATAGGCCACCTGATGCCACACTTGATACTTACCTTTCTGATATTGAAGATCAACTACACAAGCTTGATCATACAAAAACAGAAATCGCAATAATGGGTGATTTTAATGTGGACATGCTCTCTAAGTCGAGACCTAAGACCAAGAGACAATCTGTTTGGAATTTTCTTTTGGCAAACGACCTTGAGCAAGTGATAGAATTACCGACTAGGGTTTGTGAAAGTTCAAAAACCCTTATTAATCTTTTTTGTGTGAATAACAAACACAGAGTTGTGCAACTGAGGTTATTTCATCGTCCATCAGTGACCATAGCATTATCATGTGTGTGTTTAAAAGTGGCGTACCTAAACTACCATCTCGGACATACGAATCAAGGACTTTTAAGAACTACGTAAAAGAGGCTTTCTTGAAAGATTTAGCGAATGTTCCATGGCATGTTATTGATGGCGTTCAATCCGCTGATGATGCTCTTTTTCTTTGGGAAAAATTGTTCTGTGAAATAGCGGAGGAGCACGCACCAACTAAATTGAAAAGAGTCAAAGGGCAGAAAACACCTTGGGTCAGCAAAGAGTTGTTGGATGCTAGAAATGAACGTGACTATCACCGTCGTAAAGCACGCAGTATTAATAGTGCATACCATTGGGATATGTACAAAAATTGCGCAACTATGCTAATCGAGAGAACCGTCGATTAAAATCTGAATACTTCAGAAATTGAATCGAAGAAAATAAATCTGACAGCAAAAGAATGTGGAAATGCCTTAAAGATATCCTGTCAGATGAAAAATCACCTGACACTTTTGGACTCCAACAAAATAATAGCTATATCACTGATCCTTCTAAAATTGCAGAAGCTTTTAACAAGCATTTTTCTACCATTGGTAAAAAATTAACAAGGGCATTTGGTAAAGTAAAGGCATTTACCATTGCACCGAGAACGACAGCCTTATTCACCATTAAGACTGTATCTGTGGAATTTGTCAAACAACAGTTACAGAATTTAAAAACAAACAAGACGGTAGGACTTGATAAAATAAGTGCAAGGCTTCTGAAGGATGGTGCAGATGTTATTGCCCCAGTATTGCAAAAGATAATAAATCTATCGATTGAACGGCAGTGTGTACGAAACACCTGGAAGTCAGCAAAAGTTAGAGCTCTGTTCAAAAGTGGTGATGACAAGAATTGTGATAACTATAGGCCACTCTCGATACTGCCCACTGCAAGCAAGATACTAGAACGTGCTGTTCATGCTCAGTTATACAAATTCTTAAAGCAAAATGTCCTTCTTCATCCAAGACAATATGGTTTTCAGCACTCTTCGTCAACTATCCATGCCCTTTTAAAACTTTGTGATGACATTCTTGAAAATATGGATAACTCTAAAGTAACAGGAGCTTGTTACCTTGACTTAAAGAAGGCTTTCGACACAGTCAAACACTCCATCCTGCTGAGAAAATTAGCTGCTCATGGTGTTGATGTAAAGTCAGTGGCCTGGTTTACGTCATTTCTCAGTAATCGTTCGCAACGCACTAGTGTTGGTAATTTTACCTCCACACCAAGCTATGTTTCTATAGGAGTCCCCCAGGGATCGGTGTTGGGACCGCTCTTGTTCTTAATCTACATCAATGACCTTCCGGATATGCTCCAAAACACCAAATCATCACTCTTTGCTGATGAAACTGTAGTTTATACCACAGCTCCTAGTGCTGATCATCTTACAGTAGCATTAAATGAAGATCTAAATAATGTGAGGAACTGGCTTGTGGATGACAGATTAACACTCAATATAGGAAAGTCAAAATACATGCTGATTGGAGGGAATAAACGAGTCAAAGATTTTGAAAATGTAGCGCTGAGCATTGAAGGCAAGGGATTAGAAAAAGTCAGTAACTATAAATACCTAGGAGTTATCATCGGTGAAAATCTCTCCTGGACGGATCATGTAGAGTCAGTTGCCAGAAAAGTGTCTCAAAGAATAGGTGTCTTGAGACGAATAAAGCACCTACTACCAAGAGCTCAAAGAGAGACGGTGTACAACTCAATGATCCTGCCTCTTTTTGATTATGCTGATATTATATGGGGAGACCGTGACAATAACGTATTAATGAAATCACTTCAGATTCTGCAGAATAAGGTTGCAAAAGTCATACTGGACCGCCCAAACAGGTCATCAAGCTCTGATGCACTTGCTACTTTGAAATGGGAATCACTTGAAGAAAGAAGGAAGGCACACAGGAGTTCATTTGTAAAGAAAACATAGCTCAATAATGTTAACATATCCAACGTGAGGGGTAATGAAATACATACCTATAATACTCGAAATAAGGGGAACTTTAGATTACCGAAATGTAGAACTAATTGGGAGAAGCAAAGATCTTCATATTGTTTTTTTTAAAGAACAGAATGAACAATTTTGAATTGTAAAGAAGGACTGTAATCGCTTTTGACTGTGTAAGATTTTATTAGGTTTAGGTAGTTTACTATTAATTTCTATATTTCATACCTTCATTGTAACTTTTTTTACTTTTGAGGACCCCATGAACAGCACAACAGCACCTCTTGGTGATTGGGGTATCCTCATTAAATATATTTATGTAACTTTTTTTACTTTTGAGGACCCCATGAACAGCACAACAGCACCTCTTGGTGATTGGGGTATCCTCATTAAATATATTTAATCAAATCAATCAAATCAAATCACTAAGTTCCCGAAGATGGAGTAGACGCCTTACATTGCTCTATAAGTTTGTAAATAATCTTAGCCCTGATTATACAGTGGCTCCAATTCCCGTCTTCTTCAGTCGCAGTGCTTTCTTCGCAACCAGGATGTCATTGGGCGATTGACGGCAAGAACAGAAAAGTTCAAGTGCAGTTTTTATCCATACTGTTTATCCGAATGGAATAAGCTTGAGCCTGAATTGAGACTTGCACCCTCAGTTTCCGCTTTCAAGAAAAGCTCCTATCGATAATCCGCACCCCCCCCCTGCAAAATCTGTTTTTGGAATTTACGACCCAATGGGTTTGTCCCTTCTTACCCAACTTAGGGTTGGTCTCAGCAAGCTAAATTTCCCAAATTCAACCATAATTTCAGGAATACCATAAACCCAATGTGCCCAACAAGTGATGGGATTGAGGATACGGAGCACTACTTGTTGCTCTGCCCGTCCTTTGATGATCAACGAAGACATCTTCTTGCTGGAATTGAACAATTGTTACGACCATTTGTGCAAATCGCTAACCTTTCAAATAATGCTTTGACACAGCTCTTACTATATGGTGATAAGGACCTTTCTTGTGAGGTGAACAGAGATATTCTTAGATTGACTTTACGGTTCATTCGTGAAACTGGTCGGTTTGATTAAGATCTATTGAAACTTCAGCTGTGTACAAAACAACCACCAAGTACCCTTACGTAAATGTTCTTGTTTCTTCCCTTGTAAATTCTGTTTCATATTAAATGTCAGATCTTTTTATTCATCTAATATCAAGGACGAGTTTCCGCTAATGACTTTCCATATTTTTCATCCCAATCCTGATCCGACATCTAATGTAAAACAGAATCTAGTAGTGTATGCTGTACCCCGGGGGGGGGGGGTACTTAGTATATTTGTCCGACGGGGATGTGCCGTTTTTCAGGGTATCGTTTTCACCTATTTTTTCCAGAACAGGGTATCAAAAGAAGGCAAATTTTCTGGAGCAGGTTGTCAATACATGTCAAAAGAGGAAATTTTGTTACAACAGGTTATTATTTAGTCAAGTTTTTGTGTTTTTGAGTCAAGTACCCCTCCCGGGATGCTGTAGTTTTTTAGCTTAATGTTGTGTGTCTTTATGTTTTTGGCCATGGGGTTGTCGTTGTTTTTTCGCTCCCCTTGATATTGTCCTTGTGGTGTTGGCTGTAGTTTTGGATAAGTATAGTAGAGCGTAAACATTGTTGTAAATCATTTCATATGAATAAAAAAATTTTTGTCTCTGTTTTTTTTTAAGTTTTTGTGTCATATTTCCTTGTGCGTTTGCGTAGAAAACTCCAATGAATCTTAGAATTACTGTCAACTTTAAACTGAAGTCAGTGGGAGTTGGTGGTTTCATTTTCATATCCTAACCGCATTTTGAAGCTCACACCAAGATCAAGAGACATTGTTCGCATTTTTTTATTCCGTATTTTACATTGTAAGCAATATATATATATATATACATATATATATATACATATATATATATATACATACATATATATATATATATATATATATATATATATATATATATATATATATATATATATATATATATATATATATATATATATATATATATATATATATATATATATATATATATACATATAGGATAAATTATCCATTTAATTGTGACTCGTCAAATGTTGTGTATTTGTTGGAATGTACCGTTTGTGGTGTACAATATGTTGGTAGCACTTGTACGCCTTTTAGGCTTAGGTTTAACAATTACAAGGCGGGCAGTCGTAGGTTTCATTCGGGGGCCTCAGTACCCTAGGTGGAATTCTTCAGGCATTTTACTGAAGAAGGTCACCACAGGTTTCTGAAGGATATTAGTGTTAAGATAATTGATAGGCTAACGGGGGGAAATAGGATGCGGGAAAGCTTCTGGCAATATCGGCTGGATTGCTTTGCCCCTAAGGGTTTAAACACTAGGCAGGTTGATACATAGATTTCATTATTTTTTACATTTTGTTGTTGCGTTGTTTTAATTTTGGCGCTGAGCTTTTCGTTAGGGACACACGACACACGCTGTTTTTTTAGGGTTTTCTGTTCTGTCAATCCTCTCTCGGATCTTTCTATTGTTTGTTTTGTTGTAACGTGCCATCTTTTTCAGCTTCGGCGAGACAGACACAGCCACCGACTTCAGCAGCTCTCTACTCTGCGCTTTCTTTGATCTTTCTCCCACCACCTTTGTAATTACCGGCTGCTTTAACACATTATAATTACGCATTGTAATAGGTAGGACCCGTTTTGGCTATTGTTTTGTGTTTTTTGTAACTTCGATATCTTTATGTATGCTCCGTCTGATTTTGAACAGTTATTACTGATGAAGGCTTTAGCCGAAACGTTTAAACGAATGTGTTCTTTCTGAGTCTCTATATCAATTTTTATTACATATTGAGATTGAGGTAATGAGTATATATATACATATACATACATATATACATATATATATATATATATATATATATATATATATATATATATATATATATATATATATATATATATATATATATATATATATATATATATATATATATATATATATATATATATGTATTACTGATGAAGGCTTTGGCCGAAACGTTTACCAGAAGTGTTTTTCTTTGAGCATCTATACTAATCTTAAAGCATCTTTTAGAATGAGCTTTTGAGAAAATATATATATATAATATATATATGTACTATGTACTATGTATACATATATATATATACATATATATTTATGTTAAACCGAATACACAATGAGTTCCAGCATCACTGATTTACTGCAGACTTTAAATTTTGTTGTTTTATCTTGACGTCAGTCTCAGCAGGAAAGCCAATGGGCGCTGTGAGCGCTTTTATGACAGGGAACTACCTCTGTCAACCTGTTTCCTGAGACTGACTTTCTCGGCAGCATCTGAGGCTTTTAACACCGAGCTTCGTCTTATTTGACGTCTTATTAATAGAAAGATGGCGCTTTGGCCTAGGCCTATTTCGGCCCAATGTTTTGGAGCTATCACCGGAATTTTCTCGGCGTGCTATGCCTTTTTGGCATTAGAAATATGCTGCAATCAGTGTTTCAGAGTTGCTTGGCCAGGAACAACCATTGTTGTCCATCTTTTGGCTCTACAACATTAATTTCTGCCGCATCTCAAAGTGTCTTATGTGCGAGTACGTAAACAGATTAAAACGAAAAGATTAACTGCACAAGTAAAGATATATGTTAAACCGAATACACAATGAGTTCCAGCATCACTGATTTACTGCAGACTTTAAATTTTGTTGTTTTATCTTGACGTCAGTCTCAGCAGGAAAGCCAATGGGCGCTGTGAGCGCTTTTATGACAGGGAACTACCTCTGTCAACCTGTTTCCTGAGACTGACTTTCTCGGCAGCATCTGAGGCTTTTAACACCGAGCTTCGTCTTATTTGACGTCTTATTAATAGAAAGATGGCGCTTTGGCCTAGGCCTATTTCGGCCCAATGTTTTGGAGCTATCACCGGAATTTTCTCGGCGTGCTATGCCTTTTTGGCATTAGAAATATGCTGCAATCAGTGTTTCAGAGTTGCTTGGCCAGGAACAACCATTGTTGTCCATCTTTTGGCTCTACAACATTAATTTCTGCCGCATCTCAAAGTGTCTTATGTGCGAGTACGTAAACAGATTAAAACGAAAAGATTAACTGCACAAGTAAAGATATATGTTAAACCGAATACACAATGAGTTCCAGCATCACTGATTTACTGCAGACTTTAAATTTTGTTGTTTTATCTTGACGTCAGTCTCAGCAGGAAAGCCAATGGGCGCTGTGAGCGCTTTTATGACAGGGAACTACCTCTGTCAACCTGTTTCCTGAGACTGACTTTCTCGGCAGCATCTGAGGCTTTTAACACCGAGCTTCGTCTTATTTGACGTCTTATTAATAGAAAGATGGCGCTTTGGCCTAGGCCTATTTCGGCCCAATGTTTTGGAGCTATCACCGGAATTTTCTCGGCGTGCTATGCCTTTTTGGCATTAGAAATATGCTGCAATCAGTGTTTCAGAGTTGCTTGGCCAGGAACAACCATTGTTGTCCATCTTTTGGCTCTACAACATTAATTTCTGCCGCATCTCAAAGTGTCTTATGTGCGAGTACGTAAACAGATTAAAACGTATACGTATACATACATTTATATATATATATATATATATATATATATATATATATATATATATATATATATATATATATATATATATATATATATATATATATATATATATATATATATATATATATATATATATATATATATATATATATATATATATATATATATATATATATATATATATATATATATATATATATATATATATATATATATATATATATATATATATATATATATATATATATATATATATATATATATATATATATATATATACATATACATATATATATAAAGTGAACAATCATAAAGACGAAGAGGGGCAACATCTTCAGAAAGCAGGCATCGAGTTGATCTTTTGCGCTATTATTTTCTTTTCAGTCATCTGCTAACTAGTTTCGGCCACAAGGCCATCATCAGAGCAACTGAAGAATTTTATAAATACAACGGCTTTTATAGAGAAAAATTTAATTAAGTATAGTAAATGTCCATATAAGGTTAATGTAACAAGTTCTCGGACTCAGTTCACTCGGTCCATTCGTTATAAATCGTCGGATCTGTTTTGCTCAGAAGACAGCCTCCTCCTCAGTTTCTGGCCATCTCAGGTTGCTACCCTTCGCAGTGGATCCGTGTCCTCTTAGGATCTGCTGTAATTGTTGTTGTGTTGTGCGTTGCTAGCTGTAAATCATTCATGATGCTGTTGTTGTTGCTGGCGTTGTTGACGTAGGTCGTTTGATTTTGCGTCAAATAAACTGCCTCGTTTTCTTTTTTTTCTTGTTGTTGTTGTTGCTGTTGTTGCTGAAATTGTTTTTGACGTACCTTCTTTGATTTCACGTCAGATTGATTTGAGTTGCTGCCCACGATCGCGGGTTTATGTCTGCGTTGTTTTCTTCGGCCTATTCCGTCGTAAGTTGTTTTGATTTACATGGTTGATTTTTTAGGACATTCAAAGAGAGTTTATTACCTTGGAACCATAGCTTCAGATCATTCAATTTTTGATAGCCTTTCTCCGCAGAACACCACATTCTTTGCGTTGCTTTTTAAACTTTGTCTTATTTTCATGTGTAGGATTTCTGTCATACTCCTTTTTACACCTAGGTTTTGTATAAATTGTCCTTTCTAATTCTGGTGTTATAAATGAGGCTGAATCTCCTCTCCGAATCTTTGATTTTAGATGCGCATGTTTTTCAACAAGAATTCGGAAAGTACAAATCATGCTGTCATAAGATTTATCATGATCCACGGGGGATTCTCAGCTAAAATTCGGGTAAGATTGTGCCGCTGTGCCGCCCACAATTTCAAAATGGAACCGTTGGCTTGACAAATTTTTGCAAAAATAATACCCTTGGCTAGACTAATTTCTCCATTAAAAGTGCCCTGAAAAGGCGTTTTCTAGACAACAATTGCCAAATTTTCGCATTCTCAGGACAGAATTTCTTTTTAAATTTAGTCTTTTTTGCACAGATATTACCAAAGTTTTAGTGTTCTTTCACCAAAATTGCCAAAAAGCATACCCTTACCTAGACTAAACTCGACTAAAATTGCCACAAAGTATACCCTTGGCTAGACTAAACTCGACTGAAATTGCCACAAAGTATACCCTTGGCTAGACTAAACTCGACTAAAATTGCCACAAAGTATACCCTTGGCTAGACTAAACTCGACTAAAATTGCCACAAAGTATACCCTTGGCTAGACTAAACTCGACTAAAATTGCCACAAAGTATACCCTTGGCTAGACTAAACTCGACTAAAATTGCCACAAAGTATACCCTTACCTAGACTAAACTCGACTAAAATTGCCACAAAGTATACCCTTACCTAGACTAAACTCGACTAAAATTGCCCAAAGTATACCCTTGGCTAGACTAAACTCGACTAAAATTTTTTTTTTATATATTCAATATAAAAGTTTACAATAATGAGATTACCGACGACACTACTTACGAACTACTGTACGACACTACGAATACGGTACCAGGAGGAGCAATATATCATGACTACCCCCTGGCATTTAACATAAATCTAAGAAATACAACTCATACAACTACAACTAAATAAACTCTTAAATACAAGTACTAAACATGAAAACTTTTTACTAATAATTACTTGAGCCGGTTTCACACTGGACGTCAGGCCAACATAGGTGATGTTAGAGGACGAATTAGACGTTGAATTTGCAGATACTTTTTGTAGTCAAGATCGATAATCTTTTAAACTACGTAAGCCTAACATCAAGTGTGAAACAGGCGTACAAAAGAAAACAGGAACGAGACTTTACGAAAAAGACTTTACGAAAATGGACTAAGTGACGGTTGGTGGTTAAGTGAAGGTTTACAAACTCTACTGTGATATTAATTGAATCGACCAGTTGCGTGGATGTATTGTAGGGTCAACTCGAGTATATTTCTGTTGAGGTTATTTGGGAGATTTTTATCACCATACAATAAAAGTTGTGCCGAAACCTCATTGGAAAAATCGATATATCCATATGGTCGTAGCAGTTCAAACACTCTAGCGAGAAGATTTCGACGTTCAACCCCAAAGGAGGGGCAGAGCAACAGAAAGTGCTCCGTGGTCTCAATACCATCATTTGAAGGGCACATTGGATTTATTGAATCTCTAAAATTGTGCTTGAATTTATGGAAGCATAATTTACTAAGACCCACTCTTAGCTGAGTCAGATAAGATAATCCTATTGGGTCGTGAATCCCAACGACAGATTTAGCAGGGGAACGGATTATGGAAATCAGCTTTTTCTTAAAGATACCAACCGACGGTGCAAGTCTAATCTCTGGATCTAGTTCATTCCATTCAGCCAGGCAATTGGGATAGAAACTAGATTTGAATTTTTCTGTTCTTGCCCATATTCGCCCAACGACATCCTGATTGCGAAGAGAGTAATGCGGCTGTTGAAGCTGAGGGACTGGATCCAATGAATATTCTGGCAACAGGTTATTTATCATTTTGTAAAACAACATAAGACGTCTACTCCACCTTCGGGAACTCAGTGACTCCCAATCTAGCTCCGCATACAGCTTCTCTCGTGATGTACCCCTCCATGTTCCCGTAACGGCTAGAGCAGCAGAATACTGAACAGACTCCAATTTTTCCATCAAGCTTGGCAAAATGGTGTTTCCACTAAATTCACATACTTTGGCCGGAATATGAAAGATAACATCTCCGTATTCCAGGTGGGGTCGCACATAGAGTTTAAATAGTTCGTTTAGGGTATGTCTGGGAAGGTACTTGGAGAGATATTTCAGCAAACCGACGCCCTTTCTTGCTTTAAAGATAGCTGCTTTGATATGAGCCGAAAAAGATAGCTTCGAGTCCAGAATGATTCCCAAGTGTTTATGTTCGTCAACTTTCGTCACTGGTATGTTATTAAAACGAATTTCTGGGCGATCTATTTCAATTCTTTTCGTAGAAAATATTAATTCAACTGCTTGTTTTTGTGGATCAGGATTAAAGGACATTCTCCAATCATAGGCCCACTGTCTTATTAATTCTAGGTCGTGGTTCATATCACTGGCTGCTGTGTTAGAGTCTTCCACTACTGTGAATAACGATGTATCATCAGCAAAAAGCTTAACATTACACCTTACGTCAGCAGCTAGATCATTAATATACACGAGGAAAAACAAGGGTCCTAGAATAGAACCCTGGGGTACTCCTGCTGAAATGTCTCCCCAATCAGAATTCTGTCCATTTAGAACTGTTCGCTGTTTTCTATTTCTAAGAAGACTTTGGATAAGCGAAAGAAATTCTCCAGAGACGCCACAGCGTTTTAGTTTGTAAATCAGACCGTCGTGCCATACTCTATCAAACGCTTTAGAAATGTCAAGATACACAGAACGAACATCAAGCGGTGGATTACAATCGAAGGCTTTAAAGATCGTATGTGCTATGGAAATCAGCTGATTTATGGTTGAGTCACCGGGACGAAAACCTGATTGATTTGGATTGAGTAACCTGCATGAAACGAGGTGTGAATATAAAGAATCATACATAAGTTTTTCAAGTATTTTCCCAAAAATTGGTAGAAGAGAAATCGGTCGATAGTTCCCCTTCAAGTTTTTCTCATTTTTCTTATGCACCGGCACTACATTTGCATGTTTCCATATTTCGGGAAATACACCACGCCTCAAGCAGTTTTCGAATACTATCTTCAGAGGGACAATAAGTGCAGCATCACTCAATTTTATCATTCTGACAGATATTCCATCCCAACCATGTGCTTTATTAGGATTTAATGACCGAATAATGTTCAATATCTTTTCATCAGAAATAGGAAAATCACTTATGAGGGAAGAAGGTGCTGGCACATAAGGTGGAATTACACTACCTGTATCGATCGTCGTACATTGGAGTAAGAAATAATCATTGAATATCTGTGCCTTTTCGGAGACATCCGCGATGAACAACCCGTTTTCTAAAAGAGGAGGTATCATTGGTATTTTAGCCTTGTTTAGGACGGTATTGATTAAAGACCAATATGTTTTACGAGATGTTCCGGGGTCGGCCAAAGTGCTTCCTGCCTTAAGAAAGTAATTCCGTTTAGCATCGTCAATCAGTTTCGAACCTTCGGATATCATCCTTTGTATCCCCTCTTGCTTGTCACTAGGCTGACCGTTCCTCATAAAATTCCTGTAGGCGCGATTCCTTTTCCTCAGAAAGTTTTTAACCTTTTCTGTTATCCAGGGTGCTTGATGTGGTCTAATCGTCTTAACTTTGTTAGGAATAAAGTTAGAGAAAATATTTAGTAGAACTTCATTAAGTAATTCTACTTGCTCATTAGGACATGTCAGGTTATCAAGGTGCTCTTTCCAGCGAAACATTTCAATACTTTTCATAATGGCAACGAGATCTGCCTTGTCATAGAACCAAATCCTGCGTGAGTAAGGAGGTAGTTTTATATTTGAAACAGATAATTTTCCATAAACTATTTGGTGATGACACTGCTCATGGAGGGAGGGATGAACACCAGACTCGATAACGAGGTTAGGCTGATCAGTGAAAATCAAATCAATACAGGATTTAGCATCACACATCAAATGTGTTGCCACAAAGTATACCCTTGGCTAGACTAAACTCGACTAAAATTGCCACAAAGTATACCCTTGGCTAGACTAAACTCGACTAAAATTGCCACAAAGTATACCCTTGGCTAGACTAAACTCGACTAAAATTGCCACAAAGTATACCCTTGGCTAGACTAAACTCGACTAAAATTGCCACAAAGTATACCCTTGGCTAGACTAAACTCGACTAAAATTGCCACAAAGTATACCCTTGGCTAAACTAAACTCGACTAAAATTGCCACAAAGTATACCCTTGGCTAGACTAAACTCGACTAAAATTGCCACAAAGTATACCCTTGGCAAGACTAAACTCGACTAAAATTGCCACAAAGTATACCCTTGGCTAGACTAAACTCGACTAAAATTGCCACAAATTATACCCTTGGCTAGACTAAACTCGACTAAAATTGCCACAAAGTATACCCTTGGCTAGACTAAACTCGACTAAAATTGCCACAATGTATACCCTTGGCTAGACTAAACTCGACTAAAATTGCCACAAAGTATACCCTTGGCTAGACTAAACTCGACTAAAATTGCCACAAAGTATACCCTTGGCTAGACTAAACTCGACTAAAATCGCCACAAAGTATACCCTTGGCTAGACTAAACTCGACTAAAATTGCAACAAAGTATACCCTTGGCTACACTAAACTCGACTAAAATTGCCACAAAGTATACCCTTGGCTAGACTAAACTCGACTAAAATTGCCACAAAGTATACCCTTGGCTAGACTAAACTCGACTAAAATTGCCACAAAGTATACCCTTACCTAGACTAAACTCGACTAAAATTGCCACAAAGTATACCCTTGGCTAGACTAAACTCGACTAAAATTGCCACAAAGTATACCCTTGGCTAGACTAAACTCGACTAAAATTGCCACAAAGTATACCCTTGGCTAGACTAAACTCGACTAAAATTGCCTCAAAGTATACCCTTGGCTAGACTAAACTCGACTAAAGTTGCCACAAAGTATACCCTTGGCTAGACTAAACTCGACTAAAATTGCCACAAAGTATACCCTTACCTAGACTAAACTCGACTAAAATTGCAACAAAGTATACCCTTGGCTAGACTAAACTCGACTAAAATTCCCACAAAGTATACCCTTGGCTAGACTAAACTCGACTGAAATTGCCACAAAGTATACCCTTACCTAGACTAAACTCGACTAAAATTGCCACAAAGTATACCCTTGGCTAGACTAAACTCGACTAGAATTGCCACAAAGTATACCCTTGGCTAGACTAAACTCGACTAAAATTGCCACAAAGTATACCCTTGGCTAGACTAAACTCAACTAAAAATGCCACAAAGTATACCCTTGGCTAGACTAAACTCGACTAAAATTGCCACAAAGTATACCCTTGGCTAGACTAAACTCGACTAAAGTTGCCACAAAGTATACCCTTGGCTAGACTAAACTCGACTAAAATTGCCACAAAGTATACCCTTACCTAGACTAAACTCGACTAAAATTGCCACAAAGTATACCCTTGGCTAGACTAAACTCGACTAAAATTGCCACAAAGTATACCCTTGGCTAGACTAAACTCGACTGAAATTGCCACAAAGTATACCCTTACCTAGACTAAACTCGACTAAAATTGCCACAAAGTATACCCTTGGCTAGACTAAACTCGACTAGAATTGCCACAAAGTATACCCTTGGCTAGACTAAACTCGACTAAAATTGCCACAAAGTATACCCTTGGCTAGACTAAACTCGACTAAAATTGCCACAAAGTATACGCTTGGCTAGACTAAACTCGACTAAAATTGCCACAAAGTATACCCTTACCTAGACTAAACTCGACTAAAATTGCCACAAAGTATACCCTTGGCTAGACTAGACGTCCAAAAATGTATACCCTTGTGGGCAGCACATCCCCAGGTACCTTTACTATGGAAGAACCCTCCCCCCGTGCCATGATCATTCGTATGATAGTTAACCCTATAGTGATGGGCTATCAGATGCGTCTTACGTTGGTTGAAGGTGGGGGGGGGCAAAAATCCCCTATCTAACTCTTGACAGCTAATAGGTAAAGTGACCAGATTTGATGTACTCATAGCCTCAGGCATGCACTTTCTGAAAATATAAAAATGTATTCAAAATTAGCCATTATATTTTGCCCACATTAGTATTTCTCTTTGTGAAGTCGAGAAAAGCAGCAAAATTGGTCAAGATCGGAAAATGGCAACAATCGTATGATAGTTAAAATGGGCTTTTTTTCTTCTTGAAGACACTTTCAGCATTTGAAGAAACAATCAGATATAATGGTCTGATTGAAATCGCAAGGGCTTCACATATTACTAAATTATGATACTTTGTACAATAGCAACGTGTGTTTAACAAACTAATACAGCTTTGGATGCAATGTGATCATATCAATCACAGCTTTCGTCGAAGAATTTCGTGCACTCTATGGTTAATATGAAAAACATGTTCATATGAAAAACTGTTAAAATGAAAGATACTTGATATTATAATCATTATGGTAACATGAACACCAAAGAAACACTAGAACCCAGCTTCAGAGCTTGAGTCTTCATAGTAGCAGAGGTTTACGCTACCTTACAGCAACGGTACTCATAGCGATGTTGAGTGTAACCAGGGTTATTCTGAAACCTGAAGTAACTTAGGGCATAGCCACTATTACACACAATGTTGTGCAGACTAAGTGCAGCCAAGCTGTTAATCTTATTGATCCAGTTTGTATAATGGTTAGAGCATGTTACTGCACTCCTCCAGTCAGACACGACCCTACAGCAATAATATTGATAGCGAACTTGGGTTCCAGATGGATATATTCTAAATTGGGTGACATAACCGTTGTTTCCACAATCAACATAGACACGATCGAGGACATCCAAGTTGTTGTTTTCTCTTTCTTGATATGATCCAGCCTAAAGAAGAAAGACAGCAAGAATGAAAGGGAATCTGGTTTGGTTTTTTCACCGGAAAGTGTACTCTCTTTTAATTGAGAAAGGAGAAAAAGTCATAGAGGTGATACTTGGCACATTGCATCAAGAACAAAAACTCAAATGTAGCGTTAATTTTCTCTTGATTCATAGCTTCACTGCCTAGTACAATGACAACATTTAAGAAAAGAAGCAACTGCTCTTGAAAATCAGATATCAACTAAATCATGACAGATGTGAAGCAAATAAAGTTTTGCAGTGGCAAATACTTTAGTTATTGATCTGAAATTTGAAAGTCACTTTGGGGTCATTAAAGACAAACGACGGATATATTACTTCTAGTTTCAAAAATAGAACAAAAGAAAGGCGCCTGGTATCATTGTCCAATTGTTTTGATGATCTTTCCAGATCATCAAATACAATGGAATACAGCAGACTATATTTAGATAGCCCAGGCCCCTTGATTTAAGTTACCATATATCTCCGCCATTTGTCTTTAAGGCCAATTATGCCTAATCAAGGGATACAAATAGGATCGATAGGATGGTCATCAATGTTAAAAGCTGTACTTTTGACTATTAATTTATGAAATTTGACATTACAATCGAAATAGATGTATTAAGTTACAACTTTTATACGTAAAATGTAGCATTGGCAGCAACA
This sequence comes from Aurelia sp. 4 Dawson et al 2005, assembly GCA_964019985.1. Taxonomy (NCBI): domain Eukaryota; kingdom Metazoa; phylum Cnidaria; class Scyphozoa; order Semaeostomeae; family Ulmaridae; genus Aurelia; species Aurelia sp. 4 Dawson et al 2005. Next base: position 22,575,222 of record OZ026496.1, on the reverse strand, counting down.
AGAAAAACTCCATCAAGATGAAACGGAGAACTTTCAGCGCTCACAATATGTTGCAAGTCTGTTTATGTACAATGACGAACTGTGGATTGTAACAAAAAGACAGAAAACACCATCGACACCATCCAACTTAGACACTTAAGAAAGATTCTTACAATTAATCTGCATAAAATTATCACTAACAACAAGATCTATGCCAGAACAAAACGTTAACCATTAAGTAAAGTAATAACGGCAAGAGGATTAAAGTTTATTGTTATTCAGTATTCTAGTTGCTAGGATCGACCAAATCTACATACTTTTTGGGATGCCTGGTACAATGGATGTCTTATATGATTTCCAATTATTGGCACGACAGTTTGACAAAACAACAGCTCAAGTGGGAAAATTTCTTTATGGAACGCCAGGTATACACTTAATAATATTAACGATAATGATAACGATGAAAGAGCCCCTGTTGGATAAGGGTGAACAAAGATTCTCTACTTACCACATATGAATGAGAACAGAACGAAGCTCTAAAGTGGCAGCATTTGAAATTGTAACGTATTTGGCTTGCTCCAGAATGCTCTACTTGAAATCTTGTCATGAGACTTCCACCACTGCCTCCACAGTTAACAGTTTGCCGGTCTAAGAACTCCACTTTGCCGTCTTTAATTATTGTATAAGAAGTCTGATGGTCGGAGCAATAGCGCATATCTGCAAGAAAACAATAGCATAATGGTTGAAGGTTTTGTGGCATTGTGGTGTAATCCTCTGGCATTGCAGCCAGAACAGTCAGGCGGAGTGGGTTCGAGTCCTGGTAGGGCTCCACAACTTGAGCGTCACGACAAGGGGTCGCCGACTCGATTAGGTCTGCTCTATTTCTGCGATCCCAGCGCTTGGCGCTGAAAATCGCAACTTCACCCTCACCAATGGTAGGGACAACGACTGTGCAGAGATTATCTTTGCAAATTGCAGGTTAACCACAAATAAATAGAATGTGTCTCAGTATTCTATGAAAATGATCCCTCTTCTGAAAAAGGTCCTTGTTCTTAGCAAAACCGTCGTGTAGCAAAGAAAAACATATGCTGAGAAGTCATCAGGGAATCGTAAATGGAAGTACAGAGATAAGTTATTTTAAAATCATTGCCTGCATGTATTGATTTTATTAATTCATTGCTTCAAGAGAAGCATCCACGATAGTTGTATTATCGCAAATCTCAAGTGACTTATGATTTGAGAACAACTTTTGACTGCCCATTGCTGGCTTTGCTCTCTGTGAATTCCACATTACGAATTGCCAAGAACGGTATCTTTGCATTAAAAAAACACTAATTCGCACTAGGAAGAGAAGTTCTGACTTCTTGTCATGTGCACAATTACAATAAAACCAATCAGTTGAAATTTTATTAGACTAACAAGGCACTGTACATTGAAGGAGCAGAAACTTGCTTAAAATGACGTCATCGAGCAATCTGAGATAAGGAAGTGTTTGGATAGAAATGCTTTTTGAAGTGGTAAGTCAAGAGATTAAGGCCGAAGGAACCAAGTATGAATTGCTGCCGAACTTTGGAATCTGTTGCAGGGAGCAAGGGGGACTAAAAGTCACAAGTTTTTGCGCATGCGTGCGCAGTTTCTGCTCTCTCGCTTTAACTATAAAAAGAGCCTTGCTTTGCTATTTCTATGTCAACGTTTTCCGTCACTACACTAAGCTTGTCTGTAACCTTATGGTGGAGCTTGACTTTACCCTTTACTGAAAGTTGAGTGGACAAAGCTGATGGAAGTTTGAAAGTCTGCTGACCTCCAAAAGGCTTCAAATATTATAAAGGCTTCTAATGCCTATTTACTGATAATTACTAAGTAGCTCATAGATGAATATCACTATAATCACTCTCAAACTACAAGATTTCAAACGTTACCAACATACAAGAAGAAAAAAGTTCCAATTTTTCCACTATTAGCCGTCATGTGGACCTGGCCTCCATTGTGAAACCGGTTGATGAAGTTATTTGTAAAAGGCTATTCATAAGTTGCACTTGGCATTTAACGGTATATCTTTTTTTATTCTTAAGTCTATTTTAGATGCAGAATTGCAAAAAAGTCCTTGACCTTTCTCCAAACATGAATTCAATTCAAGGTAGGACTTTCCTGATTTGAAGGTTTTGCGAAAATAAATCAAAAGTGCCTTTATATATCAAAAAAGGTATTGATTGATCTTTCTATAATGCATCAGAATTTTTACATGTGTTACAGCCTACTGCCATTAGTCTACGGAAAGAAATTCACAAAAGTTGTTCACGCACCCAGTTAACGTTCTAACTCGAATGATTTTGAAAGATTATATCAGTAATTTCAGTCAGTCGTAGAGTCGCGCAGCAAGGGTAAATTTACAGGAGAAATTGAATTGAGGGGTCTCTACTCTTGAAAAATTTTTGAGGACCTACCTTCTACCTTAGCTTACAACACCCCTCTTGATCTAGTGTTTCCCAGTGCAAGAATGGAAACCTTGACAGAATCGTAATTTAGTTTATATGCACTACCACCATCATCAGGAAGATTGCTAAGTAAAGACTCCTCAGTTTGGCTCGGAATGCCTCTCGTGATACAATGTTTCACAATGCAAAAATGGAACCTATTACCATTACATTGGCCTAGAATGAATCTCCCACCCTTGCAGATTCAAATGCCCCAATATGAGGGCATAAGTATGAATAGTTATCTTTTCCATAACCATCCTCATTCTTTTAGTCAAAAGTTCTTCTAAACTAGGTTTGTAAGTGCGAATTGTTTTTGGATCTCTGCTTGAAAGCCAGGATTCATGTCATTGCTGTTGCTGGAACCGCCTTTGTAAGGTCGCATAGTCCAAACTGGCGCATTAAGTTTTCCAATACTTCTAGTGCTGGTAAGACAGAGAAAAAACTTACATCTTTTGGCTTTCAACTAGAATTTACTTAAGACGAAGAAAATATTTTGATCTTTTGGCTTCCAACTAAAACCTGAATCATTCAAATCTGTGAAGTATCCTTTGCGCCATTAATTTTCAAAAGTAGGAAAGTTTTTCCAGATCACTCTGTATCTCTATTTCTATCGATGAAGATCTTTTCTTCATAGCACTATAGATTTGAAAAAGAACATTTCAGATCAGATCCAAAATAAGAAGCAACGATAAAGGAAATGACTCATCGTTGTTCAGGTTCTCGTGCTTTCCATCAAGCTAAACTCTTTCGTTTTAAAATGTGTTCTAACGTGTTTGCAGCCTTCTTTAACCAAGCTACACGAAAGGCCGCTACTTGCTTCATTTTCCAAAAGTATTGTTCTCTTGTGAAAGCATTTTCAATTGTTTCTCTTCTAACTCACCTGCCTTACCACTCTAAAACCCATACAGCCTTACAGTCAAGGCAAGAGTAGTGTGACCGATTGAAATAGATTATGTGAATATTAATCGTATAATACTCAAATCTTGATTTTCAAGAATCAAATAATAATAATGTTTTCATTCAACTGACAGCCCATACACTGTGTAAGTTGGACAATAGTTCAGCGGATATGTGTGCTTGAGGAATACAAAACAAGGCATTCCATGTATTTAGCAGTACAAGGACCTTACACCACATGTCACATCATTATTGGAATTATTATTCGAATAATAATCCATTAATGATTTTGAAAAATCAAATATTTTAGGATTATACTGGTTACAATACTCTTGCTTTGACTATAACAACTAAAATTTTGTATTAGATAAGTTGCTTGTAATCCAACAACGTCTAACCAAGATGCATAAATATTTCTATGCTAGATTGACTAAAAATGCGCGCCGTGGTAAAGTGATCTCGGCTCTTGCAATATTGTCAATAATGAGTTAAATAAATCAGGGTGTAGACAACAAGAAGAAGAAATTTCAGGTTCACTGAAATGAGAGAATCGGTTCAAACTTCATTTGTTCCATTTGACCAGGGAGGAAGTTAATGCTTGGAGATCACGACAGCAATTTAAGGTCAAAATACCGGGTATCTCAATAAAAAGTACTCCCTTTTGACTGGAAATAGGAAGGAGACTATAAGATATCATAACTCTCCGAGTAGACAGCCACATTTATCAATCTGCAGTTTAGATTCGCATACCTTGCATTTAAGATTCGTCCACCAAACACCAGAGATACAAGAGTGCAAAGACAAAATTTACAGTGCACCCGAAACCAGAGGTTTCGTAAAAGACCTAGCCGTGATTTGATATCACAGGCATATTACAAAAGAATTTCAGCTTTGGCCTTTAGCTCTTTCTTTCGAAAAAAATTATACCTTTAGATACTTCGATTATTCTACAGAAAATTATTCCTTTGAGGAATCAATCCGTGCCTTGCATTCGGTCCCAAGTGTCAAAGAAGAAGAAATGGAGCACATGCATGCACATTTTGGAGACGTGGCACAACTTCATCATTCTTACCATATCTTTTTATTATATTTGTTTAATCACGGCGATGTGCACGAATCTTTTATTCTTTCAAAAGCGAAAAAACTGAAAGTTAAACTTTACAGGTGCTTTCAAAAATATCAACGATACAAATCATGGCTAGGCCTTTTTTCAAAACCTCTGCTCTCGGGTGCACTGTTAATTTTGACGTTGCCAGCTTGTATATCCGTGTTTGGTGGACGATTTCTAAATGCAAGGTATGTGAATCTAAGTCGAGGATTGATAAATTTGGCTAACTACTCGGAGAGTAATAATATTTCATCGCTTCATTAAAGTTTCCGATCAGAAGGGGTACTTTTTGAGACACCAGGTAGAGGGAAGGTTAGGGTGATGAATGTGGGAGAAGATGATGCCCAGAAAGCTTTGCAAAGTTCCTATTAAAGAAATTCCTCAAATAATGCCATAGGGTGTCAGCGGGGGTAATCGGATGGCGGTGGTAATCGACCACTTTTAAATAAACCTAAGAAACAGAGGAGTAAATCGTATTCGCTATAACTTTTACAGTCAAGGCAAGAGTAGTGTGACCGATTGAAATAGATTGTACGAGTATTAATCGTATAATAATCAAATTTTGATTTTCAAGAATCAAATAATAATAATAATATTTTCATTCAACTGATCGCCCATACACTGTGAAAGTTGGATAATAGTTCAGCGGATGTGTGTGCTTGAGGAAGACAAAACAAGGCATTCCATTTATTTAGCAGTACGAAGGCCTAACACCACATGTCATATCATTATTCGAATTATCATTCGAAAAAAAATCCATTAATGATTTAGAAAAATCAAATATTTTAGGATTACACTGGTCACACTACTCTTGCTTTGACTATAATAGGTGAAGATGGTTTTTTGCATTATATTCTACCAGTTTACCTAGTAAACATTCCCAAGGAAAGCCCCCTTGAATGCAAAACACGATCAAACAAGTCACTATTTATGCCTTCTCAGCATAATTGCGGTAACGCAATTGTCGTTCAAAAAGTTGCACCTTCATAAGAAGCTTTGAGTTCGTGGCAGAAAGAGTGAAGAATTTTGAAAAAACTAAAAAGGTAGAATGTCCGACATGAGACTGAAATATAGGAAGGTGACGGAAACGTAAAAACCTCCCACTAAAGGGGGGCAGCGTTTTTTGTTTCGATTGCCCCTTTATTATTATTAAAGGGGCAGGGTCAAGTAATGTAAACAAACTTCTTTCGAAATGACGATTTTGCAGTAATTTTGATAAGCCGTATCACAAAGATTTTCAACTATATTTCCCAAAATGACAGTGCTGTTTTTAAGATGGACTCTTGAACTTTATAGAGAAACAAACGAAACACTCATATGTTGTACGATTGCAGAGATATTGGTGGATTTTTGGAAGTAACTTTCTAGTGGATTCACCCCATCCACCAAAATCTGTGCACAACACAATGGCCACGTGTGGACAACAATATAGATTATAGAGATAACAGGTTTTTTTACGGTTACGTGACCCTGCGCCTTTAAACATTAGGTGCATGGTTGTAGTTGAAAAACAAATGGCACTAACTTTGATCGCAGTTGGTGTTGACGTAGAATGGCAAACATGAACACGAATAGCTGTTGACAAGATTACTGCATGTGCCGCCATTTTTACAAGGATTGCTGAGGCATTCGTTGATATCTGTCAAATGAGAAATATCATATAAGAATATAAATTCATAAGGGCGAGTCGTTAGTCGAAGAATATGAATAAGAAAAGCGTGCATAGATGAGCCAAAGCCCCGCAATGGTTGGGTAAGAAACATTCTTGAATCCAGGAAAGATTGTAAAGGTGAAATATTTCTGACGAGTAAAAGACTGCAATAGGGTTTGCCGTCTGTCAGGTATACATGTGCAAAATTTTTCAGCATTCCTAACTTAATCAGACAAGCATATTCTACAATGTCCTACCGTTTTCAAGTTAAACTGCACTTTTGCCATCAACTATCAGTCGTAAGTTTATAACGCTTTAATTTGGTAACAAATTGAATCCATGCACATTTATTGCAACATAAACTAAGTTTTTAACTAGAGGGTGCTTTCTACTCAACTCGCTTATCTGTCATCAAAGCACGGCTTTTAAAGAAATTCCCTACATGAATGTTCCTATTTTGCTTATATCGTACTTTTGAACTGTGCTTCATTGATTCTTCTAAAAATTTTTTTGGTTATCTTTAGCAGCCTAACTTTATATTTGGTAATTTCATACCTTATTGAAAACCTTTATTTCAAAGACATTTACAAGTTATGTTTTCCTCAAAAAGATGTTTTTTAAAATATTTTAAGTTACAAATTTAGACGTATTGGGATTTCAAAATGTAAGGAATTGAACTCAGCTTAACTGTCCTGAAATGAGCTGAACTGTTAATACAGTAGCTTTAAAAGTTAGAGGCACAGCGTTCGACGCCCCCTCGCCTCAAAAAGGGACACACCCACTTGAGTTTTTGGGCTTGATAGATTCTTCACTACCTTTGCAGTTCCAATGCATGGTGCTAGAAACCGAAACTTCCAAATCACGTTAAGCAATACGTAGTCATAAATGTTTGCTTGTATGCTCCAAACAGATAGCATAATCAGCCAAAATTGAGGCAGCGTTTACACGGGACCTGTTGGAACCGTTCTGTATGGAACTGATTGGAGCTGCTTGGGACTGTTCCCACTGTACCTCGTTTGCACGGGATCGGTTCCAAAAAGTTCCAAGGGCTTTGTTAAATCGTAACTGCTTTTGAAAACAAAAACGTTGGCATCTCTTTCTTTCGAATCAAAGACGAAAATTCTTTTAATTCCAACGTTTAAGACGTCTTTTGTTTATCTAAGTGCTTAAACAATGAATAACGGCGTCCTTTCCTGGCCGTTCCCGTTTGGAACCGTTCCACCCGTTTACACGAGACCTTCCTTGTTACGGTTCCAAATGGGATTGACTTCCTAAGTGGACCCATTTGGGTACGGCTAGCAGTTCCATTTAGAACGGTTCCAGCGGGTCCCGTGTAAACGCAAGGCCTAAATGTACCCATTTGGGTACGGTTCCAATTGGAGCCGATCCTGTGTAAACGCTTCCAAAGAGAAATCTGTGGTAAATGCATACCTGAATTATTGATTTCTTCTAAACAAGGAATTCTTTTAACGAATGGATCTAATAAAACTGTGCTTTTTCGTAAGAATTTGCAGGCTAGCTATTTCAACAGAGTGACTACTGCTGCTACTTGCTGAGACATGGAAGAAAATGTATGACAACGGCAATGCCATAAAAGTGGAGACTATGAAAAAATAATGATATTGTTTATTCAAAATATCTGCAAGAAATCGGAGATCCTAAGTAATAGCATTATTGCAGAAATTTACTGGTATGTCCGGTCTTTTTCTGCGTTGAGCCTCAAATTTGACCATCGCTTTACTGTAGGCTTATTTTACAGGAGCTGTAAAATCTGTCAAAATGATTCGACAGTAATCGGACTTCGTCTCCTCTTTGGATTCTGATCAGAAAGCTTTATTTGAATACCTCACTATTAATGGCCAGTCCTACTTGGAATTTTACTTTCCGTCAAAGTCAAACGAAGAGCTGTCCTGTAGGAGCTGAGGCAAATGCGGAAAGATGCTACTTTATCCAAGAAGCCTTCCAGAACATATAGCTCAGAGGAAGATGGTTTCTGCAGTGGGGGCGTGATAAACATTCCATCTAAGTACTAAAAGGTATTTATTTGGTACATCAAGTTAGGAAAACGGTGGTCCCGTTTACATGATACTGTTTTCATTTTATATCTGATAGGTTTTCATATCAAATTGGCTCTCCGTTTAGACGAGAATGTTACTTCATACCGGATTGGGCTCCTGTTTGGTTGGGATTGGACAAAACCACCAATCCGATACAGTAAATCCCGGCATATAAGAACCTACCAAAATAAGAACCTGGAGGCTGTTTTCCTAGATTGTGTAACTTAGAATCAAGAACCTGTTTCAGTTTGATGAAACATCGGTTCTTATTGCAGGGGTTGCAAAGTTGATCCTTGATTGTTGTTATCAAGTTCATTTTGGTCCCACTTGGCTTTTCAAGTTTGATTATCTTCCCCCATTAGCTTTTAGGTTCACAATGAGGTCCCCAAATCAAATTAAAGGGCTGAACATTTTTGTAAGACTCTGAAAGGGCTTGCAAGAAGCACCCTTAAATAAGAACCTTGAGATTTGTCTTAGTACCTTTGAAATCAGAACCTACATCAGCCTGGCTCTCAAAAAGGGAGCTCTTATGTGCGGGGATTTATTGTATGCTTCATACCGTTTTTGCATTTCCAAATAAAGCCATGAAACCAATCCGATATGGTGTAAATGGTCTAAGCCAGTATCGACTCAATTCTGAACCTCATTATCAACTCTAGGAGTCCTCCATTCATCTTGTATGCTGCGCATAATGCACATTGGATGCAAAAAGCAGACAGTGAAACCAATATTAATGGTTCATTCAGCACATGGACAGAAACCGTTCGAGGAGTACCGCAGGGTTCAGTCTTGGGACCCCTTTTGTTTAACATATACCTGAACGACCTTTTTATGTTCCTGGAGGAGACCGACATCTGTAATTATGCTGACCACACAACTATTTATGCGTGTGGTCCTAACATCGAAAATGTCATCATGCATTTAGAGACTGATGCTCTTAGAATAACTGAATTGTTCCCGAACAATTTTATGAAACTAAATGAAGAAAAATGCCACTTAATAAGTTTCGGTGCAAAAGGAAATAATGAAATATCAATTAGAATAGGCGAGGCCTGCGTGAAAGAAAGTACAGAGGAGAATCTTCTCGGCATAACTTTCGATCAATCACTTTCTTTCAAACAGCATGAGAAGGCTCTTTGTAAAAAGGCTGGCCAAAAACTCCATGCACTCGCCCGAACATCACGTTACATGGACACTGAAAAACTACAGCAGTTAATGAGGGCATTCATCTTATCACATTTCAGTTACTGTCCTGTCCACTTGTTTGGATGTTTTATGATAGAACTTTGGATCATAGAATAAATCGAGTTTAAAAAAGGGCATTACGTATAGCATGTAAAGATTACGGAAGTGATTTTGGTCTTCTCTTGGAACAGACCAAATCGGTGCCAATCCATGTAAGAAGCCTACGGTTGCTAATGACAGAAATGTATAAAACCAAATCTGATCTAAATCCACCTTTCATCAAGGATATTTACATGGAACGAAATATAAGCTACAATCAAAGGCATGGCAATGACGCTCAACTTCCAAAGGTACGGACAACGTCCTTTGGAATTGAGACTACAGTCTACCTTGGAAATAAACTGTGGCAGCTTATACCTCAAGAAATAAAAGAGTCAAGCACCCTTCCTATTTTCAAAAAACCGATTAGGTGCTGGAATGGTGATCAATGCAACTGTAGGCTCTGCAAAACATGTATTCCGAAAGTTGGGTTCCTAACAGGATAGACGTTTGACAGGCCTTCTCGCGGGGGCTGGGGCGGCTCGCGGCTGTTCTGGGGGTGGCGGGCTCGCGGTGCGGGTTCCTCCTCGTGATGCGGATGCCGGGGGCGGTTGTGGTGGGGTTGTTCTCGGTGTTTCGTGCTTGGCGTCCTCTGGTGGGCTTATGGGGGACGGGGGGCTTGCAGCATGGAGACATTCATGCTGTGGGCCTTTTTGGTCCTCCGTGTGCCCGCTGGTTGGTGCTGGGTGCGGTGGTTTCATTGATGGCTTCTCTCGCTGCGGCCGCCATGGTCGGTGTTTGCGTCGGGGGGGCTCGGGCGGCGTGTGTGATGTCTCCCGGGGCTGGTCGCCGTCCAGGGCCTCTATGGGGGGCCTTTTCTGCTTTTATCTTGTAAAATAAATATATATATATATATATATATTTATATATATATATGTAAAATATATACATACTTTTATGTAATCGAAAATTTATTGTGGACATTGTAAAAAGTTTTTATTTCTTTTTTAAGTAGACCTATTTCTAATTTAAGCCTACTATAAATAAATAAATGATGATGATGATGATGATGATGATGATGATGATGATGATGATGATGATGATGATGATGATGATGATGATGATGATGATGATGATGATGATGATGATGATGAATGCAGTGTACATCAAAGCTTTCTCGTGTAAACAGGAGACCGAAACGACGTGAAATTGACAGCGGTGTCATTAAAACAGAGCCTAAAAAGAACCCCAATCCGATATGGAGTAAAAATGATATTGTATGAACAGAATAACTTTTATAACGGGTCGTGATGGCAGTCTGATATAAAATGACAGGGGTATCGTACAAACGAGGCCAGTTTTGAAGCGTTTTAGGTTCAGTGGATTGAGAAAAACAGGTGACCCAGTCCATACTGGATCATTGCGAGGCTGGATCGTTTGTGGAAGAGCAAAGAAATGAGTAGCAGTTGCAGCGACATTGGTTCAGCCGAAGATTTGATCAACAATATGCTTGAATATAAGACATGCTACCTTTGCAAACATATCCTAGGACTCCACATGTTTCCTCACAGAAATAGCCAGCACCACATGGCGCACTTCTACAGCGTGGAGTGGCCTACAATAAATGACATGATGTTAGAATTCAAACAGAAGACTCTTCAATGTAGAAGCAACATAACAAATTGTCTCCATATATAATATCGCTAAATTTTTTGCAACTGTTGCTATCTACTTCGAAAGGGGGGGAGGGTGTAGTTGGTCTATGAAAATTATCACTATTATTATTATCATTATCAATTGTCAATAGCTTGTTTTTATATACACGATAGCTAATAAAAAGTACCTGATTGATTTAAAGCGGATATATAAAACAATTATTGTGGGTAGCCCAAGTTTAGAATGTAGATGCGCCATAATCTGCGAGACAGTTTTCTCGAAAACAATTTTGAATCTGTTTTTAATTGAAAAATTTGTCCTTTGAATTCCATATTGTTGGTGGTAATGTTCGCCACAACTGCGGACTTTTAAATCGGATGGTTCGTTATTATTTCGCAAAGTGTTGAGGCTGAATAAAAAAAAGCCCGGAGTTTGATAGGCTTCTGCTCCCTGAATATATAAGCAATGGAATTTCGCAATATTTGATTTAATAGCTAATATATCTAATTATTTTTAGAAATTTTTCTGGCTGAAATCGGTCACTCCCTTCAGATTCAGTAGGCGATTTTCCAAAATGAATTCCTTTGAGAAACCATAAAAAAGTGCTAAAATTACAAGCAAAAGTCCCTAATGTGTTTACCTTAGAGCGATGACTTTCAGCAAGCTTTAGCACGTCCTTCCGTTTTGGCGGGTAAAAAAGTCTTCCCCCTAGTGTGAATAACTTATTCAAGGGGATTTCATTCTCCCATGAGGACAGAATACATGTGCACATTCAAGAGTCATTATTGCTAGGAAGGAGAACAAAGGGAAATTTTGCTTGCTGTTTTCGCTCGGTTTTGCAGATTTTTGAAATGGGTTTTCTGCAGAAGATCTCCAATTTTGACGGGAAGGAAGGACCGATTAAAGCCGGGTAAATTACTGAACCTAATTGGACGTATCGGGGATAAAACAAGACAGTTTTCAATATCATTGCTTTGATATTGAGGGATCTGGATTTTTTCAAACGCCGGGTGTTTTTATTAATTCACCCGGTAGAGAGTTTTATTTTCACGGGAGATTTCCTGCGTAATGGAGGATTTAGCTCATTTGTAATTTTGTAGATCTCATTTTAAGTATTTGCAAGTCCTTTGTAAGAATAGTAACTGTACAGTCGTTCTGTAATTGCTCACTAACAGTAAATTCGGTTTCCTTATAAGTAACTCTTAAAGCGCTTTCCAGTATTTAGCTCGTCTTTTGGATAAGCTGCCTACTTTGAAATATCCAGATTAAAGGGCAGTATTGAAATTGACTGGTAATACATGACCCCACCAAGTTTCTTAGTTTTCTCTGATCCATATACGGGGATATGCGGGCAAGTGCAAAGCGTTTATTGCCAGCTTTTGGCAATGTTTCGAGACTTTATGGTCAAATGAGATTTTACAGATGGTCAAATGAGAGTTTATTATCAAGAACTATTTCGATAATTATCATGTAATGTCTGTTTCAAATTATATATGAGATGAGATCTGTGGAAACGCAAAATTACCCATAACGGCTCAACTTCTTGCTTGCTATTATTCGTGGACTTTTTCACCTCATATCTAGTTTGAGACAGACTGTATTGTTCTTTGCTTCTTTTTCATGTCTTGTATTTATTTTCTTTTGTAATTCATAGGTAGGCGTCTTTGTTTTTTGTGATGCCACAGAGTAGTCATAGCATTTTGCACCAAGTGGCATCGTCCTCGTAAGTTAAGTATTCTGTAAGTAGTGTAACTAGTAAATTCGTATTGTAAATTTTTGTTAGAATGTAAAAAAATTATGAGAGTTTACTGTCAATATAAAATCAGAGGATAAAATGCCTTTCGGAAGTATTAACGAAATCAGCATTTCCAATCTTAACAGCGACTGGATCATCTCATCTCTGCCCAAGAATCAGAAGATTACATTTATCCGCGTTTAATTTCATAAGATTGTCAGCAAACTATTTTAAGGCCACGCTAAAGTCCATTTCAAGCTTATGTGTTATGGTATCTAGGTTCTTATCGCAAGAATTCATAGTTGTTTCATCTGCATAATTGCAGATGTTAAGGCGTTATGGTGCAGTGGTGTAATCTCTAGACTTCGCCCCAGAACAGTCAGGTGGAGTGGGCTCGATACCAGGTAGAACCCAATCATATGAGAGCCATGACAAGGGGTCGCAGACTTGATTAGGTCTGCTACGTTTCTGCGACCCCAGCGTTGGGTGTTACAAACGCAACTTCACATTGACCTTCACCTTCAGATATCTGACTTTGAATAAAAATATCATTAATGTAAATACTAAACAGCAGAGGACCTAAAACTGACCTTTGAGGGACACCACGTGTTAGATTTTTCCAAGAACTGAAGGAACAATTTACCTTAACGCATTGTCGTCTGTATGTGAGGTAATTGTTAATGAGTGTTATTAGTTTGTGAGAAAAGCGATAAGCATGCAATTTGGCAATTAAAACATCATGTCTAATGCAATCAAATGCCCTGGAGAGATCCATAAGTATGCCCCCTTCCTTATCACCTTCAACAAGGCTAGTCTTGAATTTTTCTAAGAGCCTTATGAGAGCATGTTAAGCACCGTAACCTATTCGAAGACCACAGAGCAGTTAAGATAAGAAAGATTTAATATAATATCAACTACCTGTTTATCTGCTTCTTTACTGTTTGTTTACAGTTATATAGTTTTTTCTTTCAACCAGCTTAGGGACCATCATCTGAACCCAAATTTACTTAAAGTAAGTCCTGGTATTAGTTGGTCCATTCTTTGGAAGAGAAGTGGGGAGGTCCCACTGGAAAATCTGAAAAAGCACCCTATCCCGGAGCCAAATTCCTGAAAAAGAAACACAGCCCTGGAGCAAAATATTCTTAAGCAATGCCATGTCCTTGAATTTCTTGAAACAAGGTTATGCGCTGCCTTGAATAATTTTCAGAAATATGTCAGAATTTCAATCACATTTTTGGAGCAAAAATGGTTTGCAATAACATACCAGTGTCAATAAAGAAAAATTTCGGTCCCTGTCTTGTATTCGAGTATACTAAAATAATGCCTTGATTCTGAGTCGGCTTACATCCTTAAAACTGATACCCTGTTCAGCAGCACCTACTGAATTGGAAAAAAATGTGAATGCCCCCTCCCCTTGCAAATCTTTATCCGAAACTTTAGGTTCTAGGTGAAGAAGAATTTCGGAACTTTTCCAAACTTTACCAGACATTGACATTTGATTTTATGAAGTGACTGCCTTGTCTTCATGCTAGAAAACTTGTTCCCACCCCATTTATTTTTCAAGGTTTATTCAGTTTTCTATCAATTAGGAATATCTTGCGAAGCTGGTTGCTTTTCACCACGTTTTGATCACTTCTGCCAAAATTCGGATTCAAAATCGTCGGCTATTTGCCTTCAAGGCAGTTCTAACGCGTGATTCAACAAAAGTTTCCCATTTGGCAGGCTCTAAAATGAAAATATGTAATTGCTATTCAAAATTGAAAGGATCATTTATTAGTCAAACGATAAGTTGAATAAGAAAGTTTTGGTAGAATCACTCATTTTTAGGACACAACAATTACGAAAATGCCAGTAAGGGGTTTGTCTGGGAACCGAGAACTCCACTTTTCATTCTGATCCTTGATTTATGCACCATTGAAGTTTACGTCGTTGTAAGCTTCAAAAATATGACTTGAATTTCAACAGCAAGTAAGTCATTGACCAGAATCTAATATGGAATCTTCGTTCCCAAATATCCAGGTCACCGGCTTTTCCTTATGTCTGGGTCTAAATAACGAGTGATGTCGCAAAGGCAAGTTTTCTAATCTATGGTTAGCTAGCAATCAGGCTAATGGTTAGCCTTTGACTGATGGATTAACACTTTGGTATTGAATATCAGCAACGGACTTTTTATTCCATAGTCCACCAAATACGCGAATTTCTTGTCCTACTTTTTTAAATAAGATTGTTTATTTGCAAAGTATTCATCAAACATTCATTTAGAATAACAACGTCGCTGGAGAGGTATAACCATCGTGGAAGTAGCTTCGCCCTCACAGGACAATAAACGCTAATCAGTTTAGTGCTCTTCCAAAATTGTTGAGAAAAGACTTGATGTGATCCGTCACAGACATTGTAACTAGGGGCTATCAAGACAAACATTTCTATTACTTTGCATGGAAAGGCAAAGAGAGGCTTGCAATAGCTTTGTGGCAAGCTTGACCTGTTTAGACTCTGTCCGAGTTATCTGTATCATTGACTTTGGTCCCGTATACTAGATGCCACTGAAAGTAGAAGATCGCAAAATTACTAGCTGCATTGAAAAATATGCTCTCGTCTACACGATGCCGGTAGAAATCTATATGATTATTGTCTATCAACTAACAACTTCAAACAATGATTAATGAGGATGAGAAGCGACTGACAGACTTGAGAGGAAAACGGCATAGCATTCTATCTGCAGGATGCCTTTGTATCATGCTTATAGAATCTGAAAGTGCTAGAAATGCAAACTCTTCCATGTTGTTACGCGTCACGGAGTTGTAGGTAGGTAGGTAGGTATTTATATTTAACGTGGCTAGCCCGCGAAAGTCTGAGAGACTTATTTCCAGCAGGGGCCACGGATGTTTTACCATCAGTCCGCCGCAGCTACCTGCCACGGCTGCCAGATTTCCCTCACATGGCTCTGGTCTACCCGGGCTAGTGTTACAGACAGCGGCCAAACTGTCCAGCGTGGGATTTGAGCCTACGGCCGTTCTGACCTTTGGCTTACGAGTCAGACGCCTTAACCACTCGGCCATACGCTCACACACGAAATTGAAACAGCTACTGACATCGTGGAATGGGCATCTTAATCAGCATTTTTATTTAGAACTTTCTCGCAGCTTTATTCACTTGATAAAAAATGGTTCATGCATGAGTAACCAAAAGTAGGCAATATATATATATATATATATATTTTCATATCCAAATAAAGAATTACAATAAATGCTACATCTACGTCCCACTATACTTTTTGATTACTCTACAACAATACAACACTAAAGGGACAGGACCACAAGGAGCAAGAGACAATGACTACCCTGTGGCCATTAGCATAAAGACATGCAAATAGATAAAACTTTAGTAAATTAAGATTAGATACTAACACATACTGGAATCTGTTCCACATTGGATGTCAGGCCAGCATAGGCGCATGATGGCAAAATTATGCTGTTAGGTCAAGGTTGAGTTAGTGATATCATTGGTCAGAAATAATAGCGATTTGGAGAAATAATTTCGTTGACCATTCATGTGCTTAACATCAAATGTGAAACAGACTTACAAAAGAAATAGGGAAAAACGTAAATAGTGGCTGAGTGGCGTAAAACAAAAGTTTAAAGTTATCCAAGCCGACCCTTTATATTCATCCTATTTCGAGAAATATTTTTCTTGTTTTCAACTTGTTTGCTAGATGACAAAATAAAATTATTGTAAACAAGATAAAAGGTAATTTTACCTGGGTAACTGGCTCATAGTGCACCCATCCTACTGCAGGAGACAAAGAAACTCTAGTACTAAGTTTATTGACATCAGCAATTGACAGTTTATCTCATTTTCCTCAGAGGCGTATTTCTTGTAATTCTGCGATTTGCATTCTGAAGCATCAATGCATTTCTTTGTACACAATGACAGAGTTTCCGCATGGAAGCTTGAAATGACGTTAGATGCGCTACCGACTAACTTCTTATTCTTATCTGTAGCCTTCATTAGGACATCTTTTCTGCATGATGAGCGGTAAACTAATGTGCAAATATGAAATTGAATTAGAGCTGACAGCAAGAGACATTTCAAAATGCCAAAATACATTATAACTTGACTAGTAAAGAAGTAACAGAAATTATGTCTTGTATCAGACTAATGTTGTATGTAATAGAATTAACAAAACTGCAAATGGTATGCAATTTGCATTGATTTGTATCACTGTATCATGAATATACATTTATTCAGATAAATATACTACCTGCTTCCACAAACCTAGTTCATTTATTTACAAATAGACCGCTCATACCTGTTAGCTGTCTCTAAGCTACCGCAAAGATTCAAATTGCTAAGCTCCTTAAGCAATGCCACCCTGATGTCAAATTTCAGGTAATCTTTAAGTCCCCTAGACGATTCTCTTCACTGTTCCGATTCAAAGATCGCTCTTCAAGCTTAATGTGCTCAAATGCTATTCACATGCAGTGGTTGCGATGCCAATTACTGTGGTATTCATATACTGTAAAATCAAAAAATATTTGCGATAGCTTTAATCATAAGATACTTTATTGATATACACAACAATTAATCCAATATTCAACCATTTCATGAATAGAAAAATTGTTTTAAATAATTGATTCGTTTTTATAAAACTAAGGAGAATATAAGCCCCTAAAGTAATTTTTCGTGAGCGCGATTCCGTGTGTCTGGGTGAGCCAGATAAAAGTTCCCGCTTTTGAAAATGCATAGTACCACCAGTACTGCACAGATGTGAATCATTCAAAATCCAGTTGAAGACGAAATGTCAAAGTATTCTTGTGACTGTCCTCGCTGTTCTTCCAGTGCCAGAAGTATTGCTTAATTTGACTTGATAGAAATTTTATTGTTGCAAAACGGCTGAAAAAGGGCCGAAAACATTGATCAAATCGTGAGGACCCCCGCAACACAGAACTGTATGAAATGGGTGTTTCACCTCACTCAAGGTTTATACGACATCAGTTATCAAACAAATGCTAAAGGTTCTCAGTCCCATTGCAATGAGTGTGCAGCGGATATCTCTCAGCAATGAACAATTTCTCATTCTTGATTGATCTGTGTGAGAGGAATTCTTTATGATTTGATCAATGTTTTAGGCCATTTTTCAGTCCATATACTTTGCAACCATAAAATTTGTGTAAAGTTGAATCTACCTATTTTTCAGTGCTCATGAGACAAGGAGGATCACAAAAATTCAGTTTTTGGCTTTCAGCCAGAAATTGAACCATTTAAGTCTGTTAAAAATACTTGATACTATGAATTTCCAAAAGTAGAACATTTTTTCTGGTTCGATCGCTGTTATCAAAGAAATGTTAAGGAATCTATACCAGCAAAAGCAAAACAGTACCTTATGGCACCGTAGATATCAAATGTGGAGGTCAGCAGCCTTTGCTGGCTCTCCTAAGGCATAAAAAGAATTCTCAGTCTGTTAATAAGTATGAAAACAAGTTAAAAAGTAGCCAGAATTCTCAATACACATGTAGATTTTGTAGAAATTTATATCACAGCTTGGATTCACATGATCCTATTTTTTACTCCACTCTCCAAACAAAGATCGGCCTTCTTAATAATACTAGAATTCAAAATTTCTCAAACTATGTTTTTCTTATTTATTTGAACTCTAATTTTTAATTCTGTGCATAAGTTGCATTGTATCGTTTTTACCAGTTTACTTGTATTCGATGGTGTAAATGATTCTCAATGTTTGTACTGTACTCTATAAATATCTGTTATTACAATTATTGTCATATATCTGGAAATTCTTATGTAGTTGGCTCATCTAGTAAGCCTGTGTAAAATTACACTGAATATAACGAGATCAGTAAAATATTTTAATCATCAGAAGCTGCAAGTTATCTGTAATAACATAAACACATGATCTCTTTCTAACAAGGTGTTGAAACTAGTTTCATATAATGCAGATCAATTTATGCCCTATTCAGAGGTCTGTCGTATGCTTCATTGTTTGGAACTCGGCATAACGAGGTAAGCATACCAAGTCAAATTGTTATGCCGCCATTTTAAGACAACCATTTTTAGTCAGGCGGATTGGTTTATGTTTTGACTGTGCTAGTTTAAAAAAGCAGTTGATGCAAGATCTTGACTCAAATCGTAGGGTTTAGATAAGGAGCAGATTGTTTTCTTTGCTTGTCCTGTGCATTAGCAGGCGGAAAATGAATTCGATTCCTTTTCTAATGCGTTGAGGAAGATAAAGAGTAACCACATAATGGAATAGGCCAAGGTAATACGTCTGGCAACGCATAAGGAATGAGAATGAATTCTGGGAAAACGATGATCATGAACGCAACGAAAAACGACCTAGCCAAATTTGAAAAATCAAACTAAACAGGAACAAGATTTAAACAAGATTAAAGCTTTGTTTGCCTGGACCAATTATTAACTGAAGATAAGGAAAGTGAAAAGGATATCATAAGGAGAAGAAGTGTATTTATCAAGATGAGGAATGTGTAGTGCAACAGAGAATAGGCTTGACTTCAAGGACAAGAATCTTAAATTGATATGGGGGACAACCTTGTTGTATGGAGCTAAACGTGGACATTGACAAAAAGTTAGTTAAAGAAACTGGACGCTTTCGAATTGTTGGCATAAATCAGAAGGTTTAGATTATCGTGGGAAGATAGTATATCAAATGAAATAGTGTTGAGTGCGTAGAATACAAAGCCAAAGAATATCTACAGAAGCCATCATGAAACAGAAATTACAGCACTTTTGTCAATTTGCTACACGGGGATGTATTAATAGAGTTCTTATGGAAGCAAAGGTAGTTGGCAAAAGAGGCTGAGGTCGACCCAAAGCATCTTGGACAGGCAACATTTAGTTGCTGCACTTGTTTGAGCTACAGTGTGGCTTTAGTGATTGCCCACGATAAAGAAAGAAGCAGAGACATATCATGCAACCATGTGGAAACAGAGGATGCAACATGAAGAAGCAGATTGCGCTAAGATCAGGTCTAAGCTCTTCAAACCCAATCTTTTATCCCCTACGATATATGAAAAATTCTAATTGATAAACTGTTTTTACAGGAGTAAAGAAACATCGTAGAGAATTCTAAATGAAGTGGAGAAAAAGCTTAGTGCAAATCTTTGTGAATGAAGTTCCACTTAACCGCGATTCGAAAGCTAACATGCGTCAGAATAAGATGTCATTGCTTGACATTATGCAACAGACTAGACGCAAACCAACTAGAACTTGATAAGAGAAACCTCAAATGAGAAACTTTGCTATGCATCAATAGGTGAATATTCAATCTGAGCAGGTCTGAAAGGGATACTTGAAAATATGTTACTTGAATGACCATTAATTGAAACCATAGCTATCATGTTTTGATCACACAGTGGATGAATTAACAGTTTTTAGGCATTTTAGAACCAACTTAGAAGCATCAGTGACGTATTGACATGGAAAAAATAAAGCTATAGGATGATAACATGAAAGATTACGCTGTTGTCAATGGTCCGTAGTGCTTCCTCCCAATCCCCTTCTCTCTTTTCTTTACGAGATTACTAGCTCAATCTGCTCAGGTGTAATGGACCCGTGATTTCCAAAATTCTTTCAATTGAATGGAAATAAGGCGGCCATAAGTTTACAAAATTATGGCCCCTTCATTACTTACTCATGGCATTGTTTACTTATGGCCACTTCATAAGTTTACTAACTTATTGTCCCGTTTTTTTGAAGCCATAAACATCACCTAATTCAATGGGAAAAACTAGTCAATCTAGAGTATACCAAACATTCTTCAAAACATTTGAGTCCTAATGAACAATATTTCGAGCTTAACTCTTCATCGGGTTAAAGACAAACATCAGCCTGCCTTTAAGAATAGCCAGTGTAAGTACAGCCTGTTGTTTGCTGTTTTCCCTTAACCCTATTTTGATTGGGGGGGTTAAATTGCCCCCATTAGAATTTTTAATAACTCTGCTAGGAAGATATTCATAGCCATGAGACTTTTTGACTTTTTGCAACTACTTATTGCACAACTTCTCAAAAAGTTTCATTGAAATATCTTAAAACTGAGGGGGCGGGAGACAATTTTCTGGAGCTGACCCTATAAAAATCGCAAATTCTCAATTCTCAATTACCGCGAAAAAAGGAACATAAGTTGAATATTTTGCGAATTTCTTTTGTAGTGTAGTGTTATATGGTGCATTCTATTACAATTATCATGTGTGGATGGAAAATGTGCTTCAAATCTAATTTTATCGCGATTTTCCTGACTTTGGTCAATTTTAACGCTTTTCTTGACCACATAAAGGAAAATGCCGATGTGAGCAAAAATGATGGTCAATCTTAGATTAATTTTTATATTCACAGAAAGTACATGCCTGAGGCTATTAGCACAAAAAATCTGGTCACTCTACCTATTACCAGCCAAGAGTTAGGTGGGGGGGGGGCTTTTTTGCTCCCCCCAAGTAAAATAGGACTATCAAATAACCTAACCACTATAGGGTTAAAGAGCCATTGTCACCCAGGTGCCCTTACGGGCATCTTTGAATCTCAGATTATCTGAAAATTTGATTTGGCCTAAGCGGAAAATAGGCATCTGCACTGCAGTAGTCGCTGGTTCAGTATGTCTCAATGTGAACAATCGCTGAAGCTGATATGATGCAATGCGTCACTGCGTCTAAAAGTGCAATACAATAGAGAAGAGAAAAGAGGAATCAAACACATTCGTCTGTATCAAGACGATGTGGCTGCAAGCTTGAAGCAAATACTCGACAAGAATTTCAATGAAACTTGGCTGCTAAATCTGAATATTAACCATCGTTTACATTTCCAATTCCAGTGGTCAATAGAAGTTCGCCGTTGCCTCTTCCTCCTTCTTCCCCTTCCAGCAAGGAAGCTGTGTTGTGTTATGTTTTCCTCCCCGCGAAGGATCCTGGATGACAATGGCTCTTTAACCCTATCTGACCTGGGTTATTTGAAACACACAACGCTTTGAGGGGGGCGGATTCCACTCCCCTGTTTATCCCTGTTGTTGCTTGAGATATGGCAAGGAAATTTGGCACAAAGGTTGTTAATTATATAAACAATGAATTTTTGAAACAATGGCTTAATTAGCATTGTTGTTGTTATTGCTAGAGCATAATTAATATTATGACGTCATATGACGTCATAAAAATGAAAGTGTGTTAAAAGGTCATAAAACTTTAATTTTTGTGTAGAAATGAAATATATATATATATATATCAAAATAGATGTAAATTCGTAGTTTAGACTTAATTGGACCAATCAAAGAGGATTAAGAGAGATACAATGTATATTTTTCACAGAGTGGTGCACGACAAATTGGTTACCATGGAGACAAGGCTAAAAATAGAACACCAAAATTGTTACCGTTTCATTGCAATATGATAGAAAGTTAAACTTGCTGTACGAGGGGGGCGGACTCCCCCCAGGTCAGACAGGGTTAACCTGATGAACAGTTTACCCTGTCAAGCATAGGAGGGTGGAGGCTGAATCAGCCCCCTCCCCCCTCTCAGCAGTTTTTCGCCTGTAGATTTTTCCAAGTGCACTTCGAACGCTGAAACTTTCTGACTTTTAGTTTTTATCTTTGTAACGATCTAAGATTAATTTTTTTAAAAGATCAAATTCATTGCAGGGGGTAAACGTGATCAGTATTCGAGAGATGTATGTGCAAAATTTTGAATAATTCCTGATAAAATCTACAGCTAGTGTGATAAAAATGATGAAAAGAAGGGAACACATACTGCTTTTGATGCTCTATCTAACAAATTAGTTAATTTTTATTTGAGCATATGGTTTTGCAAATTTTGGCACTACGCATGCGCAGAGATAACGACATCGCTTTTTATAAATTTTTCTTCTTAGAGCAAATGCAATGAAATTTGACAGATGTCCTTATGTTTTTCTTTTCTCACAATCAACGATTGAAATTGGTAAGTACTGAACCATACTGACATTGAAGATTTAACGATGTGACGTCAGAGAAAAGTCATGTGACGAAACTAAAATTAGATTTCAATTTTGGCTCGCCTTATGATGCTCTATGCCGATAAGATAAGAATTGGTAAGGACTTTGTCCGTTTTCAACAGAATTATGTCTGATTTTAAAAGGGTAACGTATGCCTTTTTTGATAGCCCTGTCAACATGTTACTCGAAATTTCTCAAAAATTTGCTCAAAGGTTCTTGAAAAGTTGCCAAAAAAGTTTTCACTTTTTCAAAACGTTGCTCTTATATTGTCATTTTTTAAGGTCATATGTTACAAATATATGAATAACTGAGATCTATCTTAGATGAATAACTAAATAATAGTAACGTCAAGAATGGTCTTCATTTCAACGATTTCTTTACGCAGTTTTCTTTACATTTGAACCTATTGACGCTAATATTGCTGAGCCTATCTGACACATATTCAGAATTTAGCAAGAATCATTTTCTGATCATAAAGAAAAAACAACAACAGCAACAGTTAACAACAATTAACGAATAATGATAATCATCACAACCATAATAATCATCATCATAATCAGCATCATTATCATCATTATTATCATTATCATCATTATCATCATCATCATCATTGTCATTATCATCTTTATCATCATCTTAGTCAGGAATCACTCATTTCAAAGACCAGTTCTTCACAAATCAAAACGTTGAATTGCAGCCTGAACAGAAAAAAGAGGCCTTCCATGTCTAATTTACATTACTGTTGCAGAGAATAAAAAGCACCATTGAAATCTTTGCAATATTGCTAAAATAAGGACAAATTGCTCAATGTTGCAAAAGTTGCCAAAATTCCTAAAAGTTACCCAAAAGACTGGAAGTTGCACAAAAGTTGCCGAGCAACTTGTGGACAGGGCTATCTTTTGAAATCACCATGTCGATTTTTCAAATTTCCTGCGCAAAGTGAAACGATTCCGTTGAAAAACGCAAATACGGCACGATGTTGTTTGGTTTATGGAAATAATTGTGAGAACAAACGTTCGAGTCCGAATATATCACGAATTTCCGCGGAAGAATTTGTAATTTCGTTCGAGAATCATATTTTTCCTTTCGTGTAGGGCCTGATAATGGCTATTTTGCATAGCCAAACTCCTACAAGTTTCCAGCGAGACAAGGCCATCACAGATGTGGTATCTCTTTGATCTTTGTTGCAAATGAACATACATCATTAAAGTTTCATGACACAAGTTTTCCTAGCAGATAATCATCATTTCCCTATGGCAAAGTCACTGTGACAAAAACAGGCATATTCCAGAGTATTGCCCTAAATTAACAGAAATTACGCAGAAAATTTAAACCTATGTAGTTCCACCACTTTCATTAAACAAGACATTTCTAAAAGTTGATGTTAACTATTCAGAGCCCACAAAAATAATATCTGTGGTATACCACTTCGTGGGACATGTTTATTGCTAACCCTAAACAAGTGGGCACATAACCAAAAATCTCCAAAACAGGCTTATTTTGAAAGGGATGCTGCGAAGCCAAATAGGCTTCTAAAATTTCCAAAGAAAAATCTGAAAGATTCATCTACCCATTTATTGCAAGTGATCTTAATTTCACAGTGTTAGAAGTAAGCGTTTTTTATTCATGTTTATTTAAAGGTGCTGCATTTTCAGAGCTTGCTTCAATTCTATGCCGTGGCCTATCAGGACCAAAGAATATTATTACTTCTAACAATGAGGAAGAAGATGCAAAGGTGAGAGGAATGACAGGGAAGTAAAATTCTCTAGGAGCGGAATGTTAAACGGGATACTCCGTTTTCCTATCGTTCGCTTCTCCTTCGTAGCGCGTTCTTCGTAGTTTATGCCTCGCAGAGTAATTACATGCCTTAGCGCTGATAGACGTCGGAATTGACTTGGCGCAGGCCTAATCTTTAACCTTAAAGAAAGATCTCATCGATAAAAATTTAGCTGTCTTAGGCCATGTTTATATGAGGAAAAGCACCCAACTCACCTGCCAGATCCGGGGTTCACAGGCGAGGTCAGTTTCAGTCATTGTCTATTTGAGATTTTTCACCTCACTTGTCAGCTCCGGGACTAAGAGGAGAGGTGGAGTGAAGTCTCTCTTCCGTGACATCAGAATGAACTAACCAATGAGAATCAACGAAGAATTACAATTCACCTCACCGTACCGATGGGGTTTCATTTATATGGAAAAATTTGCGAGATTTCATGTAAGAAGACACAAAATCTCGCGTAAGAAGACACAAATATATCGCTTCCTCAAAGCTCCTTTATAGCATAGTTAAGGGTTCCATTTCAGCAAGGGCCACATTGCTTTCACTAACACCAGGACTAAGCCCTTCTTCTGCACAACAGGTTGATGGAAGATAATCTGATTCGAAGTCCTCTTCCTTTTCAGTGAAAATTACACTTTTCGGCACAGTGGATCTGTCATTCAAACAATCAATTTAAACATAACCACAGACTAGGAAGAACGAAAGCGTTTTGGAGGGCAAGGAAATCTTTTTACGGTAAGTGTTTGGCCAAGCCACAGAACGTTACTGGGCTACATCTCAAGACAATACAGACTTGATAATGTTCACTAAACACTATTCACCAAGTTATAAAGTCAAAAGACCTTTTCTTAATTTGGCGAAAATGGCTGGGGAGAGCGCGACCCATTCTGACAGCTCGAAAACATTTCGAAATGAGGGGAATCCCCTCTGCTTCAGTGATAAGCGTACCGCATGTGTCTCGGAGGCATCTCACTGCAAATCCAAATTATTTTTAAATTATTTACATCTTCAAGAGTTTCATTATACTTGTTTTCGAAAGCAAATGTTTCCTCTGGATTAATTACGCACCTTAACATCCCTCTGTCCATTTGTGAGTGCATTTTGAGTGTGCTGATCGAGTGTGCTGAAGAGAGATGACTGCTAATTTGCCGGTGGTCGTTGCTACATCCAGGAAACAGGTAACAGGTTAGGGGGTATTTTGAGTCATCCGTGACATCCAAACAGTGGAGAAATTAGCAGCCATTATGGACATACGGTTGCCAAGTAATGCTAATTATGAAGCCTCACTTCAAACACAAAAATGTCGTCAAGTGTCTTAGGCTGCGTTCACACTGCTCCGCTTTCATTTCTATTCAGTTTCGTTGATGAAAGTACTGTCCGTTCACATTTCTCCGTTCTCAAAAAATATGCTGTGAAAACCATCGGTGTTGACACTGCTCCAGCAAAGCTGTGTTGTTATTCCCCTTTTCAAAACAATGCCTTTTGTTAATAAATGTCTTCAAGGTGCCAATAGTGACTTTGAATGCAATTGTAATCAACAATCTGCAAAGGAATGTGCAACGTTTTCAAATTTCTCTGTTTTTGGCGTTCACACTGAAAGCGGATCGTTTTCAAAACGCACCGTCCTCAAATAGATGCGTTTTCATTAGCGTTTTCGAAAAGCTCCGATTTCATAGCAGAGCAATGTGAACGCAAGGTAAAAACGGAGAAGTTTTACTCAGTCTTCGTATGAAAACGGAGCAGTTTGAACGGGGCCTTGGAAACGTCATAAGCAATGGATTGCAGCTCCATTCTATCAAAGATGATTGAACACCTGGCCAGGAATTCATTGAAAAAGGTTGTTTGTCAAGTTTCAGTTCTCCTGTATGATATTGCAAGCTTGAAGATAGGAATCAAATGTCTCAGTCGATATTTGCTCCTGGCCAATGGCCGGAATCCACCTTCAAAGCCTCGTTTTCACGGACCAATCAGACGGTAAACAAGCTAGGAACACAAACAAGCACTTCAAAAATCTTTCGAATTTTACTTACCTTCATGAAACACAGCCAGGAGAAAGTTCTGCAGGAATTTTCTAGCACTTCCTTGAAGATGATGTAAAATCTACTTGCAAGATGTATGGGTATCCATGTCTTGGACAACATATCTCATGGTTTCGTGGAGATATATCGTTTCCAACAGACAGAATTGGCTGAGGCTTGTCCAGTCTTGATCATGTCACTTCATCATAATGATAAAATCACTTGATAAAACCTCCTATTAGTTGTACACGTTATGTTGCATCATGAAAATTTGCGCCATGAGGGCAAAAAGTAGTAAGGTAAAGGCATTTCCCAAGAGTCCAAAACGATCTTATTGTTAGCGTGTTGTACTATATAGATTGTGATTGTAACATTCAATGATAAATGTAATCGTACCTTGAGAAGAGTTTTTGGATCATGACGTTTCGAGCTGAGCTCATCATTGACTTGAAAACTGGCTCAGCTCGAAACGTTGTGATTCAACAAAGTCTGCTCAAGGTACGATTACTGTTATTCTTGAATGTTACCATATTGACTTGAAAACTGGCTCAGCTCGAAACGTTGTGATCAATAAAGTCTGCTCAAGGTACGATTACTGTTATTCTTGAATGTTACCATATTGACTTGAAAACTGGCTCAGCTCGAAATGTTGTGATTCAAAAAAATTCTGCTCAAGGTACGATTACTGTTATTCTTGAATGTTACCATATTGACTTGAAAACTGGCTCAGCTCGAAACGTTGTGATTCAAAAAACTCTGCTCAAGGTGGGCTCAAGGTACGATTACTGTTATTTTTGAGTGTTATTATATTGACTTGAAAACTGGCTCAGCTCGAAACATTGTGATTCAAAAACTCTGCTCAAGGTACGGTTACTGTTATTCTTGAATGTTACCATATTGACTTGAAAACTAGCTCAACTCGAAACGTTGTGATTCAAAAAACTCTGCTCAATGTACGATTACTGTTATTCTTGAATGTTACCATATTGACTTGAAAACTGGCTCAGCTCGAAACGTTGTGATTCAAAAACTCTGCTCAAGGTGGGCTCAAGGTACGATTACTGTTATTTTTGAGTGTTATTATATTGACTTGAAAACTGGCTCAGCTCGAAACATTGTGATTCAAAAACTCTGCTCAAGGTACGGTTACTGTTATTCTTGAATGTTACCATATTGACTTGAAAACTGGCTCAACTCGAAACGTTGTGATTCAAAAAACTCTGCTCAATGTACGATTACTGTTATTCTTGAATGTTACCATATTGACTTGAAAACTGGCTCAGCTTGAAACGTTGTGATTCAAAAAACTCTGCTCAAGGTACGATTACTGTTATTCTTGAATGTTATTATTTCCCAAGAGTACTGACATATGACATGAAATGCGTAAAAAAGCCTTACAATTTTTTTCAATTCACATAGAAACTGCAGGGCATTGAGCATTTAAAAATAGAAACTGTGGTGGTAGGGCAATGGCAAGAACAATTGGAAACTCAGATATTTGGCTTCTCGGAATCGTTCTTACAACAGTCATTATTGCCATTAGCTATCACTATTGCATGCCGCCTATAATTTCTATTATGTAAGGTTTAGTGCCCATAGCTCCAGGAAACTATGAGAGTAGACTTAGACTCCTGAAATTTCCATTTCAGCTGTTTTTTTGCCCTGGTTGCGTTTTATTACGGTACATAAAACTATCTACAGATATCATACATTTCTTTTGTCTTCTTCTCTTATTCACCGTCTTATTGGTCTGTGAAAGTGAGGCTTTAGAGAGTTCCTGCCATGAGCCATGAGCATAATTCTGCAAAAGCATTTGATCAATATCTTATGAGAACCATTTCAGCATGTGACAGTAATCCACATGTTCTATAATGTGGGCCCTTAATATAAGTTAGTGCGTCCATGTAAGTACAAATGTGTATACACTCTGTCAAAATATGCCGACAAGATGCTGATGAAGAGCTTCAAACAGAGAACTGTGATTTGTAGAATTTTTGTGATCACAAGCAATCTAAGGATTGAAATTTGACAAATCGTTGGAAAGAGCAGTTTGATACTGAAGCGGAGGATGAGGCAAGCGACGACAATCATTGTATACTTCGTTTCATCGACAATCCAAGCAAAAAAAAGTAGTCTACTTTCAATGGTGGTTGACTTAAATGGTAATTGAGTTAAACGGTAGTTGACTTAAACGGTAGTAGACTTAAACGGTAGTTGACTTAAACGGTAGTAGACTTAAACGGTAGTTGACTTAAACGATAGTTGACTTAAACGGTAGTTGACGTAAATGGTAGTTGACTTAAACGGTAGTTGACTTAAACGGTAGTTGACTTAAACGGTAGTTGACTTAAACGGTAGTTGACTTAAACGGTAGTTTATTTAAGCGGTAGTTGTCTTACACGGTAGTTGACATAAACGGTTGGAAATAAAAATATTTATTGACTTAAACATGTTTTGAACGTTTCGAACCAGACTTGGTTCATCTTCAACATATCACTCTGCAAATCACTATGCAATCTAAGGGTTGAATTTCATAACGAGGCCGCATGTTCAGCTCTAAAAGCGCAAAAGCAAGTATTTCATCAGTCTGTTTGCATTTTAAACCTTGCTATCACAATATTGTATCTGCCAGAGTTATCAGATAAAGTTTCACGTGAAGTTGGCATGTCCCCCTCCCCTCCCCGGACAAAGCAGCAGTACTTACATGGACGCATGGGCTTTAACGTATGTAACGTAACTCCTTTGGGCAGGTTAGTTCCTCTGAAATAGCAGAAAACACCGAGACTGCAGACGATGCAAAAGCCATCTACTGCTGCTTTGTAAGTCACAGGTTCCTCGGAATCGACTTTCTCCCAAAGTTTACATTAGTCCTTTGACCAAAGTGGGAAAAATTGATTCTGAAGAATAGATCTGAAACAGATCTCCTGGTCGATCTTTGAAATTGTCCTTGTGTACTTGTTCTATTAAGTCAAGGAAGGGAACTTTTTGGTTGTAGGAAATGGTTGCTCAAAACTTCATACTATTCTCCACTTTCAGACTGGTCCACGCTGAAGAGGAGTACAATGCAACCCTGGATATAAATGCCTAGAAGTATGTAGCAATCTACAAGGCTATGTTTGCCAAGGTAAAGCAGCACTCATCTCTTTGAGAAACATTTTTAAGAGCAACGGTAGCCTCTGTTGTTCCTTGAGTAAAAAGGCCCTGCTTCCTGCATTGAAAAGCTAAGAATTTTGGAGCCTTGTTACTTCAGGTCACTCAAACATCTTACAGCACTGTGCTGTAATGGGTTGTCTTTGACCTTACTTTGAGTGTGATGTGAATTAAGTCATTAATCGTTCTGAGATAATACCGTGTGGCCCAACCTCGTTCCCAGGGTGTTCTTACTTCATACGCTGATCCAGAAGCCGAACGAACATCCTGGTACACTTTGTCTTGACCCATCAGGTATAGTAGGAAAAGTTCTAATGGATTTATCTAAGGCCTACGACTGCCTGCCTCATGACCTCCTTATTGCAAAACTGGATGCATATGGATTTCATTTCAATAGCCTTTGCCTTATGTATAGCTATCTGGATGGCCGCCACCAAAGGGTAAAGATTGGTTCACATAGAAGTACCGCAAAAAGAATAAAAATTGGAGTACCGCAAGGATCTGTCCTTGGTGCTTTGCTCTTTAACATATTCATCAATGATCTATTTCTTATGGGATTAAACTCTGAGAACTGTAATTTCGCAGATGACAACACCATATACTCATGTGGGCTAGACCTACACGAGATTGTTACCAATTTGGAAAGTGATCTCAGGAGATTGCTAAAATGGTTTACAAACAATGGAATGGCTGCAAACCCAAAAAATGCCAACTCATGTTCCTTGGCTTGAAAGGGCAGAGACGACTCAACATCAGTGAGAACAAATCATCGGCGACAGATCATGTTAAATTGCTAGGGATCGAATTTGACAACAAATTAAAGTTTAGCAATCAAGTCAAAACGTTATGCTGAAAAGTCAATAAAAAATCAGTGCCTTTCCTAGGCTAAATATGTATATTTCTAGAGAACAGGCATTGACAATTTGCAACGCGGTTATCTTGTCGAACTTCAATTATTGCCCTTTGATTTGGCTATTCTGCAACAAAGGTGCATACAAAGAAATTGACCGCACACAGAAACGTGCTCTTCGGATCCTCTATAAAGAATACGAATGTACCTTTAAAACATTGCTCACTCGCAGTTATGGTTTTTGTATACATGTTAGAAATTTGCAGAAATTGATGACAGAAATCTATAAGTCCATGAATCATCTTAGCCCATCGCTTATATGGGAATTTCATGAAAAGAAGGATGTAAGTTATAATCTAAGGATACAAAATCTATGCAAACTGCCAGAAATAAAGACACAGGGCTATGGGCAAGAATCACTATCATTTAGAGGGAGTCTACTCTGGAACACCCTTGATGATAGCGTCAAAAATGAGCCAACACTTTTGGCTTTTTAAAAAAAGAAGATCAAAGACTGGGCTGGTGATGAATGCACCTGCAAAATATGCCGCTAATTTTTGTATAATGTATATTTTTTTGCTGTAAATAGGTGGTTTGAATTAGTATTTTCTTATGATTAACATTGTAAATACCAACTTTAAATATGGATTAAACAGAAAAAATCAAACCTGCCCATGAGACAGACACAACCCCGCCGGACGCCAACCCAGTATCTGAAGGTCTCGGGGTGAGCTGACAGGTGCTACACTATACCCAAGGGTGGCCTGGAGGTAGTTGTGGCAAAGGGTAACCTCATTATCCCACGTCGAAACTCCACAACCGGATGTAGTTTAGCGTCATACCCAGGACACGTAGATGGAATAGGGATGGTGATTTTCAAGAGAGGAATTCTTCACGAAGACAGTTCATCTCCAATCTTGTTTGTTCTATGTTTAATACCATTATCTGCATTTTTGAATGGAATGGGTGATGGATATAGGCTTGCAAAAGACCGTGGCAAGGAGCTTCATACAATTATATAGACGGTGAGAACCTTCAGTGAAGATATCGGTACGGAATTCGGCATCCAAAAATGCGCAATGTTTAAACTGATGAGAGATCATATCGTAGAAAGCTCAGGCATAACTTTGCCAAATGGAGGGATAAGATCTTTGGAGCAGAGTGAAGGATATAAATATCTAGGCATTCTTCAAAGTGATGATATCAAGAACAAAGACATGAAGCAAATGACCAACAAAGAATACTTCAGGGGGCAAAAAAGGTCCTAAAAGCAAGTCTGGGAAACAATACAATCGAGTCAATAAATTCATGGGCAGTTGCAAAAATGCGATATAGCAGGAATTTTCAACTGGAAAAAAGGAAGACTTGCCAGAAAAGAACAGGAAAACACAAAAGCTGCTAACTGTACCGGGTGAGTAAAAAAACGCCCGGTGTTTGAAAGGCTACAGCTCCCTGAATATATAAGAAATAGTATTTTGCAATATTTGCTTAAATAGCCAACATTTCAATTATCTTTAGAAATTTTCCTGGCTAAAATCGGTCACTCCGGTCAGATTCTGTAGGCAATTTTCCAAAATGAGTCCCTTTGAGAAACAAAACTAACAAAACGTGCTAACATTACAAGCGAAAGTCCCTAATATTCTTACCTCACAGCGATGACTTTCAGCACGCTCTTCCTTTGGGTGGGTTGAAAAGTCTCCCCCCTAGTGTGAATAACTTATTCAGGGGGATCCCATTCTCCCATGAGGACAAAATACATGAGCACAACCAAGAGTCATCATTGCTTGGAAGGAGAGCAAAGGGAAATCTTGCTTGGTGTTTTCAATCGTTTTTGCAGGCTTTTGGAAGGGGCTTTCTGCAGAAAATATCCTGTTTCGACGAGAAGGAAAGACCTATTAAAGCAGGATAAATTACTGAACCTAATTTGACATATCGGGGATAAAAAAGACAGTTTTCAACATTATTGCTTTGATATTGAGGGATCAGAATGTTTTCAAACGCCGGGCGTTTTTATTGACTCACACGGTATATCGGTGCGTGCACCCACAAGAAGATGAAGAAAGATCGTAGTGGAAGAGAAAAGGAAGCCGGGGCTTAATCAGCATAGAGGATTGTATCACTATAGAAGAGAATAGCCTGGGATATCATATAAACACGAAACAAGAGCACAACTGAAAGAATTTTGCGAAGAAAACATCATCAACCAGAGACAAAGCCCTAAGGGAAAGAAAAGAGTGATCGTTGAAAATAGAAAAGAAAGATTTGGCGAAAAGCTATTCCACTCTGCTTACTTCGAGGAAACAAAAGATGTTAAAGATGGAAAGGAAAGTTGGAAGTGGCTGGCAGATGGATATCTAAAAAGAGGAGGGAGAAGGAATGCTTATGGTAGCCCAAGATCAACCATGATTCCAAATTTCGAAATATGAGAAGTTATACCAAAATGTGGGAAGAACACAGTGATACTAGAACACCTACTTTCAAGATGCTCCTTTCCAGTGGAATCTGCTTCATGAAGACACAAGCAACTCAACACCAACTGCTGTGTTTATACCGGGTGTCCCAAAAAAAGTATACAGATTTGGGGCCGAACCCTAGCAACTAGAATATAGCGCGAATCAATCCAAAATGATTTTAAGAACATACCTCGATAGCTAACTTGAACATGGATACCTCGTTTGTTGATATCGTTGCGTTGAGAGTGAAGATATTAGTCTTCAAGGGACAAATTTGCCTCCACCTCCAAACCAGAGCTTTGACGTAGTGAATAAAATTAACAAAACTTGAAGACGGCATAACAGATGTGTTTTACAAAATACAGCTTATGGGAGACTTATTGTCAAGGGAGCTGCGAAATCAGCTTTCTGCATCTCTCAATTTCGACAGTCTAGTTTACACATAATGTTCATCGGTGAAAGTACTCCCTCGAGCATCAACACAATCTTGGAACCGTCAAATCATTCCTTCAAAACAATTTGTTACGAGATCTCTCGGGAGTCAATACAGGAAGGTCTGGAGATTTTTTGGGGGCCAAAAGATGTCTCCTCTCTTGTTGATTACCCACCGGCAGGGAACTTGAAGATACGTCATGACAAACCTGATCTCGAGGGATCTGATGAAGATTCTTTTCAAGGAACTATTCGACGATGTCAAAAGTGCGTTGATCCTCAAGGGAGTACTTTCATCGATGAACAGTATGTTTAAATTAAATTGTCGATACGATATGGAGATGAATGAAGCTGATTTCGCAGCTCACTTGACGATAGGCCTCACGTGGGCTGTATTTTCTTAAACGCATCTGTTGCGCCGTCTTCAAACTCTATTGATTTTATGCACTGCACGTCAAGACTTCGCTTCGGCCAAAACGTCAAAGCTCTGGTTTGGAGGTGCAGGCAAATTTGTCCTTTGAAGATTAATATCTTCATTCTCAACGCACCGATATCAACAAACGAGGTATCTATGTCCAAGCTAGCTATCGAGATATGTTTTGACAATCTTTTCGGGTTGATTCGTGCTATATTCTCACCGCTAGGGTCGACGAAATCCGTATACTTTTTTGGGACACCTGGTAGCCAAAATAAGAGTAGTGTGACCAGAAAATATTTGATATTTCCAACTAATTAATGGATTATTATTCGAATAATAATTCCAATAATGATGTGACATGTGGTGTAAGGCCCTCGTACTGCTAAATACACGGAATGCCTTGTTTTGTCTTCCTCAAGCACACACACCCGCTGAACTTTTGTTCAACTTATGCAGTGTATTGGCGGTCAGTTGAATGAAAATATTATTATTATTTGATTCTTGAAAATCAATATTTGATTATTATACGATTAATAGCACATACAGATCACCTCGGCAGCTTATCAGATATTCCTTGATTAAGATAAAAGAACAGGACATACAATCTTTGTGCCATTTGGAGCCTGTTTACATGGGAGTTTTCAGCCCGGGCAGAAATTTCAGCTCGTTTATCCGAAGTGAAACTTAATCCCTACTTTTTGTCGGCTTGGATTAGATTTCTTATACATGTATAGCTATGTAGGTTGCCAACATTAAATAAAGTCTTAGTAATAATAGTGGTCAAATGCTAGGAAATTTCAGTTCGCCATTACACGGAGAATTCCCCCCTACACCGAGTGTCCCCATGAATACGCCGGAGTTTCCCAAAGTATACCCATAAAACTGGAAAATTTTCATCAGATTATACCCATAAATCCAGAAATGCGAAAACAGCTCACAAATAAATGAATATTTACAAAAAAAACTATACCCATAAATCTAGAAAATGCAATAAAATTTGAAAAGCATACCCATAAATCCGGACTCTAACAGGAAAAAGGTACCCTAGAAAATGGCACAACCCCGTGCCATGGACAAGTAAAGTTATCTCATCCTAGAAAATACTTCCAATTGATCGCAGACCAAGAATTCCGATGTAATGCGACATATGAAACCAGCCTTTCCTTAGAAAATACCAATTCAAAACAACTATTTGCAAAAATCATACTTTAAACAAAAATCAGCGGCATATTTCGAAGGTGAATATGTGGCCAGCCCAATCTTTGATCATCTTTCTTTAAAGTCGTAAGTGTTAGCTGCTGTGTTGTGCCATAAAATGTTGTGTGGCCAAGTGTTTAAAGAGCAGCGTATTGGTGGGTCCATCCGTTTCGGTTTGAATCCCATCTTGGAACTGCCAACGGTAGTCAGATAGGCAACTAAGCTGTCCATCCTTCCGAGGCCCCTAAATGAGTACTAGGTAATTCTAAGGACATCAACCGGACGCCGCAGACCTATATTAACTTTGTAACAGCTTACACAGCAAAGTTCCGCCTTCCAGAACTACATTTCATTCATTCATTATTATTATTTATACACGATACCCCTTCAGTTAAAAACCTAATACAATGTGAGTGAATAATACTAAGATAAAATTAAGAAAAAAAATGGACTGTTCTTCCAGGGGGTCGTGTTTCAGTGCTTTGTTCTTGGCATTCTCAGCTCGTCAGGTGCGCTTTTAGTTCTTTTTTGAAGCGCCCTAGTGTTTGGATTTCTCTGATATTAGCTGGGATATCGTTCCAAGCTTTTAAGGCAGAGTAGTAAAATCCTTTTTTGGCATGTTCACTATTAAGCCTTGGGATCTGCAGATCCTTACAATTCCTTGTTTCATAATTTGAATACGCGGATCTATATTGGTACTTGTCCCAAAGGCTTTCTGGGCTTAACTTGTTCAGAATCTTATATGCCATCACAGAACGATCAAATCGAATAAGATTTTCAACACTTAGCCAATTAGATGACCATTCGTCCTTTATGCGTGCATTTTCTATTATTGCATGAGCCCTGTTATGCAGACGTTGGAGAGTATCTAATTTTGTTTTTGAGAGACTCCCCCAAATAACATCTGCATAGCGAAGATGACTTTCCACGATTGCGTGGAATACACTACACAATTGCGATTGCGGTATGATATTTTTTAACTTTTTTAAGGCCGATAAACCACCGCAAACTTTGGACTTAACAGCTTTAAACTGTTCGTCCCATGTGAGACTTTCGTCTATAATGATTCCTAGACATTTGGATTTTGGTACCCGTTTGATTTCAGTGCCATTTAACAATAGAGCATCCGAGATTTCTAATTGCTTTATTCGACGGGGGTGACCTATTGTCATGTATTCTGTTTTAGCCGGGTTAGGACTTAATTTGTTTATCCTCGTCCACCCAGAGAGGTTGACCAGTTCTTGTTGCGTGTCGAGTACTAGTTTTTTTATATCATCTGATGCAACCGTGATTTGTGGGTCATCAGCGTAGAGACTAGCTTGCGAAAATTCTAGGCACTTTTCAAAATCGTTGAGGTAAATGATAAAGAGGAGAGGACCAAGGCAAGATCCTTGGGGTATACCACAGGTGATGTTTTTTATGTTTGATCGGTGTCCATTAGCAGCACAATACTGTTTTCTCTCCTTTAAATAGGATTCAAACCAATCCCCTGCAGATCCTCTAATACCATACACACGAAGCTTTTTCATAAGGACAGAATGGTCAACTGTATCGAAGGCTTTCTTGAGGTCCAAAAATAAAGTCAAATTAATTTTCCGAGAATCCATGTTTTCATACCAATAATCAGTGCTGCTGATTAGGGAGGTTATGGTGGAGCATAGTTTTTGAAAAGCTGACTGATTACAGGTAAGCTTTTTATTCGCTTTGAGGAAATCAAACAGCTGATCATGCACTAGGCGTTCCAGCATCCTGGAGAAAATTGAAATGACAGAAATCGGTCTATAATTGTTTGCATCACTTTTAGCGCCCGATTTAAAGATTGGAGTTACTCTTGCCAGTTTCCAGATATTGGGGAAAACGCCGTTCATTACCGAATCATTAAAGATTATTTTCAAGGGTTTTGCAATGAGGTCTTTTACATCTTTTACGATGGTAATCGATACCTTATCAGGTCCTGATGCTTTTCCATTTTTTAGCTGATTAATTGCATCCAAAATGTAATTTTCATCAACAGTTCTGAAAATCATATTATTTGATTCAGTGGTGATGTTCTGAAGACAATCATCATCACTTCGAACCTCAATTTTTTGGGCAAGTTTAGGGCCTATGGAGGTGAAATGATGATTAAATGCTTCAAGAATATCGGGCTCCCTTGTTAAGCGTTTTCCTTCGAATTCGAGACTCGAAGGGATATCTGAGTTAGTGTTTTTATCTAAGACTTTGTTTATTGTCTTCCACATTCTTTTTGGATCTTTCTCGTGTTCTTTGATTAGCCCACTATAACAATCCTGAATGGCAATACGAATCCCTTTTGTTACTTGATTACGCAGTTGCCTATATTTCGGCCACATCTCCGGTTGACCCTCGGCTATCTGCTTCGCCTTATCACGTTCCTTCATCAGGTTTCTAAGAGAAGCAGAGAGCCAAGAGGCATATTCACTACGTACCCTTTTCTTGCGTAGGGGGGCATGGAGATTCAAGACTGATTCAAACACATCCTGAAACGTGGCCGCCATACCAGCAGGATCACCTTCAAATGGGCCAAGTATGGATTCCCAATCTATCTGCTGCATATCCACTCGGAAAAGCGTTTTGTCATATTTTATCATGCTGCGAGACTCAACAAATTTCCTTTCTTTTTTCTTCAGTCTCCAAGCATTGATTTTCCGAATCGCATACACCAGATAGTGGTCAACCATTCCTGTTTTAATAACATCTGCCTTTAAAATATACTTTGGGCAGGAGGTAGAGAAATGATCTATTAGTGTTTTGCTTGTTTTTTGCTCTCCAGTCTCAGTTGTTGTAATGGCAATTCTGGTATGATCTTTTATCATTTGTTCTAAGTGATATTCAGAATAAACCAGCCTTAGCTTCTTTGCATTGGTATTTTTGCTGTCTTTGAAGTCGCAGTTTGTATCACCTACTAATATTATCTCCAGTTCATCCTTATCCAAGTCGCTCAAAACCTTTGTCAGTTCCTCAAATGCCTCATTATCAACACCAGAGGTTGGTGGACGATACCAGCACGCAAGAACCCTGTAAGGAACTCAGACCGTCAATTTTTGCAAGAAAGAAGGGAAAGGCGCCTCCCCTATATTTTTACGTGGAGCGTTATTTGGCTAATTCAAACGTGTGATTTCGTGATTATGACATTATCCACTCGTGAATTCGTGATAGAAGACTCCGCCGTGCAGCTTGGTCTGCCAAAGATTCGTTCCTTATTTCCTGAAATGGACTTTAAAAGCACGTGAGTGTGCCTTGAAAACTTTCACAAAAATGCCGCTTTGCAACGTTAAGCCCAATTTCCAGTCAGCGGATTATTCCGAGCGGGCGGAACTTTAGACAATAAAAAGTTGCTCAGCCGTAACTATCTATTCAATTTCAGAGCGATATTTTCTCCCGCGAACAGTAGAATTTCCGCCCGCTCGGAAAATTGCACAGACTGGAAATCAGCCTTTAGGAAGGGGGTAGCCTCAAGAATTTTCAGGGGCAGGCTCTTGGACCCCCATTAGTCTCATTTCACTCCCAGCCTTGGCAATGAAACTTTAAGACCATGTAAAAGCCATCCTTCGAGTCCTGGTGTGTCTTTGCCAGCTATTTATTTACTTATAAAAATAAAATTCTGGAGCATTCTCAAAACTTTTGTGACGTGATCGTGAATATGCTGTTTCATAGTCCGTGATGACATAAAAACCCAAAATCAACACTTTAATCCGCTACCCAGGGGTACTATGGGGGGCCTCCAAAAACGATGAGGTGATTAAAAGAGGACATGAAGTAGACATTGCTTGCTTGTAGTGGGGTGAACTTTATTGACAAACGGAAGAAAAATGCTCATAACAAACCAAAGCTGCAAAATTCTACTTGTAGATGTGCTGAGATATCACACCAGTTGAATAAGTACGATTTCACAGTACAAACTGCATATAAAAATAAGTGCCAGATTGAAGTCAATATACAAGGAATGAGGAAGTTCTCAAGGATGTGACTTTGACGGCTGGTGTAATCTACAAAACGCAGGTGGCACGATGCAGGTCGCAGATTACATTATATGGCCAAGGGCTATATTGCTGCACCACGGGGTTGTCACCTGCAAAACGCTAAAATTCCTGTTTCAGGGGGATTGCAAAACGCCATTACCCAGAAAACACTGCTTCTATGAAAATAACACGCCACTAATCAATATTAAGAATTAAATCTCTTGATTGGAAATGATTAATTGCCTCTGACTCAGATTTTGTTAACGACATGAATCAATGGGATATCAATGAAGTAACATTATTCTAGCTATGTTCAATGCCAGTAACTTAAAAATATTATGCAACAGTAGGGGTGAGTGGCCGAGTGGCTTATACAGTCTTCGTCAGGTGACTGAACTCTAAGCTCGGTCGAGTGAGGCAACACGCCGGATGGGTGACCTCGGAGGCCTGACCTCACAACTCACCTCGTCGTCCTTCGGGATGGACGTTAAACTAGGGGTCCCATGCTTGGATGCGGCATGCACAGTGGGCCTGAATCAGCTTTCAGTAGCTAGAAATCCTGAAAACCTATTGAAAACAAACAAACAAACAAACAAACAAACAAACAAACAAACAGGGAAAGCATTATGGAAAAATAGCAATGGCATCCTCCATGAGTTTCTGCGTTGCCATAAATATGTTACTCCCTTAAAGCGGTAAGTAACTTGACAAAGATTATATAATGGAACATTAATCTTGATGTCCAATGTTAAGCTTTGATGAGAAATTTTGATTGACCCCCTCCTCCACTCTACTCGACAAGAACAGCTCTACAGCTTCATTACCTAGTACACCCACTGACACTGAAAAGTTAAACATCGTCAAGGAGATGGTTTCTTGGTACAGCCATTCAGCCCTTGGCCATGAAACATAACCTGAAGACCGTTTGATGCAACCTGTGTTATGCAGATTGTACCATCTGTAACTTTTACGAAAGTTTTACCAAGAAAAGATGGGGCAATTATGCAGTGGTAGCATTGCAAAGCAATGCAATTTCAACAATATCAAACTTATGAATACTGCATCTAGGGCTCCATTTTGAAACTTATATGCAGTGAAAACTAGCTTTTTCATTTTTAACTGAACTATATACCAGGCGTCTCAAAAAAGTATTTCTGTTTGAAAATTGCCAAAATTTGATTATCAAACCTATCATAAAGATTTCTGTGATCGTGAAAAATTACCTAGTTAATTGTATTGACAGGTATTTAGAGACTCATCGTTAAAGACATGCTTATCTTGACATGTGATCTGCATGGTCCTAACTGAGTTACACGCCTAATTATTATTGATTCTGGAAACCGAACTCGAACTGAAGGAACATATAGTTGAGCAGATATTTTGAACTAGAATTAGAACCTCGAGCTTGCACTATACGAGTCGAATATTATTGCATTTAAACGAAGTATATACAATCCTCGAGGGTTCGAGCCTCCACCATAACGAATTTGTTTATGTCTATGTCGAAATCTATTCAATACGTTATGAGATGAGCCTAGCCAGCGCGACGAGCCTGAGGAAAATGGTTGATAACTTCAGACTCTTTTCTATAGTGATCTCTGTGTCAAGGATCCAAATTTATTCAAAGGTCATGAAACCGTAGCCTTTGCTGCTGGAAGCTGAGCGTGAAAAGCAAGGACTTCTAATGGGCTGCAGACACGTGATTATTCTTTACGGTGGCTTGAATATACATTTCCAAGAGTGAATCAGCAAGAATCGTCAACAATTTAGTGGAGGTTTGGGTCGAGGGATTGTATCAGCTATCATTGAAAGATTGCTGGTGCTGAAAAAGCTTTT
This sequence comes from Aurelia sp. 4 Dawson et al 2005, assembly GCA_964019985.1. Lineage (NCBI taxonomy): Eukaryota > Metazoa > Cnidaria > Scyphozoa > Semaeostomeae > Ulmaridae > Aurelia > Aurelia sp. 4 Dawson et al 2005. The sequence goes on along the minus strand of OZ026496.1, from coordinate 22,534,339 downwards.
GTTCTCATGCAAAGTTAAAAATGAGTCTTACTTCTGCTGCCTTTATAGCTTCACAAAGGCAATTTGGTTTAGAGTTCATAGAACAGTGACAGAAAGTGATTCTTGAGACCTTATTGCAGTTTAGTTTCTTGTAAACAACCGGTCATCTGGGGTCATCTCGTGGTCGGGTCACCTCATTCTCTTCAGACGTAAAGGGGGGACCACCAGTATCCACGAAATCTGAGAAAGTTAAGGATTACTAAGCTTGGGTCTGATTTATCAGTGCACAAAACAATCCTGTTGTAGGCGTATTGTTACATATTTATTGTAGGATAAACATTTAGAATACAATATCGTACTTTGAACAGAATATTTTGAATGCACGATGTTTCGATCAGGTCATGGTACGATATATAATTCTAAATGTTTATTTTTGGGTCTGAATTGCCAGTAACTGAACGAGGTGGATACAGCTGCTTTCTTTGCATACAGAAGGACTCTAATGTTTGGCCACATTGGGTCAGATATCATAATCTTTCTAAAGAGGGAACGAGACGTTCAGGCCTGTCTGATAACTAATTTGTTTCTGGGTCCCAGGGATTCCAATGTGAAGCATATATATATGGTGCGAATTTCTGCTTTCTGGATTTTTCCGTTGGATCCAGTTAGCTGGTCTCTCTTTCAAGCAAGGGCATTGAATAGCGGCAGCTATTAGTGGCTACTTAAATGTTACGGGATAAAGCAAGGAAAGCTTCATTCTGAGCTATCTACAAGCCTTAAGCATCATCGTTAATCTTGCCTTTGAAAAATGATGACGAGATTCTCCTTTATCCATCACTTCTACCACGAATACTTGCATTTCTTTCTGACATTTACGAGTAAAGTGGAAGCCTAATACAGTATATAAAATAACTGAATCTGGCAAGCATCGGTGCTATCAACAGTATTTTTCGAAAAAGCTAGATCCAAAAAGTGCCGGGTTTACTAATTCTAAAGTAATTAACAAGATCAGCTATGCCAGGAAGGTAATATGATCCACCATCTACTTAACAAAAAAAATTTGCAGATCAGGCCACCAATAAAATTTTAATGATTTTTCAAACAGGAAAACATGTGTATTGGGACAACCGGTATGAAATCCTAGGAGTTGCTGAACGGGTATCTTACAAACTGAATGATTACCTGATTAATTAACTGATCAAAGTAATACGATTTGTGACCTTTATTAAAAAAATTTCAAGCAAATATTCTTGTGAATGCAAATCACCCATTACAATATCTAAATCAATAATACTTTCTACTTCACTGTCATGGCTCACAGGCCACGTCAAAGTCGAAGCTCCTTGAAGTTCACGCTAAGTGCATATGTTGCTAGACATGACATTCCAAATTCTGTAAAATATCTAAGAACCAAAATCAATGCTGCATGATTCCATTGGTTCAAACTGAAAACCACCTCGTCCATCCATATAGAGAACATACTGCAAAAAATATCACCAATTAACTGCAGACTTCAGTATCTGCCTCAGCAGAAATTACTCCATTCGTTGTCACTCTACAACAGTTAGTCAGGAAAACCGAGGGATATTTGGCGGACTGTGACATTGCATTTAGCCACCCGGTTGTCTTGAAATGAACTTTTGCATGCAGCCAGTGGCGCAACCAAGAGTCGAGTTAGACCTTTCCCAATCGAAAACGGTCATTTGATGCATTTTTTAAAAGATTATTTTCGTAAGACCTTGTATGGGAGTCTTGGAAACTAATGAAATCTTTTGCCAAACCTCTTCTACATTTTATCACGGCAAAAGTTACAAGTACATATGGTATTATCAGGGGATAATAAAATAGTTATGAAATACTATTTTCTCCCCTGGCATGTCACATCATAGCCTCTCCTGCGTGGAGAATATGCTTGAAATGCATTAAAGGAATTGAGTCCATACAAAGAGTGGAACGTTAACGTTGTCCTGAATTTTTGCTGACAAACCGCTGATGGCTCTTTGTTATCGCACAATAATGCTTAAGTCATTAGCAGTGGAGACCAAAGATTTCTTAATCATTACATTATCCTGAGGAATTTCTTTGGTTAGATTTCAATAGGGATTAAATGACAGCTTTTCTTTCATGATTGAAAAGAAGTTGATATTGGTGATGAGTGCGCTATCTATATGGACTCAATGCCTTTAATAATGCGCACTTCTTTGTCTAATGAAGAGGTTCCTTTCTGGCAGATCAGCACTCTGTGATCGCAATGGGACGGTTTGCAGACAAAACCGTTTCCCAACGCTTGCATCTGGTCCACACTTGGTCTATTGAGTCGTTAGAGTCGTGCAGAAAGTCCCAAAAGACAAAAACTCAAACTCTGAGTCTTTGTGTTCTGGGTCTTTATGCATGATCTAAAGAGCCTACACGGCCCAGTGTGAGCCAGGCTTAACTTTTTCTATTTCTCCTGGTAATACCAAGACCACGTGTAGCTGCAACTCTGGCAAGGAAAAAACTATGAGGGGTTTGGTAAAAGATTTCATCAGTCTGCATGACGCCCATACAAGGTCTTACGAAGAACATCATTTTTTTAATGCATTGAGGGATCGATTTCAATGGGAAAAGGTTTATGATCTAAGTTAGACTATTGGCTGCATGGAAAAATCTAGTTCTAAATCAGGCGAGTAAAATATGGTTCCCAATTGGTGTTGAAAAAATACAAACTTTGAACCAACCGGTTTATCAGGAATTGCCCTTTTTTTCTCTCTCAAAAAGGTAGAACTAAGGTTCTGATCTTCCGGGCCTCGTTCAAACTGCTCCGTTTTGTATGAATATTACTGAAAGTTGAAATTTGACTGAAGGTCATTTTCGGTTGATACAAAATCGAGCGTAAGGCTAAAATCTTTAAGAAGGTAGGTGTAAACTTCAATTACATTTTCCTTTCAATTTAGTTGCTTCAAGAGAACTTCGGGGAATTTGCTGTGAATTTGCCGTGGCAATTTTCTCACATCTTGGTTATTTTCAAACTGGTGGCATTTGTTGATTTTGAGGCTGTGACGTCATCAAATCAATTAATCTTTAACTAGATCCACAGATTTCTGCATGACATCATACTCTAGACCTTCATAAACTATGGTTTTCTAGAAAATTGCATTAATTTTCCTGAAGACTTACGATGATTTTAATCTTCGCAAAATTCTCGATATTCTTTACAAAAGAAATCGCAATGCTGCCATTTTGAAAATAAACAACATATCCAAAAATGTTCACTGCAGATTTACAACGAGATACTTTTTGTTTCTTCTAAAGGTTCTTTTAAGTCATTTAGTTCATACAAAATGTTGCCCAGTTTTAGACCTGCCTTTCCAAAGATTTGAGCTATATGCCACAAAATCGACGCGCAATACGAACCTCATGATGTCTCCATAACGATTTTCTATGTGATACTGTAAAGAGGGTGATTCCAACCTGCAAAAAGAACCAATCATATCACCACATATTATAAGAGGCATCGTCAAACAGGGTCTTGGCGGCCACGCTACACTTACAGATAGTCTGAAAATCAAACTTGTTCAAAGTGCAAACTTAGTGGATGAACAGTGAAATAGTATTTGAACCAATAGAACAATTCGGTGAAAAGACAAGTCCGGGGTTGGTACAGTTAATGATAAAATACAAGATGATACTGTTATGAATGGTGTATCATATTTTCCCACTATTTTTGGCCTTGTCCTTGTGAAATTATACATTCAGTTAAGCGATCTGCGTGAAATTACGTCAACTCGTGCAAAAAACGAGGCTTTCCCATTGTTTTCTAGCCTCTTATTTGTTGTTAGCCTCATTTTCGTGTCACTTGCAAGAAAATGGCAAATTAGAGATAAGATGTGGCCTAAGCTGTCAAAATATTTTTTGGAACCGAAAGCCACTGGAATGCTCAAAATGTGAAAAAAATCTAAGGCTTCGTGTCATAGGTAATAAAGTTTCGTTTGTCATACCAACAACGGACTTGTCCTTTAAAGTAAAACTATTCTGAAATTTCGAGTACTACTGCAGTGTTCATCCATTGCTGCCTCTTAGGCTGAATATAGTTTTCAGATAACCTGAAGTTTTGGTATTCCTGCAAGGAACCCTGGTTGACACCGCCTCTTTAACTTTGCTGGGAACATTACTATTTACTTCAAGGAACACAATAGGAATCTTTAACCAATCAATGAATTAATTCCAGAGAAAAGGAAAGCTTGGATCTATGATAAAGTCAAACTTCTATTTCCATTCTATTTTATCTTATTTTATCTTTTTACCCATGGTAACCCATCAGTCGAGGACTGATATACAAGGGCCATGCCAAGAGAAACAAAATATTTTTCAATTAAATAAACGTTAAGAAATAAAACTAATTGATAATGTAATTACAATCTTTAAAAGAAATTTCATTTATGTGTATACATTAATAAAAACGGAAAGGAAGGTATTATTGATTCTTCGTGAATAGATGAGCATTTTATGATCAAGAACAGATGATCAGTTGTTCGGTAACCGTTCATCACAGGAACTTGCAGTTGCTCGTGGTAGAGATCGAAAAAACCGAATATGATCTAAAGCCCAGATTTATGAAACAAATTTTTGAGGAAAAAGAAATGCCTTAAAACCTAAGGTGTTCTGAAAAACCACCAAAACCACAGGCCAAAACAAAATGCCTTGGAATCGATACAGTCAGATTTATGGGGAAAAAGGTATGGGATACACTAGCAGCAGAGCTGAAAAAATCGGATTGCCTTCAGGTTTTCAAAAGGGCTATCAAAGCCCATAAATGCCATGCCTGCCCCTGCAGACTATGTAAAACATCTTATCATAATTTAGGTTTTTTAATGTAAATTAGATCTTCACTTTAATGTTATCTTTATTTTCAGTAAATAGTTGGCCTTAATTAGCTACAGTAGCTATACCATTTAGCTAAGTTCAAAGGAAAGAATTAATAATAATGAAAATTATGCCTTTCATAAGATATTTTAAAAGTTGACGCGTTTTTAGTCTTTTTGCAAAACCTATCCAAAGCTTCGCCCCCTGGTAAGAGAAGCATCTCTGTCCTGTGGTCGTTCTTAGAAGAAAGAATCTTAGGTCATAATCCAAATTTCTGAGATACCGTGTTGTAGAGGCGTTGACTTTAGTAAACATGTCACTCGTATAGGACGGTGCACCAACATTCAGGGATTTGTAAACAATCGTAACAGATTCAAGATCAATTATTTCCCTTATTGTGGACCATCCCAGTGCAAAAATGACTGGGAGTGACGAAGCATCGAATGGGCTGTTGGTGATAAATTCTGCTACTCGATTTTGCAATCTTTCAAAAAATCCTACATCGGCATTACCCCCAAACCGGGCAACAGTATCTGAAATAAGAAAATTGATCTCCATTTGTTCGCTCAATGGCTAGCGAGACAATTGAAGCTAAAATGGAAATTATTAGTCTGAATCAAATTTTTTAGCGTTCACTGGTAATCGCTGAATAGTTCAAGCAACTTGAGCTCCTTTGGAGATGAAAATGAGGGTGCGAGAAAATGAACTACACATGCTCAAAATGTGGCAACAGCTGGCGATCGCTACGAATTGCTTTAGTGGAGATTGGCCTTTACAGCAATCATAAAAACTTCTTTTGGACTTTTTCAAGGATACGAGTATGTCTAAAGACGAAAAAACATTAGTTTCGTTTCTTAACGTATATACAGTGACACGTCAAAAAGCCACGTTTGCGTCACGTTTGCGGAGTGAGTGGCCGAGTGGCTTATACAGTCTTCGTCAGGTGACTCAAGTGAAGCTTGGTCGAGTGAGGTCAGATTTCGGATGGGTGACCACTGAGGCCTGACCTCGCAACTCACCTCGCTGTCCTTCGGAAGGGACGTTAAACTAGGGTCTCGTGCCTGGATGCGGCATACACAGTGGGCCTAAGTTAGCTTTCAGTAGCTAGAAATCCTGACAAGCCCACTCAAAACAAATTGAAAACAAGCAAACAAACAAGTCCCACCAATCGCAATACCTTGTAGACAATATCGTAAAAGCTGCCAAAGAGCCATGGTTTTCACATTTTGCATTATCCTTCAAGTCTACCAGGATACTTTGATTTTTTCATCACTTGCGACTACATCAGAAGTTGGCATACAGACAGCCCATAAAAGAGGAGCTCACTTTTGCACATTTTAAAACCAATTGCAAAATCAGCCATACCTGAAAACTAATTTGGACTTTGACTCGGTCTTATGCATTAGCCAAAAAGAAGAAATCTGCAGATCGGCCGTACAGTTAACTTTTGACAATTCTATAAGAAGGAGTACTTTTTTTAACATCTGGATTTTGAGATGCATATTCATCATCAAGGTTGAATTATCAGAAAACAAAGCCATCATACGTACTTCTTTACAATGTGAATACATGAATCCTTCTACATCGACGCTTACTGCACTTGTGCATTCATCAAGGATTGCAAACTGGGGCTTGTGATAGAATAACCTTGCCATCTAATAAAGGGACAAACAAGATAGGATGATTTCAAATAATATCGGAGGATTAGATTTAGATGATATCGGGGTGTCTCAGAGAGGAGGTCTTAGATTTGATCAGGGCTAGCACTGAGAATTTAGCTTAAATCAATTGGAAATAATCTTTAAACTAATCCTCTTCAAGATAGATACCTTGTTTGTTGATATTGGGGCATTGACAGTAGAAATTTTTGCCTTCAAAGTCTAAATCTGCCTCCACCAAGCAGAGCTGTTGGGTTTTGGCCTCAGTTGTTAATGAGCTTGGCGTGGAATCATAGCGAAGTAAACTCAAGGAGCCTGGTGCTTCAAAACATTCTTCATAGAAATCCAAATCGAAGCTGCAAGCAAGTTCACGAATTTTGTCAAAAGAGATATCTCTGTTCATCATACAAAAGCTTTGAATTAAAACTGCCAAGTAAAAGTCGTTCATTAGCGTTATAATCCCCGTGGGTTTGAAGAGATCTTCATTCTTTGAATAAAATGCAATTGTTCTCATTTGAATTATTATGAAAAAAATAGCATATAGCCAAATGATGAAACATCCACAAGGAAAAGGTCTTGGAAAGTGCTCAATCGTGCTTTAATTTTTCCCTTTTTGTAAGCTCATTTTATACGAGAACAGGCTCGGCTCTTACATGTTCGACATCACTGTAAACAACCCAAATTTCACTTCGTCAGCTTGTATCTGATGTATTTCATGGACGAGTTTGAAATACAAAGTACTTTCATTAAACAAACAAACTTTTTTATGCGTGTTGAACAATATTAAATTGATAACAAAACAAATAAAATAATATTAATTGCGCTACGAACAGAGCTCTGTAATGTACGACGTTTCGGGCTTAAACCCATTATCAAGTGAAGTGATAATGAACTTCACTTGATAATGGGTTTAAGCCCGAAACGTTGTACATTACAAAGCTCTGTTCATAGCGCAATTAATATTACTTTATTTGTTTTGCTACTTGCAATAAAGTTGAGGATTAACAAACATAGCAGCGTGCCATTCTTTTTTCAATCAAAGGGGAATGTATTTTTTTGAAACACCCAGTATATCTCAATTTGACTACGTTTAAATAGCCGACATTTTGCATGAGTTGACAATAAAGATCTTGCCTAATGAGCAAAAGGTTTTCTAAATCAACTAGCAGGAAGGAACTGATAGGCACTTCCATTACTTGTGGCATATTCCACTGTTTTATTGAAAACGTTCTCAACTTTTACGGCCCGGGTGATTCTTGAGATCTCCCAGGCCCCCTCTGTAAATCAAACCTGGGTAGGGATAAAAATCTGCGAACTGATATTACTCTCAGGATCGTTTGTGAGAAGAATCTGAATTTTGAACATATTTTACTCTGATTATTATATATTTGAAAACCAACGTCATCTTTCTTACTTTGCCTCTCAGAGGCTCCCCTTGCCTCTAGAGGTCGTACAAGTATTAAGAAGTTTTGGTCAAGCCTAGCAAATATCTATGTTTCAGGTGATTATAATAATTTTTGAACAAATATAAACATACTTCGGCCCTTAAGCCATCCATTGGAAACATATCGAAATTTATCCAAAAGTCTAGATGCTGGAAATTTTCAAAATAGAAACTTTACTGGGACTAATGCGGTATCTGAAATAATTGAAATTCTAAGGAGAAACCGTAACCGGAAAATAACAAAAGTGGAACATAAGGTAGCCATTACTCACAGCAACACGTTGTTTTTCACCACCACTTAGCACATCAATCCAGTCCTGAAGAAAATTGAAAATCGTGATGGACAATTATCAACCAATTATACACCAACTTTTAAACAAAACTTGATAAAATGACTGACCTGAAATAACACATCTTGACATGAATCTAAACAGATTTTGCGGCATTGAAATGATAACTATACAAAAAGATGATGCAAAAGAATTAATAGACTTGGTTGCATCCAGTGACCTAAATTTGGATTTAATCAATTTCAAAATGTTCTACAGTTGTTAACTTGAACATGAATATGCTGTTTGTTGATACTGGTGCATCGGGTGTGGAATTATTAACCTTGAAACGTTAGAATTATCCCAACATCCGGATTCGAGCTTTAGTGATTTGGACAAAGGAACTTCCGAGCAGAATCAGCATGAAATATTGAGAATGGGATAATTAAAATCAATTCTTTTATCTTCGTAAACTCCTGTATCATATTTTGATGCCGCGGCGACAATTTTAAATTTCATGTTTCCAATTAAAAGTCCCATCGTCTTAGATTTCTAGAAAGTTAACAAAATTAAATTTTGCTTCGCCTAATTGTAAGAAAATTAGATAATTTATCTTTCCTTAGTTTTTGGTTGCAAAAAATCAACAAGTAAGGCAATCTTCAGCTGTCAGGGAGGTGAAAAGCGTTTTCTTTTCTCTGATCTTACGTAAAAGGTTGGCCAACGTTTGAAATAGCATAGACAATAGCAACAACAAAGTTCAAATTTGTATTTTTGCCACAATTTCTATGTAGAATTGACAGAAACATGGTTCTTAGCTTTTAAATGACTAAAACATCTATTAAAGGCAATGGAATAGGTTACAACATTTAGGAACATTTGAAAAATATAAACCATCGTCCGACCGATCTTTTGGGCAGTTCTGATGAGAGTCAACTAATAGATTTCATATGGCCTTAACGTAAAGTAAAAAGCTGGACATTTGGCTCTAACGAAATGAACACAACATGATCTACTTTTCACGTTTTATCAAATTTATCGTTGATTTATTTGCTGCACGTCGAGAATTTGCTGCCTCTGCTAAGACGCCAAATCTCTGGTTTCGAAGTGACAGCAAATTTGAACTTCCATCGTAAATGCCTCCACACTAAAAGTGCCAACAAGGTGTCTCCGCTAAAGCTGGTTACTGAGAAAAGCTTAAAAAATGATCACTTGTCATCTAAAGAAAAATATACATCATAAACGTTTAATATTTTGGGGCAACTGGAAGACACAAGTACAAGAATCCATGGCACATGACATAAACATTTCGACAACCAACCTTGAGCAAGTCAGCTTACCTGAATTACATCCCATCCACCTTCACGTTCTAAAATGTAACTCAGCTGAACCTAAAAATATGATTAAATTAAGGATTAAGCTCTAGGCGAAAGCATTGGTTGTCAAAAACGTGATCAGATGTGGTCAAACAAAGACAGTACAGGGAACTTACTTATAATAGTTTAAATTTCATTTGAACAGGGCTCAAATCAATTGTTGTAACCATTTTTAATCTAGTAAAATGATGCTTGCTATGAATGAGTCACTAAATAAACACAGGTGTTCAAGATACTTGGATACTCAAGGAAAGAATGCCACTTCTCTATAGAAACCCAAGAGGGCTACGCGCCAAGCATCCCTTTTTCAAAGAAATAGTTTAAATATCTCAACCACATTCAGCCTGGGTAAAATTTTCGATATTTTGATCCGGTGGGGGGTTATTTTGGGCCCCTTGTATATTTCAGAAACAAGAAATTTTATGAAGATGAAACTTTGCACCTTGAATTAGGGAGCTGGGAAGAATCCAAAAATAGCAGTAATTAGTCATTTGTCACGTTATTCGTTGCTAGGCAACCAAAAACAATAGCAACATCAAGCAAAATGTAGTGACTGTTCTTAAATACAAGATATCTACTGATCTGTTTAAGATACGTAGCTAACTATGCTGAAAGGTTATGGTTAGGAGTTTACAAAGATAAATGATCGATGATCGATGAAACAAGATTGATCATATGAAGTTTGAAAATTGCTTGAATTAATTATCATCATTTACGTCCAATTAACTTGCACTTCAAACAATGAAAGCTATTGTTACAGTTATCTATTGTACATTTTGACCTCTAATCAACAAAATTAAGCACCTCAGTTCATTGTCACGCCGTTTCAAGCAAATTTTTATAAATGATTTACTAATTCATTCAAAATATGAGGCCATATAGTTGTATGACATCATAGACATTAAAGTTTGCTGCTGTTAGCAAATGTTAATAAACTATACATGAAATGAAAGCTCTCTTCAAGATAAAGTCAGTGGTATATATAACTTTACATTTAGTCCTACTGGGAAGAAAATAACAAAGGATTTATGATTTTCTTTGCGACTTGTAACTGACAAAGGCATGTGGAGGTCACGTGACACAACAATCAACAATGAAATATGGATAATTAAATTTGATTAAAAGTCCAGAAGCTTTAAGGTCACAATTTTCATAGCAGAGATTCTATCTAAAATCGCTTCATAGGGGGGGAGGCATAATGGCCCCAGGCTGAATAGGGTTAAAGAACTATGGTATGTGATACAGTACCAATATAATAGATTCCACTGATTAGACTGAAAAACGATCTTATTCTAAAAATGATAAGATTAATTTCAAGGTATAAAAGTTCTTATTCAAAGGTTGCCTAAAGATGCTCAGCCTTATCATTTGTTTTGGCAAAGCTATTATGGACCTGATAACCAATTCTAAGCTTGTCAACAGCAGGGCAGCAGATTAAAACTTTAAAAGGTACTTGAGACAAAAGTTAAGCTAATAACTAAAATAGACGATCAACTTTAATACCCCTTCTTTAAGAATATGTTTCATAAAAATGGAAAGGTGCATAATTTAGGAAGAACAGCCTCTTAGGGTTTCATTCCTGTAGGTTCTCGTATTCGGGAGTTTACTGTATACTCTGAAGAAGATATTTAATCTAAACACCGGGTGAGCCAGAAAAAGTTCCCACCTTTAAAAATTCATAGCACAAAGAGTACTTCACAGATTTGAATGATTCAAATTCCAGACAAACGCTGAAAAAACTGAAATTCTTTTGTAATTTTTCTCATTGTCTCACCAGCACTAGAAGTATCGGTAAACGTAACTTGATAAAAATTTCATGGTTGCAAAATGACTGAAAAAGGGCCTAAAAATTAATCAAATTGTACCGACTCTTGCTACACAGAACGATACAATAGGCGTTTCACTTCTCTGAAGAATTATATGACATCAATTTTTAGGCAGATACTAACGATTTTCAGTCCCATGGCAATAATTGTGCAGTGGATAGCTCTCATCCATTAGGATTTGTATTTTCTTTATTGATCTGTGCGAGAAGTCCTTTATGATTTGATCAATGTCTTAGGCCATTTTTCAATCATTTTGCAACTAAGAAAAGTTTGCAAAGTTGAATTCACCTTTACTTCTAATACTTGTGAGACAGCTAGGTAAATGAAAAAAAACTTCAATCTTTCGGCTGTTAACTAGAATTTGAATTATTCAGTTCTGTGAATGAAGCACTCTTGGTGCTATGAATATTCAAAAATTGGGACTTTTATCGGGCTCACCCGGTATATAAACAAATATCACTGATGAGAAAAGGAAGTGGAGAGAAGTGAGAGCTAGAGAAAGAAAACATAATGGCAGAAATAATGTTTTCCGTGCTAGTTATGCATGACTTTTAGTAACATGAAGTGAAGCTAGTATCTTTGCCGTAAATGCCTAGAAAATTCTTCACTAAAAGTGGCAAAAATTTTAGAATAATGAGGAAGACGACAAACATGTTTGCATTTATTTCACAAATAAATTAACTGGAGTAATTCGTCATAATCAGTTAAGTTAATTGGGCCAAGGATAAATAAAACTCAAATCATTCTTAGCAAGTGTCGAATCGTCCATGATACAGTATCAACAAATAAGATTAAGAGTAAAAAAGCTAATTATAACCGCTGAAGATTTATCATGATGAAAGCAAAAACATTTGTAGGGCATATAGCTGAGTTGTCAGACGAGAGCGCACAGAGTAAGAGGCGCCTAGGGAAAACTAAACAAGATGGAGCGCAAACATAGCACTTTTTCAAAGTCTGTATTTCAATTTAAAGAGGAGAGAAGAATATTTATCTCCCCGACTTCCATAGTTTACTTTAGATGATGACATCTGTATGTGTAAAGTTTGTACCTAAGATATGTTAAAGTCTCTGCAATCATTGACATAGTGTAATAACAAATACCTCGTTGAGAAATGTTTCCAAATCCCGATCAGTATACCCTTTCTTCAACATGTCTTCTTTTGTGTCCGGGTACAAAATCTGATCTCTCAGAGTTCCTATCGTCATGTATGGCCTCTATAAAGCAAAATTTAATTCTCTTGTCAGGAAACTCAGCATACATTCACTATTGCAAGTTCAGATTCTTTGAACAGCTTTTTATGTCAAATCTAGGATAGATACATCAAAATCCCATGCTTGTGACGGAAAAGTCCATTGTATTTCTTTGGCCCTCTATTCTAGGTATCAACAATGATTCTATAGAAAATCCCCATACAACAACTTTATTTTCAGAAGTTTGCCTCTACAAGACAAGTATACACGCACTCTCTCTCTCTCTCGTTGTACCAGTTCGGTGCATCTTGATCTAAAGAGGAACATAGGTTCAGACACCAGTACAGTCGGATAAATAAAATGAAATGAAAATGAATCAATCAACTGGTTTCATATGAAACAGCTTATACCGGGTGAATCAAAAATTGCTAATGCATTTGGTGGGCTATGGGGTAAAAAGTATGTGACAGATATTCAAAACTAAAATGTTAATCTATCAGTGAAAGGCTAACTTAGATGAGAAAATTTTGTGTTGTAAAATCACAAATCCTTAATACCAAGCAATTAGCAAAATGTATGTAAGGGCTTTGTATGGGAATCGGGAATTCCAAGCTCCATTCTGGTCCATGATTTACGTGGCAATGATGTTTACATTGTCAATTTCGGAAATAGAAGTTCAATTTCAATTGCGAATGAATCATATACCAAAATGGAATGTGGAATCCTTGTTCCAAAACCTGCTATTTACCTAGACTCGATAACATGTCGTAGTTTCCCTCTTTGCCTGAACTGATATTGCTACAACTACGACTCATTGCATACGCTTGCAGCGACGGTACAGTTTCGTACTGATTCAATTTAAAACCTTTCCGCTGCTGCACAAAAAGTTCGACTGAGCAGTGTTGGAGTCTCTATCACTATTGTGTACATTCGAACATATGTGTCAATCCCTCGTTCGATTCGTATTCTTTTTTAGAATGTAGCTGTGGGCCTAAATAATTTGTTACTTTTTCCTCACAACCAATGGGTCTAAAATGTCTTAAAAATCCCTTTTCTAGAACCACTGCACCATCAAATTAAGTATCAGTACTTCGGTAAAGGACCATTCTTGCCGCAAAAGCAAAACCACCTTGCTCTAAGCCACATGCTGATCGGTAGAAGATGGGGTAACAGAATCCTGTCGCCGATTGAATTTTTTGCCGTTTTTACAGCTCTATGTTCATAAAAGATAGGAATCAAATGTTTTAGCCGAATTTTGCTCGTGGCCTATGACCAGAGATCGCCAAAACCTCATTTTTACGGACCAATCAAATGACGAATAAGTGAGGAAGACAGAAGAAACGTGTGAAGATTTTTCTTTTACCTTCTCTCATAAAACGCAACCAGAACAAAAAACTGCTTGAAATTTCCCGAATTCTTTCGAAGAAATCTACTCTCCATACGATTGGGCATTCAAGTTTGGATGCCGGTCAAAATATCTCCAGATTCCAAGGAGTTATCGCGCCTCCTACTCGCTACCTTTGTTCGTTTTCAGCATTTCTGAGCTTCTAGCATTCTTAGTACTCAATTTATTCCTAAAAGTGTTCTAAAACTTACCTGAAACATCACTAATTCCCATAAAGTCGATACCTTTGTATACATTGATAACATAAAGTCGATGCCGTACCTTTTCTTGCTTCGTAGATGAGCAAATCTGACACGCTTTCTATGGGGTGCGAAATATGGCCTAGCTCTACATTGTGCTAAATTACATTTTTGAGTAAGAAATTTCAAGAGTACCCATCTCTCTTCGTTTGTTTAAGGCATCCTGTAGTTCTGTGTATCTACCAGACTGTTCTTGGTTTCTACTTGACAATTTTCTCTCACAAATAATTCAGTAAATCGCAAATAAAAATCTGCATCCTTTGTTTCTTCGCCCAGGCACTCATCGGTGTCATCACAAATCACAACATGTGATCACGTGGTACATGATGTTTTGACATCTTCCTGCCTCTTCCCCAGGCCTCGCAGAAAACAGCAAGTGTTGTGATTCGTGATGACATGGATGAGTTTCTGGGCGAAGAAACAAAGTGAACTGACATTTATTTGCGACTTACTGAATCATTTGTGGAAGAAAATCGCCACATAGAAACCAAGCAGTCTGGTAGATACACAGAACTACAGGATGCTCTAAACAAACGAAAAGAGGTGGGAAAATGTAATTTAGCACACTTTAGAGCTAGGCCATATGTCGAGCACCATAGAAAGCGTGTCAGATTTGCTCATCTGCGCAGCAAGAAAAGGTCCCCATCCCCACTGTATCGACTTTATGGGAATTAGTGATGTTTCAGGTAAGTTTTAGAACACTTTTAGGAATAAATTGAGTACTAAGAATGCTAGAAGCTCAGAAATGCTGAAAACGAACAAAGGTCGCAAGTTGGAGGCGCCATAACTCCGTGGAATCGGGAGATATTTTGACCGGTATCCAAACTTGAATGCCCAAATGTATGGAGAGTAGATTTCTTTAAAAATTCGGTAAATTTCGAGCAGTTTTTTGTCCTGGTTGCGTTTTATGAGAGTAGGCAAAATTTAGAAAAATCTTCACATGTTTGATTGGTCCGTAAAAATGAGGTTTTGGCGATCTCCGGTCATAGGCCACGAGCAAAATTCGGCTAAAACATTTGATTCCTATCTTTGTCCATAAGGCCCTACGTGGAGCAATAACAACAACAACAATTCAACTCAGTGAGATGAACGTAACTTGAGGGTCCTCATAGTAGTGAGGCTATTATTTACTAGCAATTTCCTAATTTCTAGATCTAAGTAATGGGTGATTTTGCAAAACAAATTTCTCTCATCCAAGTTAGTCCTTAACTGATAGATAAACATTTCAGTTTTGAAAAATCGGCCTCATACATTTCATTCCACAGGCCACCAAACGAATAAACTTTTTTCAACTCACCCAGTGGGCTTACACAATAGCTCAAAATGTAGCGAAAATTACATGTCACTTATGGAAAGTTTTAGAATTTTCTCGTACTGGTTGCGTCACTGAAGAAGCCACTTTTGTTTGGCAACGATAAACCATACACTTCGCCAATTCTTAAGACGCATGCTGTAATCTTTGGTCAGGAACTCAGATAAAAAATTCGTCACTGTGTCATTTCAACAAAAGTTGTCCGTAAAATTTGATCTATCTTTTCTTCAACTTCGGCTTTATCCAAACCAACAATCATCAATGAATGGCGTATATATGCGCAAGCAGTATACTCAGCCCCTTTTTGTCATGCACCGAGTACTTCCTCTTTGTCATTCAGGCAAAAACATGCGGGGAAATGTGAGGAAATCATTTGGAACATGTCATTTGTTTACAATTATTTTTTAATACCTGAGGAATATAGAAAAGCTTTGAACGATGAGGTTTGATCAGGCGTCCACCAAACAGAGGCCACAGCTACAAGAATAAACATGAATAAATACTTGAACACTTTAATTAAGCAGCCTCGTTTTTGAAATTCGTCAAAATCTCTTCCTATTGTTCACATGAAAATTTTGAGCGCAGATTCGGATTTAGCACCCAAACTTTAGTCTCGTTACGTGTTTTTAAACTGTTAGCAAGTGTGATGCTGATTTCATAACAATGTAAAGTTCAAAGATTTATAAGGGATTTGACCGTCAAACATCGTTCGGGGTGAAACTTTACACCCCGAGTCATATTCACGGTCAAATCCCTTATAGATTTTCAAACTTTACATCGCCATAAAATTAACACCGCTAATTTTAAATTAAATAAAATTAATACCGCTTGCAACATGAGACCTTATGGTTAGACTAAAGTTTGGGTGCTAAATCCGAATTTGGCGTCTGAAATATCAAATGAAAGAATTTTGAATGATTTCCAAAAAGAGGCTGTTTATTAAAGTGGTGTATTGAATGTATTAAGTTATCAAAAAGGAATGTTTAGAAACAAAAGACACATTTTAATTTTCAATGACACGAACATAAGTAGACGCGCCTCCTCATTCATTTGTAATCTGATAGCTTGAAACAGTGGAATACGATAAAAAATTGAGACACTGAAATGTAAAGAACAAATAAACATTCTTCTTCGGTGGTTTACCCAAAGCCACCGAGAGGGGGAGAAGGAGGTGCCACTTGCCCCAGGACCTCGGAGTCTAGGAGGCCTCATGAAATGAGATAACTCTCCGTCTTTTACCCGCTTTGAGCTAAAGGGGCCTCATTTGACAGTTTTGTCGTAGGGCCCCCAAATTCGCTCGGTGGCCCGGAGTCTACTACGATTATGAATCCATATTTAATCATCATCGAGCCAAATAACTGCCAATACAATCATATGATAAATCTCCAGATAATGATGATTGAAATCAAGATTCCATCTATTGCTGTTTTTCAACAATGAAATAAAATCGTGGACTTAAGGAATGCATCTGCAGACAGCGGTTTTGTATGGCTCACTATCTATCAAAACAAATGACTTACATGTTTACTTACTTACTTTTGATCCTGGAATGGATCAGTGCCTGCTACTAGGTAAACATCTGACCTTAAATGCTAATGATAATAATTTTGACTGTGACGAATGATGCCAAGGCTCGTGATGAGGTTGATTGCGACACAAAATGAAATCAAGAAAAAGTAACGGTGGCGAATGATCATGCTGAAAATTTTTGAAAAAGAAAGCAAAAATTACCTCTCCAAGGACTCTGAATAATGAACTCTTTCCACATCCATTTGGACCACAAACAAGAACATTTAATCCTGATTTCACCTGGAGGAAAATCATTGTACCGGGCGATTCAATAAAAAGGCCGGATGCTAGAAAAAATTTCTGCTCCCTGTATATCAAAGTAAAAAAATAAATCAAATTGATAAAATTGAATTAAGATTTAAAATATCGAAGGCAAAAAGCTACATATCTAATTTAATGATCTAAGTAAAAAACCCCGTGGTAAAAGATGGCAGGGATAAGCATTTAAAGGTCAATGCAACCTTGTTTCCATAGTGGCCCGTTATGAATAAGACCTAATGATCTCGAGCGTTGTGGACTGACAGTAAATAATAGGCTTAAAGTTTGAATCGAAACAAAAGACATGACTGAAAGCTCTGAATGAAATAAGAACCAATTTAAGAACCTGAACAGCCTCATTTCCCAATAAATACCCAATATGTAGGAACCTAGTCAGGTTGACTTGCAAAACTGTAGGTTCTCATTCGCGGGTTTTTACTGTAGCAAAGGAGGAGGTCCACATTTTAACAGCCAATTAAAATTACCTTTATTGCCCTTGTAATAAGAACATATTAGTTTATCAAAGTATGAATAGGTGTGTAATTCAGGAAAAGAAGACTACAGGTAATAAATATTGCTTCCAAGTCCTTTAATGGGCCTGATAAAGTCTCATTCCACAGAAAAGCTAATGATCCACCCTTTATCAAAGTATTTTGATAATAAACAAAGATATTCCAAAACATGAAAAAAAGAAACATCGTTGATAGATATATTCTTGACAAAGTTTAAGGACCAATTAAATGAAACACAGCCGAATTTCACGAATGTTATCCACTGCATAAGAACCAACACAGTCTTGTTTAAAAATTGTAGGTACTTGCATGCAGGTTTTGCTGCGAACGAGTGTCATATCAGCATTATCAGTGACAGCAAATAAATGAGAAATATAGGCTTTGAAAGGTCTAGATCTTTTCTTTAGCCAACTGTTAATTATATTGTGCAGCAATAAGCAAGAACCCCTTACCTCAAATGAGATCTCAGAAACAAGACAATCACCATTGGGAGTTATCAATGGAACTTTTTCAAATCTGAAATGAAATAATGAAATAAAGTTTTGAAAAGCATCAACGGCATGTACTAGTTGGATTAGGAAGAACTTCACATGGATCAAAATTTGTATGTAAGTGAGTAAGCAAAAATTTGCCACGAAAAGAAGAAATTAACAATAATCAATAACAAGAATAAATGAAGAAATACATAAAATATGTGTAAGACAATTTACATAGCAAATTTGATATACACAAGTTAAAAACGCCTCTAATTAAAGTGGCAGGGATAGCATTATGGTCCCATTAAGAGATGGCTACAAAAATTGTAAATATTATATTTCATGTGCTGACAAAAACCATTACCTTATAATGTGGTCTTGTTCGAATATTTCTCCTTTGCTTTTAGTAAAGTCAATTCTTTCTTTACCATTATTTTCTGAAAAGAAGTTCACCATTAAAGTGAGAAGACAGATAATCATAACGACAGGAAAAAAGGGATCATCTAAAAAAGGACTCAGTCTGCGCAGTTTCTATAGCCGATTTTTGTCGCGTGATTTAGGACATGAAAGTCCTAAGCCTCTGCCACTGCCTTACAATATATACTATGTTTCTTGTCGAACGAAGCAGAGCTCGTGAAAAGCGACGGCAATATTGTAGCCGCTACGAATATTGATGGAAGAATTGCCAGCAGCTGTTCACTGACTTTTTGAAGTTTTCCCTTGTGACTAAATCGCAAAAAAATCCGCCCATATTTAAGATGGGTGGGAAAGCTTTAAACAGAGTCCTATACAAGTGCATAGCGCAAAGGGCTAGTTGGCTTGTTCAGCAGATAGTCTCTAAACAGCAAAAATGACATTCTTAAGATCAAAATTCTTTTCATGTTTTGTGTGCAAGTAAATTATTTAGATGTCGGAGAATTTGCCAGAAAATATACCAAATGGGAATAGGTAAAATATCTAACTTAACTGCGGGTAGTTTGGGATAAAATATATTTGAAATGACTGTAACGGGTAAAAATTCACTTTTAATGGGACGATACCCTGAAGAGTCTTACCAAACGAGGCTGACATTTACCACAGAAAACAAATGAAGAAAACAGCAGCAATGAAATGAGTTACCTTCTTTGCTGACCATGGCAGTTTCATATTTTCCTTTCTGTAAATCTTTTAAAACTTTTATCAGCTGAGTTACACGTTGAGTAAATCTGGATAAAGATGAATTTTGATATAATCTGAAAACTGCCCGATTTTTTTAATCCGACATTTCTCCAGGAATAGTCTGATAGATAAATTCAACTGATAATTGCTTGTTTCCTCTCATTTATCATGATAAACTTGCTAGAAACATTCTGACTATTGAGGTAAAAAAAGATCGGTCCAAAATTCCATAATATCGCCTGGCAACAAGTTTGGGGAATTGCATAAATTTCTCAAGCACTGAAAGTGCGTAGCGTGGCAAGATCAAATTTACAAGTATATAAACATTAAGATTATAAACTAAGATGGTTTATCTTAATAAATGTTCTAAATAGTCCCGCAACAAGCATCCCGTCGGGATACGTGCCAGCCCTGAAGGCCCTCGCATATTCCAAAGGAAATAATGGGAGTATGCAAAGAATTTGCCTTTCTTGCGACTGCTTTGAGTGAATTCAAAAAAGGGAATCACGGGCCTTACCATAACAAAATAACAAATAGAAATAATTTACTGACGACGATAAGTCGATTCTGCTCTACTCTTTTGATGTGCCTTGATAAAACGTAAGAATACTTAAGTTTTGAGTTTGGCATAACTGAAATGGAATTTTATGTATTTTTCACTTCTCCTTTGTCTTCATAGCAATGCTTAAATTTCACACCCACAAATTTTGTATTATACGAATAACATGACATGACAGCTTGCTTCGCCTGTTCGGAGTAAATTAAAGACAAGCTGATAAGATACTGCCTTCATTATGTGTTTCTAGGTGTTGCGATTAGGAAGCAATCAGGTTGTAATTTGTTGTCAATTTGGTCGAACACTACGTTGCACCTTGATTTTCTCAGTAAACAGACAATGATCCATTGCTGGAAACAATCTCTGATATTGAACAAATAATTACAAACCCTGCGAGTCTCGTCATCTCTCTTCCAGACAAAACAAGTCTTCCGATTGCTTCAGCCATTTTTACCATCATTCGTCCCGTCATATAATAATCCTGACGTAAAAAGCAATGTGTTTACATAATAATCTATTCACAGGGTCGTAATAACATTTCAACATGATATAGGATGGACTGTGGAAAGACCAACCTTATTCCGTTTATCATCGGCATCGTAGCTTGCCGCTTAAGCTCAATTGATTTTAGTTCAAGTGTAGCCTCGCAACTTAACTTAATCTCGTACGGTAATATTTCGGTTTAGCGATCAACGTCATATGAAAGATGTAGAGTATCCTTGTAGACTAGAAAAATGATTCAAAATCTCAATATCATGGTGCCTAGGCAACAAAAATGATGCTGTTTGTAGTATAAAGCTGAGAGTATGGTTTTCAACGTGTCACTTTACATTCTGCGAGTAACGATAACATGCAATTCACGATCTTCAACTGTCTTTGGACCATTGAAAACAGAGATAAAATTTTTCGTTCTATGATAGTTTCCATAGCCAAACATTGGAAATTTTTCAAATGAAAGTACTTTATTGAGAGCAATTGTAGCTATTAAAGTCATTATGAAACAGATTAAGGTATCGACAGACAACTTAGAAGAGTAATTCTTTTGGTGTTGCATAGCGAATTTTTTGCAGCTTAGAAAAGGTAAGCAAATCCATTTACATTGAAACATTAAGAGATTATCATAAACACGGGAAAATGGAAACAACTCTCACCTCCATCAATTCACTATGCGTCATATTAGCACGCCGTAAATCATTAGGATCCATGAAACTCCTTCCAACAATGAGAAAACCAACAACTGTTGCAAAATCTTTAAAGAAACGAAGTAACTAACATGATATGAGCACCGGCTGTATTAATTAGATTAGTCAATCAGTGGCCCAGGTATGATGTTCACATGATACTCAAGTGTTGTTTGTTTTGCTCGATATAATATAGCCCAGTCGCGCCATTTATCTATTCTTCGCATGAACCAAACTGAGGTGTGTGGGATGAAAGGCGCATTGGTGTAATCACTTGATATAATAACATTGTTGGTAAGAGATTACTTGATTTTCTTACAGGTTTAACAGTTTTCTCTCTACTTACATGTTCTATCTTATATTCTTATTATTGTTTACAGGAGTTGACAGTGTTTCCCTACAGGTTACATGTTTACTGTACGCCCATGGGTTTACTATGATGAGTCAACTATTTAAGGCTATTTCAATAGATGATCGTTATTTCACTTTATCAATGGAAAGGTAATATTTACTGAAAGCTATTCTGTGGGATTTGGCATGAACTTTGGAGTTCCACGTGATAAAGAGCTATTGCAAGGACATAAGAAACAAATCTAAATGGTATCCCTGGGTAAATTTCAAAATAAAGATTATAATGTACTGTGATTCTGGAGTGTCCCCCAAGTCTCCTAACAGTACTAATTCTTACGAATTCAAAGCAACTTCAAAACCTTGCAAAATGTTGACGATTAATTTGATCATCGACACAAATGCACAAACAGACATTTTCAAGAACTGTTTTAAAATCAAACGTTAACGATTTTTCAGAAAAAAAAGCTTTGGGTCACTCGGAAGGACAGCAAACTTTTCAAACAACTTTACTTTTCAGGACGCACAAACTGTAGACAATATGGGTAAGATATAAAAAATGTGTACCTGTTTCATCAGTCACACTCAAATTGATCCAAACCGACCCCGCCCTTTCCTCTGGCTCTAATTACCCAATTTCCTGCCCGTCTCCCATGAACCATGATCACAAAAACAATTAATGATAAAAATAAGGCTTACATTTAGCAATGATGTTGTCAATAATTCCAACATTGAATCTGAAGTTTAGGAAGTCTCGAAGGTGATCAACCTGTAAGAACATTACAAGATCATTACAGATGACAAACAATAAATACGAATACGTAGGGCACATAAAAGGTCACCTTCCTTCTTTCCACTTTAAGATATCTGGCGAGGAAAGTCCTTTTGAAGCTTGGGCAGAGAGTACACAAGAAGTCAAAAAGGGATAAGAATACAAAGGCAGGAATAATCATTCTCTCTATTGGAAATTCCTTAGCATTTGCACGATAACGTGATTGCCTTCCCTTCTCTTAATTGGCTTTCACATCAAGAAAAGAAAATGAACAAATATACAGAAGACAAACTGGGTTAAGTCATTATTGTGAAATTAAAACAAGGAGAAGAGCAAGATGCAGGTCACAGTGGCAGCACGCTTGCCAACCAGCTGTAGCCAAAACGTTACATTTTATACAATGTCGAAAATTCGTTGCAATTACACGCTAAAGGAAAACGGGATGTAGTTGCATTGAGATGACGGTCCAAGTTTATAATCTTCATCTTCCGCTTTACCCTTGTAGCTGCAACCACTTACACAATGGTTGAGCTGTCCTATTATGCTCTTTTTCCCCTTACAATCCCACTTCCCCTTGCCCATGTTGCAATAACAAACAAATGTTACCAAATCATGCCTGTCAACTCGATCAACTAACATTTTCCAAACAACATTGACAAGGGGAGTAGTAATTTTTTCAAGGTTGCTTAATAGGCTTGGAATTGACAGTGGGTTGAAATATAAAAACACATAAACCAGTGGATTTCAAAGAAAGTTAAATGTTTTCACAAGATTACAAGCGCCTCTTCCACAAAGATAATATTGATGATGAAATCAGCGAAAAAAAGAGACTTACAAGTTGCTGGAAAGAAGATTTAACTGTTATATATTCTCGATTGTTCCCTTGGTAGAATGCAATTTCTTCACTGAAAAAGATTTTGATAATGTATTGTGAAAATGATTGCCATCAGTGAAGCGAGGCAACAGTCCTGTTTCAGTCAAGATACGCGGTTGGTCACTGTATGCACTGTACTAATATCCGACTAGCGCATTAACTTCGGAGACACCAGAAAGAAGGAAGCTTGCATGAAAGCGGGCATTTTCAGAGATGGGGCTTTATCCTAAGAATCCAGTGACAAGGCTGAAAGTGATAGCACTTTGGTTCTTTTATCTCCTATCTTACAGAGTCAATACACAATTCTAGAATTCAAAAGAAAAATTCAATCCGGTTTCAATTACAAACAATGTTAAATATACAAACTGTTTGGCAAAACAAGTGAAAATCTTTGGTGATATTTCGCATTAAATATGTGTGTCGGGCATTGTTAGAACAAGCTGTATTTTTTATTTTAGCGAACGATGGGGTCAACTTATTACAATCGGGCTTGGACCAAACAGAGATTTCATAATCATATCATAAGGCATCTAACCTAAATCTTACTTGTATGTATAAACGACTCTTTGAAAATTCGATAGTCATACTCAAAGTTCAAGTTTTTGATCAAACATAACCAAAGCTAAAACAAATGGTCATACAAAGCAGTGCTTAGAGCAAAAAATAGCAGACAATTTACAGGTTCCTATCAGATCTTACTGAAAGTAGAGAAAAAGTGTAAGTTTACTCCGGGTGAGTAGAAAAACCTAATTCTTCGTGGAATTTCAAAGGTTATGCAGTAGATCAATCTGACAGATAATTATTAATGATGAATAATTTATACAATAAACAAACTCTCGTCTAACAAATAATTCATCGTGCTTTGTTGCACAATCGAAAAAACAGCATCTCATTGACGTGCTAAGCTCACACGTTCTATTCCCATGGGAGATCAAACAGGCATTCAATGACATAAGTTTCAGTGTATAAACGAAAAGGCCAAAGAATGGTTTTGCTAGAATCTTTTGAAGTACCTGTTTGTAATGATCCTTGAATTAACATATCTAAATTCTCCCTCTAATTTTTGTTCCAAAACTGTCATTTTTCCAACCGGTTTCCGCAGCCTAGAAAGAAAGTCGTAGTTTCAATGCTTGTGGATACAAAGCATGACGAAAGAATCAATAAACATTGGCATTCAATTAGAATTTAGGAATAGAACGCAAAAGCATCAGTGTATCATACCTAGTTAAAATAGCTCCAGACAGAGCTAGGTAGCCGATCATTGCAGCTGGTCCCTACGAAAGTCAAATGACAAGAAATTAATAAACAGAAGCAATCATTGCAAACAATATAATGCCAAAAATAATACAATGCTTGAATGAGTCATCTGTGCTAGTATGTGAGTAAGAAAAACTTCATACACTTGAGAATTCATGCACCAGCAGTACTTGATGGATTGGATTCAATCAAATTTCCTTGTCAGCAAAGAGATCTTAGTAGTTCTTCGAGTTTTCCCGCATTTCTGTAAGCACTAGGTAAATTAGACTTAACGAGAAATTCTTGGTTTAGAAATGCCTGAAGGAGAACTAAAACACTTGATCAAGTCATACAGAAACTCCTTGCACACAAAAATAAAAAATGTTCAATATTTCATGGCTCATGAATAGTGCCACGGGGATGGCAAAATTCAGTATTTATTTGAAAACCGACTTCTCATAACTACTGAAAGAAATGAAATGACCTATCAAAACTGTTCTGTGAGAGGAGACTCCTGAAGATTTGATCAAGTATTTTAGGCCCATTGTCGGACATTTACAAACAAGAAATTTTTGATCTGTGAGCTTTACGTATATCATCAGTGCTCATAAACTCAGCGAAAAATCGAATCCGTCAAGTACTCTTGGTGCTGTGAATTATTTAATGCGGGAACAGATTTCTTGCTCAACCCCGCGAAAATGGTACCTTGGATATATGAATTTCTTTATCCCATGAGATATCCAAGCGGGTAGGTTCCCCTGAGATAAGTAAGCGCAACTGCATAGAATAAGGCCCAAGGGACTATAAGGTATAAAAGCAAAGAATGAGGTCTAAGTTATCACACGTAGATGGTGATTCTTGTATCAAGACATACAATCCCACCCCACCCCACCCCACCCTCCCTTCCCTCAGAATCTTGATATCGGATAATACTTGGAGAGTACTTGTTTGCAAGCTCGACATTTGGCTGAGAATCACTAGACTGACCATACTACACTATAAGTTATCTATTGTTGTCTGTATCTTAGCGTTAGTTATAAAGTAGTGTTGATAAGTAAATAAAGTTATTTTCGATTGAGTTAGACGAATTAGAAAATAACAATACATATTTCACGACAATTATTCATACCAATCTATAGGATGAGCCAGAAAAAAAGTTCCGATCTTTGAAAATTCATAGCACTAAAAGTAGCTCACAGATTTGAATGTTTCAAATCCAAGTTTGAAGGCGAAAAATTGAAGTATTTTGTGACTTTTCTCGCTATCTTGCCAGAATTAACAGTATCAGTAAATTCAACTTTATAAAAATTTCATGGTTGCAAACTGACTCAAAAGGGCATAAAACATTGATCAATTTGTAAGGACTCTCATTGCACAGAACAATGCGCATTGGACGTTTCACCTCTCAAGAGTTATAACACATCAATATTATATCAAGTATCAAAGATTTTCGGTCACATGGCGATAAATGTACAGAGCATATCTATTACCCATGCAAAAATTCCATTTTGATCATTGATCTGCGTGAGGCGTCCTCTGTGATTTTATCAATGTTGTAGGCCCTTTTCAGTCATTTTGCGATGATGAAGTTGTTACAAAGTTGAATTTACCTGTATTTCTATTGCTCGTGTGACACCAAGAAGATCACAAAAAATACTTTGATTTTTTGGCTTTTAAATAGAATGTGAATCGTTCAAATCAGTGAAGTACTCTTGGTGCTATAAATATCTAAAAATGGGGGAATTTTCTCTGGCTAGAGTCTTTGGTAATGTAATTTGGATATCATTGTATCGGTTTAAAAAATATTTGAACGTATCAGACATAACTATAACATTTTAGCAGATTTCTTTTCAGCTTTATATGATGACAATCGAATCACTATCTTAAAGAGGCATTTGTAAATGGCATGCTGCGTGAGTACATCCTTTCGTGCACTCATTGTTGTCTCCATATTCATGGTCGATGAAATGGCCATCAACCAGTGGCGCAATGCAGGTTCGGGTACCTTAGTTAAAAAACCAAGGGCCCCCGATCAAAAGGGGCCTCGAAGGGGCCTCAGGCAAAGATTTCTTTTGCTAGCAAAGATTTCTTTTAACAGAGAAAAAACTATAACCAGGAATATAAAGACAAACATTGATATTCCTGGTTATAGTTTTTTCTCTGTTCAGTCACACAGTCAAAATGGTGGTGTTGGTCTTTATGTAAAGACAGGTCTTTCACCAATTGCAAGACCTGACTTGAGCAAAGACAGTGCAGATTATGAAGTTGTATGGGTTGAGGTTGAAAATGTGAAAGAGAAAAACTTTCTGTTCTGCTGTTTGTATCGTCATCCAAATTCCAATCCAGATAACCTTAGCACCTATTTACAAGAAGTTCTTTCTAATCCTGCTGTCTCAAATAAACAAATTTTTCTTCTTGGGGATTTCAACCTTGATCTTCTAAACTATGACTCTCACACTGCAACTGGTGAATTTGTCAATTTGCTCCTCTCCAAGCAATTTTTGCCATACATTGTACATCCAACTCGAGTGTCTGATAATTCTTCTACAATTATAGATAATATTTTTGCCAATGTTCTTGATAAAGAAACAGTTAGTGGTAATATTCTAACTCAAATAACAGACCATTTTCCTCAGTTTCTTATTGTAAAGCATGCAGGTATAGCTTACAAAAACTTATCATACTCCTACCATGACTTTTCTAAACTTAACATTGATAGACTCCAAAGCGACTTTGCAAATTTAGACCTAACTTACTTGAATGATGATCAAGTAGATATTAATTCTAAATTTAATAGATTTCTTTCAAATCTAGATAAACTAGTGAAAACTCATGCTCCTCTGAAAAAACTCACAAAGAAAGACGTAAAGTTGAGAAATAAACCTTGGATCAATGGTAAGATACAAAAAATGATACGTATCAAAGATAAGTTGCTTAAAAAGCTCAAGAAAAGTAATGATCAGCCTACAAGGGATTTGTTTAAAAAGTTCCGTAACCGTATTGCAATTGCCTTAAAAGACAGCAAAGCCAATTATTATTATTATTACTTTCAAACTAATAGTAAAAATATGAAACAGTTATGGTCAGGGATTAAATCAGTCATAAATATTAGGAAATCTTCTAATGTAAATGTCATAAGTAAATTGAAAAATTCTGATGGTGCCCTCACATCTGATCCTGTTGTAATTGCTAATGTATTCAACAAATTTTTTGTTAATGTCTCTCATGATATTACTAAGAAAATACCAAGAACCAGAAAGTCTCCCTTGGATTTCATCAGTAATAGTATCGGTGACTCTTTTTTCATTGCCCCTTCAGTTCCTTCCGAAATATCTGATATTATCAACATGCTAAAGTCTGGTAAGTCTTTGGGTCCCAACAGCATTCCTATTAAGCTTCTAAAGCACCTGTGTCCCCTGATAAGTTTACCACTATCTCAAATCATTAATGAATCTTTTCAGTCTGGTATATTTCCAGACAAGATGAAACTGGCAAAAGTTATCCCTCTGTTCAAAAAGGGTTGTTCAGTTACTGCTTCTAATTATCGTCCCATTTCTCTCTTGTCTGTTTTCAGCAAAATCACTGAAAAAGTTATGTATAAGCGTTTATATGACTTCCTAGAAAAGCATAGCATTTTATATTCATTTCAGTTTGGATTTCGTGAAAGTCACTCTATTAATCATGCTTTAGTCAGCATGACAGATACCATAAAAAATTCACTTGATAACAGGAAATTTGGCTGCGGGATCTTTCTTGATTTGCAGAAAGCATTTGATACTGTAAACCATAGCATTCTTTTGATGAAGCTTGAAAACTATGGAATTCGAGGACCTGCTTTAGAGTGGTTTAAATCTTACTTATCAGATAGAGAGCAATATGTTACTGTGAATGGGTCTAGCTCAAGCTGTTTAAATGTTACATGTGGAGTTCCACAGGGTTCTGTCCTTGGTCCCCTACTTTTCTTAATTTTTATTAATGATCTACCAAATTCAACATCTGTACTCTCCTTCTACTTATTTGCAGATGATACTAATATCTACTTTGAAGCTGAAAATCTTGATAAGCTGCAAAGAATAGTAAATAATGAGTTAAAAAAGGTTAAACTATGGCTTGATGTAAACAAATTGTCATTAAACATTGATAAAACTAATTTCATAATATTTAAGTCTCCTCAACATTCATCATTGGGAACAGTAAATATCAAAGTTGGAAATCAACCAGTAAAACAGTCTAGGTATGTAAAATTTCTTGGTGTTCTTTTGGATGAAAATCTTAGTTGGAAATACCATTTATCTGAACTTTCTAAAAAACTGGCTAGAACATGCGGTATGTTTCTCAAGATAAGACACTTTCTTCCTGTTGTTGTTATGATCTGTTTGTACAATTCATTATTTGCTTCCTTTCTTCAATACGGTATAGTAGTATGGGGACTTACATATGATGTTCATATCAAGCCTATATGTTTGTTGCAAAAAAGAGTGGTAAGAGCTATTGCATTTGAGCATTTTACTTCACCCTCCACTCCTATCTTTTCTGACTTGAAAATCTTGAAGCTTCAAGATCTTTTTCAGTTAAAATTGCTTTGCTTTGTTTATGATTGTGTCAATAAGAACTCTCCTGATTGCTTCCACAATTTCTTTGAATCAGTATCAAATGTTCATCAGTATGGTACCCGGCAAGCCTCTAAGAATGATATTTTCTTAACTCGAAAAAATACTTTGCAATATGGTATCAGGTCTGTGCGTTTCTCTGGTGCTAAATCTTGGAACAGCATTCCAGTTGACATAAAATGATCATCATCTGCTTTCAGTTTTCGTCAAAATCTTCGAGCCTTTTTATTTATGAAATACAATCAAAGTTGATCCTAAAGTGATAAATATCGTTCTGTCACTCAGTCAATGAATAAATAAGATTCAGAACCATCTTAAAGAAGGGGGTGCTCTCTCCTCGATTAGTTTATCTATTGAGAGAGCTCCTCCTAAAGAAATCCCCCTGCATGCAACATCTTATGTAAATTGTTATTTTTTGTGTGTTATTATTAGTATGTTTATGTTATTCGTAGTCATTGTATGTAATTAGTGTTTCTATTAAGATATTGTATGTAGAGGAATTTTAAAATATGAACTGAACTGAACTGAACTGAACTAGCTGTTTCAATCACATTTCCTGGATCATAGAAAGCTTTTACAAAACGGTCAAACTGGCACAGTAAACATGGGATCGAGATTGGTCTTCTGAGCAAAAGTATCAAATTGATGTTACCTCAAAAATTCAAATGGATTCAGGAGATATCTTTTGAGCCAAAGTACAGGGTTTTTCCCCAAGACTTTCCTGCTGGCTTTGCCCCCAGACTCCCTAATTGTTCTGCCTATTCTACTGATTCACCCCTGCTACGCTACAACGCATATGTTGACAGTAGATCAATGCAATTGTTTTATCTTTGCTGGACATGGTAGGTATTTTGATGTTTCTACTATATCATTTACAAATGCTTTAGGTGGGGGGCCTCAAGTGGAAAAATCCCTAAGGGCCTAGACTGTCACCGTGTGCCAGGTGTACTGGATGCAAAGGCCCTATTAAAGGAACTACGACCAATAATACAATACAAAAACGGGATTCAATGATACGGGCCAAGAGACAAATATCCTAAATTTTACTCTTCTTCACTGAAGAAAATGGCCATGCTTGCTGTATGCTGAAGATTTACAACACCTTATTGACATTTTATTCCTTTTTGAAACACTGCTTACAAGAAACAATGCACACAACTCCAAAAAGGTTGCAACGTGAATACCATTTACAACAATGCAAAATGAATATTTTAGGGGTAGAAAGTTTCGCGGGCAGAAAGTTTCGCGAGAAGAAAATCACGAAATTTGGAAGTTTCATGAATTCACAAAACTTTCGCGAATGGCGTTTCTCTCCCGCAAACTTCACGACAAAAACATTCGTGATCGAAAGGAAAAGATGCATTTTCGCGTGAAAAAACTTTCTCGACTGAGGAAAGTGAGGGGAAAACACCATTTTTCTATTCATTTTCAGTACTACCGACAGTCACGGTGACAATTTATAAGGTTTTATAGCCCGAGAGACTAAAGATCGAGGTGATTAAGGAGCAGCAACGCAAAAACTTGAAGAAACGAAAAAAATTGGATAGAAAACACTTTTGCGAGTCAAGAATTTTCTGTAATTTCGTGCGCAAAAACTTTCGCGAATTTTGAATTTGGATTATGCCTTGGCAGAAACTTTTGCGAAAAATGTCAAAAAATGCGAAAATCGCGAAACTTTCTGCCCTTAAAGTCATGAAGAAGGACAGAAAATACTAACTGCAGCTCCTATTGATCCAGTAAGCCTTTTTACATAAAGCACAATATCCAATATTGGCTAAAAAACAAAAAAATTAATTTGTCACTGCAAATTGAAGCATGGAGAGGCCAATGTTGCAAACATGACTAACAAGGAGCAGAACGAAAAAAGTGAAGCTTTATCAGTGAAGGGAAGTCAGTCATCACAAACAATCTCGCATTCCCGGGTTTAACATCTAAAAACATCATCTTTGCTCTCCTGAAAATCAAATTTGCCTCAAGAGAAAGTGTGGATGCAAAACACATTCATTACCACAGTGAAAAAATAAACCTTCGCTGTAATTGTTACTAGGATCAAACTTTTTGTTGATTGATGTATCAATAATGGATGTGCTACGAATAACGTTCTAATCTTGTATTCAATCCTGAAAATTTACGACTCATAAGTTTGCACACAATTCATGGGGGAAAAGTTCCATCCAAAACAAGGGTGTTAGGACACGGATGCTTTGATTGATTATTTATTTACCTTGTTTTGATCCTTGTGTCTTGTTTTGTTGTCTTGTTTTCTGTTCTGCTTCGTCTTCAACTGAGCGTGGTTAGGCCCAACCGCTCTAAAGTTGTTCGAATAGAGCTCCCTTGTATTTCTGTGTCTTAGTGCTCCTTACCATTCTTGTGCAACGGCGCACTAAGACGCAGAAATACAAGGGAGCTCTATTCGTACAACTTGAGGGCGGTTGGGCCTAACTACGCTCATTTAAAGACAAAACAGAACACAAAACAACACGACAAAACAAGACACAAGGATTAAAACACGGTAAATGAATAACCAATCAAAACATCCGTGTCCTAACACCCTTGTCCAAAAACGATCCTCACTTTTCCAGGACTAAAAACCAGTTTCTAGCTAGCAGAAATGTTTGTGGCCGCAAACACCGCAACAAGGAGAGAAACAACAGAACATGTGTGAACTGGATAATATTTGCGTACATTAGGGCATGAAAAGCCACCTGACCATGTGACCGAGTGTTCGAAGGAAAGTTCCCTACTTGTCAAATCCTACAGGAAACTTTCAAAATATTTCTAGGTCAAGCAGCAGTACTATATCTAGTTGTATTTCATGTAAAATTTATTTTCTATCATGAAACAAATCATTAGATTAGTAAAGAACTTGATTATCTTTTTGCCGTTATGCCTAACTCACACTGTTCCTTGCATCGAGTTCCATCTTCATCCTGATCTGATATTTGTCAGCTCATAGATGCATGGGGAGTTTAAAAGCTATAGCTGCAATATATCACTAATTCTATGCCAGCAAACATCAGTAGCTCTGCAGGTAATGAGAGGGGAAAGAGGCCAGATTCCCATGATATGAGCATAATTCCAGGTTCTTCATGCACGAAATCTAAGTATGAGTATGAGAGTTTCTAAAGTATGAGAACTTTATGTATGAGAAAACTATTTTACATGCCCTGATGCACATATTGCAAATATACATTTCTAGCCATTACCTTGCTAAGATTTGAATACAATTCTACGACACTGGAACAAAATTTGTCAACATCCTGCAAGTAAAAAGATCGTACACAGAAATCATTCAATATCTTACACGGAAATTTAAATTGCATAGGTTACGGCTGATTATAGTAAACACAAAATGTCAATTAAGGAATAACAGAGCCCATAAAAAATAACGCAATATAGAAGTTTTTTCTTGATCACGGTCAAACAATACGAAGCTGTGACCTTTCTCCCAATGCTTGAATCCATGTAGTGCCTTTCAGAAAGGATCAACATTTGTTGGCATTGCAGCTGCGGTGCATGTTTAGACGCATCTTTAAAAATGTGTTCAATATTGGTTGAAAAAAGATAATTGGAGGTAAAGAAAACCTTCCTATGGGTTTCAAAATGCCACAGATAGCAAATATGCAAAGCATAGTATTCTGGACTAAACAGAACATGAAATGCCGTCTTTCACTCTGATGAACAGAGGGAATTTTAAACATTGAAAAAGCGAATTGCTAACACCATGATGTATTAACATAACCAAAAGATTAGAAAAATAATACTTTCCAAGCAGTAACATTCCTATTTAGACAAAAATAAATCCCTTTCAGCAACAAGAACTCAACGTGATATCATTTGATATAGCGCTTCTTGATTTGTTCAAACATGAATCCTAGCTGCCTCTTGCAATTTGATTGGTGCATCTACCGGGTGTCCCAAAAAAAGTTCCGGCGTTTGATTAGATACAGAGGAAGGATTCTTGAATCTGGCAATTTCTAATCAATAGAGTTAAATGCTAGACATTTCAACTTAAAGTTTGGCATATCGTAAGAAGAAATTAGTAATCTGAAAATGGAATTGTGAGCTCTGACATTCCAAGTTTATGTTCAAGGCAAAACCAGAGGGATTATATGCCTTCATTCATCATTGCAATGAAGGGGGAATCTCCGGATGAGCAACAGACGACGAACATGTGTTCTGCTCATTGACCACATTCAAATCAAAGTCTGAAATTCAAATCCAATAGGGAATAGGTCTCGGGGGAACATATCAAGTTTGTATTTTTTACCACTCAATTTGAGCTGTAAACCAGGAGTATGGCAGGTCGAACAAGGAACTGAGAACTATTTTAGTTAAAGAAAGAAACTGTGAAACTGTGGATCAGTAAAACTCCAATTTGAAATTCCCAGTTGGCATAATGCAACAATAAAGGCAGCAAACTGTTTGTCCCAAGACAGTCCACAAAATGTTTTCGAGCAGGTGTCAGTTCACACAATTAGAAAGCATTAAAAGCTAAAGCCTGGTTTTCATTAAATCGCAATTCATCGCCGATCATTGTCTTACAGCATCGGCGATGATCGGTGATGCTCTAAACAATGATCGGCAATGAATTACGATTTAATGAAACCAGGCTTAACATAAGAATTTCTGCACGCTCGGCAAATTCCACTGACTGGAAAATAGTCTTTAAATTGAATGTGCTCAGTGATTAGAAACCTTGCCCCTTGTCAAGGTAATGAAAGCATCTTCAACTCAGTGTATGTGTTGGTCTTTGAGGGAGTCCCCTGCTACCACCATGAGGCAGGATGCCGTACATCCGTATAAATCTCTCTGGTTTTGTCTTGAGCATAATCATGAAATGTTAGGGCTCATGATTCCATTTTCAGATGACAAATTTCTTCCCAAGATATACCAAACTTTAAGTTGAAATGTCTAGCATGTAGCTTAGAGTGAATAGAAATCGTTAGGTTCAAAAACTTTTTCTCTGTGTTCCATCAAACGTCGAAACTTTTTTCGGGACACCCGGTAGATCCATTCTATGACGCCTTTCAGTGTCCCCACTACTTCATAGCAATGTTATGATTCCACATTGACCAAAGAGATACCAACAAATCAAAGAACACAGGGAAACAAGACACTCAGATTAATAAACCTTACACACAACCAATAGTGCTGAGTTATTCCAGTCAGTACAACAACAACAGCAACTGACCAACAGCATTAAATTGAATGGCTTATATTTTCATAGCAGTCAGCTACTCTCCTCCGCGAGGTTTCTTTAATGCATTTCTTTATCAGTTCTGTTGTTCTGTGGTCCGCGGTTCCGTAGTCCGCGGAGGAGAGTAGCAGTCAGCAACAGGAAGAGTCATTGAGTGGAGATTAAATCTTAAACATCAATCTTTGGTATTATACGTGATCGGGCCAGTCATTGTGTAAAGTGATCAGTGCCATGTATATCATCTGTCATGGTGGATGGCAAATCTTTCATTTTCTTGCTAATTCCTATACTTTCTCTTCATGATAAAATATACTTATGCTCCACCACTTCCATTAAGAATTACATATAAACAATCAAAACATACCTGAGTTAACAACTGGTCAGGGTTTGATATCCGGGTATCTAAATTACTCATTTTGTAGTATGTGAATCCACTGCAACATGAAATAATTTCAATAAAGTGTGAGTTGTGAAATACGAAGATAATCTTCTCGAAACAAATGCAACTTTAAAACAATTTCATCTATTGTAATAATAATAATAATAATAATAATGACAAGAATACATGGTTTCGATTAAGAAGAATAACTCGAAGGTTTGAGTCCAAGGACAATAGAGTCATGCATACAGTAAGGCCCCGCATTTAAAAAACTACTTTTTCCCCCTGTAGCGTAAAATGTTTCTTATATCTCTGATACTTCTCATATTTTAGGCTCAAGTTTCTTAAGTTTCTAATCTATTTTCTTGGAAATCCTAGGCAAATAAGTTACACCAAAATGGGATCGTCTATGTGAATGTCATCCATAGTCAGACATATGGGCATGTCAGCAATTATTGTCAAGGATATGAATTAAAACTGAGGTAAAAATCTGTTAAATCCAAAATAACTTGCAAGCAATTTTTTAATGAATCCTGTATGAAGTGTAATGCCCTCCCTGTATCAGAGCAGTACTGAGTGTCACTTAGAATACAAGAAACTCTATTTTGGGTGCGAGCCTCGAGAGTTTCTTATAGGTAGGGGGATAATCATTTTTCAGTAGCCTAAACGTTTCTTTTAGGCGGTTTCTTAAATGGGGGTCTTACTGCATATGAAAAGTACTTTACTATCATTTTAAGAAATTAACCTTACACGTTGAAAAACTTTCTTTATTTCAAAAAAAAGTCGTCTTTACCTCTGAGGAGAGATGGAATTATTAAGAGGCAGTTTAAAATATTTGCTCTCCGTTGACCTGATTAAGGAAACATTCAACCAACGTTGTTATAAAATTCGCCCTAGTTTACAGCAAAACCCGTAAGAATGAGCCTGTGATTTCCTATGCAAGCAGATAACTAATTCTTATCCTATATATTCATATTAATGCCCTTGATGTTCAACTGACCAAAAATCAGACTGCACGTCCTAATCCACCGTTTCCTTTACGCTGGTTACAGTGAGCCATCAAGCACTCCAAGCGAAAACTTCAACACTCGCAAAATGTATTTAAAAATTTTTAAGGATTGCCGAATGATGATCCCGACTATTTTGGTAGCAAATTCCGTAAAATATCCTTCGTAGAAATACACTAAGCGATTTTCAAAGTTTTAAAGAATCATGATTTTAGACTTTCCTCTTGTTGTGTGTACCGCATCAGCACAAAAGGTCTTTTCTGGCTTCATGGGAGCATTCCTAGATACCAATCTTTCAAAACCCTTCCAAAACAGGTGAAAAAGCTGATCAACTTTCGTTCTTTCTCTCCCTATTAAGGCAGCCTCTGTTTTTTTTGGACTTCTCCCGTAACTCTAATTCACTTACCTTAAGTATTGCTCTTGTAAATGAAGTGTTAGCCTCGTGCGAAAACGCAACTTCAGCTCATTTAACCCATACTAAAACAAGGAAGCTAAAGCTACAGTTGTTATCACAAAAGTTTCGTTTTAGTGCTTAAAAATAGATGCAAAATGGATAAGTGCAGGCATACAGAGAATTTCTAAAGATTATCAACAAGAACCTCATAAGTCATGTCAAGGACCGGTGTCGCGCAGTTTTTGACCTGATAAGTGCGGAATATGCACAGAACATTGCAGCCAGGCATCCGAATAAGGAAGTAGACTTTCTCTTATGCAATGAAACTAAAATCTATGCTTAATGAAATCAAGAAAATTGAAGGTTTTGGAAACTCAACAAAATTTCAATGAATGGTGAAGGAAATTTCACGACGTTCCTCAACCATATACAGCATCCCAGCATACCCTGCCAGAAATCTTTCAAAATACGGAAACAGACATAAATATATGAATAAACAAATAGATAAAAAATGAATAAATACCTTCAAAAGCTGGTTGGTCAGTGATATCTGGAATGAAAATTTTTACAAATGAGTAATAATTAATACGTTGGACAACATTTAGAAATGACTCGAAATGACTTAAAACCTTAAGACGTACACTTTCAGTAGGGCCAACCAAAGATATATCTGTCTTTAGGGTAACGTTCTGAAAAAGGTGGGATGGTGAATCGGAATATCTTTCTTTTTCTTTGTATTCGTTAAGTTCTGTGAAGAATTTATCACTTCTTTCACATTTCTAACAGGCATCTCTTTCGATTAAGAAGAGAAAAAGTACCGGGTGAGCCAGAAAAAAAGTTCTCACTTTTGAAAATTCATAAAACCAAGACTACTACACAGATGTGAATCATTTTCGTTAAAGGTCAAAAGATCACAGTATTTTTGTGGTTTTTCTCGCAGTCCTACCAGCACTAGAAGTATTGGTAAATTCAACTTCATAAAAAATTTCATGGTTGCAAAATGACAGAAAAAGGGCCTAAAACATTTATCAAATCGTAAGGACTCTATTCACAACGAACAATAAGCCATGCGTGTTTCACTTCCCTTAAGAGTTATAAAATATCGATTTTCAAACAAATACGAAAGATTTTCAATTCTATGGCAATTAATGTACAGAGGATATCTCTCACCAATGAGAAATTGCATCTCCTTCATTACTGTGTGCGAGAAGTCACTTATGAATTGATCGATGTTTTGGGCCATTTTTCAGTCATTTTGCAACCATGAAAATTTTGTAAAGTTGAATTTACCTATAATTGTAATGCTGGTAGGACAGCGAGAAAAATCACAAAAATACTTTGATCTTTCGGCTTTTAACAAGAATTTGAATGATTCGAATCCGTGAAGTAGTCTTGGTGTTATGAATTTTCAAAAGTGGGAACTTTTTCTGGCTCACCAGGTATGGTCTTGCAGAGTGATGGACGTACAATTAGAAGTAATGCTCACGTTCTTTCATCACACAAATTCTATATAGGGTTTACTGCCGCAAAACTGCACTCATGGATCTTTCCAAAAACAGGTTTAGATAATGTACAGTCGTTAAAACGCCAACTAAAGTAGGCTTTGTAAGAAAATATCAAATTGAATTCTTTTTCATGCACTCATTACTTTATTTTGAGCAGTTTGGAAAGCTTCTAGTCGTTTTCTGGCAAATTTCGGCTCGCTATGCATGCGGCATCCAAGCATGTGAACCCTAACTTAACATCCCTTTCAAACAACGGTGAAGTGAGTTGCTTGGTCTGGCATCTGGAAGATGATCTATTCAGATATTTACCTCACAAAACAAAGTTAAGCTTCATTTACCGAAAGGAAACTGTATAAGCAGATCCGCCGCTAAATGGATAGCGAGAGGGCCTTCACTTTGCTTTTTGCACAGGAAATATTTTTTTCTTCTACGGTGGAGCTAGCGTTATAGATCGGATACCTCCTCCGCAGAATTAAATAAATTTTCCTCCGCAACATCAAATACGCAGAAATATGACTGTGGTGTCTTAGCAGCCATGCTCCATGCATGGGATTGACTGACTGATGCTGATTCACAAGAATCTCTTTAATCAAATAACGAAATAAAAATAGGAATTCATTTATCCTTACCAGTGGCATTGCAGATAGCCATGATAACAAATCTTTCATCAAATTCCCCGAATTTCTTGATATTATGTCCCTGAAATTGTTATATTGATATCATGTCAGATTTGTAGTGACGTAAAGTTTCTCATGCAAAAACCCAAACGTTATTGTTGGACAAGATAGCACTTTGATAATTAACACAAAACACTTTCTGGAGAATCAAAAGGTACAAAGGTTCGATTTCTTTTCCATCTTCATCTGAAATCATTTAGACACAAAATGCTTTCAGCTATATATACTGCTACGAAAATAAATCTTATTAATTGATATTACATATAAATAGAAAAATACCGAAGGCTAATGTCGTTGCTAATCTTACAGAGGAGACGTGTTCCAATGGGCTTTCAACTCATCAAATGGGTTTTTAGTTGTGTTTTGAACTGGCAAAAAGTAAGAGGCTCCTAGAAAATTATGGGGATATATTCCAGATCTTAACAGCTGAATAGGAAAATCCTCTTTTTGCATACTATGCAACCCACAAAAACGGATTGACCCCCTTTAGCTATACAGCTACAGATGGAAACATTGCGGTTGAATTTGAAACGACAGTTGCAGAATCACAGCAAACAATGACATCATTGATTGGGCTGGGGGATGAATCATGACCATCCTGAACCAAAACTTGGTCATCCATAAGCTTCTGCACAGAAGTCATCTTGGTAAATGCTGGTCTCAAACTAGATTCCGACAAATAACAGCAATTGAAGTGTTTTGCGCAAGTAATTTTGCATTATCATAATCTCACATGACATCAAACTTGAAACAGTATGTAGGTATGTAAAATTGCGCCATAGATTGAAATTAAAACTTACTATAAAAAATTTACAGGAAAATAAAAGGGAAAGCTAATTACATGTGTACAAAATAATAAATAATAAAAAGAAAAAACTAGGATCGAATATAAACATCCATCATAACACCTCAGTTAAAAATGGCCGGGACAGCATCAAAAGGTCAGCGTGACCTTGTTTTCATAATAGTCCCCCAGAGGTGTCAATGAAAGAAAAGTTTTCTTGAAAGAAAAGAGTAAAAAATGCATATTCTAAATCAATGCAAAGAGTAATGATGGAATCTTGCTTTATTTGAAAATTGTGGAGATTTAATAAGATACATAAGGGTTGTCTTCTTGATTTTGGAGCCATTTTGTCCTTAATCTTATGTTTGAAATTGGTTATGCTCTTAGCTGACTTTAGGTAGGAGAGACCAATTTGTCCCTCGTTACTCTTTCTAAAAGGTTGGTTTAATTTGCTTTTGATCTTCGAGTACTCTGGCTCTAGCCAACTGGTAAGAACATTTCTGACATATAGGATGGAGCTGAGTTATCAAAAACATTTGGAAAACAAAACAGATACACGATCTGTTGCATGCACAAACTACGGTCTCTAATCAACAAACTACGATTAATGACGTTTGATATGTGTATCATCCTGATTTTGCTTGCACAAAATGAAGATCAAAATTGCTTTTCAGGCAATCGTTCGTCGTATGCATATAATGTGTTTGATTTTTGATTGAAAGCGACTTTGGCAGCTGCACCCATCTCTCAAATTTCCTGCTAAAACAGTATCGGCGATCATTTAGGGCTACGAGAGAACCAGCATTCGGATACTCCTATGATTGAATGGCTCGGGAGGGACTCTGTAATCTTCAAAAAGGATCTATGTTTTATATTGAAGTAGCGCTGAAATAGCCATAACTTACAATGAAAAAGAATTGATAGTAAGAAATACACACCTTTCGATATTAGTTGTTTTTGAAATCATCCACACATCACAATATGTTCTTGCGATCAATGACACGGCTATCAAGACCATGAAACCGGACTGCGAAAAATGATTTTAAAGAATTTCATAAAACCAATAAACAGATGCAAGTTACTGCATAAAATCTCAAACAACATGCCCTAAAAGAGTGGTAACAGATTTTGGCTCAATCCGTAATTTGCTAAGCGAGTAAATAAATAAAATCCCCACCTCAAAATGCAACTTTCCCCTAACCCCTTCTTTCAAAATAACAAACTTAACAAATGATTTGTTTGATAGCAGAGAAACATTTGATACGACTTAGATTCACAGGGCTTAAAGGACAAGTCCGGGGTTGGTATACTTGTTGATTATTCAAGAGTTACACTTTTGTGAATGGTGCCTAGAACCTTTTTAAATTTTTTTCTGTAAATCTGCAAAAATACATATTTCAATTTGCTAAGAAGTGCGAAATGATGTCAATTTTCATGACGTCATTTCACGTTGACCTGGACGAGGCTGCCAAATGTGTTGATGTATCATACCATTCACATTGCTTGCCTAGTGATCGGGCCTTCGCACACTAGCACAACATACGAAAAGGCGATGATATTTTGCCTAACTTACGAAGGTTCTTTAACCAATTTATGAAAAATGGAGGTATCAAACCTTGGAAAGAACTCACGACTGGTGTTCTGCAGTTGGTAAGGTTGCTTTTTAACAATAATTTCATCAACCCCGGACTTGCCCTTTGAATTGGACACCTTGTTCGAAGATTATGAGTGATTGTCTGAAAATTTCAAATTTGTGGGTATATCTGTAAGCCAGTGTTGTCCTCTTAACGATAGCCCAAATGGATGGTTGATCGTTGGCCAAACCCTACCAAATGTGAATTTATCTGTAATTTTGGCATTCAGATATTAAAACCTTGCAAATCAGCTGCCCAACAGCTGCTCCGAGAAGAGCAACCAAAACTCGCCAAGAACAACATATCTTTTCTGGAAAATCAATTGAAAGATTTGGCACATCATATATCCAGCATAAAACTGACCAAACAACATAATCAAGTTCGAAGATGCCATGACCTCATTCTTGCGAAGGCACAAATCTAACATAAATATCAAGATGTGAGGAACAGATTAAGATATTTGGAGTGAAAAGGAAATTTTCCATACACATTCCTAATTAAGACCTTGTTTGCAACAAATAAAACAGGATTGAATCAAAATGGGATTGACCCTAAAATGGTAGGGATTGGCCTTAAGTCGACAAGGGATCGCTCGGGATTGATCCGCTAGTTGGGAATCGTTTACCAAAGTGATCTAGTTTTATGGGATAGATCCCGTCAAAGCCTCGTGTGAATGGCCAGGTCAATTCCAAAGTGGCGACGACAGGAAATTATGCTAATCTCCGCTTTGTCATCATTTGTTTGGCTATAGGAGTTCCTTTAACTTCTGAGCTCTCTTTTTCAGACAAAAAAGAGAAAACAAAGCGTACAGTTTATTTTATATTATGTATGTGGAAGTGAAAGCAGATTCATCTGGGTCTGATCCGGTATAAACACAAAGTACTGTTGGTGTATCAGCTGTTCCAAGAATTTTTCCCTCGTTTCATTGACTCAAGTACATTCCGTTTACACAAGAGAAGACTGGATCGATCCAGAACGGGATCCATCGACACTGGGATCGGTCCAGAAATGTCACAGGTGTGGAAAGAGGACTGATACGATAATTTTACTCAAGTTCCTTACCTCAGGGCATACTGCTCTTGGGATCAGAATTTTTAGCAAATAGTAAAGCTGCCTGTTGATGAATTTAAATGAATTTAAGATTGTGCTTCACTGGACGAGTCTAAAGGATTTACAGTTGTAATCATTTCTAAATGCATCAGGGACTTAAGGATAGATCCCACCTGAATCTCAGCCTTACCTGTATCCTACATAGCAAAAGGTGACTTAGGTTGAACCAATCCATCTCAAGTGTTTACGACAATTTCCTCCACATGGTGAGATTTTAAGATAACCGAATTTGTGCAATTATAGTCTAAAAGTCTCATTGTAAGATACTGCCTGTTTAAAAATGTGAGATAAAGTTTGCTCAACATAGCAAACCTCTTTGAATAGCCGAGTCGGAGACAACTGGTTGTCTTTCCATACAAATTCCTATTTCTAAACGAGGAAAATGAGGGTTTGCACACAAAGGAATCATGCAAGACAACCAGTATTTGCCAATAGCAGAGTTCAACTGTCTACTGTACATGGGATATATTTGAATTGATACTCAGGCAAATATCGCAACATCTTTATACCTATGTGTCTATATACATAGCAACTGATGTGTATTCTTTTGAAACTGACAGTGAACTTTACAACTTGGAAAACTAATAGTGTCAAAGTTGCTGCATGGTCCAGATATCGATTTTGACCACTGCTATGGATTCCAAGCAGTCAAAAATTACTACAGAAGGTAAAAGGACTAGCATTGTCCTTTCCCATGTCCATAAATGTAGAGTCCCCGCCCAAAAACTGCACTAATGCCATGTAAATTCAATAGTTAATCAACGTATCGTACATAACAAAGCAAGCTCAGTATTGTATATGTGAAATAATTTTGGATTCTTTCATGTTATTACTTTCCCATAGATCTTTTACTGAGCGGTGTTAGAGCTCCTACAATACATCACTCGGCCTGATGGAAGTGAGGGGGGCTGGGGGCTTAAGCCCCCAGATAATTTGCTGAAATTTGTTTGACTTAGTAAATGAAAGAGGCTGTGAAAACCAATGTCGTTGCAATGGAGATTCGAACTCACACACATTCGAGGAACCTATCAAGAATGTTATATCTTTTGATGTCCTACAATTCAAACATTTCAAAATTATCCTGGAGCGACTCTCATAAGGCATGATCCTTTGCCTCTTTCAATGGCAGAGATTTCAAAGATAGCGAGCTTTCCAACGACGTGGTCAAGAAAACCTTTGTGGGGCACAAACCTGCAGACTCACATTTTTGCTCGCTTCACGGCACTTTGATTACCCCCCCCCCAATGTGAATTTTGTTCCGATGGGCCTGATCACCATTTTGCAAATTTGAAATTCTACAAAACGTATCACAATATCCTTTGATCCAAATTCCTTATCGGGATAGTTAAAAATCATCTTGGAATAAAGATATTTATGAAGTAGAACAAAGCCGGCGTACCTGAAGAACCGCCCATCGACGCTAGCTCTATCTTTACTGCTAGATTTCTGAAATATTAAAACAAACAATAAACATGAATGAAACAAGAACACAGAAATGGCAAAGTTGAGTTGGCAAAGAAAACAGTCCATTAATATGATCTTCAATGTCAGATCAACATGAGAGTGATTAAAACCAAGCTCTCAAAAGATATGGATTCTACCGCTCATTGGTTCAATACAAATAGATTGAAGATAAATTCTATAAAAGGAGAGACAGAATCTCTTATTTTCAGGACCTCGCAAGAAACTGCGAAATAGAATGAGATACTTTACAATGTTACAAATTTTTACAAGCAAGGAAATACTAAACAACAGTACAAATATAATGAAATTGAAATAGCTTGTACCCTCAATCTGAACATCCCCTTTGAGATTTTGTTTGATACTAAAATTTTCAATGAAGGGAGGAGAACGGGAAATTGAGATGAGACCGAGATTTGAACTTGGAACCTTCTATTTTCAAGACAGACAATCTACCAGTTGATCTATCCCACCATGCCAAAACTTGAAAGCATGGATCATAGATATCCATACTTGAGTGGTGGCATAAGATCTGTTGTGTCTGTCCTGCGTGACTAAATGATTAAAAAAAAGGCTGGACCAATGCCGGCCTCGACGTGTGTCATCCTTGCGAGTGTCTGAAACGTGGACTTGCCTGACAAATGCGATATAAAGTCCCAGCCGCAGGGTGGCCCATTGCACCTGACATGACAAGAACTGCAACAACTAAACACCCCAACCTCTCCTCTCCCTTGTCTTACCTTTTTTTTATACCAATCCTTTATAATCCACTTTGGGAAGTAAAAAGATGGAAGTAAAAATTGGAACAAAATTTCCAAACTTTCCGTGATTACTGAGCCTCCCAAGCTTTTGCCCTGGCCAATGCATACCTGCATTTCAAAGAAATGTCACATGATCCAAACAGAAAATATAAACTGAGAGATACCAACCTCACCCTCTGGGGTATGAAGTTTTCCTAAGCTGAAAAAGAAAGAGACACCATGTCAGCTGCGGCCAGCAATCCATTAACCATTTCCACATTGTGTATCTTTTAAAGTTTTGGTCCCGGTTTTCCAGCATGCCACCCTAAATATTGATAGAAGGCACTTTTCTGGATCGCACGCCCTCGCATGCCTAAAATTTTCAAGGCTTGTGAACAGCAGCACGCCAGCAAATTTTACATTACCAGGACTGTAGATTGGATTTTGTTATCTTTGCTTGCCAAACATCCTTGATTATTTCTGTTCAATGGGGTTTCCAAGAGGAAAGAATTCCTATAAGAATTCACTAAGCTCTGCCCAACCCAGCAGAAGCAAAGCAACATTTGAATCATCTTGAATTTCATGAAACTATTGATAAATATCTTCTTTCAAATAGTCCAAAATTTATGATGGAGAAATTTGCCACAAAATGCTTACTGTAAGAGTAACATACGCCTATTCCAGTGTGGCAC
The DNA here is from genome assembly GCA_964019985.1 of Aurelia sp. 4 Dawson et al 2005. Lineage (NCBI taxonomy): Eukaryota > Metazoa > Cnidaria > Scyphozoa > Semaeostomeae > Ulmaridae > Aurelia > Aurelia sp. 4 Dawson et al 2005. Next base: position 22,489,668 of record OZ026496.1, on the reverse strand, counting down.
TCTGCTTTCCTAGCACATCTGACATGTTGAATATCGCTAACGTGTTAACCGCTCCAAACAAAATTGACAGAGCCATTTTGAATGGATTTGAGAGCAGAGTTTGTTTATCACAAACCTAGGGACCATCAACAAATAATTTTCATCACAGTTAACGTAATTGGCCATTAACAGTTTGACCCCCCACCCCCTTCTCAACCGACCACTAAATTTAGCGCTTCCTCTTGTCGCAGGCATCCCACAAACTCTTGTTACAGGCCTATTATGTGTCTTGGGTTGGCGCTTAAGTCTACCGCAACTTCTTTGTGCAGAACACAACATCAAAATTAAGTAGTGCACTGACAAAAAACTTACTGCCATGAGTTATTCTTTAAAGGGAGTGTGCAATGGTACTGTAGATAGGCTTCCGCTATAAATAGAACAAAGAAAATGCGCAAACACAGCATTGTTTCTTTAGCTATCAATTATCAACAACACGTGTGGGCAATCAATTTCAATGGGCTATTTTTAGATTATTCTGCTCTGTGCAAATGCAGGCTTTCAGCGTTGCACAAACCTTTTAACAAGGATTGATTACAAAAAATTACTTATTTCAATTTTTGTCATAAAAGCAACATTTTTAATGGATTTGAACTGGACCCCCTCCCCCCTAACGGCCCCAAATTCTGTTAACTGTGAAGAAAATTCTTTGTCCATGACCCCTTACAGTCAGCAGGAGTTTATTCTTAAACTGGAGATACATGAAACATGACAACAAATTCAAGTTTTCTTTATGGGAAAAAGATCGAAGCATTCTGTATAGCAGCATATGGGTTGGCCTGGAAAATTCAACATACTCGTATCATTCTCACATGGGATGTATATAAGACCCCCATTACGTGATAATGAGAACCAGTTCAGCCCAGTGGCGGCACCAGCCACCAAGAAATAGGGGACGAAGGGGGTTTGGGGGCGGGGCCCCCAGAAAAACTTTTGGGACCACACCCTTTTTAATGCTAGGAAACGCCCTTTTTACCAACAGGAAATGGAACGCCCATGCTTACAGCAGGGGGAACGCTGTTCAAGTGCAACTCAACAATAAGGAGCAGCGAGACTGTCAAGATGTTGGGATTTCTGATGACAAATGTTGCAAACAAAGCTACAATGCCTGCCAAAAGTCTTGCAACACCTCTGCTAACTTTGCCTTGTTTTGCCATTTCCCCCTCTCCCCTTAGAACAATGTTGTTTTGTGGTATAAAAATCGGGATGACAGGACGATCTGCGACTCTGCTGGAATGCTGGGACAATAACCTTTGAAATTAACATTGTTTCGGGGGTGAGGGTGTATTTGAACCTGATGGCTATGGTTAGAAATGCGGAATATGAAGAAATGGCCTAAGGTGTTCCAAGGACTTTTGGCAGGCATTGTATGTCTGCTAGGTGCGATAGTAATGAAACACCAGTCTCTATTTCTCATTCAGATGTGAGTCATGAAGCCTGTTCTAGAGATAGTTTTGATAAAGAACAATATGAAAAGTTCCCACACAGTGTGTATAAAGTTGCATGCAGTTTCTGGCAGGCAATTTAATAAAATATTAAAGTACCTCTGTGAAATCTCACCCCTCCCCTGAAAATTTCTCCTCGGATTTGGACGAATCAAAAAATAGATTCTGGTGACGAATGGGGGGACGCGCCCCCCCCCAGTCCCCCCCCCGTGGTGCCACCGCCACTGGCAGTTTCAGCCTGAAATTTGAAACAAAGGTTCCTATTTGCAGAGATTATCAAATTAAATTACAGGTCCAGTTGCTTAGTCGTTGAACCTACACTAACTGATCTGCATTTTAGATCCTTGGAATTCTAAACACACAAAATGACTCATCAAAAATTGTGAAGAGCGGCACCACACGCAACACACAAAATGCATTATATGATAATACAAAATGGTTGCCTATTGGTTTTCACATACCTCTTGCTGGGTACACCTCGCCATGTAATTGCTTTAAATGTCCCTGCTGCAGCTAAAGTCAATGAGCTTGCCAAGAGAAGGTTTTTAGCAGAAATATGCCGGGCAGTATTACTTGCAAGTTTGCTCCAATTCGGAGCCATTTTGAAAAGAATGTTTGGAGGTCTGTTTGCAGTCTCGATTTGAAATTTGATAATGGTTCGACGGCTAATGAAAGAGAGATTAGGTCAAAGTTCACCGTTTTGGTCAGCAAAAGAAATGAAAACCGACCTTTGCCCTCTTTCCCTTGCACATGGCCTGGGGGGGGCTCTCTATTGGCCCCAATGGTGATATTTCAAGGTCTTTGGGCATAATTTTTGCACATAACGGTATTTAAGGCATACTTTAAGAGCTGTTCCCCGGGGGTGCACTTGACCTGATTTTGGTCGGGGACGTGCCATCGAGGCTTCAAAAACATACCCGTTCCTTATACCAATTTTTTGAAAAGTATACCCGACCTTTTACCAATTTTTCGAAAAATTATATCCGACCTTATATATATTTCATACAAAAATCTTGAAAATAGGTACTGTGTCTTATACCAAAATTGTGAAAATTGATACCGTTCTTTATACCAATATCTGGAAAATAGATACCTTTCCCGATGGCACGTCCCCCTACCGGAAATATATGTAGTGCACCCCCTGGGGGCTGTTCCACAATACTGAGAAAATTTTTCTTACATACCGGGTGATCCGAAAAAGAAGCCTGATAAACAGACCCGGGAAATAATTCCTTTGAAATCAGGTCTGGTTATCAGGCTCTAAAAAATTTGAAGAAAATTTGTCGAAAAATACGGAATTCCGCCTTTTCTCGGCGGAACGATAGAATTCTCCATCCCTAACGGCCGTACGATTTTCTCGAAAATGATAAGGTGAATACAGAAGAATTTTCACGAAATTTTATGGATTCATTTCTTTCATTTTTCATTTCACTTTAAATTGCTTACACACAAAATCCCTTCAGCGAGATCGAATACTACAAAGAGAAAGTTATATCATATAAAAAGGAGTCTGCTAAATTACGTGCCAAACGTGCCAAACGTGCCAAACGTGCCATGACATGTTACGTACCAACGTGCCAACCTGCCTATGTGCCAAATTTTCCTGCGTGCCAACGTGCCATGACATGTTACGTGCCAAACGTGCCAACGTGCCAACGTGCCAACGTGCCAACGTGCCAGCGTGCCAGCGTGCCTACGTGCCTACGTGCCAAATTTTCTTACGTGCACTGCCATGACATGTTACGTGCCAACGTGCCAACGTACCAACATGCCAACGTGCCAACGTGCCAACGTGCTTCCGTGCCTCCGTGCCAAATTTCTTTACGTGCCAACGTGCCATTGCATGTTACATGCCAATATGCATAGTTCCTGCCTGCCATGTGCCAACTGACCTACGTGCCAATTGGTCGTACGGTCCATTCGTAGGCAGTTTCTTAAATTTTTGGGCCATCCTGCTACAAACCGTTTCTTTTTAAGCTTATTTTTCTTCATTTGCCAAGAGTACAGCTATTAAATTTGTTGCTAGAAGGGCTTCCAAATTACTTAGTAAGATCTTGAAGCATGATAGTGACATAATTCACATTGAAAACCTTGTCAAAACATTTACTATTACTGTACAGTGTCATTTTCAGTAGACCAAGGAAAAAGTTCCCAAATACAAAAGTAGGTTTCTTACCTTTTCGATAACGGGAGGGCAAAATTTCTCATAAAATGTTTCTTTTAAAATGAAATGAAAGTACTCAGACAGTACATAAGTTACGGTGGCCCATACGTGCCATTTGACGAGTTCCGACTTTCGATTTTCTGACGAGTTCCGACTTTTTTGACGAGTTCCGACTTTTTTGACGACTTTCTTCAAGGGGGTAAGCTGCTTATTACACTCTCCAAAGAACAATCAACGCTCAATAGCATGCATTGTATTCTATTCTAACTTCTACCAACTGAAATTACAACATTTTCTCACTGGTTTATAGTTTTGCGACTGGTTTATTGTTTTGCGACTGGTTTATAGTTTTGCGACTGGTTTATAGTTTTGCGACTGGTTTATAGTTTTGCGACTGGTTTATAGTTTTGCAACTGGTTTATAGTTTTGCGACTGGTTTATAGTTTTGCGACTGGTTTATTGTTTTGCGACTGGTTTATAGTTTTGCGACTGGTTTATAGTTTTGCGACTGGTTTATTGTTTTGCGACTGGTTTATAGTTTTGCGACTGGTTTATAGTTTTGCGACTGGTTTATAGTTTTGCGACTGGTTTATTGTTTTGCGACTGGTTTATAGTTTTGCGACTGGTTTATTGTTTTGCGACTGGTTTATAGTTTTGCGACTGGTTTATAGTTTTGCGACTGGTTTATAGTTTTGCGACTGGTTTATTGTTTTGCGACTGGTTTATAGTTTGCGACTGGTTTATAGTTTTGCGACTGGTTTATAGTTTTGCGACTGGTTTATAGTTTTGCGACTGGTTTATAGTTTTGCGACTGGTTTATAGTTTTGCGACTGGTTTATAGTTTTGCGACTGGTTTATAGCTTTGCGACTGGTTTATTGTTTTGCGACTGGTTTATAGTTTTGCGACTGGTTTATTGTTTTGCGACTGGTTTATAGTTTGCGACTGGTTTATAGTTTTGCGACTGGTTTATTGTTTTGCGACTGGTTTATAGTTTTGCGATTGGTTTATAGTTTCGCGACTGGTTTATAGTTTTGCCACTGGTTTATAGTTTTGCGACTGGTTTATAGTTTTGCGATTGGTTTATAGTTTTGCGACTGGTTTATTGTTTTGCGACTGGTTTATAGTTTTGCAACTGGTTTATAGTTTTGCGACTGGTTTATAGTTTTGCGACTGGTTTATTGTTTTGCGACTGGTTTATAGTTTTGCGATTGGTTTATAGTTTTGCGACTGGTTTATAGTTTTGCGACTGGTTTATTGTTTTGCGACTGGTTTATAGTTTTGCGACTGGTTTATTGTTTTGCGACTGGTTCATAGTTTGCGACTGGTTTATAGTTTTGCGACTGGTTTATAGTTTTGCGACTGGTTTATAGTTTTGCGACTGGTTTATAGTTTTGCGATTGGTTTATAGTTTTGCGACTGGTTTATAGTTTTGCGACTGGTTTATAGTTTTGCGACTGGTTTATTGTTTTGCGACTGGTTTATAGTTTTGCGACTGGTTTATAGTTTTGCGACTGGTTTATAGTTTTGCGACTGGTTTATTGCTTTGCGACTGGTTTATAGTTTTGCGACTGGTTTATTGTTTTGCGACTGGTTTATAGTTTTGCGACTGGTTTATAGTTTTGCGACTGGTTTATAGTTTTGCGACTGGTTTATTGTTTTGCGACTGGTTTATAGTTTTGCGACTGGTTTATAGTTTTGCGACTGGTTTATAGTTTTGCGACTGGTTTATAGTTTTGCGATTGGTTTATAGTTTTGCGACTGGTTTATAGTTTTACCACTGGTTTATAGTTTTGCGACTGGTTTATAGTTTTGCGACTGGTTTATTGTTTTGCGACTGGTTTATAGTTTTGCGACTGGTTTATAGTTTTGCGACTGGTTTATAGTTTTGCGACTGGTTTATTGTTTTGCGACTGGTTTATAGTTTTGCGACTGGTTTATAGTTTTGCGACTGGTTTATAGTTTTGCGACTGGTTTATAGTTTTGCGACTGGTTTATAGTTTTGCGATTGGTTTATAGTTTTGCGACTGGTTTATTGTTTTGCGACTGGTTTATAGTTTTGCAACTGGTTTATAGTTTTGCGACTGGTTTATAGTTTTGCGACTGGTTTATTGTTTTGCGACTGGTTTATAGTTTTGCGATTGGTTTATAGTTTTGCGATTGGTTTATAGTTTTGCGACTGGTTTATTGTTTTGCGACTGGTTTATAGTTTTGCAACTGGTTTATAGTTTTGCGACTGGTTTATAGTTTTGCGACTGGTTTATTGTTTTGCGATTGGTTTATAGTTTTGCGATTGGTTTATAGTTTTGCGACTGGTTTATAGTTTTGCGATTGGTTTATAGTTTTGCGACTGGTTTATAGTTTTGCGACTGGTTTATAGTTTTGCGACTGGTTTATAGTTTTGCAACTGGCTCATAGTTTTGCAGTTTGTTTATCAGACGAGTTTTCTTCAGGGGGCAATCACTGCTCTCTGGGCTGATGTCACGTGAACAGGGCAAATCGAAACGATTCTTTTGTTTTCATTCATAGGCGTTTTCAATCCACTTTCAATACTGCTTTTATTTCCTGAGCAGGGGGTAAAGGCTGCTTTTAAATGCCCATTCATCCTATTCATAAAGTATACTTAGGCGTGCCTTGTTTTCAATGCATATCTCATCTTTTGGACAAATCTCTCCCCCTGATCTAGTCATCCATTGCGCAAAATTGCACACATGGCTAAGATCATTGGAATAAATGCTGCATCATGGCGGAAGAAGGTGAAGGAGGAGAGGCAGCTAATCCTTTCCAACGCCGAGACAAAGAAAGCCAGTCAGTTTTTGGAATTTATAGTGAGCTTTAATCAAATGAGAGGATGATATGAAAGGGCAATGGTCGACCATGCTCCTGTTTTCCCGATGTAATAAGGTTTTTGTAATCCCTCGTTTCCCTTAACCCTAATCCTCATGCGGGAGGGGTGTTTTCCACCCCCCTCGTGGTTTTTCTTGCCGTTGATGTCAGTGATTGCCCCCTGAAAAAACTCGTCTGATAAACAAATTGCAAAACTATACGCCAGTCGCAAAACTATAAACCAGTCGCAAAAATATAAACCAGTCGCACAACTATAAACCAGTCGCAAAACTATAAACCAGTCGCAAAACTATAAACCAGTGAGAAAATGTTGTAATTTCAGGGGGCAGAAGTTAGAATAGAATACAATTCATGCTATTGACCGTTGATTGTTCTTTGGAGAGTGTAATAAGCAGCTTACCCCCGTGAAAATAGTCGTCAGAAAAGTCATCAAAAAATTCGGAACTCGTCAGAAAAGTCGGAACTCGTCAGAAAAGTCGGAAGTCGGAACTCGTCAAATGGCACGTATGGGCCACCGTAATAAGTAAAGAAGCTTTCAGAACTGCTTAGTTTGAATAAAACATGTTCGTGCATTTTCCTACAAAGGAGCTTTGGCTAACAATCTTCCTCATTTTACCCCCAGTCGACGGCAAAGCTGCTTTACAAAATGAATAGAATATATTAGCTCATATTCCCTGCGATACGAGTGTCAAAAATTCACTCACTTTTCCTGCCCGTCAGGCGGCTGTCAGCAAATGTGGACCTGTTCGAAGTGAAAAGATATAATACAAAGACTGGGAGAAATAGTTTAACGTACAAGGCAACAATGATTTGGAATTCTATCCCAGACCAAATTAAGGAGGCAGAAAATGTACAAAATTTCAAAACAAGATTAAAACAAGTGCGTCAGACAATAGATAACTTCACTTTCCAAAAAGGTTTAACTGGATTTTTAGACAAAGAGAATGATTTTAAATATCACTAGACTACTATTAAAAAAATTTTAACATTTTTCTTTTATATCCTTAACATGATGTAATAATTATTTCCTTTGCCTTTAATTTATAGCAGGTCCACATCAGCTCTTTCGAGTTGCCAGACTTTTTAACCTGCTTTGAGAAATAAAAAATGTATGTATGTATGTATGTATGTATGGATGTTTTAGTTGCCTAGAAGATGATTCTAGTTGTCGGATAAAGTGAGCTATTGTAATTTGGGCCTACAGGGTGATCGCAGTCAATTTGCTTTTCTTCGCTGTTGAAACGATCGAGGTTGAAAATTCAATTCATTGCTCAGTGGGTGGTGAAATCTATACGTTTAGAGCTTTTTAAGTGGTATCGAAGAAATTTTCGATAATATCTAGCAGATTTTCCCCGGCCTAAAGTTTGATTAACCTGACAGCGTAGCAAACATTAAATGTCAGTTCATAAAATATAAAAGAAAATTTTTAGATGGGTGTACAAACGACTTATTTTACCAGATCACAAGATGCTTAAATTATCCTCACTTATGGGGCCCACATTGAAATTGCTCTGCCGTAACCCTAATCCTACCGGGCTCTTTTTGATCTCACATAGCGGGGGGTATTTTCCACCCCCCCCCCCTTTGAAAACTGCCTTCCCGAATAGCTATCGCTGCAAGACTTGGCAGAGGCATTAAACAATGCTTTCTTAACAATTATGTTGATTTAGGTGTTTCCAACACCTATTGTGACGTCACAATGACGTCATAACAAAGACACACTCCAGAAAAATTATACTATTCTCAATTTTTTAGATTAAAATCCATCAGAAGCAAGTAAAAAGATCAATTTTTGAATGGAGAATTAAAAAAAAATACATTTTTGAAAATATCTGATGACATCATCAAAAATGACGTCATCAATGACGTCACACAAAATAGAGGATGCTGACGTTTTCGAATTCTAAAAATAGCTACAAATTTCAGATTTAATTAGTAAATACTATTAGCTCACAGAGAATTGACCCATTTTCGTTAGTTTTACTGATAGAAATGACTAATTAAACCTAACTTCCATCGATCACTCTCCAAATATGGTGTTGTCGCGTGACATTTGGCTACCATTTTGAAATTTTTTTTCCAGAAATATGTGGCTAACATATGAAACTAAAAGTCAGTGAGTTTGGGGATGATTTCTCGTAAAACAAAGAAATAGCGATTAAAAAACCATGAGGGGGTGGAAACCCCCCCCCCCCCGTTAAGATTAGGGTTAACCAAAATTTGTTCTCAGACGGGTATCTTAGAGTGATATGCTAAGTGGTATCTTAGAGTGATGTGAACAAGGAATTACGAAAAGCTATAATGAAAAGAACAAACCTGAAAAACATTGCAAATGAAAGTAAGCGAGAAGCTGACATTAGAAATTACAAAGACCAGAGGAACTATGTTGTAAACTTGAACAAAAAATAAACGAGAGTACTTTAAATCCATTCAATCGAAGACGACAGAAAATGATAAAAAAATTTGGAAAACTGTGAAACCATTATTTTCAAATACAAATACTATGAGTGAGAAAATCAGCCTGATTGAAGACGATAAGATACTCTCGAATGACGCTGAGGTTGCAGAGTGCTTTAATACATATTTCACTAATATAATAGACAGTCTGGATATAGCTCCCACATTTAAAGTGGTTCATGAGGTGGCAGGAGACAATACGATCGAGCAATTGACAACTATGGCAATACAAAAATATAATACGCACCCCAGTATTATAGCAATCAAGCAGAAATATGGAACCAATCGCGATAAATTTAAATTTTCTCATGTAAACCCATGCGAGGTTGAAAAGCAACTTGATTCTTTAAATGTAAAGAAATCGCACAGTGGAATTATTCCAACATTCTTGCTCAAAGCAACCAAAAATGTCATGTGCCCTTTCCTGACAGACTGTATAAATTGTGCCATCCACGAGTCAGCCTTTCCGGATAAACTTAAAGAAGCTGAATATCCTCAATATTCAAAAAGGACGAGGCAACTATTAAAGAAAATTATAGGCCCTTAAGTGTTCTTCCTTCGACATCTAAGATTTTTGAGAGACTGTTAAAAGATCAAATGATCAAATTTTTTGACAACAAATTCTCAAGCCTTCTTTCTGCATTTCGTGAAGGATATAGCACCCAGCACTCTTTAATCAGAGTAATTGAAAAATGGAGGAAATGATTAGATCCATCTGGAATAGTAGGGACTATATTGATGGATTTGTCAAAAGCGTTTGACTGCTTACCTCACGATCATCTTATTGCTAAGCTGGAGGCCTATGGATTCAGTGCAAATAGCATGTGCTTGATCTATGGCTATCTAACAATTAGGATGCAAAGGGTTAAGATTGGATCGGTAAGAGCTCACAAAAAAATCGTTCGAGCGGGAATCCCACAGGGTTCTGTTTTGGGACCAGTATTATTTAATATATTCATCAATGACATCTATTTTTTAGAATTAGGCTCAGACTTGTGCAGTTTTGCAGATGATACCACACTCTATGCGTGTGGCTGTAGTCTGGACGATATCGTCCCAAGGCTGGAAAATGACCTTAGCGCACTTATAAAATGGTTTTTTGAAAACGGAATGGTAGCAAACCCTGCCAAATTTCAAATGATGTTTCTTGGATTGAAAGAAAAAAATACCTTGCGTCGCAACATCAATGATAACAAAATACTAACTACAAATAGGGTTAAATTGCTGGGCATAGAGATTGACAACGCGTTGACTTTCACTGCCCATATACAAAATTTGTGCTCCAAGGTAAATAGAAAGATAAATGCCTTCCCAAGGCTAAATACGTATATCTCAAGACCACAGGCCATGTTGATATGTAATGCCGTAATACTGTCCAATTTCAACTATTGCCCGTTGATCTGGCTTTTTTATACGAAGGCTGCTAATAATGAAATAAACCGCAAACACAAACGTGCACTAAGGATTCTCCTCAAGGACTATGACTCTTCCTTTGACGAGATACTGGAGAAAAGTGAAAGTGTGAAGATACATGTTCAAAATCTCCAGAAACTGATGATCGAAATTTACAAAACAATGAATAACTTGAACCCCTCATATATTTGGTAAATTCATGAAGAAAAGGTTGTGAAATACGACCTACGAACAAAAAATTTATATCAACTTCCGAAAACATGAGCAATTAAATTTGGAATAGAGTCATTATCCTTTAGAGGAAGCCTCCTTTGGAACGGGATGTTCTTTTAACCGGACCCTACGACCCTACGACCCCGGACCCTACGACCCCGGACCATACGACCATACGACCCTGGACCCAAGTTTATATCTTTAGCTGATAAGTCTGAATCAGCACTTATGGCTGATTAGTGAACGTGCATGTCAAAGTTACCTGGCCAGGCACAATCCGCTGTAGTCGTACTGAGCAAAGAACAGCACTATACATTAAACGCCCAGTCTTGTAAACAATACTGTCCCCTCGATGGATGAAAATGAAATCGAGAAAAATCTATGTCAAACATCCATAAATATATTCTTCTTTTCTTGATTCAAGTCATAAAACCAAAGTCATTCACTTATAAGTTTAAGGCCATGAAAATAGCAAAAGACATGAGGGGACTGCAGAGCACGATAAAGCGTTTCGCTCGCTGGAGTTGTGCCTTGCGCCATTATTCCTAGCCCACTCAAGTTGCTTGAGAAAATAGTAAAGAAGCAAGAAATCTAAATCCTAAATAAAGATATTTCTTCATTCTCGACCAGATCCTCAGTCAGTGAGGAACAGTTATATTTACATTGAAACTACGCGTTTTTTAAACTGCCTTCCTTCAGATATCATTTGCCTGTCAGTCTTATTCTTAAATCTGCTTCAGTTGCTGAACATTTGAATCACAGCACACTAATTCATAATCATAAAGTATGAATAAATGATAACAAAGTCTTGCCAGGTAAATATATTGAGCTTTGGTCTGGGGTCGTAGGGTCGTATGGTCGTATGGTCTGGAGTCGTAAGGTCCGGGATCGTAGGGTCGTAGGGTCCGGTTAAAAGAACATCCCCTTTGGAACACCCTTAGTGACCAGATAATAGCATTGAGCATTGCCAAAAGTTGCAGCTTTCAAAAGGGCGATCAAGCACTTGCTAGGCGACAAGTGTAATTGCCAGATTTGTAAATAGCCAGAATTGTAAATTTGTATATTTTCTGTTAAAGTTGTTTTTGTCAATAGTTGGCATGAATTAGTAATTATATTACTATTGTAAATAGACCAACTTTAAAGAAGAGTATTATTATTATTATTATTATTATTATTATTATTATTATTATTATTATTATTATTATTATTATTATTATTATTATTATTATTATTATTATTATTATTATTATTATTATTATTATTATTATTATTACTATTATTATTATTATTGTTAAAGAAGAAAACACAACTGCTAAAATTCGGACGTTTCGATAAAAATCTTCTTCAGCACAAACTTTCCAAAGGACAACCGAGAATTTATAATACATGATAAACAACCTAACTTAAAAATAAAATTACAATTACATTTTGTAAAAAAGAACCCCATCCTTAGTAAACATGACTGCTATTGAAATTAAATTCAAGTGGGAGTGAAAAATCACGTTTGAGTTCAAAGTGCTTGGTCCCCCGGGTCCCCAAGGCCGCCCAGAAGGACCCAACGACAAAGGACCCAAACTCTGAGTCCTTCTCCCCTGAGTCCCCCCGAGCAACCCAACGACCCAAGAGACCCAGCGCGATCCAGGCTCCAAGCGTAAACAAGAAAATGAAATGTTTGGCTGATTAGCAATTATTTCCCCTTTGAGACCAGATAAATCACAGACCAAACCCCCGAGGAATACAGCCGGCAACCCCGCAGCCCTCCCATATGACCTTTCAATGATTCGCAAATTGCTGAATCTTGAATGGCTTGATAGGGGATTCCACCCTAACGCCACATGCAAAAAACATGAAGCCAAAAAGGAAGACGGCAGAGCACTGCCAACCGAACCCCCCAGAGACACCAGATTCAATGGCAGGAATTAGGCCATGCCACACGCAAACATATCGAGTTCCACATCTGCCGCCCGTTCATTCAAACCCTTGGGTAAAAAAGTTCCCAGCCTGTATTGCCAAAATAGTTCCTTACGTCGCAACGAAAAGACATTGTCAGCCCCATCGATCATTTTAACCCTAACCTCAAATTTCCCATTGTGATTCCCCTCAAAGAAATGACTAAAAAAGTTTGCTTGTGGGATTAATTTACCCCTGTCCAGTGATCCTTCGTTATGTTTGCGTGCGTAAGATCTAAAATAAGATTTGTACACGTTGAATCTTTGCCTAAATTTGGTTTTGGTACTACCTACATATTTTTTGTTGCAAATTTCACATTGTAGTAAATACACAACGTTTTCTGAATTGCAGTTATACCTCCCCGAAAAGTTTTTGAAAGATCTATTTTCGTCGGAATTTTCAAAACTTTTAAAACGTCGGAATTATTATTATTGTTATTATTATTATTATCATTATTATTATTATGTGTCTTTTTCACAGGAGTGATCTTATTTCCTGGCTCATTTGCCACGATAGCGGACCACACCCAGTGGTCTTTGGTATCTTGACATTGCTTCTTTTCTTGATCTTCACTTTATATCCAATACTTTACGTATTATTCTCGCTGTTCCAAGCAAACATGGTCTCTGTAGCATCTCTACCGTAAGATCCAGTTCTAACTTTTCCAACCATTTATCAAAATTCTTTGTCACTGTCCCCAAGGCTCCAATTACTACTGGTATAACATCAACCTTTTTCATTTTCCATATTCTTGCAATTTCATATTTCAAGTCATTGTAATTTGTGCATTTCTCTTCTTCTTTCTTTTCGATACGAATATCGAATGGGAAAGATGGGTCTATCAGTTTACAACTTTTATCTTTCTTTTCAATTACAGTAATGTCAGGTCTATTATGCTCCAACTGTTTATCAGTCTGTATAGGGAAGTCCCATAGTATCTTGCAATGCTCTGACTCAAGTACTCTCTCAGGCTGATGCATGTACCATTTCTCGGCCTTTTCAAACCCCCACTTTTCACAAAGCTTCCAGTGAATTACTTTGGCAACGTTGTCATGCCTCAAATTCTTGTACTCCTTCTGTGCAAGCCTGGGACATTCTGAGACAATGTGTGCTACTGTTTCATCTTCCGTGCCACACATTCGACATAGTGGAGATATATCTTCTCCATACACTACTTTCCTCATGTTGTTTGTGCATAATGCCTGATCTTGAGCTGCTATGATTGTACTCTCTGTCTCTTTTTTCAAATATCCTTTCTTTAACCAATCCCACAATTTACCTCCTCTAATATCATCTGTCCCTTTTCTAAACTGCCCGTGTAATGGCTTCTCTTTGTAAGCGGTTTCGTGTTCCTTTTGTACTTCTTCTTTGCCTTTTCCACAACTGTTGACTCCAAATGCATCATTTCTATTCACTGCCATTAGTAGCTCCTCCTTAGAATTCTGTAGATATTTCTCCAAACTGTCAACTTCTATTCTTACACAATCTTCCACTCCAATTAAACCTCGTCCTCCTTCAGCTCGCCTCAAGTACATTCTATCTACATCTGCTTTTGGATGGTGTGTTCCATATATCGTTAACATTTTCCTAGTTTTTCTGTCTAAAGCTTGTAACTCAGCCTTTGTCCATCCTATAATACCGGCTCCGTATCTTATGATTGATACTGCCCTTGAGTTGATAGCTGATATGATATTCCCACCATTTAGTTTCGACTTTAGTATGGTTCTGAGCCTTCGAACACACTCTTTTGTTACTTGATCTTTCATCTCCTCATGTTTTATTCCATCCGCCTCCAAGATTCCCAAATACTTATAACCTCTTCCTTCCTCTAAACATTTTATCATTTTTCCATCAGGCAGATCAATTCCTTCTCTTGTGACAACCTTTCCTCTCTTCATTATTAAAACAGCACACTTTGATAATCCAAGTTCCATTTTTATATCATCCGAGAATATCCTCACTGAATTTACCAAACTATCTATTTGTTCTTCACTTTTTGCAAACAGCTTGAGATCGTCCATAAATAGCAAATGATTGATCTTCTCTCCTCCCCTTTTTAATTGATAGAATATCTTTGTTTTTCTTAACACCAGCGTAAGTGGAATCATTGCCAACGCAAACAACAGAGGAGAAAGGCTATCTCCTTGGAATATACCACGTCTAATCCTAACATTTCCTAATCTTTGATTACCAGACATCAACTCTGTATTCCACTGCTTCATGTTGCCAATAATAAAGCGCCTCATATTTATTGCCACCCCAAACATCTCCATTGACTTTTCTATCCAGCTGTGAGGCACCATATCGTACGCTTTGCTGTAATCAACCCATGCTACCCCCAATGATGTTAATCTCCTTTTAATATTTCAATCCCCCCACCCTATTATCACCACCACCATTATTATTATTATTATTTTTATTATTATTATCATTATTATCATTATTATTATTATTATTTTTTTTTTTTTTAAGAAGCACCATCGCATGATGGGAATGTCACACTTGATATCGGAGTTCTACCCGAACCCTGAGATGCCAAGCACTCTTCTCAAGATGAAGGCTGTACCTAGCAATAATTATTATTATTATTATTATTATTATTATTTCAGTACTTATCACAGTGTAACTGGTAATGCATTGTCCACTTTCAGGTTACATCCCGTAACTTAAGAAAGTGTGCGTACTGTCTGTATCGAAAACATAAATCAGTCTTCCTGCTATTCATTCTCTTAGGTCCAGTGCTTTTCTCACAATCCTGGCCGTGCCTATGAGGCATGCTTTCTGTAATGGTTGTACTCCTGGGTCAAAGTCTAATGCTGCAATGTAACTCTTGAATCGTTTTAAGACTACTCCAAGTGCGCCTATAACAACTGGTATTATTGCAACTTTCTTTACTTCGTCCTTCCACATTTTCAAGATTTGGTACTTTAGTTCGTTGTAGTGGTCTAGCTTCTCCTCCTCTTTCTGCTTCACTCGAGTGTCAAATGGGCATTCCACATCGATTATTTGGCAGGTCTTTTCTTTCTTGTTCTTTATCACGATGTCTGGTTTGTTATGATCAATGCGAGTTTCAGTCTGAATAGAGAAGTCCCACAGTAATAATTATCATTATTATCATTATTATCATTATTATTATTATTATTATTATTATTATTATTATTATTATTATTATTATTATTATTATTATTATTATTATTATTATTATTATTATTATTATTATTATTATTATTATTATTATTATTATTATTATTATGCTGGCACATCGGTACATTGGAGTGCAAACTTGTAAGAAATCTAACATGTGACAGCAATAATGCACGAAAAAGAACTTGGCATGTAGGCACGTTGGCATGTAACATGCAATGGCACATTGGCATGTAAGGAAATTTGGCACGCGGGCACATTGGAACGTTGGCACGTAACATGTCATGGCACGTTGGCACGTAAGGAAATTTGGCACGCAGGCACGTTGGCACGTTGGCACGTTGGCACGTTGGCACGTTGGCACGTTGGCACGTTGGCACGTAACATGTCGTGGCACGCAAAGAAATTTGGCACGCAGGCACGTTGGCACGTTGGCACGTTGGTACGTTGGCACGTAAGGAAATTTGGCACGTAGGTACGTAGGCGCGTTGGCACGTAATATTTCATGGCACATTGGCACGTAAGAAAATTTGGCACGTAAGAAAATTTGGCACATAGGCACGTTGCCACGTTTGGCACGCTTGACACGTAATTTAGCAGACTCGATGAGAGATGATTCCGAAAGCAATTCTTTTTCTTTCATAGCTTGAGAGGGATCCCACATTTGACTTATGCTGATATAAGTCAAATATATAAGCTACTTTTTACTACTTTTTTTCTTTATGTATAAGCTACTTTTAAGATATAGGCTATTTTTTTGGATCACCTGGTATGTAAGCAAAATTTTCTCAGTACTGAAGAAAAACCGCTAAAATATGCCTTCTATACCATTATGATCATTACCTTCGCCGTTAAGTTTGTTTGCTTCTTGAGATTTCAAGATTTCCGTACTCTCACTCTCAAAGAGCGCAGGAAATGGAAGTCTGTATTCGCCACACCAATGCAATTTTGTTTACAGCTTCAATGTCAGTCACAACCGCTGTGCAAAACGATTATGGACCATGAGGACAGTGGTCCGCTATGTCACAGTCCTATGCTTGCATCTCTGATGAGTGGATCGTAGAGCCCATCACACATTCAATAAGCTGTTGAATTCAAAACCTTTGTGCCCTCAGATCTGTGACCATAGCTTGTATTGTATCCCAAGCCTCTACGATACCATATTCGACCATAACACGACCAATCTCTTAAGCCTGGTCCCCCTATGTCACTATGAGAACGATGGGCTACATAGGGAACAATGAAAATTCTATTGCTTTCTAATTTATGACCATTTTCAAAATGATTTCACTTTTCAATGTTGGCTTCAGTGTTCAAACTTTCTAATAGTTTTAATCTTTTCTCCAATTCAGTTTCATATATTTCAATTTTTTGATATTTTGCATTAAGTTGCTTTCACTTTCTCCCCCTTTTTGTTTATTTGCAATCGTTTTTGTTTTTATTTCATTACAAATTTTTGTTTTATTCACTTTTAATTTGGTTTTGGTTTACTTTCCAATTGAAATTTATATATTTTTTATTGATTTTTGGATCTTACTTTGCTGCATTACAAAGAATCGATATGAGAATAATGGGCCACCATGGTAGTCAGCTGCGAAATCATGTCGCAGACTTACTGACATCGCTTTGATCTTGTGTGATTTTTCTACTGCTTATTGAAAGACAAGAAGTGGACAGAAGTTTAAAAAGCTCTTCTGCCATTATAACAAACTACTTTTTGAATAGAAATACACAGGGGAAGTTAGATGAAACTAATTGAAAGCATTGCTGAACAGAAGAGTAGGAGAGTATGCTTGATACCCTATTGTAGGCATCTTTAAACCATGGTTTTCTTGGAAATTATTTGGTCTTTCGTCAACAGGTTTAGCCAGAACTGTTTTAAACGGCTTAAATTCAATTTTTTTCAGAGGCAGTATTCTGTGGAACACTATATCTGATGATATAAAGTCCAGTCAATCCATAGCTTCGTTCAAACGTAAGATCAAATCATGGAATGGAGATGATTGTAATTGTAATATCTGTAATTAGCTGAAACTGTAAATAATGTATTTTTGTAAATAGTTGGTTTGAATTAGTTGCTCTATTCTTAGAGTAAACTATGTTGTTATACCCAACTTTAAATAAATTCTTTATTATTGTTATCATTATTATTATTATTATTAATATTATCATCGGTATCATTATTATTATTATTGTTATTATCATTATTATTATTATTATTATTATTATTATTATTATTATTATTATTATTATTATTATTATTATTATTATTATTATTATTATTATTATTATTATTATTATTATTATTATTATTATTATTATTATTATTATTATTATTATTATTATCATTATTATTATTCAATTGTTGATTCTCGGGTTAGATGTGTTCCGGTTTATGCTTTGAAAGCAAGTTGCAACAAGCAACTAAGGGTTTCAAAGTCAATCTCCAGCTTCTTCAGGTTTCTAACACCTTCCTCAATATTCTCGCTGTGCCTAATAATGCTGTTTTTTGGACATGTCCAGTTCTCAAATCAATCCCAATCTTCTCTATCCATTTATCAAATTCTTTCGATACTGCTCCTAATGCGCCAATAACAACAGGAATGACAGTCACTTTCTTCATGCCCCACATAGTTGCTACTTTCTCTTTTCAAGTCCCCATACTTTTCAATTTTTTCTTGCTCTTTCGTTCTTACTCGAGAATCCCACGGCACTGCTACATCAATGATCTGGCATTCCTTTGCATCTTCATTTACCACCACAATGTCCGGTCTTCTTGCTTCAATTTCGTGATCGCACTGGATGTTGAAACCCCACAATATCTTGGTATCTCCCTTTCTTGAAACACCCTCCGGTTGATGTTCGTACCACTTATTTGCCCTGTCAATGTCAAGCTCGCCACATAACTCCCAGTGTATATTCCTTGCAATGTTATCATGCCTTCTCTTGTATTCTCGATGGGCTAGCATCTTACATTCGCTCACAATGTGGTTGATAGTCTCTCCTTTTTCACCACATAACCTGCACAGAGGTGACTCCAACGTTTTATCAATATGGTGTTTTACATAGTTTGTTCTTAATGCCTGATCTTGTGCAGCACATATTAATGCTTCTGTACCAGCTTTCAAATCACCATTTTTGAGCCATCCCCTGGTCTTATCTTTATCAATGTTTTCATCCATGTCTCTAATGTATTGTCCGTGCATTCTTTCTCTTTCCACGCTTGTTCACTTGCGTTGATCTGCATTCTTTTGAATTCTTCCGGTCTTACTGTCTCCTCTGTTTTGATGGTCGTTTTCATACTTGCCACTTTCAGCATTGGTTCATTACTTTGCTTCACGTACCAACCCAAGCTGTTCTCTTCACCCTTTATACACCCTTCGCAACTAATAAGTTCCCTTCCTCCTTTGCGCCTTGGTACATACAACCGTGCAACGTCGCTCTTTGGGTGAAGCGTTTTATACATTGTCATCAATTTCCTAGTTTTTCTATCCATCCATTCAAGCTCTTCCCTTGTCCATTTCAGCAACCCAGCTCCATATCTTAAGAGAGACATCGCCCACACATTGATTGCCTTTACTATATTGTTTCCATTCAATTTCGACTTCACTATCAATCTTGTCCTTCTCAGATATTCATATTTAAATTTGTCTTTCATTTCTTTTTCCTTATGTTGTCCAGTTCCAATATCCCAAGGTACTTGTAGCCATCCTTCTCTACTTCCTTAATCGTCTCACCATTTGGTAGTACTATACCATCCGTTTTGTTTAATTTTCCTCTTTTCATAATCACTACACCACACTTCTTTATCCCGAATTCCATTCCTATATCTTTACTAATCACTTGCACTGTCTTAACCAAGCTGTCAATCTCCCTTTCATTTTTCCCAAAGAGTTTCAAATCATCCATAAACAGTAGATGGTTCACCTTCAAATTTCCCTCCTTGATAACATAACCTGCCCTTATCTTTCGCAGAACTTTAGTTAATGGTATCATGCAAATTACAAATAGCAATGGTGAAAGGCTATCACCTTGAAAGATTCCCCTTCTGATATCAACTTTTCCCAGATTCTCCCCACATGATGTTAGCTCTGTTGCCCAATTCTTCATGGTATTTTCTATATTTCTTGATGTTCTCAGAAATTTGGCTCAGCTCTAAGCATTCCAAAATCCACGAGTGTGGAACTAGGTCATATGCCTTGCGATAGTCTACCCATGCCATGGCTAAATTTTCATGTCCTTCTTTGCAGTCTTGCAAGATCACTTTGTCTATGAGGAGTTGATCTTTCGTTCCTCTGCTTTTCCTTCTACATCCTTTCTGTTCTTTCGGCAGTATGTTGTTTCTTTCTAAGTACTCATACATACTCTCAGCTATTACTCCAGTCAACAGTTTCCACATCAATGGCAAACAAGATATAGCTCTGTAATTGTCAACTGCGTTACCCTTTGAATGATATCTCTGGCACAAAACAGTTCTTCCTTGAGTCATCCAGCTTGGTACAGGTATTCTGTTATTAATCATATCATCCATTTGACACGCAATTCTACCATGTAATGATGTCAGTTTCTTTATGCAATAACCCTGAACGCCGTCAGGGCCTGGGGACTTCCAGTTTGGTATCTTTTTGCATTGTTGTCTTATCAAATTTTCTGTGATTTCTATATTTTCCTGCTGTTCACCTTGTTGTTCTACTTTCAGGTCATTTAACCATTCTGCATTTTTATTATGATGTTTTTCATTACCCCAAATATCTTTCCAAACTGCTGTACTTTGCTGGGCATCGGGTTTCACTTCTTGTTTTCGATTCTCTCTATTAAGATCTTGGTAAACCTTTTTCTGGTCGTAGCGAAACATTCTATTTTGCCTATATTGTTCTATTCGTTGTTCATACCTCCTGATCTTAGCAGCCTTTGCACTAAGCCTTTGCTTGAGTTCCTCTATTACAGTATTTAATCCTTTTTTCTTGATGTGATACTTATGTTACAGGTTGTTATATTTCTCTTTATTTCTTATTTCGTTTCTTTTGTATCTCTCCAAGATGTTGATATGTTTTCTTATTTCATTTATTTTCTTTCTTATTCTTCTTTTCCAGAATGGTTTCTTGTTTCTCTCTGGTCTGTTCTATTTGACCTTAAGTCCCACTTTCTGTCCCACATATGTAGCCACTGCAGCAATCAACCTATTTGTGTCCGAAATCGTTGAAGTTTGGATGAAGTCAATCGCCTGGTTCACCTTTTTTATTTCTTGATCTAATTTACTTCTTTCGATTTTCTTAAACCCCTTAGGAGCTTCCACGTTGTCTTCTTTCATCATGTTGACGATGCTATCTACAATCTCTGTTTGTTCTTCATTCATGTCCACTTCTCCCCCTGCTATTTCAATCTCAACCTCTTCCGGTTCTACTTCCTCTACATTGTCTGCATCATTAACATTTCTCTCTTCAGTTAAATCAACCTCCTGTTCTTCCGCTTGTAGCACTCTCCTCTTAATCTCCTCAAGTTCAACCAACGTCAGCCATTCATTCTTTCTGATTGCTCTTGCCTGATCACACAAACGTTGTTCACTACACTTAAAAATTTCCCTTTCATTCCATATCCGATGCATCCTTTGCCTATATCCTTTTACTGGTTTATCATTTTCATCCATTGGGTTACTGAGATAATAACACTCCATGACAGCAATATTAATCGCCTTATTCCATTTCATTCTAGCAGTCACAGGATTACGACCGGGCCCACGCTGCTCTTCCATGAGACACCTGCCGGGCGAGGAACCTTTATCATTTCTGGATCCAGTCCCATTTACGCCGTTGTTTGATAAATCTATTGTAGACATTACACTCATAATGATAATGAGGACTGTGGTGATAAGGTGCCACAACCACCAGTATTTTTATCGTGACACCATCACTAGGGGGGTTGCCAACCAAGGCTGAAGGGTCCCCCCTACCCATGAGACAGACTAGCCCCCGCCGGACGCCAACCCGGTATTTCAAGGCCTCGGGGAGAGCTGACAGGTACTACACCTTGCTCAAGGGTGACCTGGAGGTAGTTGCAGCAAAGGGTAACCTCATTCGCCCACGTCGAAACTCCACAACCGGATGCAGTTTCAAGTCATACCCAGGACAATTTATTATTATTATTATTATTATTATTATTATTATTATTATTATTATTATTATTATTATTATTATTATTATTATTATTATTATTATTATTATTATTATTATTATTATTATTATTATTATTATTATTATTATTTCACATTTACCACAGCTTTTGATGTTAAAACTGGTTATGTAAAGTTCTTCATCAGGTGCAAGTACTTAAGATAAAGACTTGTCCTTCTTTCTTCTTCAAACTTCGTAATCATAAAACTTTTCGTAAGATCCCAGCAGTTCCTAGCAGTGCTGATTTTTGCCATATCATAAAGTCATTCCTTATGCCCAGTTTCTCAGCAAATGAATGTAGTCTCTTTGGGATTGACCCAAGGGCCCCGATGACTATTGGTATAACGAACGTCTTCTTGTTCAGCATCCGTGAAAGCTCTACCTTTAACTCAGAATATTTACTTATTTTCTCAAACTCCTTTTTATCTCCTATTTCTATGTTATAATCCGCTGGTACTGCAATGTCAATAATGAAGCATTCATTAGTTTCTTTGTTGATCAAGAGAATATCAGGCCTCCTGTGCTCAATAACTCTGTCCGTTTGCATATCAAAGTCCCACAAGATCTTAACTTTCTCGCTTTCCAAAACTTTATCAATTCTGTGTTGGTACCACTTATCGCTGACATCGAAACCAAACTTTTTGCATAGATTCCAATGCACATTGCTGCAAATTTTATCATGGCGGCGTTTGTACTCATTCTGAGCAAGCATCTTGCAAGAGCTGATGATGTGGCTCACATTTTCCTCTTTTTCCCCACATAGGCGGCACAGCGAAGATTCACTGCAAGCATATATGTGTTTTTTTATGGAATTTGTGTTTAAGGCTTGCTCTTGGGCTGCCATTAGCAAACTCTCTGTCTCCCTTTTTAAATCTCCATTTTTCAGCCAAGCCCACGAGTCTTCTGTTATTATTATTATTATTATTATTATTATTATTATTATTATTATTATTATTATTATTATTATTATTATTATTATTATTATTATTATTATTATTATTATTATT
This sequence comes from Aurelia sp. 4 Dawson et al 2005, assembly GCA_964019985.1. Taxonomy (NCBI): domain Eukaryota; kingdom Metazoa; phylum Cnidaria; class Scyphozoa; order Semaeostomeae; family Ulmaridae; genus Aurelia; species Aurelia sp. 4 Dawson et al 2005. Next base: position 22,466,824 of record OZ026496.1, on the reverse strand, counting down.
ATTATTATTATTATTATTATTATTATTATTATTATTATTATTATTATTATTATTATTATTATTATTATTATTATTATTATTATTATTATTATTATTATTATTATTATTATTATTATTATTATTATTATTATTATTATTATGCAACTCTTCTCATGGTCTTGATGGTATACCAGTGTTTTGTCTATGATCAGGCCACCTCCCGTGGCTTGAGATAATAGATCTTTAGTCTTTTCTTGCTAAACCGTCATTCCTTTTCTTCTAGTGTTCCATTTCGTCCTATTTGTTGTAGTCCAAAACTTTTCTAATTATTCTGGCAGTACCCAACAAACAGGCTTTCTGCAGAGGATCTAATCCTGATTTGAAGTCAATCTTTTCGAGATATTTTGCAACATTCTTGGTGACTGTTCCTAAAGCGCCAATGACAATTGGTATTATGTATACTTTTGTTACTTCCATGTTCCAAACTTTGAGAAGTTCATACTTCAGATATGTATAATGCTCAAACTTTTCTTTCTCCTTCTTTTCAACTCTTGTATCGAAAGGGCATGCCACATCAATAACGTAGCATGTTTTTTCTTTCTTATCCAGCAGGACTAGGTCAGGTTTGTTATGGTCAATTTTTATTTCTGTTTGAATGGAAAAGTCCCATAATAGTTTGACCTTTTCATTTTCTAAGACAGCCATTTCTTTATCTACGAAATGTTCATAGCTCTTTGCAGTGGTGGGAAATCCATATGTTTGGCACATCTGCCAGTGTAGGATAGCAGCAACTTTGTCATGCCTTGCTTTTTTTTAATCGTTCTGAGCCAACTCCTTACATTCTGATACTATATGGCTTACAGTCTCATCTCTTTCCCCACATAACCTACACGACGGCGAAATGTCTTCTTTGTCAATGTTATGTCTTATCCAATTCGTCCTAATTGCTTGATCCTGCGCAGCCATGATCAGTCCTTCTGTTTCCTTCTTTAAATACCCTTTCTTAACCATAGCCAACTGTTGTCCTCGTCCCTTACTTCTTCTGTTTCCCTTAAAAAAGCCGAGTGGAGTGGCTTGCTGTAATATCTCTCTTCTCGTGCTCTGCTTAGTCTTTCTTTCACAATTACGGGATTCTCATTTTCAGACATAATGTCTTCTTTCACCACCTCTTGTAGTAACAGCTCTTCCTTTCCATTAATGTAGAAACCCAGGCTTGTCTTCTCAAGAATCACACATTCTTCAACACTTATTAATCCTCGTCCACCTTTCTTGCGTTTCAAATAGGTCCTGTCTACATCTCCTTGGGGGTGCATGCTTCTATATATTGTTAGCAATTTACGGGTTTTTCTATCCATTTGTTGTAATTCTGCTTTTCGCCAGTCTACGATTCCAGCCCCATATCTAATTATAGAAACTGCCCTGGAATTTATTGCTTGGATCGTATTCCCTGCATTAAGACTCGATTTTAAAATCTTCCTGATGCGCCTAAAATATTCCTTTGACAACATTTCTTTCATTTCCGTATTCTTTTTAAGAATACGGAAATTATTATTATTATTATTATTATTATTATTATTATTATTATTATTATTATTATTATTATTATTATTATTATTATTATTATTATTATTATTATTATTATTATTATTATTATTATTATTATTATTATTATTATTATTATTATTATTATTATTATTAGAAATTACACGTTTTTTATAAGAAGCTGGTTTATAAGAAACTAGTACTAAGAAGGCCAAAATTTTAAGAAACTCTAGTACTATGTCTGTGGATTTTGTAGCGAATAGATCATTGAACCTTCATTCTTGAGCAATATTATCTAACCATTTGTGTTTTCAACATAACAGAACACTGTTTATTCCTTTATGATGTTTTAAATATCAAGGAACATAGCTATCTGCCGCAGTGTTAGCAACCACATTGCTAATTCTGCATTCAAAAATAAGAAATCAATTAAGAAACTTCTAGTACTAAAATCGACAAAACTCCACGTGAAATTAAGAAACTTTTAGTTCTATGGCCTGATCCTAGTTTCTTATAACAAAACGAGTACGATAGTTTTAAGCTTTTTTTGAAAATTTTCTTGAATTCTTAAGAAAGAAGAAAAACATTGTAATTTTGAAATGTTGAAGATTTCAGAAAAGTCCAACGGCAGATTTACTGTAAAATAGTTCAAGTTTCTTTGGAGCCGTCCATTTTGGAGCTGTTCAAGATACATTGAATTTTACACCCAGCTTTTTAAAGATTTGAAACTTATGCTCGTCCCAGTATGACAAACGGCCTTTGTGTTGGGAATGTGCAATCAAGTTCCTTAGCAATCATGACCCATAGGAAGCGCCAAAAAAATCAGGAATCTTATAATTCGATCTACCGAGAATACTGCAAAGAAATCAATTTGATTTGTTTTGTAAATCAATATTCGTGTGATCCCTTCAGAAACATGGTTCATAGGTTCATGAAGCAACAGGTTTCTTCCCATGAATAATTGGTCATAAAAACATCCTACTTGCAAGCAAGATCAATTCTCGTGTTGGTTTACCTAAGATCACAGTCACATGATTCCTTCAGAAACATGGTTCATGAAGCAACAGGTTTCTTCCTATGAATAATTGGTCATATAAACATCCTATTTTCAGAGCAAAATCAATTCTCATTGGCCCAATTCATCTCAAAATCACGTGATACATTTAAAGATGCTTCATATAGACTCCTTGGTTTCTTCCTTGGCTATTCAAAGCAGAGTTCGGAAGCTAAATTGATACAGTCACGTGACTCTAGAGACTTATAATAAGAGTAGCAGCACTCAAACAACTAAACGCTCGTGAAGAACGTTTCTGAGAATTGTTCCTGCAAAGGCAATCAGCTACAGAAGAATAAAGTATTCAAGTCTCGTCAATGAATAAAGGTTAGTCAGATTTCATCTTCAATCTCTGACCAACATATCACTCTGGTGTGGTAAAAACTAAAGTCCGTATTTGAAAGTCTGCTGCTCCCTGAATGCCAATGCAATAAAATTGTCAAATGTATTACTTCATGATGAACTTGTTGATAGGTATTTTACAGTGTACCTGATAGAAATCGGTAATTTCGTTTTGACATTATGAGAGACATCTTCAAGAGGGCACCTCCAAGAAACAAATCTTCTCAAGATCTTCTGTAACATTGGACATGCTCAATTAGATTTGGCAATTCTTATGACTTAAGATGAGTCATTCGCCGCTCTAATGAGCACGAAAAGAAAGTTTTCAGAAGTTTCTCCCTCCAGCAAATTATCAATTGCAGTGGATTGAAATTTCGTAAAAAGTACATGGCATTACACGTTTTTTTCGTAAGAACTTAAGATCAGGTCATGTTACTAAAGAAGGTTTCATGATTTAACATGAAATTTTCTCCATTTTACTACTAAAAGATTCTGAACCCTAAGCAGACTGGGGGGCTCATTCAGCCCCCCCGAACTACTTAATTGAGCACTGCTCCAAACTGGTACATTGAACCAGCTTGTCATTTTTTTGACTTTTGGTTTCTATCCATTTGATGTGTGATTTTGCACGAAATCTCAAAAAAAAAATTAGTAAGGGTGAGTGCTGGCTGTCTTTCTCAAGGTGGTAATTGCAAGCTTTTAGATTAGCCGTTTTTGGAAATAATTTCAGTTCACATCATAATCCATTGATAGTTTCCCTGTTACTTCTTTCATTTGTGATTAGTAAGGTCTCTTCAAAATTTCCCATCTTCACGAAAATGACAGCGTTTTGCTGGGTAGTCCTAGCAAGGAATATTTTGACCACAACTTTTTCCAACACAAATGAATCAATAAAGGCCAATCAGTTGGATTATTTTTACCAATTTTTTGTACAATTTTGTTGCAATTTTGTGCACAATTGCTGGTTTTTTGTGTTTAGGCATACCAAACGCAATAAACTTTCTCGACCGAGGCAGTAATAACGATCAGTTTTTCATACATATTTGACAAAATTTTTCAATATGTCAATATATTTTGGAAATGGCACGAAACTACTATCAACAGTCTCCATAGCTCTGCCTCCTCCTTCCCTTCCAATTTCTTTGTCAATAGAATCATCAAAAAGTTAATAAACGCCTCATAAGCTGTCTTTTCAAGATTCAGTTTGCTAAAAAACAGTTTGTCAATCAGGGACGTAGGAAGCAGCTCAAACTTGCGGGCACACGACGCCTCAAGGGCACTTTTTCCTTTAGAAAAAAAGGGTCATTTTCTAAAAATAGAGCGGAAACTCCTCTGTTCATTGCAAAATCTTGGGGGGTACGTGCGCCCAGTACCTGGGCACCCGGATCCTACGTCTATGTTGTCAATGGTATGAACTTTGAGGGGACCTGGAGGGACTTTCCGTTTACCTTTATGTATGCGTCAAAAGGATGTCCTCCGGAGAAATGCGGCGTATTGGAATATGCTTTGGAAATCGCAGCCAGAATGTAACTTTAATTGCAAGTGTCACGACGAACAGTTCTATTCTTGACCTGGAGGATGATACGATAAAAAGATTGAGCAAGTAGTAACAAATTATTCGACGAATTCAAGTAATTGAAATGCTGACAAATCAATTTTAGCGACAAGTCCAAGAGTTATGTATTGACAAATCCATGTGAGACAATCGATTGTATCTATTTGAGGAAAAATCAGAAATCAATTGAAATTTTTTGATGAAACAATCCTTCGAAGTAAAGCAAAAGTGGAGAAAAAATGCGTTCCTCGATTCTTTGCTTAGGATTGGTTCCTTCTTGAAAGAAAATGTTGCAAATTAAAAATAAAAAAGTGCTCCTCAATTCTTTGTTTGTTTAGGATTGGCTCCTTCTTGAAAGAAGATGTCGCAAATCAAAGTGATTACCATCGTGTCCTTGGCTGTATGTATCTGCTCACATGCATTCCTAACAGATGAAAATGCACCTATATCATCGCTGTCAATTAAGGTTAATAGTCCTTATGCGAGCAAAGGATTTCCAGTAAGCGAAACTAAAGAAAGGAATATTCAGGCATCTGATGAGTACAATCGAATTCAAGGACAACCAGCAGGAGGTCAGAGAAATTTGAACGATGAAGGAGCACCTTCACCCAGCAGAATCAAAAGAGGTTTTTGGTTCCAAGGCTCTTCATCACGAAGAAGGAGTATTTCATTACGGAGCCGACGACGTTCTTCATTGAGGAGTAGAAGTTACTCATCACGGAGGCGCAGTATTTTATTCAGAAGGAGCAGAACTTCATCAGGGAGCCAAAGTTTTGGTTCACGTCAGTCCAAAGGAAAACAATCAAGTCGCTCGTCTGGAAAGAAAAGTGGAGGTAAAAAAGGCATAGGAAGTCCACATATTGACTTTACTGGTGAATGGAGAGAGAAACATCGACACCCAAAAGCGGAAGGATCTGCCAGCGTTAGATTTGCAGGATCGACTGGAGAACATGGTGTAGAGGGAAAGATAACTCTCCCTTCTGGAAAGATATCTGGTCATGGCTTGGCTGCTGAGGGTGATCTTAGCGTGAAGGCAGGAATCACTAATAAAGATAAACATTTCAAAGCGGGCATTGAGGGCCCTAGTGCCAATGTGCATATTGGCCCCGTTGCATTGGGAATCGGTATGGGTGGTGGAGTAGAGGTGTCTGGTAATATAAAAAAAGGAATTGGAGCTAAAGCTTCGACTCCTGTTGGAACTTACGGCGGAAAAGTTGGCTGTATCACAGAAATATGTGTTGGAGCTTGTATTTCTGGCAAGTTTTGTTAACTAGGATTTGAAAACTGGGGAAATTTAGCCTTATAATAGATTCGTTAAATCTTTTGACTCTTTCATTCATATTTCAGTTTACAAAGGAAGGTGACATTTTACTCTAGTGGTTAATGTTCAAGGACATTCGAAGCGCAGATACTCTTAGCAAATCGCTTAAGTATTTGTAACGTAAAACTAATTATAATATACCATTTGCAATTTACTATCCATTGTCTGATATCTACTGTCTACGACTTACAACTAGAAGCAACAAATCGTTAGTAAGTGCACGTGTCCCTTTTAAATTTTGGCAGAAACGTGCTTCACTGCTTCGCAATATTGCCACAATTTTGACCAAAAATGAGATATGCAGAGACTGGGATGGTTTTTCATCCTGACGAGAAATCCATTATTGGGGAGAAACAAGAATCATGTTTCAAAATAGAGGACTGAGAACACATTTTTGTCAGGCGCGCAACTAGGAATTTTACGGGGCAGGGGTCCAAATCAGAAAAAGGGCATACTATCATTTCAAAGTAGTGATGTCGTCTATGTCAGTTTTTAAAATCAGAAGGTGAGGGCAGAAATCAAGGATATTTTCAAATGTTCGCATCTGTAAATGTTATCTTTCAATGCAGTACAGAAGATGGGGGGGGCTCAGGAGCTAGCCCCAGGAAATTTTCTTAAATCTCACCCTCTAGATCGCCGGAGAATGGCCATTGTAAGAAATTATCAAATCTTAAAGAGATTGTAAAAACCCGCCAAGGAGAGACAAGTTACATTGAAAAGGCGCCTCATGCACACTTTCTATAAAAAAAACTATGCTCTGAGCCAACCCTGTAACGGTTGGGCTAATACTTATATCGGTTGAGAAAAGAAAAGCAGTGTCCATTGAAAGGCCACTGCTTCCTGAATTACAGGAGGTAGAGGACGACATTATTGGCAGAAAGATCTTTTAATGGTAGACATGTTCATATATTTTAAGGATATACCTGAGTGCAGTTGGCCACTGCATTCTGAAATCGTGAGGTACTTCTAAGAAAACTCCTTGAAAGGTTCAAGAAACCTTAAAAATTGGCCTAAAATGACGACCAAAGTTTCCAATAATTTCTGTTTCATAGTGACTGCTTCAATAAGTATTGGCCAATGACTATGCTGTTATGCTTTAATACTGCCACAGGGATAGCACGTGCCTGAGCTTGTAGATCCATAGCTTGTATCGTAGAAAATTCGGGCCCGAGTTTCTTCTGCCCGCTTTGAAAGTTTCTTGAAGGGAAGGGGGCTTTTCTGAGGAAACTTCGGAATGAAGTTGCCGGTTTCAATCAAGTAAAATGTCACCTATTAAGTGAAATATCCGCCAATATCATTGTCTTGATAACCAACGAGCAGTGGTCTTTCAAACGGAGATTGTTTTTTACTCACTCAGTAATAACAGTTTCTTGTAGCGGCTTCTCTCAAAAATGAGTCGTGTCTTTTAGCATGTGACGTGAGAGTACAAATTTTCAGCCGTAATCAATCCTCAATGTACTGATAATTTCGTAACGAATGGTGCAATTCAAGCACAGAGAATTCTCAAACTAACTTCATGATCTTTGCAATTCAAGAAAGCATTCAACAAATTTTGATACTTGATCGCATAGAAACCGAGAAAGTAAAGATCAAGAATGCTTCAACTTCACAAAATTTTCCCCTTAAAAGGGCACTTTTGTCCTTTTGGAAAAAAGGGCAGGAGTCTGGACCCCCAGGACCCCCCTAGTTGCGCGCCTTTTTGTGATTTTCTATAGGAGACCCCCAGGGGCGGATCCAGCCCAAAAATAGATTTTCGCACATTGAGTGCCGGGCGCGGGCAAAATAGGGGTTAGGGACCGGGGCCCCAGGAAAAAATTTTTGTGACGACACCCTTCAAACTGTCGAACAACGCCCCTTTTCTCGAAATGTCAAGGAAACGCTCTATCGAACGAGGAGGGTCTCTCCTCAACAATGCTTGATTTCTAACTTGGTTACCAGCAAGAGGGTCAAGATTGCAACCGACTCACCGAAAATAACATTTCAAATTTTGGTCCAACTGATCTCGTACTTCGATAACTTCAAGCGAACAATGACTGTTTGCCAATTATTATTATTTATTATTAACACTTTATTTTACAATGTTGGCATAAAAAAAAGGTATAAAATAGCTACACATGCATAAAAATATTTACAAGTATAGCTAATAAAAGCCAACTAATTCAGATAGCAAAAACAGAATGGATAGAAAATATCATGTTGAACAAACCTAAAACCTAAAACTTATATAAAACCTAAAAGTGGTATGAAATTTCGGCAGAGCCTACATTGGCATTGGCACTCATTTCCTTTCCAAGCTTTGATTTTGGTCTTAAATTCAATCAAGTTAGTTGAGTGTCTAATTGAAACTGGAAGTGTACACCATAACTGTGGACCCCTATATCGAACAGTTTCTGAGCCATACATTACTGATCTCACTCTTGGTAAGTTAAAATCGCGATCATTTCTGAGGCTATACTGGTTGGTTTGTGGACAAAATATTTCTTTCATAAAAGGAGGATTTAAGCCATGCTTTGTTTTGAACATTTCTATCATTAATACTTGTAAGCTCTTCTGGTGAACAGATACACTGTTATCATGTCCTAAGAGATCTTCAAAACTAGACTCCTGATCTCTATACGTTATTCTAAGGGCTCGCTCGTGCAGTTTGTTGATTTTAGTATTTAGTTTCCTACTATGGAACATCCATGCCAAAGGACAGTATTGAAACTGGCTATTTATGAATGATGCCATCAACATCCTTAATTTAGCTTGGTCCATATAGTGTGCAATGCGTGACAGAGCATAGAGTTTGTTGCTGACCTTTTGACATAGATTACTTACATGTTGCTCAAATGTAAGTTTGCTGTCTAAGGTAACTCCTAGCAATTTTTCTTCAGTACTATTAGCAATAGTAGAGCTGCCAATTTTAACCGAAACAGAATCACTACTCATATTTCCAAACGTTAATAGATGACATTTGTCTTCATTGAGCTTCATATAGTTGTCAGAGAACCATTTGATTGCATGGGCGGAATCTATTTCTAACCTAGCAACAACATTATCAGTATCAATGTCACAAGCAAATAAAGTTGTGTCGTCGGCATAATTGCATACATCAGTATTATTTAAGGAAAGAAGCAAATCGTTGATATATATATTGAAGAGAAGAGGTCCAAGGACAGATCCTTGAGGCACTCCTAAAGTCAGTCGCTTCCATGAGCTAAAAGACCCATTGACCTTGACCCTTTGTTGTCTGTTATGTAAGTAACTATAAATTAGAGACAATGCATCGTGACTAAAGCCGTAGGCATGCAATTTGGCTATAAGGAGATCATGTCTCAGGCAGTCAAAAGCCTTAGAAAGATCCATCATGATAGCACCAACTTTCCCACCTACGTCAATACAAAGTTTAGTTTTTTCCAAAAAACGCACTAAGGCTTGTTGAGTGTTATATCCTTTGCGAAATCCACATAATAGTATGGACAAATACGGTTCTATGTGTTCTTCCACTTGTTTGACTAGAAGCCTCTCGAAGACTTTTGAAACAGTTGGCAGAACACTAATTGGCCTGTAGTTTTTCTTAACTGTACTTTCTTTTTGTTTATGAAGTGAGGATACGTCTGCACACTTAAGCTCATCAGGAAAAGTGGAGCTTCCAATGCAATTATTAAATATTTCCCGTAAAGGTTCGGAACATATATCAGAATTATTCTTAAGAATCTTTGGCGGTATATTCTTGAAGGTTGTGGCCTTCTTGGGATTGAGCCTTTTGATTTCAGTTTCCATTTCCTCCAATGAAACAGGGTTGAAAGTGAATGATTCTACATTCAAAAAGTGGCTCTTAATTTTTAGTATGCTGGGATGATTAGAGTATCTTTGTACCGACTTTTCGATTGGATCTAATATGCCCTCAGTGTCTGAAATATTCTCATTATTCTCTTTTATACCAAGGGACTCTGTTACCGTTACAAAGAAACGATTGAAAATCTCTGCAACTTCAATATCATCAGATATAATCTCATCATCTTCGACTAAAACTATCTTGTTATTGCTCTGACATTTGTCAGACAGAGCAGGCTTCACTGTTTTCCAGAATTTCCTATTATCGGTGACCAAATTGATATCTAACTTACCGTAGTAGTCTTTTTTAGCTTGCCTGAAAAGCTTAACGCAACGGTTACGTTGTTTACGATAGTTGTTCCAATTCTCAGCCGTCCTAGATTTGTTATGTTTATTTCTAAGTCTAGAACGCAACATAATTGCTTTGCGTAAAGCTCTCGTCATGAATGGGGCATGGTTTGCACGTACATATTTCTTTTTAGTAGGGGCATGCTTATCTAACACTTCGTTGAATACATCTTGAAATGAAACATAGTCAGTAGGGTTGGAATTACTCATAGCCTCACAAAGATCTCGTTTGAAGTCTGATTCGTTGAAATTTTTGTAACTTCTATAGTTTATGACTGATGGACCTATCTTCTGATATTTTGTTTTTAAAACGGTAAGAATCATTTTATGAAAATCAGAGAGCCCTGTTTCGATCGTTGTTGTACTGTGGACACTTCTGTCACGGTTGGTCAAAATAAGGTCAATGCATTTAGGGTTCTCCGACTTGAAACAAGTTGGTTCTCTAACCATGCTCTTAAGACTATACAAATCTAGAAAGTTCTTTAATTCCCCCTCATTTACGGTCATGTTAAAATCACCAAGAATAATGAAATTCTCAAATTCTCCACTATATTTGTCAAGTGCCCTCCCTAAGTTATCTAGGAAAATCTCTTCTGACTGGGTTGGTGGACGATACACACTAAGCAGAACCCATTTCTTTTTATTCAAATTGACTTCTAAAGAGATACATTCTATCCCTTCCGCAAATGTGAAAGAGTCAAGTTGATGGGCGACAATGCCATTTCGAATGTAAACTAGCAAGCCCCCACCATCCTTGGTTCTATCCAAGCGGAGAGGGACAGAGTAGCCATCAATAACAAACTGCTGTTTTGGAAATGAAGAGTCGATTTTAGTTTCGGAAATCATAAGGATATCAATGTTTTGAGAATTTATTTCTGAAAGTGCATCTAATTTGTTTCTAATTGAGTTGATATTAAGATATCCGATTATCAGTCGGCCTAAGTTTTTTAAACGTAGTGATTTCAGAGCAGTTTTTGCATCAATGTTATCGTTTTGAAGCGGGTCCGTGGGATTTACCGAATTCCGCCGTGGATCACTTTCCAGTCAATAATGTCCTAGAACTTTCAAAAAGTTATTTGCTAAAATACGTGTCCCCTCTGGATTAAGATGCAGTTTACTTCTGTTTAAATGAGAAAGAGGCTTAATATTGTCGTTATCGATGAATGGCAGGTTGTTTCCTTTGCAAAGCTCCTTAAGATGACGGTTGACATCAGTGACCTTCCCATTCCATTGATCACCTCGCTGCACAAGGCTCGAGACATAAATTGTATTCTTGCTTGTTTTCATAGCACTTGCAAGATCCAGAATTTCAGTTGCAATTTCCTCCGGAGACTGTGAACTTCTGATATCGTTCGTGCCACAGTGCAAAATAATTTTTTTTGGGTTTCGTTGCATCGTGGGAATAGCATGGCTATTCATATGATCAACTGTCGCTCCAGAGTAGCTTTGAACTTTTATCTTTTCTTCACCATTAGTTGCCTCTGTCATTTTAAACCCTTTAATATCTTTGACTATCGAGTCTCCAATGATTTCAGTGAATTCCTTTGGGACTGCATCATTCCTTGTCGTGGCATCATTTTTCCTCTTTATATTCCCTTGCTCCAAATTCCTTGTCACAGTTTGTTTTCCCCTGATAGTAGCAGGTCGATTGTCAGGTTGTTTTGAAATACTGAATGGCGCCTCGTTGGGCCCGACCGCATCTCCCACAGACAACGCAGGGAAGTCCAACTCCCCACCCCCGATCGCACCAAACCGATTCATGTGGACAAAACCAACATCATGTGAGGTAAGTGATGCCACATTTTTTGCTTTACCAGTATGCTTTTGCTGTGGGTATCTAAATTTAACTTCTTTTGAGTATGTTGGGATGTTGGGGGAAACAAGGTCTTCATCGTCATCGCTCCAAATCGACCGTGGCAATTTTGGCTTCGAAGTATCTACATGTTTAACACTCTGCAGGATCAGTTCTTTTTTCTTCAGTTCTTTCCTCAAGGCTTCGTTTTCATCCTTTAAAAGGGCAATTTCTTTTCTCAAAACCTTTTCTGTATCAACACCCGTTGGTTCACTCTTTAACTCAAATTTCTCTTCCATAGCAATTTTGAGGGATTCGACAGTCCTCTGCAGCTTAATGAATTCAGTATACGGCGTAAATTCACCGGCACCATTGCAGCTAATTAACCTCAAATTGGTTCCGTTATCAATTTTTCCGGAGTCAAGAACAAAGTACGAGTCTTCTCCATTTTTAGCTCGATTTTCTATCAGCTTGGCCTCCTCCAGTCGCTTCAGGGCACTGGTCACGCCTTTACGTTGAGCTCCGATGCTTTTCTTTTCGAGGAGTGCCATGATAGTATCTTCGCGTGGTCTTTTCTTCTTTTCCTTTATTTCAATGATTGCCTTCATAATCTCGATACCAATGTCCATATTTTCATTTCTTATATTGTCAGTTTCTTCTGCCATGCTCCTTGGGCTTCTTGGGCTTCTTGGGCTTCGATGGGCCTATGCGGCTGCACGCCTCGATCAGTAAATTTTACTTCCAATAAAATCTAAGCCTTTCGCACTTTCAAATCAAGCCAAATACATGCAAATACAAATTAATAATACATTCAAAGAACCTTTAAACCAATGTGCAAAAAAGATAGCCTCTTGTATCTATTTGCGTGTTGAACTTCGAGGAGCATCACTTAGGCCTGGCCTCCACATGCAACAAAAGCCAATGGTAATGCACATAATACAGCTAGCAATATGTACTCTTCAAATATAGCACTGATGTCTCCGTTAAAAGTACGGATTAAGAAGACCATTTGTATTTGTAAGAACGCTTTCGAATCATCGAAATTGGTCTAGTGTGACCCTGCAATGAATCTTAGATCTACTAGCTAAAAACTGGCCAGAAAACATAATATATACAAAAAAGTTTGGAAAATAACTCGAAAACTGCTGAAGCCAAACTCACTCTGTCTGGATTTTGCCATCTTTTTTGAAAACAACATTACCAAATTATAACTTATCGCACAAGACAAGGGATCCACTGAAAGATCTTGGAAACAAAATCTCACAACGCAATTCTTAACCCCTCATAAGAAACTCGGACTCTCATATTTCCAAAAAGTGAAGGGATTCCGGTATGTTTTTACTTTATCCTCACTTCTTTCTACCTGAGTATCATATTACTCAGCAAAGTGTCAAATCAATAGTTAATAAAATCATTCGGATATATTCGTGTATCAGCTTGTTGCCATCCTCCCCCCCCCCCGTCCCCCTCCTTCTTGTGACTTACAGTAATTTCTGTCCCCTTTCTGTCATACTCCGTGAAATCTTGAACTTTGCCTAATTATCGACTCCAGTTGCTTTCAAGGAACCTGTTTAAAGAAATTCAGCGATGTTCCCTCGAAGCCCTTGGGTGCTTACAACCAAATTACCTCAGAAAATTTCGCATCTTGTTGACGAAGATGCGTTTCCTTTCTCTTCAACAAAAATCCACAAAAAGTTCGTGATAAGGGATCAGTCGTTATAAATGCCGGGTCCAATCGCCGATGATCGCCGATGTTCTTTTTTTCATGGGAAATTGTTTCCATTCATTCATTTTAAATCATTTATACAGGGTAAAAACATTCAGTTTATAGGGAAAAAACTGTTTTACAAAGTAACATTCATTTCTACAGAAAAGAACATGAAAAGTATTGGGTCATAACCCTCTCTGCAGTTTTATTTTGAAATTTGATAGCGACGGAGACAGTTTGATTTGGCGATCTAAACTATCCCAAACAGTCGCCCCTCGAGTGGATTGGTAAAGTGCGAGCTACGAATTACGAGTTAAGGGTGTGTTGTGTGTTTGATCGGTGCCAATTCTGAAAACGGTAGACTTGGAAGACTCGGAATTTGTGTTTGATTGTCTACAAATTCTGAAAACGGCAGGTTTGGCAGGTTTGGAAGGCCTGCCGAACCTTCTGCCCCAACAGGCGGAAGGTTTGGCAGACTTTCAAGAGATTCTCGTTTTCATTTGAGAAACTTTGAAAACGAGGCAAATTTGCTCGTGCTGCTTTATGGTAATTGGTATGGTAACCAGACTCGTCTTCGTGTTTTTCAACTGGAGACCTCATTTTCGCCAGGCTTAATCTGAAATCTGCTGTTTTGAAGAAGTTTGTGTTGATTGGGCACTGTGTTTCCGTCTCTGCGATGTCTACAGTTTTCAGAAGTTGGTAGGTTTGGAACTATCAATCAAACACGTCCTAAGAGTTGCAAATTGCCAGTTGCTCCTGTTTTGTGAGTTGCGAGTTAGTAATGAAAAGTGCGAAGTTGTACATTTAAAATGCGAGTTGCGTGTTCTTAACAACCTCTAATTTCCATAGTTTGTAGCTAAAAAACTGCGATTTTTTGGACAGCCTTTATAAAATCAGAGATTTACGGAAAAGTTTCTTAATGTTCATCATATCGAATTTCAGAATTTAGCATAATTCCCAAAGGGCCGCTTGAAATCATACAAGCAAATCATTTTCTTTGATATTATATGAGCTGGTTGCATACTTTATGTCCAAACAATCTGCAACACATAACCAAGACAATCTCTTTACTACGAATTGACCTCTAATCTCTTCTTACCCTGGGTACCAGGGCTCCAAATTAAAGATGGAAGGAAAATTGGGAAGAGGGAGAGAGAGAAGGAACTTCTTTACTTTTTTCCTTTTTTTGGCTCTGGTCTGGTACCAAAGATAATGGGGGAATGGGCTGGTACCCAGGGTAATCTCTTCAAGGAGTTTCTTACTTTTCAGGATGACCAGTATAATTTCTTATGAGCGCAATTTTTTGAATGCAGTAAATGCAACAAATTACGCTGAAACTACTTCGGACAGGATGACAACAATACCTCAAAATTTGGAAAGCAAAAGGTTCATACATGATTCACTGCAATTTTTGAGCTGAATAATTAACATGGACGTGCGCAAGTCATCTTGCACGACAAGGAATTCTCCTTTGATTTTCTTTCAAGACAACTTTTAAGCAAGTTGTTCTTGTCTTTTGTCCTTCGGCGTTTCGGCGATGGTCGATGGTCGCCGGTGAGATCACCGATAAATAAGACACAAATAAAACAGCAACGACAACAAAGGCTCTTCGGAGCTACGGAGGAGCAAGGACAGTCACTATGGAAACGACAACAAGCATTGATTTTCCTTGAGTAAAGATGGCGAAAGCTGGCAAGGATCCCACATCGATCAATTACGTCCATCAAAATAAAATTCTTTGCGAAACTATAAAGAAAGTACAGAGGAATCAAAAGCTCTACACTAACTACAGTATAAATCCATTTAAAAAGAGTAAGTATCTGGGATCAATATGGGCCTGTGTATGAAAACCAGCATCACTTGCAAGGCAGCAGAACACGCATGGCACAGCCGTCACACGGTGCACAAAGAATGCCTTTGTATTGGCTTCATTATATTTTGGGAGTAGGGTCTATTATTTCCATTATTGTGGGGGCAGGGAACGGCCTAATCATACAAAGTTATACATTTTCGGAATCGCCATTAAATTTCCAATTCATTGGTGTCCATTGTAATGATGAAGGCCAGCTCAAAAAATATTTATGAGCAAAAGTGTATCCAAACGATGGAAGAAACTCGAATTCCGTGCAAATTTCATCGAAACTGGCAAATCAAAGCGTCGCAACAAAATGGATTTATCCTATTTGTAAGTCGTTGATTCTGAATAAATTATACACATGGAGGAAGCAGCCGTGCCGTCACACCGTTCAGGCCGTTGTTCACCGTTCACACGCTCTCTGCTTTGTCCTTTGGTTTCTTCCATTTTGAGAAGTCTAGATTATCAAACTGGCATCCTTATTATCACCTGTTGTTTAATGGTAAGGTGAGGAGTCTGGAGGTCTCATGTCAAAACAAAGTTTCATTGGTTTCGACGGTTTTTCAGATCTACTGCAAGTGGACATTTGAAGGACATAAATAGCTATTTTAAAGGTGTTGCAAGATTTTGTAGGTTGCCATCTGAAAGTATGTTAAAATAGACTTGTAGGCAAAAACTGAGAGAATTTGCAGCCACCTAGACAAAAGAGTTTTGTGAAAAAGTTGTTGATCACTTAAGATATAGCATCAGTTAAGATATAACTACATTAAGAAAGAGGTGGGATAGGCAATTTTGTCTTCATATATTTGAACTTGAATTAGTCATGGCTAAATATTCAATATGAATATATGTAGGGTGACCATGAAACCTGAACAAAATAAGATATCTTGCAGAAGTACATTTTCTGGGCCTTGTAGATGCATGGCTGCCTATGGTCAAAATTAGAAGGACATTTGAGAACATCACCTGAATGCATTTGTCATGCATATTTGGAATGACCCCTTTTTGATATTTTCAGAACTTGCACTGCTACAGTCAGAAATGGTCTAGAAATCCATTCATATGAAACAAATGATGAGAAGTGGGAGGCTCAGTTTCTTCAAAAATTAATTGGATTGAACAAGCTAAGAAATTTTAATTTACAGCTTTGATCTTTGTCCAACTGATGTCACTCAGAAGAATTTGACTGTACACAGTATTATTACCTGACTGGATTTTCAAAAACGAGGCAGTACAGAATCCCGCCATTCCTATTGGCTAATCATACATTTCCCGCGGGTTTCTCTTAGCTTTGTATAGTACGATACAAGGATGCATTTTTGTCACCACAGCAACTGCTGTGGGCCTAGGCCTGTGAGATTAGCAGTGAACTCAATCAACATGATTGTAACAAAATGTGTTTGATGAAATGTGAGTCAAGATTGGAAGATGTCAGGTAATAAAACTCATACTAACCGGTTTTGTGTTGTACAGGAAAATATGAAGACCTCGGGCTTTATATTTTCCTGTACAACACAGAACCGGTTAGTATGTGCATAATAATAAATGTATTGCTACATCACGTTAGCATCCTGCTAAGTAATTTGGGAGCCCTTCTGACACATCTACTGTAACTTCACTCTACACTTCTGGCATTTGTGATATAAGAAACTTAAATGCAGTCTGGATTTTTTTGGTAGCAAAAGGATCCCAGAAACTAACCTCCATCCCCTGTACGTATGTTGAGTGGAAGTCAAGCTGTTAGTCATCTACCACTGTCTAACCAAAGATTGTAGCTGGATCACCTATGCCATTTATGTGTAACTTTGCCATGCCTCACATGGCCATGCAGCAGTTCATAAGTAGTCCATATATGTATAGCTCAGAAAAATAAAGGATTGTCACCCATGAAGTAAACATCCATGAACAGGTACCCCACAAGATGGATGATATATTTGAAAGGCTTCTAAAAAATGAAATCGTATATATGTTGTGTGCTTTTTCATGAAAGAATTATGTAACAATGGGAGCCAGCAATTAAAATTTCTCAAATTTATCACATTTTTGGTCTCAGAGTTTCTTAAAAGTTTCTTAAAGGGAATTAACATAGTTAAAAGCTGGTGCAGGCCAGGTCAAAGATATAATCTATTGTACTTGACAACTTAGACACACTCTGTTTCATTGTGTAGCTAAAGAAATAATGGATTTGTGGGCGTTTCTTTGGCCTATTTATAGCAGCTACAAGATATAGCTATGTCTGCTCTCTTTAAAGGGAGTGTCCAATGGTAAATAGGCTTCTCTATGAAAAGAACAAAGAAGATGAGCAAACACAGTATAGTCTCTTTAGCTATCGATTATTAAAGGCAGTCTGTCACGCATTTGATTGGGTGATAATGACAATACAAAAAATAGGAAATTTGAATGGCTGATAATCCTCTGACTTTCTACGGCCATAAAAAGTCAAGAAGATTAGCCCTCCTTTGTTTCAAATTTACAGATTCAAAAAGAAATCCGTTGTGTTGATCTCTGATTGTAGCGGCCAATCAGATACGTGACAGACTGCCTTTAACAACACGTGTGGGCCATCAATTTCAATGGGTTATTTTCAGATTTTTCTGTTCTGTGCAAATGCAGGCTTATAGCCTTGCACAATCCCTTTAAGGGTTCCATAAAAATTTCCATGTTTACCTAAGAAGTTCTTTACATATTTGAATATCTCAAAACAGTTTTTGAAGCATTTCCAGTGTCAGACATTATATTAGGTATTTGCAAACTAATATGATGCTGGAAACGTGGTGAAAATAAGATAAAAGATGCCAACAAAGCTGTAACTAACATGACAATTTTTCATTGCAGTGTACACGTTAACAGGGAAGCCAAATTCTACCCATGATTCAGCAGATGGAGTAGCAGATGGTAAATTCTTTTGATAAAGTAGTATTCTCGCTTGCAGTTACGGTAAGGAATAATGTTGAACACTCCCAACAGCAAGACTTTGACAACCAAATTTTGCTTTCTGGTAAATTTCTTCACATCTTGAATAGAATTGACACCTAGCTTTTGTAGCAAAGGAATTGGATAGAAGTGTTACATTTGTTTTGGATCTTGACTGCGGATAGTCACTTTGAAATGCTTCTCTAAATCCCCGCAAATTATTCAAATAACTACAATTTCCTACACCAAAAAGGCTCCTCCTAGAACCCTGCTGGTGCACATTAAACCCATTTGAAGTTTTACATACTAGATATAACTGTTTCAAATGGAAGGAAACAAAAAACAACACTGAATTGCACAATTTAATGCTTCCTTGAAACAAGATGGAGATCAAAAAATGGATTTTGAAAGAAGACACTAATTTTTGCAAATATTTATCACTTGATGAAGCTTTCTTGCGAAATTCAAATATAGATCTATTGTAAAAAAAAACCATTAAAATCTGTTCCTACAGATTCAGTAAGTAGGACCGTCCCAATGGAAGTTGTGGAGAAAGGGTTAAACCTAAAATTTGCCAACAAATGCTTGGTCATGATACATCTTCTGTTATTTGATAGTCATCTTTAGAAACATGCATATTTTGGTCTTCTTTTATCTTCTTTCTCCTGGAAGCAAAAGTAAGCATTTGGAGTATGTTAACAAGAAGAAGTGAAGTTGGAATTGCCCAAGACTTGGGCAAGTCCAAAGTCATGGGCAAGTCCAAGGTGAAGTCAGACTCACGAGCATTGTCGCACGTACTTCTTTCGCTTTCTGGTTAAACAACTAACTAACCGATTTCCTGCAACCTTGCCAATTTCTGCAACTTATCTATCTAAATTTTATCAAAGCCACAAGAAAGCGCAAGATTTCAACACTTCATGGCAGTTCTATCGACTCTGATCTTCTCTGCAGACCAATCGATTGACAATTCTGTCATTCGTCTTGCCACAAAAAATTACTTCGTTGCTAGACTGTCACTGTTTTATAGGCTATTTCCTTTCCCTTTAATGCCGAGTCCATGAAATTAGCGTCAGCATTGTTGATAGAAAGGAGTTCTATCTTTGACAAAAGATTTAGGCACCGCATTGTGAGAGAGGCGAGCAAAAAATTACTTATGTGCAATAGTAAGATCAGCCTAAATGTAGCAACAACTGTAATTTGCAGTCTTACATCAATACTATTGGGAATAATAGCTGAATTGGGGTTTCCCACCTTTAGCTAGGAATTTGCCCACAAATGATAGGCTGCATACAGACTAAAGTTTCCACTGCATAGCACAAATAAATGCTGATTTGAGCTTGATTTGCCGACAGCCACTTTTCCAGGGATGTCACACCCCTACACCCCGCTATCGCGATAGCCGTGTCAGCTATTTATCAGAGTAGCTTTAAGAATCGAATCATTGAACGGGTGAGCCAGAAACAATTCCCTCTGAAATTTTAATCAAAAGCTGCAAGATAGCAGCATTTTTGTACCTTTTCTCGCATTTTATGGCTACCGGAATTTTTTCCCAAATTCAATTCAACGAAAATTTTTCCCTGCAAAATGTCAGCGAAATGGACCGAAGCAATTGATCAAATCGTAAGAAAAGCCCCTCATTCAGAGCGATCACCAACGGCAAGCATTTTACGTTTCTCAAAAGTTATGAGAAATGCGTTTTCAAACAAATACTGAGGATTTTCAATACCATATCAATGAGTGTCGAGACGATATATCTCACATGTGACAATAGGCATGCTCTTGACTGGTGACAACTATGTAGCAGATCAAACCCGCAGCGGTACAGTGTGAACGTATCCTTAGAGGCTTATGTAACGGGTCTATCTTGTAATGCTTCATACATATTATTGAATCATTCTTTAATTTGTAGATGCATTCATAAAAACAATCAAACAAGCTCATCAAACTCCAGTTGAAAAGTTCCCATTTCCACAAACTGAATCTCAAGAGATTGGATGGATGTCAAAACCTTTAGTGAGTATTATTTTTCGACATTATTAATGCACAAATAGATAGTCTTGGGGACAAGGGGATACCTTACTACATTTACAGTCTTTATGCCGAGTGAATTCAAAGGGACACATAGAGGATGCTGATAGCTTTAAGACAGAACAGATTTTGGTACTTACGTCAACTTAAATTTGAAGATGTTGCGGCGCAGTGGTGTGATTCTCTGACTTTGCAGCCAGGACAGTCAGGCGGAGTTGGTTTGATCCCAGGTAGGGTCCCATCACTTGGGCGTCATTACAAGGTGTCGTGGAATCGATTAGGTCTGCTCTACTTTTGCGATTCCAGCGCTTGGCGCTGAAAAATGCAACTGCACCTTCACCTTCAATTGTCGAGGTAGCCATCACAAGATCATATTTCCGTAGAACTTTAGTATTTGGGCTTAAGTTACTATGTAATTAACTATGCAAGACAGGCTTGAAAAGCTATACTGGGAGACAAATGATAAATGGATCGCTTCCAGTGCACGAACCAAGCAGTTTTTAAGTTGAAAATTGAAAGTAAAAATTGGATCATAAGTATTGGATCATAAGATCCCTTTGGAACCTTCAAAAACCAAACTTCAAACCAAAAGCTTTGCAAAATCCACTTACATAGATTAGTTGGCATTTCATTTCGAGAATTGACTGTAATCAGAACACAATGCATTATGTATCGGGAAACGCTCATAGTTATAGGGATCTTGCTTCGCTTTCCAGGAACGACGAAAGCGCCTTCTTTTTTCCCCATCTGCATTGTATTCTCTACCACAATTTTCCCATAAGTGGATGAGAGTCTGCATCTGTTTTCAACG
Organism: Aurelia sp. 4 Dawson et al 2005; assembly: GCA_964019985.1. Lineage (NCBI taxonomy): Eukaryota > Metazoa > Cnidaria > Scyphozoa > Semaeostomeae > Ulmaridae > Aurelia > Aurelia sp. 4 Dawson et al 2005. The sequence goes on along the minus strand of OZ026496.1, from coordinate 22,445,757 downwards.
GGGTAATTAAAAAAGTGTTTTGGTCACAGAAAAGTTCAATTCTAATTCAGCACTCAGATCCATCTGTTTGTTCTTAAACAAGAGCTTCCCAAAAATGATTGCCGTAAATCTGCGATGATCACTTCCATTAAAGTTTTCATTGATCAGGAGAGTGGTTCTCAGGAATCCTGAACGATAGTCAATTGACTATGGCTAAACACAGACTTCATCTTCTTTCCAAATGAAAGCGTTAATTTGATGGTAAGCTTTGCATTTCACAGGGAAAAAAACCAAACCAAACATTTCATATCTCATACGGATGTAAGTGGAATTTTTGATAGTTGTTCTTTAGTGGCTTGGGTGAACCCAGCAAACAAACTGCATACAATAATGGACACGTGCCGAAAAACGACGGTACTTATCCATATTTTTACAATTTGGTGACAGAGCTCCCATATGGGTTTTATGGAAATCAAACCTTAAAAGAATAGTGACGGTTCTTTTTTGCGCAATTACTGGCTTTAAGTCTAAGTGTACGGCAGGTGAAGGTGAAGGTGAATCTGCGTTTGTCAGCGCCAACCGCTGGGATCGCAAAAACATAGTATACCTGATCGAGTCCACAACCCCTTGTCATGACGCTCGGGTGGTACGATCCAACCGGGTATCAAACCGTTCTAGCTTCTGACTGTTCAACTTCAAAGTCAAAGGATTACACCACTGCGCCACAAACGGGCAAATCACAAAAACCTGATAATCCTGGTTCATTACAGAAAAACTATGGTTATCAATTTTTGTAAACTAGGTTTATGACGATAACTCGTTTATCAACAGATAAACTGAGATTTTCATCATTTCTATCAGTCTTGCGCGTCATGGAGAATCATATTCCATTGACAGTTTTGATCAATGTGCCAATGTAAATGAAAGTTTATTGTCCATTCCACATAGGACTCATAAAACAAGATCATCAAATTCAATAATAGTGATTATAATAATGAGGTTCTCTTTGATAAACTAAGTTTATCACTTTCATAAAGCAAGTTTGTCAAAGAAAAGCTGATAATCTTTGTTTATCAGTGGATCAACCGAGATTTATTGTCATCAGCCTAGTTTATCAAAGTGATAATCCTAGGTTCTCAGTGACAATCTAGGATTATCAGCATTTTGTGTTTCTGGCCTACCATGAATCTGTTTCACTTATTTTCATAGCTTGATGGAAGCAGAGATGATCCACGACTGCACCATCCCAGAGCAAATAGTGAAATAACAAAATACATGGATGCATCTTGGAAACAAAAAGAACAGTCTGAAAACTTCAATTGACTACTCTCCTTAGCTTTATCACCATTATATCTGCTTCTCTTAGCTTTATATAACGTTAATTATTGGTTTAATGTGTCAGCAATGTAAATAGGTTGATAGTTTTCTGTTTTTTTGTGAATGATATGTATTGGCAAAGTTGCAAAATATGGTTTTTATTTCCTGACATACTATATTTCTTTGGATCGTTTGTTTATTTTATTACATGGACAAAAACACAACCATGTTCAGGTACATCATCATCATTATTATCACCATTATCACCTACGGAACAATAGAATGTGTAACCGTTCCGCAGTACCCACACACATGGAGAAAGTTTCATTGCAACACCATAAAGTTTGGGCTGTCTATTTCCTCTTCTGCCTTCAGTCTCCATCATCAGTATTTGCTTCACTCTGCTATTAGTATTCATTCTATGCTTATGCGTAAACTACCTAAGGCCAGCATGCAAGTCAAATCTGTCAATGGGGCACAGGGAAACCCACAAATTTTCCGAACTTTTTGAACGAAAATATGGCAAAATGGATATTCGACCAATAGAGATACAGAGCTGGTTTTACCAAGAATCAACTATGCAGGCCCCACTCCATATTTTGCATTTTGCATTTGGTTAAAATCTCGCCACAGATCGGCGTTACATCGTATTTCATTCCTCCAAAATTTGGCCTTTGTTCAAGAAGTTTCAGGAATGCTGTAAATGATATAAAATTTTCAAAAATCACATCTTACCGGACTTTTGTCCAGTAACAAGGTCAAAATATTTGTCTGGACGATTTCCGGAAAGTCCTTGACGAGATAGATTACCATTACTAGATGATTAATAGATTACCAATGTTGGAAGATAGATTACCATTACTAGATGATTAATAGATTACCAATGTTGGAAGATAGATTACCATTACTAGATGATTAATAGATTACCAATGTTGGAAGATAGATTACCATTACTAGATGATTAATAGATTACCAATGTTGGAAGATAGATTACCATTACTAGATGATTAATAGATTACCAATGTTGGAAGATAGATTACCATTACTAGATGATTAATAGATTACCAATGTTGGAAGATAGATTACCATTACTAGATGATTAATAGATTACCAATGTTGGAAGATAGATTACCATTACTAGATGATTAATAGATTACCAATGTTGGAAGATAGATTACCATTACTAGATGATTAATAGATTACCAATGTTGGAAGATAGATTACCATTACTAGATGATTAATAGATTACCAATGTTGGAAGATAGATTACCATTACTAGATGATTAATAGATTACCAATGTTGGAAGATAGATTACCATTACTAGATGATTAATAGATTACCAATGTTGGAAGATAGATTACCATTACTAGATGATTAATAGATTACCAATGTTGGAAGATAGATTACCATTACTAGATGATTAATAGATTACCAATGTTGGAAGATAGATTACCATTACTAGATGATTAATAGATTACCAATGTTGGAAGATAGATTACCATTACTAGATGATTAATAGATTACCAATGTTGGAAGATAGATTACCATTACTAGATGATTAATAGATTACCAATGTTGGAAGATAGATTACCATTACTAGATGATTAATAGATTACCAATGTTGGAAGATAGATTACCATTAATGAGAGTATCAACTTGTGAGAAATCTTCTGCTTACAGGGGGCCAACGCAGCGTTTACAAGGGACCTTTTGGAGCCGTTCCGTATAGAACTGATTGGAACTGCTTGCAACTGTTCCCACTGTATCGCGTTTACACGGGATCGGTTCCAAAAGGTTCCAAGGGCTTTGTTAAATCGTAAATATTTTGCAAAACAAAGACGACGGTATGTCTTTTGTTTTTCGAAACAAAGATGAAAATTCTTTTAATTCCATCGTTTAAGATTACTTTTGTTTATTTGAGTGCTTAAACAATTAATAGCAGCATCATTTCCTGGCCATTCCCGTTTGGAATCGTTCCACCCGTTTTACATGAGACCTTCCTGGGTACGGTTCCAAATAGGATCAACTTCGCAAGTGGACCAATTAGGGTACGGCTAGCAGTTCCATTTGGAACGGTTCCAGCGGGTCCCGTGTAAACGCAAGACCTAAACGTACCCTTTTGGGCATGATTCCAAGTGGAACCGGTCCCGTGTAAACGATGCCTAAGGTGTGGAGTGACCTAGTTTGTGGTGTCAAAGCGTCCTCATCCATCCACATGTTCGAAGAAAATAAAAGCCAAACTATAACTTGTTTCGTTATTCGTTTTTGTTGTCGTTACTGTCTAAGATCATAGTAATTGGGACAATATTTTATATTTCTTTACCATCAATTTTTTTAGCATGACTATGTGTAAAATAGCACATACTGGGTGAGTCGGGAGGAAGAATTCCCGCTTGAAAGGCGATTCCTCCCTGAAGATCAATGCCTTGACATTGAATAATACAATCTTGTTTTATTGTCAATACGTACAAAAAGGTTGTGTGATTTACTCGGCTTCAATTGCTCATTCTCTCCCATGGATATGGGAGATTTTCTGCAGAAATTTCTTTTAAGAAACTAGCAAAGATGTGTGAGAACTATGAAAAAATTTCGTTGGTTCTCCCTCCTAACAATTATAGAACAATTATGCATTAGTGTATTTTGTCCCCTTGCAAAAATGAAATCCCCCTGATTGCCAAGTTATTCATAGTTATGAATATACCAAGGAGGGAGGGGTTACCATCAGGGGGTTATCCCAGGAAGACAGCACGCGCTGAAACGTGCACAAGTCATCGCTGCAAGGCCAGTGAAGAGCAGAAATGCTAGGGAAATTTTCGATCATGATTTTGGTCATGTTTTCAAGGTGTCTTGAAAATGCTTTCTTTGGACAAGTCTTCGTAATTTAAGGACGGGGTGGCTGCCACTAGGGCAAATGACTCAGTAGTCAGTATGTTAAAAAATACCACTCAGTGGCAGATCAAAGCCAGGTAGATCTCAGCCACGTGGATTGGAACATGTCTACCATTACATCATATCAGATATTTGCGAATTTCATCACCTTGATACCAAGGGAGCCGTAACCTTTCAAACAGGGATTCTGTTCATAGGCTCACCCTGCAAAAATAGAGTGGATTACGAAGGATGAAAATAAAGTAAAAAATTAAATGGTCCTCTTCTATGAGTCAAGCGATAACAAGTCCTTTCGCTGTTACTGAGGATGTGTAACAATGATGAGTTGGTGCTGTGCTGCCAAATATGTTTTTGGCCACATGACAATAAAAATCTTTAAAATGCGTCTTCGCCAGAAGAGTTTCAGTACTGCACTCACATGAACACGAAATTTAAATGACGTGTATTCCTCACTTAGAAACTTTCATGAACATGTAATTTACGAATCGGAGGAGCTAAATGATTTTGATGATTTTGATAACTTTCCTTGAAAAAAGTAAAATCCTTGTCAAAATGTCATCGCAAGGATCAAAGCAGTGTTATTCGAATAGAAGATCAACAGCTAAGTTTCATACAGATTTGGGGAAGATTGGGGCCGGAGAATATATCTTACATCTGGTATTAAAGAAGTTCGAAGCTACAGTTAAGGCGCTACAATTACAGGATTACAGTGATTGCATTCAGTTAAAATTTTTTCTTCCTTACTTCTTTTGCTTTCATCGCCTCTTTGATTTTACTTGTTGTCTTCTATTTTTGCCAAGTCGCTTTGGCTTTCCCTTGCCACTCTGAAAATGAATATAAACACAATCAATACCATAATGCCAGTCAGGATTCAAAATCTTTCTAAAACATTTGCGGCAGAGCTGCGCGAAGGACATGCGAAGCATCATTATTTACCACCCTCGAGCACTGAATAATCATCCCTCCGCTTACTAATATTTGAAAAATCTTCCAAGAGCCACTTTTATTCCACCCCCCCCCCAACTAATTCCTGAGCAATGCAAATAAAACTGAACATAATTTCTGCATAAATATAAAATAGTATTTTACAAATAAAACGACAATTTTCAATTTTCCCAACATCCCCTAGATTGTTCCAACCCCCAATTATCATTTTATCGAACCATTTCCAAACACCCGATTATTCTACCCCTTCTCTTTATTCACTACTCGCGAGTAGGAAACTTTCACTTCGAGGAATGAGATTTCACGCCGGGTTTCACACAGTCCGGTATGTAGCACATCTGTCGTCATGCACTCATTTCACTGTAAATATGACACGATTTCACTTGTGTGGTTGAGGATCCCTTTATTCATTCATCTTCATTTCATTCATTTAATGCTATTTATCCACGATATCCATTCGAAAAAGAAAACCTAATTACAATTCAAATTTCCTAAGGTTACTCTCAATTATTAAATACATTGCCTGATCTTCCATGGATTCTTGCGAGGCTGATTTCCGTTAGCTTAAAAGGTGAGATTTTAGTTTTTTTTAATCGTGCGATGGAATCGGTATCTCTAATGGACTGTGGGAGATTGTTTCAATCGAAGTGGTTACAATGCCAACTGTCAGGAACCAAATACATAGTGGTCTTCAGATCCCTTAATTGGGACATGCCTACATATATGAAAGACAGGTTCACGAGAGCGAACAACTCTGCTGTTCATTCTCTTCGAAACGCTGAAGTCAATGTCAGGTCGCCATTATCGAAATCGGCATGGGGGGGGGGGCAGAAATGCTTCGCGTACCGAAGCGCCACACTTTGGAACAGTCTTGGCACTGAAGTCAGAAATTCTTCAGCCCTAAGATCTTCTAAAAAGAAGAAGCAAACAACATCAACAATTCGTTTTTCTTTTGCTTAATTATGATGAGATTTAATCAGTTGGATTACATAACAAAATTTGAATTCATTATAAATTACGACTTATTATGTTAAGATTTTAGCATGGCCCCTTGTAAATCAATTATTCTCACTAAGACACTACCAGGGATAAAAAAGATCAATCAACTCAATCAAATAAATCAAATCAAATCAATCGATCAATCTACTTCACAGCCAGCTAGGTTGATCCCTGGGGAGCAAAAGGCTGTGTATACTTCGACGCTAATGCACAGGGATTGAGCTAATTAAAATATAAAACTAAAACAATGCATGAATGAGAAAATGATATGTAACTTTCTCATTTACAGCAACATACAGATGCATTTCACTTCCCTCGAGACTAATAAAGGAACTTTTACGAATTATGAGGATCATATACGCAATTGCTTTTATAAAGATGTTATCCTCAGCTCTTCAAAGGAATGATACTCTCTTCCGCGAGGATTCTTCTTTTTTTCCTTTATTAGCTCCGTAGTTCCGTGGTTCACGGTTCCGTTGTCCAGAAATCTCACGGTGGATAGTAGGGGAACGAAATAAAAAACGAGAGACGAGATTGTTTTGATCGATGGCTTTACGCCTCTTTCACGCACCAAGTCTAAGTTAAAGAACTTTTGAAAATCAAATTTTATCTGTATTTACATTGCTCAGACAAAAAGAACAAAAAACCAAAAAAATACTATGGCTTTTCAGGTATCAAACAAAATTTGATTAATTTCAATATTTCACACATTTTTTCCATAACGAATTTTCAAACATCTGAAGTTCTTTTTGGTTAACCTGGTATATTTTTTGCTATGCTCAGAACAATACAAGAAAGACACTCTTCTCTGTATCTGAAGTTACTTATTTAATTTCGGTCAAGCCAGAGGGGTATAGAAGATAGAGAAGTATAGTGTAAAACATATTAGAATGTATGGAAAAAATAATTGTCTTTACCTTATTTTTATTTCGAGGTGCTTTACTATGAATGGATGACTTGAATCCACTCATGTCCGATGCAGTGTTTGATGTGTTCATCTTCATTCTCTTCTTTTTACCACCAAACCCATATTTCTGATCCTGTAAGGAAGCAATGCAAACTGACTTCGCTGGATCATTCGAGTGTGATTCCTGGGCCTTAAGGACTGGTTGCTTGGTGTTTTACCATGTTAAAAGTCTTTTCAATCTCACATTTCACTAAAATTCTTGAATTTTGTGGCTCGTAGTAACTCTTGAAAATCAGGAAGGAAAAATCATTAAAAAAATTATCATAAAGTTGACTAAAGACTATAGCTAAAGCTCGATTCAATTCAATTGTTTCTTTCAATTCGCATCAAAGTGCTTATATATTTTATGTTATCTACTTGTTTATCTTTTTATGTTAGCACTACACGCAGCAAGAGAATTTTTTTGATCATATAGCTAAAGTTGCTAATTGACAAAAATATACAAATAATATTACAGTGAAGATATAAGATAAAACACAAACCTAAATCAGGATAAAGTATTTTACCTAATCTACAGCTGCAGGCATGTTTTTTCAGCTGTGGTGGTAGTGTTTCCCATAACATGTTCCTCTTAAATTTGACTGTATCGATTCCAAGGTAGGTTGTTTTCGCCTTTGGTGGTTGCAGTTTATCAGAACAGCTTAGGTTGTATGGCATTTCTTTTTCCTCGAAAATTTGCTACATAAAGCTGGGATTTCGATTACACTTTGTTTTATAGATCTCCATCATGAGCAACTGCAAGTTCCTCTGATGAACTGTTACCGAATTATCCATTTCGAGCAATTTTTCAAAAGTAGGAACATGGTCCTTGTATACGATTCTCAGGGCTCTTTCACGTATCATAAATATCTTCTTATTCAAATTTCTATCATGAAACATCCATATGAGAGAGCAATACCTAAATTGGGACATCGCGAATGTTTTCATCATCAGTTTTAGTATCTCGGACTCCATTAAGATTGAAATGCGCGCAAGAGTAGTGTGAAGTAGTTTTTAGGTAAAGTAATTTGGAAATTATGCATTGTAAAGTTTTAGAAGAAAAACTGTATCAAGAATGAAACAACAATATGGGTTGAGTTACAACTCCTCAGCAGCAGTTATATGCATGGGACATAAATTCTTGGGAAACCATTTAACAGTAGTAAAATATGTGCTACCTTCTTCTTCCTCTTCAAGGATTTACTGAAATAAAAGACAGTGAAAGATCCATTAAATCTAAGAACAACAACGCATAAGAAGCTGGTTCATGGCTTCTTTGAAATGTATTTTCATCTTGAATTCCAAAACACAAATTCTTTGCTTGATAAATTTTTACGGGGTCCGAAGCCAACTGAAATGGGTAATAACTCATGACGAAACTGTAAATAAAATTTATCTGAACTAAATGTACGGAATCTTAATCAGTCATCTGGCACCTTGAGCCAACCTGTACTTATTCTGTAATTGAAATATTTCAAGTTGAAACGCATATATTGGCTACAAAAATATTAGAAGGTAAGCGGCTTTGTGGATGTTTTCATGATTTTAGAGAAAAAAATCATTCTGACCGCATTTTATGATATTCTGGTTGAAATTCAATAACTTTGATAAATTGCTAGAAGAAATTGACGTGGACTAAAGGAACTTCAGCATGTTTGAGAAATTTTACATTTTTCTGATCTTGCCATTCAAGACACATTTTTCATTTCAAACTGCTGTAAATTTTCGTTTAAAAAAATAAACATGACATTTAAAAGAATTCGGAAGCCAGGAATTTCAACCTATCATAGATTCATGTAATTTTCTGACAAAAAATACTACATTTTGGCTAAATTTACTCTCTGGGCCAGCTGTGCCTTAATTCCCACTGGTGTATGAATCAATCATAGCCTTTTCATTATTTTCAATATTCATTCAGTTTGTCAGTTTTGAGAGTGGGAATGCAGATAATACTTACTCAAAGCTTTGTTTATCTCTACCATGGTCAGTTTTTATATTGAACAAATCCTCTGAATCTCCCAATTTGTCCTTTCCTAAAATGGATCCAGTCCACAATTTGTAAATTTAAAGAAGAAAGCTACGTGATAGTACACTTAATCGTACTAGGCAACGTTGATACAGAATTCCTTGTGAATTTCGCCTAAGTGGAAATTGCAGTTTTACGATAAAAATTAGGGAAGCAAGACCGACACCAAAAAGAGTCATATCTGGTATATCATCATTTTCAACAATAATTCAAGTGCCCATTCACCTAAGCATATAAAATTCTAAAAGATATTTCAAAAATACACTATCACTTTGTAAAAGTTTCGACTTTCATCTTCTTCAGTAACTGTTCTTACAAGACTTGGGGACCTACCTAAAAACCTAGATTACAGTAGGGCAACAACAGAAACGACCTAAAAAAGGGACCTGCTTAATACACATGTGTTATAGCTGAAATAGAAAACGTCGGGCCGGAAGTATAAAGAGAAGTAAAGAAAAAGCTGACAGAGAGAAGGGTGGACTTGAAGTGGGAGCCAGATGTGCCGCCATCTCACGGGAAATAAAAGTCATTAACATAAAACTCCAAACAAACAAAATAAGGAAACCCGCTCCAAAAAGTGCGCAATAATAAAGCGATAGAAAACCTAACAAGAAACTCCAACCTCACCCACAGAACCGCCCACCATATTGAGATGCCAACATGACTAGGGGTCTTAGGGGCGAGGCCGAAGAAACCCGCCACGTCCAAACCAAAAAAAAATAAGCAATAAAATAAAAAAAGAATTCAAAAACAACAACAAAATAAGCAAAGCTTGTTACAGAAAGTAAATAATAGAAAAAAGCCTTATGGAGAGGCGAAAAGATTAGGAGTCCACAAGTCTGACATTGAGCCCCTTCGGTGCAAAGCTATCTAACTTAAATTGCCAAAAACCTTCCCGAACTCTAGACTCTCCAAATATCCTATCAGTAACCTGAACCTTAACATCCTCCATGAAACCATGATGTCCTGCTGACTCAAAATGCCTATGAAAATCTGCCTGAGTAACCATTTCCCCTTTCTCAAATCTCCTACAACACGACTTATAACTATTAAACCTACTTCGAAAGGGGGTAAACGTGCTACCAACATACTGCATCCCATATACCTTGTTATATTACTTTTGTTATATTTTTTTAGTTTACTGAATGAATCTTCCGTGTATAAATATGTTAATGAATGAATGAATGAATGAATGAATGAATGAATGAATGAATGAATGAATGAATGAATGAATGAATGAATGAATGAATGAATGAATGAATGAATGTCTTTGTTTTCAATTTAGTTGCAGATCTCTTCTAGGCCTGCAGAGCCACTGGCATTCCAAACTTAGTCTTTGCACACGAGATAAACTAATTCTAAATCTAAGATTACGTTTTGAAAAGTGTGTGACAGGACATTTCCTTCCATCCAAAAGCAGGGCTTTAAAGGTGGATACGAGGGAATGATCCCTGGAAAAAGGATTAGGTCCATGAGATTTTCGGCACCTTCGGCATCGGAGGACTCCTTCTGTGGCCGACCCTGCGGCACAGCCCGGCCCGGTTCTCGATGGGCCTGCGTATTGTAAATGCAACAACTCCTCAAAGGTTTCATCCCTTTTACTATTGTGAGCATTTTGCACAATAGAGGAGCATAAGCTTTATAATTCAGCTGAGATAGTTTTGTCAAGAGAAAATAAATAAACACAACAGACTAATGATCACCTTTTTTTATTCGGTCAACAGCTTGCAGCATTTTCTTCTTTTCTTCCTGTCTCTTTTGCAGTACCTCTTGCTGCACCTATAAAATATTTCAAGCTTAAAAATAAATTGACCCCATTGTAAATGTAATGCAATTCATAATAACAATAGATCAATTTTACAGGGTGAGTCAAAAACAAACGCCCGGCATTTGAAAGGCTACTGCTCCCTGAGCATATAAGCAATGACATTTTGCAATAATTGATTGAATAGGTAATATGTTCAATTAGTTTAGAAAATTTTCTGGCTAAAATCGACCAGTCCGTTTAGACTCTGTAAGCGATATTCTAAAATGAATCCTTTTGAGATACCTTAGAAAAAGTGCAAAAATTACAAGCAAGAATCCCTTATGTATTTACCTCACAGCGATGACTTTCAGCACCCTTCAGGACCTGCTTTCCTTTAGGCGGGTTGAAAGGTCTTAGCCCTAATGAGAATAACTTATTTAGGGAGATTCCATTCTCCCATCAGGAGAAAATACATGAACACATCCAAGAGTCATTTTCGACATGAAGGAGAACAAAGGGAAATCTTGCTTGTTGTTTTCACTCGCTTTTTCAGGTCTTCGAAAGGGGCTTTCTCCAGAAATCTCCTATTTCAACGGGGAGGAATGACCGATTAAAGCCGGGTAGATTACTGGACCTGATTTGACATATCGGGGATGAAACAAGACAGCCTTCAACATCACTGCTTTGATATTCAAGGAGCAGAATTTTTCAAATGCCGGGCGTTTTTATTGACACACCCGGTTTAACATGAGAAATCACGATAAACCGATTGTTTTCCTGGTCTTTAAAGATTCTCTTTGTGTGCTTGTGTTAACAAATAAGGGTGATCATTATTTGTTCTTTCTGAGAAGAAAGGTGCAACTTCGCTTCGACACGTCGTACAAAGTATCCCAAAATGTTCCCCGATTTCAGATTTTACAATTGTAAAAATACATGCATTTCGATCAAAATTCAACTGGGAATATAATCCCCAAATTAGTTCTGAGTGTTTGTGTCATTTCTGCATCTGCACGTATTGATTTTCTTCCAATACTCTCCTGAAATGCAAAAATAACGAAAAATCCAAAAACCAGTTTATCAATAAAATCACTAAGCCTGCAGTTCCACAGAAATTGAGTCCTTTCCACAAATTCCAACTGTTCAGAGCTTGAAGTCCATAGTTGACATTAGAAATACAAGTTTTCTGACTTATCTGCTGAAAGCACACGATTTTGCTTATTTAGAGAGCAAGCACGCCTCCAAAGGCACGGTCCTGTGGTCCACACTTTACATGTTGCCAAGACTTGCATACAAATGTATGAAATTGACAAGCCTTGCATGCTCTTTACAACAACGACGTAATACATAGAATGAACGGAACGAATCATTATCGTTGAATTTTCTCCTTTTTGTACTTTTTAGCTTTCTCGAGCTGCAAAATTTCGGAAAGTCCATATCTGGAAGTCTTTCATCAGCAAACAATCTGCAAAACTTATATACATCCAAGTTAGCCCAAGCAGAAGACTACTTCAATCACTCAATCACTCAAAGATGAAAATTGTTATCTTTCTGGAAATTTTCAAACAGGGAAAGTCATATATATTAGGATACCAGGTACTTCGTACAACATTTTCAATGAATATGGTAGTTTGGGCGTGATATGCTCCGAGAGAGTCCACAAAATGTCAAAATGTAGCCAGCCGATGTTTTGTGAGTCAAACCATCGTTAACTGTTGATTAGTAATTTAAAATCATTAAATTCCTTAAATTTCTTGAATTCATTAAATTCCTTAAATTCTTTAAATTCCTTAAATTCCTTAAATTCATTAAATTCCTTGAAGCTAAACAATTGTCATTGTTTGGGTAACACGTTGACATGGGCAAAAAAATTCAGTTACTTGACCCTTTCATGCACGCAATGAGGTAATGGCTCAGAGAGCCTTGTCACAGAAAAAATCACGCATATCAGGTCCATATAGCTCAGCTAAGTAAGTGTATGCAGTTCTGCTAAAACAGTGTGTTAAAGACTGTCATATAGACATGACATGACATGACATGACATGACATGACATGACATGACTGTCTAACTCATATACATTAGGTCCATATAGCTCAGCTAAGTAAGTGTATGTAGTTCTGCCAAAACACTGTGGCAAAGATTGTCGAATAGATATGACATGACTGTCTAACTCATACACATCAGGTCCATGTAGCCCAGCTAAGTAAGTCATGTATGCACTTCTGCTAAAACTATGTTGCAAAGACTGTCGTGCAGACATGACATGACATGACATGACATGACATGACATGACATGACATGACATGACATGACATGACATGACATGACATGACATGACATGACATGACATGACATCACATGACATCACATGACATGACATCACATGACATCACATGACATGACATGACATGACTGTCTAACTCATACACATCAGGTCCATGTAGCCCAGGTAAGTAAGTCATGTATGCACTTCTGCTAAAACTATGTTGCAAAGACTGTCGTGCAGACATGACATGACATGACATGACATGACATGACATGACATGACGTGACATGACATGACATGACATGACATGACATCACATCACATCACATCACATGACATGACATGACATCACATGACATCACATGACATGACATGACTGTTTAACTCATACACATCAGGTCCATGTAGCCAAGCTAAGTAAAGTCATGTATGCAGTTTTGCTAAAACTATGTGGTAAAGACTGTCGTGTAGACATGACATGACATGACATGACATGACATGACATGACATGACATGACATGACATGACATGACATGACATGACATGACATGACATGACATGACATGACATGACATGACATGAAATGACATGACATGACATGACATGACATGTCATGACATGACATGATATGACATGACTAACTCATACACATCAGGTCCATGTAGCCCGGCTAAGTAAGTCATGTATGCAGTTCTGCTAAACCTATGTGGTAAAGACAGACTGTCATCTAGACATGTAGACATGACATGACATGACATGACATGGCATGACATGACATGACTGTCTGGATATGACTGGCCTAATATGACTGTTCAGCCAAGACAAGACTGTGTAGACACGACTGTCTAGACATGGAATGAGATGAAACAGCCCTTAAACAAAGGCGCTGGCCAACCACTGTTTACAATGAACGGTATAACTAGCAAATGGCTACGTAGTATGAACGGCTAAGGACATGGTATCCCATTGGTAAACATTATGGTAAGATTTCACATCTCAATCTCATCTCTACCCATGTCTTAACAAATTTCCTTGGATTACTCCTACAATACCAATGTATAAATCAAAATTCTCAAGCAAGGCATTTTATCTCTATCAAAAATGCCTAGGCGAGATTGCCGAGACAAAAGTACGTCGACAAGAACCCATCCCTAACCCTAACACAAACCCTAACCCTAGAAAAGACTGCCTAAACAAGACTGCATAGACAAGACCGCAAAGACAAGACCGTCTAGACAAGACCGTCTAGACAAGTTGACCAAATTTCATTATTATTCTAAATGCGATCGTTAAATTCTAGAAAGAAAGGGACACCTTTTGTACCTTCTGCAAAATGTAACAGTTTTCTCACCATGACAATAGGAGCATTCTCATATATCTGCCATGTGCATGGGTCAATGAACATATGTAACAGAGGCAGAGGAAGGATTTTTTCAATCGTTATTACCCCGCTGATATGAACCTGAAAGCCAAAACAATGTGGCAATACAGTACTAAAGGAAGACTCATTGCGATTTCTGAGTATGCTTCAAAGCCCTATGTAGGTTCTAATCGCAAAAAGCTTTCAAAATGATGACCACCTCAGTAGTTTGCAATTTTGGAAAAAAGAGGTTCTAAAACCGATTTGGACCTTGATAAAAGTGAAAGCAAAGAAACTGCCAAGATTTATGGTGTAAAAAAATTTGCCACGGCTTCTCAAATGGTGCAAGTTTCTTCAGTTTACCTTGAATATCATTTGACTTGAATGAGGAATTGCTTTCAAACCATCATAGGAGTTGAATACGAAAAAGCAACTCTCTGTCAGTTGTGTTAACATTCAGTCATTTCACATCCATACATGCTAGCTTTTCAGCCGGAACAAACATTTGCATAGACGGACTTAAAAGGTATAACACATTTGTGAATTTGCAAGATAGATTGGATATAGCTACCTTTTTACCAAATTGTTTCATACGTCGGATCTTTTTCGCTTTTTCTGCATTTTCTCGAGCTTGTTTCTGATATGCAAGTTTTTCCCTGACCTGCAAAAGAAACAATAGCTATGATTTAACGTGAATACAGTCTGAAACCCTGGACGGAGGGCATTTCAATGTGATGAAATTTCAAAATGAAGGGAAACTTACATTTCATTTGGACAGAGCTAACAATAACTCTGATTTGCTCATTTATGAAAGTTTATTAATTTTGCGTGATGTCCGTCACTTAACTCTCAGAAATCTTCTATTCCCCTAGCTCTGCTTTAGGTATTGTCCTTTGGGAGTACCTCATCATTTATTTTTCACGTAGGATTGGTAAAAAACGCATTTGTTGGTAGTGTATTGCCTTTATCGATATCAATATAGCTTCTTGCTTTTGGAAACTTGATATTCTGATGATGAAGCAAGTTTGCTTTGAAACGTCAACAATAATAAATATGGCCTAGTCTGTTGATATAATTTGTCACTTGGATTCGTCTCACAAGGATTTGTCGTAATATTTACTTGGATTTGTCAAAATTTGAATGGAATACATGAAGATGATTATCGTCGCAATTCTTGCTCTTCGTTTTCTAATCAAGCTACGTTTTCCTCCCAATACCCCGATTTCTATAACTAACATGAAATAACAAATTTGGTAAAACCAGGAGCGACTAAAGGTTAGCGATGATAAGTTCAATGAAAGGCCGAAAATTATTCTCTTGCTAAACTGCGAAATAGCCTGTAGGCCAAGCCAAAGCAGGCAACCTCTCTGTATACTTTTAAGAAAATCACTTAGAAACAGAAAACCTTTTCTTTCGTTCTTAGTTTCAATTAAAACACTATTTTAGATAAGTTTTAAATAATGTAGATAAGGTTTTATAGTTTGATCCTTAGCTCCTTACATTGTATGTTTTAATGCAATAGACGCTTCTATAAGAGGAGCCGCTGAAAACCAGCTTGTTAAGGGCAACCCTCCTTAAAGGAATTAAATATGAAAAATAGTCAATTTGCTACAGGCAAGGAGCAACAACTGGGTTACTCCACTGTGCCTCACAGAACGTTTCTGAATCAAGCAAAATGTTCTTCAATCACAAAATTCTCAATAGATCTGAAGGGCATAAAAAAATATCTGGTAATGCATCACAATGTATGTAGCAAAATTACGTAAAATTGATTCCTTGATTAGTATGCCAATTCCTAGCCTATGTGTAATATAAGTACAAAATATAAAGCAATGGTGTAGTTTAGCCTGCTCTCTCGCAATATTAGTTGATGTTACACCATTTTCTGAGATATAGTCAATTCCACCTCACTGAGGTGGGCAATGTGCTTTTGTCTCAATAGACCCCTTTCACGATGGCGTCAGTTCCTTTGAAATTCTTCCAGGGACATCACTTGCCTCGATTTAATGTGGATCGAGATCTCAAAAGCGCATTGCTCTCAGCGACACATAAATTTTTTGTACGTGTAGTTGCAACACAATGATACGATGTAGATTTCTCGCTGCACATGGAATCACATCTTTTGCCTCGAACTGAATGCTATTGTGAAATGGGTCTATTATCATAGCTCAATTATCATTACCCCTGTGGGGCAGACGACTCCTTCTTCTTTATATTCCATTGAAAAACTACAATCCACAATATTTATCATACAATGAACAAAATACTCTACGATACTACAAAGATGATACCATGAGCAGCAAATTATCTTATCTACCATGTGTTCAAAAATGAAACAAAATGCAAGAACTAAGTACCGTGTAAAGCTACTTCGACCGGTGTGTCCCAAGAAAAAATACAGATTGGATTGGGTCAAGTGATTGGAATTTAGTTTTAATGAACTGACTATCATAATCAACTTGAACATGGGTGCCTTGTCAATTGGTGTTTGCCCTTTGAGAGCGGAGATATCAACCTCGAAAGCTTAAATTTACTGTCGACTCCAAACCGAAGCTTTGGCGTTTTGGTCTTGGCTATTTCTTGAAGAAAAGCAAATAAATAAACAACATCCTTAACAAATGGCAAAAAAACCTTAGATTGCATGATATGACGTTTGCTAGAAGTCACCTATTGCACCACTTCCTAATTTTCCCCTAATTTTAGTTATACCGTAAAAGCTATAATAAACCCCCTCTCAAATAAGCCCCTCCCGTTTAGTCAAAAATGAAATAAGTCCCTCTCTCTATTAAACCCTCCCCCACGATTATGCAAAGTTCTACATCTTTCCACATATTTCCATTTACTTAACGACACAACCTTGCATATTAAGTTTGATATGGTTTGGGATAGAAACTGTGTTGAAGTTACGTATTTGTACTGTAAAATTGTATGTTCATTCCGCAAAATATGGGGCAAAAGAGCTGAAAAGCCACCGAATACATCCTTGCCACTTGATTTTGTGAATGAGCCCCCCCCCCTTCTCTATTAAGCCATCCCTCTGGAAGGTCAAAATTAAATAAGTCCCCCCTGAGGGCTTGATAAAGCTTTTACCGTAAATGTTCATATGCTTCAGGAATTTGCTGAGTCAAACGGCCAAAGCTCTCCAAAGCTCTGGTTCGAATGTGGACTCAAATTTGAGCTCTCAAAATTAATATTTCTTCTCGCAAAGCACCAATGTCAACAAACAAGGACTCTGTCTTCAGTTTAACAGTCAGGGGATACATGAGAGTCATTAGCCATTGATCAAAGATAAATTCACATCACTGGATCCATCCAGATCAGCATACTATTTCAGATTCTTAGAAGAAAGAGAACATTCACAAAAAGGCTCTTGATGGCTGCTTGTCACCCTTGTCACATAGCAGAAATATAACTGAATTCAGGGAAATTGACCGGTTTCGTGGATAAAATGTAAACCTACTTGAAGGATATTTATATCAATTTCGTCACAAAAGCCTTATCACCATACATTAATAGCTGCATTAAAACCTGATTGAAGGACTTACATGTCAAAATCATCGTAAAAATCCAGTGAATCAATGCAATTAAGTTTTTGATTCAAACAGATTTCAGCGAGATCTCTTCATCAAACATCTCAAAAGACGGCCAGGGCAACGAAGGTGTCTTGCATCCTCGGTACCATCATTTGTAAGGAACTTTAGGTTGATAGCATTCCTGAAATAATGCTTGAACTTTTGGCAATTTAGTTTGCTGAGACCGCCCCTTATTGAGATAACCAAAAATAAGATTATGAACAATGTTACAGGAGTTCCGGATTCATTATCAGCATTTGTTGAAATCGCAATCAATTAATTCCTTAGAAAAAATACGACGATGTACTTGAGAGATAATGTGTATAACGTTTCGAGCAATACTCGTCATCAGGTCAACTAACACGCAATACTACCTTTGTTATTCATTTGTTGAAATCGCCTATCTTCTCTTTCTCTTAACTTAGATCAACATCCTACATTAATACAAGGTACTATATGACGCTTCTTACAAACTACTTTACTTTACTACCTATTCAT
This sequence comes from Aurelia sp. 4 Dawson et al 2005, assembly GCA_964019985.1. Classification (NCBI taxonomy): domain Eukaryota; kingdom Metazoa; phylum Cnidaria; class Scyphozoa; order Semaeostomeae; family Ulmaridae; genus Aurelia; species Aurelia sp. 4 Dawson et al 2005. The sequence goes on along the minus strand of OZ026496.1, from coordinate 22,427,214 downwards.
TTATTTGCTCATTTATTTCCACTTTTTTAAGCAAGGTAGCCCCGTCAGTCCTACAGGACTGCTTCTCAGGGGGGACCGTGGCAAACAATTAAAAAAATAAAATAAATTGAATACAAAAAAATTATTTTCTTTTATTCATCCTTTGAAACTGGCAAGGAATGATGCCTGTTTTTTTATATACATTTCACCTAAAAAACTTACAAGAAATATTGCCTAATATCACTACTTATAAACTACTACAAAAATAATGCCATTTGGAGCGAAAAACTACGTCTACCAAATGGTAACATAAAACTGAAAAACATGAAGATAGCACTACACGTAACGACTTGCGAGACAAAGATTACACAGAAACTACACGTAACTGCTAACACATAACTACTACAAAAAAGGAAAGAACGTTTACTTACAAATGACTTATAACTGAGATCTAATTCTAATCAAAACGACCAGTTTCATGAATAACTCGGAGCGTTAAGAGAAGTATATTTTTATTGAGACAATCAGGAAAATCTTTATCACCATACAAATCTGCATTAGAAAGTCGTTTGAAAGATCAGTATGTCCAACTGGTCGTAATAAATCGGAGACTCCAGCGAGGAGATCTCTACGTGGTACTTCCAGAGAAGGGCAGAGCAACAAAAAGTATTACACATTGGGTTTATAGTGTCTCTGAAGTGGTGTTTGAATCTGTGAAAATTCGCCCTAAGTTGGGTAAGATACGATAGTCCTGTTGGATCATGCATTCGAAAGACAGATTTTGGCAAAGGGCAAATTTTAGCCTGTTTTAGGTCATAGTTGAGCTGATTCCATACTTCAGATCCACGAGAAGATATATCTCCTCATTCATTGCTTATTTTCGTCATCAAAGGCAACAAAAGGTCAGTATCAGGTCAGTAAAGGTTTTTGACGCAGCTTTTGAAAAGATATTCTGGAGCAAGACCATTTAACCATTTGTAGATACTACAAGGACGAATGCACAGTGATCCAGAACGCGCAAATTTTGGAAAAAATTACAGAATATCGGAAAAATTAAATTTAATCAAAACATCAATGGTGATACATGGTCTTAAAGAGGATACCTTAAGGATCAGAATAAAGCAAAAAGTAGACTTTTGTGACTTCTGAGTCCCGAGATATTTGCTTGCAAAGTTGCATGAAACTGACATTTTTTACTTTTCAAGTAATTTTTGGTAGATTTCTACTGAATGCTCATTAAAAGAACAAATTCATTTGCTAAGATCTCTGCTTAGGGTTATCCGATTTTAGCTCTGTTTGTTTTAATTGATAGAACTACATGTCAGCTTACAAAGAAGTCAGTCACAGGCTCTTCTGGGACGCATTTTTTGTTTTCTTGTTATTTATCGTATGTGCACTTATTTTCCTGAAATTGACACCAAAAATACGCAATTTAAAATTAAAAGTATGAAATAAAAAAATTAAGGAAAAAGATGTCTGCCAAACCTAGATTTTATTAAAGAAGAACATTTCAGCAGGTATTCTGCTAAAGCAACCATTCAGGATCGTGCAGGGAACAAAATTATGTTACTTTGAATGTGTCCACTACTATTTTTTTACGACATTGGACCCCCATTATTTTGATGTTCATCTTCACACAAACGCAAACCCTGTAACCCAAACTTAAAATATACAATCCTGAAGGGTTTATCCTTTTTGACAAGTGTTCTGACATAAGTGAGAGAAAATTTGAATTCACTGGCTCCTCCGCAGAGGCCTTTTGTAGTTTTTTAGTTAAACCCTTTTAAGCCTTGAGACTCCTATCTGTATACAATTGAAAAAAACATTGTAAAAATGATATATTTAGTGCTCTTTCGACTCGTATTGATAGAAATGATCGATACAAAGTTTTAGATGTCATCAGCAATGGCTCCTCAAAACCGGTAGAGTTGGAACTGCGAAGTTTCGTCCTTTTGACAGCATAAGAACTCATTTTATGGCAATTACTGAAGTATGATGATCAGCTAGCAGACAAAAAATCAGAAATAACATTTTCCACATAATATTGCTTTGTCCTGAAGCTGGATGCCTACAAAATGTTCCTGATGTACATTTTTAAGGCTAAATTGCATATTCAGACCATGCTTTCCCAGGGCTTGAGACAGTTCAACTAAAGCCACAAAAGTCCTCTGCGGAGGAGGCGGTGAATTCATAAAACTTTATCTCAGTTATGACAGAACAATTTTTTGAAAGGACAAGACCATTCAGGACTGTATATTTGAAGTCTGGTTGCAGGATTTGCGTTTGTCTGAAGGTGAAAATCAAAATAATGGGGGATCAAAAGTAGCAAAAAAATGGTAGTGGACACATTACAAATAACATAACTTTGTCCCCTGCACGATCCTGAATGACTGCTTTGGCAGACAACCTGCTAAAATGTACTTCTTTGATAAAATCTAAGTTTGACAGACATCTGTTTCCTTAATTTCTTTATTTTATACTTTTAATTTCAAATTACGCATTTTTGGTGTCAATTTCAGGAAAAAAAAGTGAACACATGATAAATAACAAGAAAACAAAAAATGCAAACCAGAAGAAGCTGTGAATGACTCCTCTGTAAGCTGACATGTAGTTCTATCAATTAAAACAAGCAGGGCTAAAATCGGATATCCCTCGGTAGAAATCTTAGCAAATGAATTTATTGCTGTAATGAGCATCTGAGAAATCTACCAAAAATTACATGAAAAGAAAACAATGTCAATTTCATCCAACTTTGCAAGCAAATATCTCCGGAATCAAAGGTCAGAAAGTCAACTTTTTGCTTTATTTTGATCCTTAAGGTAATCTCTTTAAGGCCATATATAACGATTAATGTTTTGATTAAATTTGATTTTTCCGGTATTGTGTATTTCTTATCTTCAGATGGACCACAGTGGGACATTTTTGTCAGAATGCTGATAACTTCAGCTCCAGCAATTGCAAATGCTAGGAAGCATCCTTTGAGAAAAGAGCAAAAGTAAACAGTTGTTTTCTCCGTAGCAAGTCATGAAGAATCAATAATAAAGGCAATGTACATTCTACTGAAGCTGGAAATGATTTGGAAGTTGGAATGTGTCGCTGATTTCTGATTTAGCGTTGGGTTTTGTGAAAAATATCTGTTGTCCTGTTGGTTACTCGTCCTCGATGAACAACGCCGGAGAAAGCTTTAGCAGGCTGAGGGTCAGGAAGTTTTTAAAAATTTTGGTCGATACGTTTACAGTATTTCAAATTCAATAGCTGACCCAATATCTAAGAAATCTTTTGATATCTTTTTTCATATTCAGCGTTAAAGTTGCAAATTAACTACTTCTAGGACTAAATTTCTGAAAAATAGTAATCGATTTCTTTCAAAATATTTGGAATTCTTCCCTAGAGTACCTTGTAAAATCATCATACATCGATTTGAAATCGTAGACACCTTTTGAAATAATCATAAAACTTGATTTATCGATTCTTTGGTAGTTTCTCAAAATTGAGAGAAAGTACTGACAAAGACTACACATTTTGAAAACTTTATGAAAATTTTTTGGGTACGTTTCTGTACGGAATCTTTGGTCAATATGTACAAAATACTTCAAATGTAATAGCGAAACCAATAGCTAAGACATCTTTTGACATCTATTTTTTATTTTCAGCGTCAAAGTTGAAAAGGAACGATTTTAGGCCTAAATTTATGAAAAATAGTATAGTCTGAACTTTGCAAAGATTTGCCTTGATGACATGTATTAACGAACACGGTTTCCAGGAGAGTATCGATGGACTCTGCTGGCTTTTAGATAAAAAAAGATTTTGCAAATCGGATAAGTACGTGTGATGCAGCAGCATTTTGAAGTTTGTTCTGCTTAGTAAACAATGGTCAATTTCTTCCTAAAATTGATCAGATATGATGCAATACAATTTCCTGAAAGTTTGACAAATTTTTTCTCCGGAACGAATGGCTCGATTCGTTTCAAATTTTTTGCATAATGGTGGAAAATTCCTTCTTAACATCAGAAAAATAAAATGAAATCATATTTCAAACTTGAATTTTGGGTATTTTTTCCAACCCTGGATCACTGTGGAATGCTACGGACAGCAAAAGTCTATGAAACTCTGCAGTATTAACATACAAAAGTAATAATAGAAATGGCATACTAAGTCTATCTCGAGATTGACGTCATTAATTATTCGAAACGAAGCAAATGCCATTCGGTCACTGCAGGCAATCTTTCAAACGATTTTACAAGGAACTTCTTATGATATGATGATCAAGACCATGTCAATGGCCCATGCCCCATGTTATTTCTCTATTCGTCGAAGATTTTAGTATCAAAATTAATGGCCCAAACAGAAATATACTCCAACTGACCACACGTTTCATCCACACAACTGGTCGGTTTGACTAAGATCATTTAAACGTCAGTCATATGCAATATAAACACTAAGTCCTGTGAACTAAATTTTCTTTTCGTATGTAAATTCTGTATCAAATAGATTTATCTTTCCAAAAATAAAACAAACAATTTGCATCTGACATTATTTATGTTATTACAGGCACAGCCTTACATCTAACGCTAGGCAGACGCCAGTACGATATTCATCGGGTCTGTAATTTTAGCTCATCGTGTGTAGTATTTATAAGGAATTGTGTGCGGTTTAACTGCTTTATATAACGCCATAGTGTAGTCAGTCTTTTGCGCCTCATCGTATCGTTATTGTAGAATTATAAAGTAGTTTGTAAGTATTGTAATTTGTAATACTGTATACTGGAAAATTTTCAATGGAATATGAAAAAATCTTCTTGGGTCATGAATCCTAGACCCCTCCTTAAAGAAGCACAATCAATTTGCCTTAGATGTGTCCGCTTTAGGCTGTGCTCACACTTTAAGTGCTTGTTTTTGCGTGCATGCTTTGCACGCGTACGTGCAATTTTGTTTGCCTTTTTCCGTTTGGTTTCACATGTCCCTTGGATACCATCTAGCACATCACTTTTCTACTCGGAATTAAAAGGTAAACATCCATCTCGCTTGCACGCACATGTAAGTAATCTGCTTGCTAAACGACAGCCTTATTCGCACAAGCAAGCTTCTTTCCGCATCTAAATATTTCGCACTCCAGACACACTAAGAGGTTAGTATGGCGGAAATCTGCACAAGTACTTACGAAAGATTGTGCAATGTGAACGCAGCCTTAGATAGAGATGATTTAAAACTCTTAAAGACCCATTGCTGACGATGTTCCTTTGTGGCTCACAAATTAACTTCGCATGAGATCATAGTCGTTTCTGGCCTATGTTATTTGTCTTGCTTTTCATTCAGTGCAAAATGATCATGGTTGGCAATTAACCTTTAATGAATGGTGTACACAAACCTTATGCATGTGGGCATCTGTCTTTACCATTTCTGCAAAATAATCTTCTGGGCGTTCAGTTGGTATTCCAAGGTCCCTTAACTTTTCTAACGACTGTTTTACTGCTACTTGGGCCTGACAATAGCTGTGGAAAATGAAAACCTGTGTTAGATACTCTGCTGTTGCTGATTTTGTTGTTGTTGTTGTTGTTGTACATTTATTTTACATCGATTGAGTAAAGTAGTTTGCTGTAAAAGCAAATGAAATTATCAATTTTTGTTGTTTATACGATATTAATGTTAAATCAACAGGTATTGCAGTTGCACGTGGGACCATCCCATGTAGTTATCAAGCTTTTAAAAGTGATAAGGTTATCCGCCGATTTTAGCTTCTCTCGTAAGCAGTTCAAAATCTGTGGTCCTAAGGACATGAGAATGTCTGTGCCAAAAGTAACCTGATTTGGCGTACAATGAGTAAGATTATTAGGATTTCGCAATGAATAGTTAGAGGTTCTAATTTGAAAAATATTTTTTCATGAAGGATAGATTCAGATCATTTAAAGTTTTAAAATTTCTAAAGAAAGGGATCTAAGTCGGGAAACACGCATCGTAGATCGTTGCGACTTCAGTAGCAGATCATTATACGAACTGACATGATCATTATGAAGAAATCTAAGTGTCTAATCTAGTTTATCTAGTTAATCTAATCTAAAAAAACATCTTTTCTAGTTTATTCGTGGATTTTGCTGAACAGAAATGCCACACTAAAGGACAGTAATTAAAATTTGGATAAAAAAAGCCCTGAACCAGGACTTTTCTCTCTTCGAAAGCAATATATGATCGAAGCCTCTTTAGAACATTTAGTTGAGCTTTTCGGCAAAGCTCTGAAATATGTGGATCAAAATACTTAAAGAAAAAGCTTTAGACCATTTACATGGCAAACTTATACTTGAGTAAATGGTAGGTATTTGTATTTGCTAAACATAGATCATACATGTTTCTTTGGAGGGAAGGGGGTGACTTGAATAATCCTTAGTGCAGGGTTGTGCCACTTTTCAGCGGCCTTTTTGCCTTACACAAATCCGCATCTTTTAGGGAAGTTTTAAAATGTCTTGACTCAGAAGATAGGGAGATCATACTAATGGGTGATACCAACGGTGACTTCAAAAGCAGCAAAAATCCAAACGCAAAAAAACTAAGGCAGCTGTACTCTGAATATCAATTACAACAAATGATTACTGATTACACAAGGGTCGCAGTTACCACTGATGAAACTGGTAAACACTGTACCAGTAAATCACTTATAGACAATTTTTCTACCAATAGAGCAAAGTATATTGTAAAATCCGGTGTCGTGCAGTTGGGAATGGTAGACCATTATATGATCTATGCTGTACGTAAGGTAAATGCATGGAGGCTCAAAAGAAGTAGTCCAGAAACGATTGAGTTCCGTGCTCTTAGAAACTATTGTAAGGAGGATTTCCTAAAGGACCTGCAAATGATAGAATGGGCTTCTACCTTAGAATCAAAGAGTGACAATCCAAGCGAGATGGCCAGGACATTTCACCAAATCTTTGAGCATCTACTTAATTTTCATGCCCCTCTTAAAAAAAGGAAGATAAGAAACGAGTACGCTCCGTGGATTACCTCTGATATTAAAAGGGGAATGGAAGAACGTGACAGAATGAAAAAATTGGCTTCGAAAGACCCAAACCTATGGCCGAAATATAAGATTCTCCGTCATAAGGTAACTAATAGAATTCGTCTTTCAGTGACGAATTATTACCAGGAACTTGTCAGCAAAAACAAAAATGACCCGAAAAAAATGTGGAAAACTATTGATAAAATTACTACACAAGACCTCGGGTACCACAGCGATTTCTGAACTAAAAGATGGGGACACGATTGTGAAAGGGCAAAACCAGATAGCAGAAAAGCTTAACGAACACTTCGTCAGTATAGGCCCAAAACTTGCAAGTAAACTAGAGTTGAAGCCTGACGATGATCCGATTAAGTATCTGCACCCCACTGATTCTAACGAAAAAATTTCGTTCAAACTGATGAGCGAGGAATCAATGCTTAGGTCCTTGAAGATGCTAAAGAGTGGCAAGGCACTTGGTCCTAATGGTGTCCCAACGAATCTTGTCAAAGACGCTGCGAAATTTATTGCCAAGCCTTTGGCGATGATATTCAACGCTTCTTTGGCTAAGGGAATCGTTCCAGACGTTTGGAAACTTGCAAAAATAATACCAATTTTCAAAACTGGAGCTCGAAATGAGAAAAATCATTACAGGCCAATTTCTGTTCTCTCAGTTTTTGCAAAATTATTTGAAAAAATTGTGCACGATCAGTTATCCGATTTCCTTCTTTCTAATAGGAAACTGACAATGAGCCAATTTGCCTATCGTAAACTGCATTCAACCATCACCTCTCTGATAAGTGTTTCAGATTACTGGTATGAGAACATAGACAAAAATGTCAACTTTGCGCTGTTTCTGGACCTCAAAAAAGCTTTTGATACAGTAGATCATGAAATACTTATCGGAAAGCTGAAAGTATATGGGATTGATGGTTTAGAGCTAGAATAGTTTCGATCTTATCTTAGTTGCCGTCAACAATATTGTGCATTAAACGGCCACAAGTCGAGTTCCCAACAAGCCACATGTGGGATACCCCAGGGATCCTGTCTAGGTCCATGATTATTCATCTTGTACCTTAATGACTTTGAATCTTGCCTAAAATTCTCCAAGGCTAATCTCTATGCAGATGATACAGGAGTTTCATTCTCGTCGAATGAGCTGAGTGATGTGACGAGGAACCTCCAGGCTGAACTGAAAAACATTTCTGAGTGGATGAGAATGAATAAGCTAAGAATACACCCCGAGAAAACCGAGTTCCATAGTTATTGATCACCCTCGACGGCAAAGCAAATTACCAGAGCTACAACCGTTTTATCTGGATAATATTAGAATAAAGCAGGTTCATAAAACGAAGTACCTAGGACTTACTGTTGACGATTAGCTAAGCTGGAACGAACAGTACAAATCTGTGAAAGGGAAAGTAGCGGGTGGTCTGGCATCTCTCGGGAAACTGAAAAACATCTTACCACAATCTCAGCTACTTAATGTGTATCAAGCACTTGTTGAGAGCCATCTAAGGTATGCAAACGTGGTCTGGGGGGCCCTCTCCAATACTAAGCTTAGCAATCTGCAAAGATATCAGGATAGAGCTCTCGATCTGATAGAATCCTCCAAGATAAAAGATGCTTACAATAAGAACATCCTTAATGTAAATCAACTATTGACATTTGACCGAGCGGTCATGACTTTCAAGATTGTCAATCAGCTTTGTCCTGAAGGCCTACAAAATAAGTTCATAGAGAGGTCTGCCTTATCAAAATATAACACAAGGAACGTGAAGGATCTCCATGTGCAAAAACTAAAATTAGAACATACGAAAAAAAGTTTTTTGTACACTGGTCCAAAAGCCTGGAATAGTATCCCACAGCTCATCCGAGACACCGAATCCGTTGTACGATTCAAAAAAGATATGAAATCTCACCTTTTGAGCTGACAGAAAATAGGTTTGCACGAATCCATGGAAGAACAGTACACGAGGGGAGGGGGCGGGGGAAATAAAGTTTGAGCTTATATTGTAAATTATTAATTGTAATTTATTTTTCTTTTGTATCGTATTTAACTGAATGGATGTTGTGCTTAAATAAGATTAAATGAAATGAATGAAAATGAAAATGATAATCTATAGGTATGATTGCTAACAGTACTTAAAGGGAACGTAAGCATATATAAGTGGCTCTGAGCCACAAGACTGAAACTGTCATTCAAATTTCAACCAATCACAATAAACTGTTCGCTATTTCACGTGATCATTTTCAATGCAACCGGCACTGCAACGGGCGATCAGTTGGCCAAGGAAGAAGCTTCCCTGTCAACCCGCCGAGAAGGGCAATTGGATAGAAGTGTTCACTGTTCATTGACTACCATACTGCGGTAGAGCTGGTGGCTGAGGAATTAAATTTCCTCAAGAAATCAATGCGCTTTGAGTTCAGTTACGAATTCCTTAAGCAGATGGTAACATGACAAACACTGCAAATCTCGTTGGACCTAAACGTATATCTTAAAACAGGAGACTCATCTCCAAAGGTAATATATCGGAATCTATGGACAAAGGGCCAATATTCCAGAAAGCATACTGATAATAAAGCACATTCAAACATTAAACAAAGCAGCCGGGCTTAATTTTCAACACAGGATCTATCGCGACATTGATGGCAATGGCAAACAAACAACTCATACCATTGAGTAAGTGAAGCTAAATACCTTTCATTCATTTCATTTCATTTTCATTTCATTTTATTATTCTTTTATCAATATTCTGTTATGTTATTCTTACTGTTATTCTTTGTTATTCTTATTCTTATGTTATTCTTATGTTATTCTTATTCTATTCGGTTATGTTATACTGTTATGTTAAGACCTGTTATTCTTTTTATCATTATTTGACTTCAGAATTGTGGAAGTTAGAAAGAGTGAATCTGGCCCGTCGGGAAGTAACAGTGAACAACAAAATCGAGGTTCTCGTCCCACCACAGATTTGCAGAGCTCACTTCCACGTGCACAGTTACGAATCTGAATTAACCTTGTTCTTATCTCAAGCTAAAAATCGCCTGTAAATATGTAACATATGTACATATGTATATATTTAGGAAGATCGTTTTATGTTAGATTTGTAGGCTTATTTTTATTTCACTTTTGCTTTTGTTTTAGTAGGCTTCACTTAGCTGTAATTTTGCTATTCATTTAAACGCCTACTATAAAGAAATTAATAATAATAATAATAATAATAATAATAATAATAATAATAATAATAATAATAATAATAATAATAATAATAATAATAATAATAATAAAGAAAAAAAAGCACCATCTAAAAATAACAAAAAATTAAACTAAAGAAACACAACTGCAATTTTGCTAAAAACGCTTCGATTTAAAGTCTTCCTCAGTTTACTTACAATCGGGGACAAGCCAGGTTTTATACGTTGTAAACAAAATTAAATTAACATAAAATTTCCATAAAATCAAAATTAGAATACCCTTGATACAACTCGAGTTATGAACATAAAATACATTACAACGTAAACAAAATTAACAGAAACCTAGGCCTGATTCACACTGGGTCTCCCGGGCCACCAGGGCAGCGCAAAAAAACCCGGAAGACAAAGAACTGGAGTTTAAGTCTCTGTCTCTCGGGTCCCCCCGCACGACCCCAACAGACCCAAAAGACCCAGCGCGAACCAGGCTTTAAGATAAAAACAAGAATAAAATACTACAGTTTCCAAACCATAGAGTTACAATAATAATAATACAGCCTATCTTTTTGGTTTCTTTACCCACATGGGATTGAGAGTGTCCTCCGTAGCAGAATCCTAATTTCCAAGGGAACAGAAAAAGAGACGCTAGCCAGTAACCCTCCAAGGCTTTGCTTAATTTGCTAAATCCCGAATAGCCCGATGGGGAATTCCACCCCAACACCATGTGCAATAATAATAATAATAATAATAATAATAATAATAATAATAATAATAATAATAATAATAATAATAATAATAATAATAATAATAATAATAATAATAATAATAATAATAATAATAATAATAATAGTTAATAACAATAATAGCACAGTTGACCAGTTAATCATTGACAGCTGTATTATGGAGGAAGTAAAGACCTACCACAGGAATTTAGCTGTAGCCTTCTATGACTATCAGAAAGCATATGACAAAGTGCATCACGACTGGATGATACGAGTGTATGAGTGGATTGGCATACCAACAGTAGTCATTTCATTGTTGAGAGAGCTGATGAATAAATGGAAAACGAGACTGGAACTCTGGAAAGATGGGGAAAAGTGTGTAAGCAGATTGATACATATAAAGTGCGGATTCTTGCAAGGAGATAGTTACTCACCGGTTGGATTTTGTATCACAGAAATACCTGTTGCTAAGCTTCTTGAACAGAGTAAAGGATATCGAATGGGAGAGCCAGGAAAGAGAGATGTAAGCCGGACACACAGTTTGTTTGTTGATGACCTTAAGGTATATCAGGAATCACACAGTTTATTAAAGGAAATAAATGAAGTTATTGTACAAGCGAGTTTAGATACAGGAGCTTGTTATGGTGTTTCAAAATGTGCAGAAATTGTGTTCGAACGTGGAAAAATGGTGAAAGGTGAAGGATTGCAAGTGTTACAAGAACGGATGAAGACTTTAGAGCCAGATCAGGAGGAGATGTATAAGTTTCTTGGAGTTGAGCAGGCAGATGGTATCAAGACAAAGAAGGTATATGAAAGGATTAAAGTAGAAATGACAAAGAGGCTGAAACTACTAATGAAATCCGAACTAAATGATGAAAACTTGATACAAGCAATTAATTCTAAGATTGTTCCAGTGGCAGCTTATCCAATGAATGTATGCAAAATGACAAAAGGTGAACTGAATGAGCTGGATCAAATTGTTAAAAGGAAATTGAGGAAGAACGACATGTTAGGGAGGCAAGCAAGTGATGAACGATTATATCTAAAGAGAGACCAAGGCGGAAGGGGACTGAAGTCTATGAGAGATGTGTATGCAGAAACAAGAACAAGAGTCGCTTGTTATATGTGCAAGTCAAATAATAAATGGATTCAGGCAGCATGGCATAGAGAAGCAATAAAAGAAACTAACACAATCATTGACGAAGCAGTAAAAGCAATGATGGAAATTGATAAGACATTAGAATTCGTAGAGAATAGTGTAAGGCTAGAGGGAGAAATATTGGAATTAGAATGGAAGCCAACATGGAAGAAAGTGAAGGCAGAATTGAAGAAGGGTGTGGAAAAGAAAAGACAGGATTCTTACGAACAGAAAGAATTACAAAGTTGTATGTATAGACGACAAGAACAGGAATGCCATCTTTGGCTAAAACAAAGATTGACACCAAGAAAGACAGCATCAATAATGACACTGATTGAGCAAATGGTGGAGACAAGTGATGGAAGGTGGCAAGGGGGCTAATGGAAAATGGAAGATGTCGATTATGTGGTGAATTCAATGAAACTGTTGAGCACCTTGTTGCTGGATGTAAAACGATAGCCAACAGTGAGTACTTGGCACGTCACAATAGAGCGTTAATGGTAATGGCTATTGCATGGGCAAAGGAGTACGGGTTGGTAGGAAAAGAAACAAAGTGGTATATGGAAAATTGGCTGAGAGGACAAGTCTTGGAAAACAGTCGTGCCAAGTTAGTCTGGGATTTTGAGTTCAACTTACGTAAAACAACAACATCCAGGAGACCAGATCTGGTATTGGAGGACAAGGAAAGAAATAAGATCTGGATATGCGATATGGCATGTCCGCAGCAGGCAAATATAGCAGCTAAAAGAAATGAGAAAGTGACAAAATATCGACAACTTGCATTTGAATTAAGAGAGAGAAGACCAGGATATGATATAGCTATAATTCCTGTTGTCATTGGTGCTCTTGGTGGCGGTATGAAAGAAGTGTTGCGTGATGTGGAAAGAGTATTTAGCGAACGCTTAGAACGAAAGAAATTAGCTGAGAAAGCAGTAGCAGAGATGCAGAAAACCGTATTAATGGACAGTGAAAGCATGGTTCGAAAAGTACTTTCAGGACTCGTCCAACACGAAGATTAGATATTGACTGTTTTTTTTTGGTATGGAAGGTGTTGCTCATTTTTAGGACCAACAATATTTGATGGTCCTTATTGTTGGCTATTTAACTGTAGCTCTTTTGCTTCAATAATAATAATAATAATAATAATAATAATAATAATAATAATAATAATAATAATAATAATAATAATAATAATAATAATAATAATAATAATAATAATAATAATAATAATAATGATACAAGGGTAAAGACGAAAGAGCTTGAGAAGGTTGAACGTTATCAGGACTTAAAAAGAGAAATTGGTAGGATCTGGGAATGCAGAAATGTATGCGTTGTTCCAATCTTTATAGGGGCGCTGGGTACGTTGAGCAAGAACTTTAGCTCATGGGCAGCAAAGATAGAAGTAGAAGAGAAGATTGACATGATGCAGAAAGCTTGTGTGTTAGGAACGGCAAAGATCATCAGGAACGTTCTAGATATCTAAGGTCAAGGGTATTGACTTGATATCTAGCTGAACAACAAACCACCAATGACGTAAAAAAGATGCATGGTGTGGAAAAAAACAATAATAATGATAATGATAATCGATAGTTATGCGCATGCTCTGGCGTATGCTTATATTCCCTTTAATAACTTCCGGATTCATTGATATAATTTTTGGTAAATTACATTCAAGGGCATACTTTTTCTTTTTTCTGGAATTAAGAGCATGATTTTCCGGCCTCTTCAAGATTCAAAGGTATACTTTTTCAACCTTTCCTGCATTTATGGGCATAGTTTTCTAAATTTTTTCCGGATTTACGGGCATGATTCCGGATTCAGAGAGAATGATTCCGGATTCAGAAAGAAGATCAGAAACAAAAGTACTCTCGAGTACCGAATAAACGGGGGGGAGTGAGAATAATCGGAGGGTTGGAAATGGTTCGATATAACAATAATCGGGGGGGGGTTGGAATAATCGGAGGGGGTGCTTGGAGAAATAGAAAATAGCCGTTTCTTAGATAAACAGGTATCTGTTATATGTCTATGTGAACAGTGATGTTACTGATACATATACTTTTGAACTCTGGTTCTGTTGAATGCACTTCTTGAGACTTTTTCTTGCGTTTATACAGAAATTATGTCTAATATCATTTCATTTTTCCAAGAATTAATAAAAGGGGGGTTGGAATAAGAGCGGGGGGTTGGAAAATTTTTCAAAATTAATAAGCGGGGGGGACGATTATTCGGTACTCGAGAGTATATTCCTTTGAAATTGCTCATTTTAATTGATTAGCGCACTTAATTCCAACAATTCCACATTTCTTCCAACTTGCAAGTTTCTTTCAGCAAAAGTTTATTTCCTTAAACTACTCAAGGTCCCTATCAAAAGCGGGTACTTTTTCTGGTCCAGCTAGTGGAAAGGTTATGATAGCCTTGTTCCACTACGCGCCTTAACTTTCACAACCTCATTGAAATGATGTTGTTGTTGTTACTTGAATGGGAGCCTTATTCCCTAGAGGTGTAAATCTGAAAAAATAATTCAATCAGAAACAAATTTTGTCATGTTTTGTGTCATAATCAGACTTTGGCTTAGAAAAAGGCGCACTTTGCAAGTATGGCTTGAAGAAGCATTCATTTATGCACTGCCAGCAAGTTGGATGGTACAGCAGTTCTGGAAGACTGCTTTTTTGTGGAGTTTCAGACTTGGTTGCTTTGAAAAAGAATAGCAAGTGATATAGGCCCAATTACTTTGGCCACGTTGAATCATGAAAAGGCTAACCCGTTTTTGCATGTGTATGGAAATGATTCGTAGCTGTGGCGGTATTAGCTCACTCAAAAAGCAAAACTGCGACATGTAGACACTTCATTCATTCATTCATTCATTCATTCATTCATATATTCATTCATTCATTCGTTCATTCACTCATTCATTCATTCATTCATTTCATTCATTTTGAATTCTTTATACAGAGTAAAGGGGTAAAGTCTACAATAACAATTGATTTACAAGCTGCCCTGTTAAAAACCTAATTACAATAGTTACATAAGCAAATAAATAGATAAATAGAAAGACCCTAAAAATACGTTAATGAAAAAGAAAATTAAAATTTGAACAGAAACGGTTACATCCTGCCAAAGTGGCGTCATAATAAGGACTGATTTTCATAATTTGTGCTTGAAACATTCAAGTTCAAGGCCATGAAATAAAATCTCATACTTACAAATGCATTTCTCTCTTAAAATCGTCATGAACAGTTCCTTTGGCTTGTAATTTGCTATCTGTGGATTGTTTGCTTTCTGATATAGCGTCATCATTTCCCATTGGCATTTGTAGTCCATCAACATCACAGACAACATCCAGCTTCTCAATCCATTCAGCATCATACAAAATATCCCTCAGTCTTCGTTCAAGGGCTTTCTGTTGGTGGAAATAATACTTACCGGGTGACCCAAAAGAGTGACCTGATGCGATCTGCTATAGAAAAACAACTAAGAAGCCGATTGAGATGATTCAAACGTAGTTGTTGTCGTACAAAGATTAACCTGCATTATGAGTATTTTTTTGCAAATTTTTTAGCGCGATAAATTTCCCCAATTAAGGATTTCCAGGAAAATGGCAAGCTTGGAACCTCAGAAAAATTGTCAAAAACAGGGGATCGATTTACAGCAATTTTGGATCTTCAAAAACAATGAGGAACGTGTTTTACCTCAGGCTGGGAATAGGTAACTCATTCGGAAGTTTTCAGAGCAAGTTCATTATCTTTAGGTACCTAAAATATTATTGTCTCAAGGGACAAGGATACTCCTGCCTTTTCTGCAAGAAAATTGAATTCCTTTGAAATTGCACAAGTTTACTAGGCATATTAATTCCAAATGCCTAGGTACCTCGGGACTAGGCATTGTCTCTGGAAAATTTCGACTGAATTGCCCATTCCCAGCCAGAAGTAGCACAAGCTTCTCATTGTTTTCAAGATCTGATGTGACTTTAAATTGATCCCCTGCTTTTGGCGACTTATTCATGATTTCAAGCCTGTCCTTTTCCTCTAAATCCTTAATTCGAGAAATTTACCGAGCATGAGAAAATTGCGAAGAATGCTCATAATGTAGGGTAGTCTTTGAGCGACAGCAAAACGCTTGAAGCACATAAATCGGGATCTTAATTGCTTTTATATAGCGGATCGCGTCGGGTCACTGTTTTCGGGTCACCCGGTATATCGGGAGACTTGTAAAACTTCACAAGCAAGATGGCACATAGCTTAAATCAACCACCATGATGAAACACAAGGTATAAGCATTATATCTTCTTGTTGCATGTACAGTAAATCCCCACATAGAAGAACCTACCAAAGATTAATAAGAACCAACTAATAAAGAACCTAGAGGCAGTTTTTTCTAAGTGATGCATCTAACAATTAAGGACTTGTTTCAGTTTGATGAAGAATAGGGATCAAATCTTTGAACTCTTTCAAAAGGTGAGTTAAAATTGTATCACATTTTTCTTTCAATTTAAGAGGTTGAAACAAACTTTGGGAACTTTGCTGTAAATCTGCCGCGGCAATTTTTGACATCTTTATGATTTTCAAGATTGCAGCATTTTGATTAGTTCTGCAAAAAATTCATCGAAAATTCTGAAGAAACTAAAATCATCATCAATCTAAAATTACCGCATGAGCGATAGGACACCCAGTGTGTAGCAGTTTAAATTTACATCAGTAGCGAGCCACCTTGACTTGTTGTTTTTTGTGTTTTGAACCTGTTTTCACTTCGTACACAACCACCCTTTAATGTTTCGTTATTTTGAAATTTTCAGTAGTGAGCCACCTTAAGTGAAGATCCACCTTGAGCTTTACGAGTTAAGGTGGATCTTCACTTAAGGTGGCTCACTACTGAAAATCTCAAAATTACGAAACATTGAAAGGTGGTTGTGTACGAAGTAAAAAAAAAGTTCAAAACACAAAAAACAATAAGTTAAGGTGGCTCGCTACTGATATAAATTTATGTGCTGCTACACACTGGGTGTCCTATCACTCATGATTACAGGCGGGAAATTGGTAGAATCTTCAAAAAACAATAGTTTATGAAGGTCTATAATATGGTGGCATGCAGAATTCTGTAGCATTTCTGGTTAAGGATCTAAAAATTTGATGACGTGACAGCCTCAAAAATTAATGAATGCCGCCATTTGGAAAGTAATCAAGGTATCAAAAAATTGCCACGGAAATTTAGAGCAAAAAGTTACTTTCAAGCACTTCAATTAGAAGAAAAATTTAAATAGGAGTTTACACCCATCTTCCACCTTTTTAAAGATTTGAGCTGTATACTGTTTGATGAAGCATAGGCCCTTATTGCAGGGATAGCAAAGTTGACTGTTGATTGCTGTTATTAATTTCATTTTGGTCCCAGTTGGCTTTTAACCCTATTTTACCAGGGGGCATTATGCTATGCCCCCCCACTTGAATTATCAACTATAGCTCTCAGATGGAAGAAAGTAGAGTGCTGAAACCAAAATGACTTTTTGCTAAAATTTAATAGCCTATCAAATCTTAAATGATTTATCGTCATAAATTTGGTCACATGACAATAACATTACCTTATTTTGAGAGTGGTATCAAAGAAAATAACAAAACCTGTACTAATTCTCTGGTTTCCAATGAAAATGTACCGAAATTGATACCAATCGATTGGTCTTTGAAAGAGCTTTCACTTGATAGATAATTTTTCTATATTTGCTTACATCAGCAAAAAATAATTTATATGACGTCATCCAGTTTTATGACGTCATATTTACAATGAATGATGTCCGATTTTCAAAAGCGTACATTCAATCGATATAAAATCACATTTTCTTCCTATGTACTGTATTTTATGACTTTTTAGCAATTAAAATCCAAAATCATTAGCACTTTATCCGTTTTCAGCACTGAAGCTCATGTGTCACCACTTGACACCTTTTGATTGCCTAGCAACAAACAACGTGATCAATTAAGATCGGACTTGTTAAATTGGCCTCTTGATAGTTGTAGGTACCGTTCTGGAAAGTTTCAGCAGCATAGGAGTTACAGACACAGAAATAAACAGGGGGGCCATAATGGCCTCCAGGGCAAAAACACCGAAAAATTTGTCCGGGTAAAATAGGGTTAAAATTTGAGTCTCCTCCCTAATTAGTTATCAAGTTCATAAAAATGCTTCCAAAACAAATAATAGGGCTGAAGATCTTTGTAAGACTCTGAAAGAGCCTACAAAAGGCACCCTTCAAATATGAACTTCTTTATCTTGAAAATAGTCTTAGTACCTTGAAAATAAGAACTTCCAGCCTGTCTCTCGAAAAAATTGGTTCTCATATGCAGGGATTTACTGTAGTGCAATTTTTCAAAAATGAATAAGTACATCAAGTAAAATATAAGCACTTAGATGCTAAATGAACTAAGCAAGAGATTTTCAGCATAGCCCTTCCTCATTGCTTGATAACAGGCTAACCCAAAATGTTGTACATGATTAACTTCGCATCAGATTGTTCACTTTTCACTTTATCTAAAGTATCAGCCTGTGATTGAAAGGCTACAGTAGTTCTCTTTTGAGATAGTGCTTGGTCAGTTTAAGTTATGATCACTCACTGAAAATCTGTTTCAATAATATGGTAATTCACCCTCCTCAGACTCGCCATTCCGCTTCCAGTTCATGTCTAGGAAGATGTAAA
This sequence comes from Aurelia sp. 4 Dawson et al 2005, assembly GCA_964019985.1. Lineage (NCBI taxonomy): Eukaryota > Metazoa > Cnidaria > Scyphozoa > Semaeostomeae > Ulmaridae > Aurelia > Aurelia sp. 4 Dawson et al 2005. Next base: position 22,408,517 of record OZ026496.1, on the reverse strand, counting down.
GGAGCCAAATTCCACATTTGCATGGGAACACAAAATCTGACTATGGAACATAGGTCGATCATTCTGGAAGCACTAGATTTCGCCAGAGCACGTCAAATCCAAAGCTTGAGTTTTCACAAAATGTTGACTAGAAAATTGTTGATTATCAGACCCCAAATGAGAAGTCAGTGACTTCAAACTTTTCTTTGAATCTGGTTATTCAGATGGTAATCATAGTTTGCAGTGACCATCCAGGATTTCAAAATGCAGGTAAGTCTTCCACTAAATAAAAAGTGATACAAAGTATTTGTTAATGATCTTGTTAGATCATACTAACTGTTAACAGTTTTCCATTGATGTAGAGTTAGGGTTACTGTTGGACTCTGGGCTCTGATTAGGGTTGCTACGATAGCAGTAACATCCAACTTCCCAAAATTTGCATTTTTCGAGTAAGCCTGAGTAAGCGGTTTTACTAAACTATGGAATTAGCCAAAACGAGCCAGAACTACCCAAAACGATCCAAAAGGACCCAAAGCAAGCCATAACGACCCAAAAAGAGCAAAACAACCAACAGCAACCCAAAAACGACCCAAACTGATTAAATCAGTAAACAGGAGTGTAGAGTTTCAATAAATTCCAGTGCAGCGACAGGGATGACAGCAGTGATCATATGGAAACAACTTGAGTACTCCCATTGCTCGCGCCGTTCGTGTAGCCAGGAAATTTATAGGAGACGGGAAAGACAGAAACGGTCAGTGAACGGTCATATGGAGACAGGATTTTACATCAACTATGGCTTAACTAGGCCAATCCTCGTATAGAAGGAATCATTCCAGTCTGATGTTTTTATATCTACCCAAATGTTGTAACGTGCGAGGCGTGCTTTCTCCAATTGGCAAAATGTGTCAAGTAGTTATTTGTTGATTAACCTTGAAAACAAAGATATCTATCGAGGGATCACCTCACGATTTGAATTGCCCACAGTCGCATTAAGCCGAGTTCAGGTGGGCTCTCCTGTCAAAAATTACGGTAGCCTAGGCCTATTGATAGTCAATGATATAGTTTCTTTGATCACCAAAAGGAGACACAGAACATAGAGATGTGCAGAGAAAGGAGAGGTAGAGAGGGTTGGAGTGCAATGGCCTGAAAAACCAGCCTCTGCTAACGATTTTAATGGTCATTGGCAAAGGTCATCTTGTTCGGTTAGTTATGGCTTATTTTGGCTCGCTTTTGGGTTGTTCTGGATCATTTTGGGTCCTTCTGCCTCGCTTTGGGTCGTTATGGATCGTTCTGGGTCGTTATGGATCCTTTTGGGCTCGTTATGGATCGTTTTGGGTCATTTTGGCTCGTTTTGGGTCGTTTTGGCTGATTTCATAGTTAAGTACAACCGTTGAGTAAGACATTTCTTCACTTACAAAAACCTGAACAAATCTACCTGCTAAATATTTTGAAGAAGATGTATTTTTCTATTTTTGCTGTTTTCCTCCTTAATGTGTTTCTAATGCATAATCAGTCACTATTCTACCATCTTGCATCATGAAATTGCAATCATTTCTACTGAAGATGATGAGGTTATGTTCCCGTTTTTAGAAAAGTCCTCAAAATCGCAGAGGAGAGAAGACCAAATCAAGTCCTCATCCTTTAGGACAGAAGACCTACTTGAGCCATCCAACTAATGGGGTTCCAACAGAGTTGGAACCCCATCCACCAGAAATGGCTGCTCTGGCTGAAGTTTTACGATCGCACCACAGTGCCGCAAAACTGCATCTTACTGTTTAGGGTATACATTTAGGCCAACTTTAACCAATAGTCTCTATCCTTGAAGAGAGCATAAAATGATATGACAACATGACTTACGGGATCATTATGATGTTTTTTTATGTTGTTGTCTTCTTGCATTTCATTCTGTTGAAGGAAAAATTGTACTTAAGAGACCTTTAACAACACAGCTTCAGGTAACAATGGAGATGGCCGTAGAGATATGGAAAAATGAACCGCAATCTCCTCTATCTCCAAAAAAGGATCTCAGTTTTGGGAAAGTTTGCATTAACAATTTCCATCTTTTCGCTATATTCTTTATATATTTCTCTACATTTCTATATATACTGAATACACCGGATTTGTCACAAAACGCCCAGGTGTTTGAAAGGCTACTGCTCCCTCAATCCTGAATATATCAACAATTATGTTTTGCAATAGGTGAATGGGCAACATGCTCAGTTATTTTTAGAATCTTCCTGGCTGAAATCAGTCACTCCGTTCATATATTGTAAGAGATTTTCTGAGAAAATGTCCCTTCAAGTGATCTTAAAAACATGCGAAAGTCATGAGGAAGTTTCTTCCCTAAAAACATTTGCAATAACAATGACCTGAGCGCACTTTAGCGCATGCTATCCCCTTGGGGGAATCAAAATATCTTCCTCTGGTATGATGAATAACTTATTCAGGACAACAGGGGCAGATTTTGTATACAATAGCATTAGCTGCTTTGGTTTACACCTCAATTCAAAGAGATTAGTGACTTCAGAAAAGGAAATTCTCTCAACCAGTAATTCAAAACAAACATAGTCACTAAGTTAACCTGAAACCAGTGTAGCACATACTCACTTGGTGTGGGCAAAGGGAGAGTTTTAAGAGAACTTTATATGTTTAAGACAAAAGAAAAAGGGTGAATCTAAAGTTCTTTCTGGCGGATTTGTTTACATGATTCAGAAGCCGACAAGAGGGCATTACAATTCTTGCATATTTGTTACTCAAAGGTAAACAGTTACTTCTCAGCTCCTGAATCAAATAAACAAAATCCGCCAGACAGAACTTTAGATTTACCCTCCTCCTTCCGTTGTAAGCAAGTAACTTCTCTTAAAAACCTCCCTTAGCCCGCACCAAGAGAGACTTGCCCTACTGGTTTCAGGGCAAATATGCAGCTATGTTTGTTTTGAATTACTGTAGAGAATCTATTTTGTCTGCATTTGCTATTTGCTTTGAATTGAGGTGTGAACCAAAAGCAACTGACTCTATTGCATTACAAAATCCATCATCCAGCGCTCAATAGTTTGGGGAAGGTTGCCAGGAGACTCCATCCTATGCTCACGAATTCGGAGGAGCATAGGAAGGTGTTTCCTGAGCCACCTTTAATAGCATTTAGGAGATGTAAGAACCTTAAGGATATACTTGTTAGGGCTAGGTTGAGTAATGAGGGAAATGGGGGGAATGATAAAAAGGGATGTTCTCGTTGTGGTAAATCTCGTTGTCAAGTGTGTAATGTCATGAGTAATAGTGAGCATTTTCATTCGAACATAGATAGCCGGGAATATAGGATAAATTATTCGTTTAATTGTGACTCGTCAAATGTTGTGTATTTGTTGGAATGTACTGTTTGTGGTGTACAATATGTTGGTAGCACCTGCACGCCTTTTAGGTTTAGGTTTAATAATTACAAGGCGTGCAGTCGTAAGTTTAATTCGGGGGCCTCAGTACCCCAGGTGGAATTCTTCAGGCATTTTACTGAAGAAGGCCACCACGGGTTTCTGAAGGATATTAGTGTTAAGATAATCGATAGGCTAACGGGGGGAAATAGGATGCGGGAAAGCTTCTGGCAATATCGGCTGGATTGCTTTGCCCCTAAGGGTTTAAACACTAGGCAGGTAGATACATAGATTTCATTTTTGTTTTAATTTTGGTTGTTATGTTGTTTTGATTTTTGCACTGAGCTTTCGTTAGATACACACGCTGTTTTTTTAGGGTTTTCTGTTCTGCCAATCCGCTTTCGGATCTTTCTATCGTTTTTTTTTTGTTATACATGCTATCTTTTCAGCTTCGGCGAGACACACACAGACGCCGACTCCAGCGGTTCTTTGTTCTGCGCTTTCTTTTATCTTTCCTCTGCCGCAAAAGCTGTATAATTCATTCACACCTTGTACTAGGTAGGTTTCGTTTGAAGTTATTGAATAACACATCTATTGTATTTTTGGTTATATGTACGTTCTTTCGGATTTGAGAAGCAATACTGATGAAGACGCAAGTCGAAACGTTTACCAGAAGTGTTTTTCTTTGAGCATCTATATATATATATATACAGATGTGGATTTAGTGGGGGGCTGGGGGGCCATGACCCCCCCCCCCCCCCAATGTGTAAGAATTCTCGTAAAAACCATTGTCTTTTATAGATAAAAGAATAAGTTTTAAATCTTTACTTCCTAAAGCAACCTACAAGTAACCATAGCACAGCTGCATGATAATTCTGCTAACGACAAGCCCATCCAACTAACTATTTATTGTTGATCCAGAGGTTTGAAAATATACGAATCTGAATCCTAAATGAAATTTTATTTCGTAAGGTCGAGACTGACAATCATTTGTTTCATTCACTTTATCAAAACATCGGTGATTCAGGATGTTCCAGTAAACTTAGCTGTAGAAGTATATTTTATGATAAATTTCGTTTTGATAAAGACTTTTGATAAAGAATCGTGTCTTCTGTTGTGATAGTTATAAAATGTAGGTAAGTTACTTTAATATTACTGGACAGAGACCACACTTTTGAATAAAAGTGAAACTTCTATAAGTTGACTTATTAAGCGAAGAGAATTTTGATTGCTGACTCAAATTAGGGAACTTACCATGGAAAATTTCACAAGATTTTCTAGTAACTTTGAAATGTCTTTGAATCGTGGATTTGAGAACAACTTCATTTTTGATGCCAAATTTTCATTTCTATGGTGGTGGAGCTTATTTCCGCGATACATATTTCCAAACCGAATGATCAACATTTTTCAATGGTCTCTTACTTTCCCCATCTGATCGCCCATTGGGTTTTTGCACCAAAATTCCAGTTTGCATGTCAGTAGGAATGAGCATTAAGTGATAAGCTTAATGATCTAAAATGAAGTAAAAGGGACATTTCCCACGTTTTCCAAGAGTCTGAAGGGCGTGGCTACAAAAATTTTTTCTGGGGGCTACGCCCCCAGACCCCCATCTTTTCTTCTTAGTGGTCCTCCCCAAACTCCAAGCCTGGATCCGCCCCTGCATACATATAAGCAGTGAATAGTTTTGTTACGCATATGCACATTCCTGTTTATGACATTTTCCTGCAGGCAGCTCCTCACACTAACTCCTTACCTCCAAAAATTTCAGAAAAGCGATGAAAAATAGCTGATGATAAAAGCTTGCCTATGGCGCCATTCTGTTTTTCGTACTCTCTCTTCTGAGGTAACTTTAGGAGGTGTTTGGTACACAAATTTTGGCAATCCAATTTGACAATAAGCCTTAACCTTCAACCTTTCTTTGTGCAAGTTGATGACAACCATAGAAATATGATGACAGCGTTAAATTCTAGCTGAAAACAATTTTTGCAGTGGCTTTTCAAACATCGACGGAGTCATAGCTTGCAAATATTTGATATTATGTTAGGTCCAGTATCTATCTGGGTCATGGTAAAATATTTTGATGTACAGATAGGATATAACGAAGCTATTGCCCTGTATTGCAGAAGCTCTCCTCTTGGTTTTGTCACAGGGTTACAAATTCAGAGTCTTCCAATGTCATTTTGTAAATCTTCTCCTTGTCAATTTACCAATTGCAACATGTACTGTAGATTCTTTGCTCAATTCATAGTGAAGATGTAACTCAAGTTACAAAGTGATTACTCTGGGAACTGACTTTTTATGTCTCTTAAAACTCTTGCGCATAGCTTGAGTTTCTTTGCTTCATCTAAAATAGCATAGAGTAAGAGTCACACCTGTGACCCCAAGAACACAGGGTTGTCATTTCCAAATGTTTACTCTGCAAAGCCTCACAGGTGTTGATCATATGACTGCAGCAACAAACAGGATAACTGGCTGAAGGCCACAACAATAAAAATCATGTTTACCCCTATGTATGAAGAATGTTCTACTACAAGTATAAAGCTTGAATCTTCTTTAACCAAGCTATGTGGCCAAAGAAGAGCAAGAATTAAAGTACTATAATATGCAATGCTTTTCAGAATCCCAAACATAAATTTGTCTCAGCTGGGAGGTGTCCTCTTTGATTACAAAGGGGTGGCATTGGAAGTAACGTCAATAACAGCTAAACAATTCTGCAAAGCCAAGTAACATAACTGAGGTGTGCAGAGTCCAAACTTGCAAAAGAAATCCCCAACTTTGATGACGAAATAACTATTTCTTGGGTTCTGTCGTTGAATCAGAATAATATGAACTGGGTAATGAATCAATAAGCAAAGCTGATTTTGAGTGTGGCCAAGTAATTGCCTTTGCTACCCCCTGAATCATCGCTTTACCATGATTTCAAAGTTATGAAGATTATGAAGATATGCGCAGTCTCCTTGATCAATAGCTTTCACCTGCATATTTGCAGAATTTGGTAATATATGATGCTTGCTACTTGTATTTTATATTAGTTGTGCTATGATGATTGATCTGTGCACTTTCATTCAGTTCAAATGTTCGTACTATCTTCGCCATTCTTATTTGTGGGGGTCGTAGCGGTTGACGGTTTGCAGCCTTTTTTGGATGGTTTCACCATTTTCGGCAAAAAACAACAGTTTTATGGTTTTTCCGATAGCTGACGGTTCTTGGTTTGTAGCCTTTCTGAGACAGTTTTACGGTTTCCCTCTGTCGTCAGCAGTTTCCAGATTTCTCTTCAACTTTACAAAATGTTAGGGAGATGTCAACTAGAAGACAAGCAGCGGCATGCATGAACATGCACAATGACATGAGGGGATTTTGGGCTTTGATATCAAGGCTGGCTGCTGTCTCATCATGGAATCAAGGTTACGTATCACAACAAGCGCGAGAAAATGATTTTGTATCATGGCTTCAACGAGTGGAACGACTACAGTGATCAAACGACGCTCACTGGGGATTAAATGTGTAATTTTGTATTACGAAGCAGGAAAAACTCAAGATGACTATCATAAGAAAGACAAGTGTTGATGCGTTGTCCAACACAAATTACCACAAAAACATTCTCTCTTTGTCCTTTCATGTTGATCTTTAGAAAGTTTGATCAATGTTTTTTAGGTCATTTTCAGTATTTTCGAAATAAAGACAAAAAAATACTCAAAAAAGTACTAGCATCAAATTGAGGATCTTGGATCTTTGGTAAAGATTAACTCGTAAATCGTCAAAATCGTCCCAGCAAACGATTTATCATGGCCTGTCAAAAGTGCATAGTTTGTTTTGGAAACTTGTTTGGTGGGCTTTCTCTGAGGATCCTACGTTCCAAAACAAACAATTGTGTTTGTTGCGTCCGAAAGACAGCTTTGCTTTGAACTTCTTATGATTGCGGTTTTGAATGAATTTAAAGGCGGTTTTTCGTTTTTGCCAGAAAATTTTGGCGGCTTTACGGTTTTCGCAAAATAATTTGGCAGTCATATGGCTTTTGGACCTCCCCCCCCCTGTGACCCCCACTTATTCCCGTCTGAAAATCCCTGTGCAGTTTTCAAATTTTCCAGTCTGTTCTTAAATCTTCTTTTCCTTTTGAGGTCTTTATAAGTTTTCCAAACACTGGGCCCAGTTTGCATCCTTGATTTTGGCGCGGCTGGGAAATTCATTTTGAAGTAAATTTTGGAGCATCTGAGGGTTAGAGTTTTTTTGTAAATTTCATAAACAAACTTCCAAAGATAGTGTTATTACAGGGTTATGGCGCGGTCGCAGCTGGAAGTAGTCGAAGTGGCACGGGGAAGATCTTCCCTGTGGCTGTTGGGAGTATTAAATCCACTGAAGATGGAAAATGTAATAACAGATCCTACAAGGATTACTGAGAAGTCATCCACTACCATTGATTTAATTGTTTCATCTGACAAATCTAAAGTTAAGACATCAGGGGTTTACGATACTAGTATTTCTGACCATCATCTCGTATATGCAGTAATAAATCTTTTCAGAAGGGAAACCAAGCCCAAACTGAGAGAAATTAAAGATTATAAAAATCTAGACGTAAATGCACTCAAGCTTGGGTTTGAAAGGGCACCATGGCACGTAGCTGAGGTCTTTGAAGATATAGATGATATTGCCTGGACTTGGGAGTATCTATATGGAAGCATTATGGATGAACATCTGAAACGCAAAAAGTTAAAAGTGAGGGATAAAAGTCTGCCCTGGATGAATACTGCCATTAGAAAACAAATGAATCTTCGATACAAACTATTAAAGAAAGCTCAGAAATCACCAAATGACACAGACAAGTGGGTTCAATATAAGAAACAGAGGAATTATGTCATACGCATTTTTGGCAAGCTGAAGCTGACTACTGGAAGCATAAGTTTGAAAATGCTAACAGTAGTGGAGAGTTCTGGAAAATAGTAAGAGAAATGAAAGGACAAAAGAGAGCAAACATTGGTCCAATTAGAGGAGAGGAAGGAGTGATATTAACTGATGACAAGGAAAAAGCAGACAGCCTTAATCAATTCTTTGCTGAAATTGGTCAGAAGTTATCCACCAACATCCAACCTGATGTTCCATTTGAAGAAAAACAACACATTCACAGAATCAGTCCCACAATAAGCAACATTTCCATCAATAAGACTGTAGTTAGTAAGTGCATAGAGAAATGAGTGAAACCTGGCAAAGGATGCGGGCCTGACAATGTATTATCAAAAGATCTCAAAATAGTAGGCACAGAAGCTGCAGAGGGACTAACAAATCTAATGACCAAAATTACAGAGAAGTCAGAATATCCAACTCAGTGGAAAATAAGCGAAGTTAAATCTGCACTAAAAAAGGGAAGTAATCTGGAAAGAGGGAATCACAGACCCCTCTCCCTCCTCAGTATACCAAGTAAGATCTATGAAGGGGTTATAGGAGATGAGTTGGATAATCATTTTGTTAAAGGTGGTATATCAAGTGTCCACCAATGGGGGTTCAAGCAAGGGAAGTCAACTGAAACACTTATGTTGCATCTCACAGAGAAATGGAAACAAGCACTCGAGGAGAACAAAGTTGTTGGTGTCTTGTTCATTGACTTCACATTGACTTCAAAAAAGCATTTGACTCCATTTGCCACAAGACACTAGCATTAAAATTACAAGCTGCAGGCATAACTGGTCCATTATATGATCTCATTACCAGTTATCTTACAAATAGGAAGCAGTATGTAGAAATAAATGGCCAATGTTCCACACAAAAATCAGTAGAGTTTGGGGTGCCTCAGGGTTCTGTTCTTGGCCCCAAACTATTTAGTATACTTGTTAATGATCTACCTGATGTTCCCAGTACAGGTTCATTAGAAATGTTTGCTGATGATACTGAGTTCTACTGCATTGGAGACACAATGGATGAAGTTACAATAAACATACAAACTGCTCTCGATGAAATTAGTACATGGTGTAAACAAAACAGCCTCACAATACACCCTGATAAAACAGAGGTAATGTTGATGTCAAAAAAGCCCCTTATTGGACCTGTCAGACCAATTAAGATAGAAGACCATATCATTAACTATGTATCAGAATCAAAATGTTTAGGAATGACAGTTGATAGCAAGTTAAACTGGGAATCACATATCAAGAATTGTGCATCCAATATGAACAGTAAAATCAAACAGCTGAAAAGGATGAAAAGTCTGCCAACTGAAGTCCTTGAAACAATATACTTCAAGGGAATCCTTCCAGGATCGACTTACGGAATATCAGTATGGGGTAATTGCTCCTCTACAAAAATGGAGCACTTAGAAAAAGTTCATAGAAGGGCGGCATGCATAATACACAAGATACCAAGGGGGACAGACAACAAAGATGTGCTGAAAAAAGCAAATTGGAAGTCAGTACAGTATATGTACAAAAGAAAGGTAATCTGCTTAACACATAAAGCATATTATGGCAACTGTCTGGATGAGATTAGCAACATCATTGAAAAACGTGGAAATGTACGAATATGAGAGACAACCTAAAGCTTAATGTACCACAACCAAAGACAGAGGAAGGAAAAAAGACATTTAAATACAGATCGGCGCTACTATGGAACTTACTGCCTGAAAGAGTAAAGAATATCAAAAACTACGAAAATTTCAAAGAGACCCTTACAAAACATGCTAAAGAAATAGATGCAGCAAGATTCAATGGCTCAGCAACAATCAAAAAGAAAGATTTGGATAACTTCAAGTATAGTCAAACGGGGGAAAAACTGAGCATTTTTCGAAAACTTTCCCTCTCCCTCCCAAAATTTGGGTTTTCAACAAAATATTGATGCAGTCACTTAGGGCCCCTAAGGCTACATAGAAACAGCATATAAGTTAAGACTAATTGCCACTTACAAAATTTTACAAGTAAAACAACGATGCGCAGCTTTTCATTTTGAAAAAGGAGAAAAACTGTGCATTTTTGTCGAAAAATTGCGGACCCACAGAAAAGGATTAAAATAGTTTCGTTTGCACTTCGCAGATGTGGTAAGTATTTTTACACTTTAATTCGATAGAAACATAAAATTTCTTGTGATTACAATGATTCATAGTAATTTTTTTAACTAAATTGTCCAGCAACGGGAACAAATGAAATCAATAACATGGTTACAACCAAAATCGATGACAGTGTTCCCTTTGAAACTTTGCTCTGTTTATGTCTTGGGCTTCTGAACCTCATTCACCATCGACAAACCACGTTTTACACGGAACACAGTTTGAAATGGAAGAAATGAGGTAATCTTGTTGAATGATCTGCTGTGATCAGTGTCACACGAAAGTGAGAAATGTTGATTTTGTAAATCAGACATGCAATTTTATCGTAGAAAGTTGCCAAAATAGCCAGAACATCAAAGTAAACATTACTAACAATTGTCAATATCATTGCCATTAGCCATTCGAAACATTTCAAAATTCCGTAAAAGTTCTCATTTACAATTTGTCTTACAACGTATCTTACCATTCTTCCCCCTCCCTCAGACCTTCGCCTCTTCAAAAATATCTAAAACTTGTGTTTAACACCATATCTTGTCAAAGGGCCAGCTTCTGTATGTTTTCTTGGTAGCGCAGTTTTTCCACCAAAATCGAAAACTGTGCGGAGAAAAAATGCGCATCTACTTCCTGAAAGGACCTTGCGGAGGAGCATCAAAAATAGTCTTTTACAAATGACCTCACTCCTAATGTAATACAATATCGTGATAATCTCGTTTGGAATGCAAAGAATGTCTGCGCTATTGAAAAGTTTCCAAACAGCAATAAAAACTTGATATCATGATGAAATCGAACTTCCTGTTTTGAATTATGATAACAATAGAACAATGCATTATTTTGGGGAAATTTTCCAGGCCAATGTTCTTCGATCTTTCGTCTCAGGTGCATGGGTCACAGAACACAAAGCTCCTTCGCATTCCCTAGAAACTGGGTGCGCATTATTTCGACCGAAAATGGTTGTGTGCAGTTTTTCCCCCACTTGACTATACTACTAGATGTCATTTTAACCACAATATTCAACAATATAACTCTCATTTCAACAAAATGTAACTTTTAATTTTTATCCTAGGTTTAGTTTAAGCAGGTCCACATCAGCTCTATGCTGACTACTATTGACCTGCTATAAAAAATAAATAATGTATGTATGTATGTATGTATGTAGAGGAGTATCGCCCTTTTGGAACACTCTCGAATACTGACACATTTGACTACAGAGCAAAACTTCGCTATGGCCGGGGCCTTGGTCTAGTTTCCCACAAGAAGCACGCGAAAACGGTTTGGTGACGCCATCTTCTTTGTTGTCATTTGTATTTCTTGATATTTCCTTTTGCTGCTTTACAAATTGAAGATAAAAGTACCGACCTGAAATGAATGCGTAAGTGTCTTCATTTTTTCAAGCTGCCTTTCTACAAGTCTGTTTTATTTTTAGTCCTTTTGTTGAAATTTTTCAGCAATAACTAAATCTGCATGGTCTGGTTGTTGACATTGAGCCTTCGAAATGAAAACTCTGCGGGATCCTGAACGATCGCTTGAACAGTTGAGGCACCAGATGTGTTGATTTTACAGCCATGCTGACTGGCCTAAGCCGCCCTTATGGTGCACCTGTGACCGCTCGAGCCTTCCAAGTGACTTCTTCCTGTGTCACATGCTCAAACGTCATTTCGGTGTAGGAAACTGGGCGGAGGCAACGGGAGATGTTGGAATATCGGAAAGCATGCTTCACGCAAGGCGCTCGTAACAATTTTGCCCGCGTTCCAAATGGGCGAATGCTGGACATTAGGCTGCTCAAACCTCTCGGCACTAAAACTAATATAATGAATGGAAAGATGGAGCGACAATTAGACACGTTGCTTTTAGAAAGGTGATGTGAATAGCAAAGGATTAAAATAACGGTAAGCACTATCTTGTAATTGTAACTAAAATTACAAAATTCTACTTAGTTCAACAGAGTGTTCCAAGAGGGCGATACTCCTCTATGTATCCCCGCGCACTACAAAGAATATTGCAGAACTGGCACTGGGCCTAATTCTAGAATTGCATTTAAAGATGTGATGGATAAATGAAACTGAACCGAAACTGGTGGGTGGATAAAACAACAATAATATTAATAAAAAACCTCCGATTCGCTTTGGAAGGATTCTTCATCGCTACTTTCATAATCCATGATATCTTCACTGTCTTTCTTTCTCGTCTGTAATTCGGTCTGTCCTGTCATGTGTTATTTCAAGAGCATTATGAATTCGCCTCGATTTGAATTCGCCTCGATTTGAATTCGCCTCGTATTCGCAAAACTTTTTCATTTATTCATATTCATATTCATTATTCATTATTCATTAAACATTAATCTTGCTCTCTTCCCGTGTGGGGAGGGACTCTCTATTGATACGTGACAGGGGTCAGCAATACCCTGGGTACCAGACTCTCTCCAAAAGAAAATTGATCGTTTCTACTCAAATTGACCAACAGCACGGCCAACAGCACAACAGCTATGCAGACTAGATAACTAGGCAGCTAATGGGCAAGAAATTTTGCAACTTTTGCCATCATTTCCCAAAAAATCGGTGCATCATCGCCCATGGTACGTACTCGCTGTTTCAAAGTAAACTTTTTGCAGCTGCGCTGTAACATTTACAAGAAAACTCGGCCATGCACTGACCCGGGGGGTGGGTACTTGGCCTACGAACTTACAGGGACGTGCCGCTTGAAAATCTAAAAAGCTACCCTGTCCCGGAGTCAACTTCCCGAAAATGATACCTTGTCCCGGAGAAAAATTTTCTTAAACAATACCCTGTCCTTTAGTTTCTTTGGACAAAGTTGTGCTCTGCAAGGAAATTTGTACGAAATCTATCGAAAATTGTGGACATATTGCCATTCAAGCGATTTGAATCAATTCGCAGAGTGCAAATGGCTTAAAACGACCTTTCAGAGTCAAAAATAACAAACATGGACCCTATCATGGAGCTGATTTTTACAAAAATGATACCCTGTCCCAGAGTCGGAATCCTGAAAATGATACCCTGTTCAGTGGCACTTCCCCATACGAAAAATATACGAGTACCTCCCCCGGGTGCACTAACTTTCTCAAATTTGTTCATCAGCAACCCCTATAAAATACACCAAACAGCGAAGCAAAAGCTTTACAAGACAGTGTTTCGCAAACCCAAAATGTGTCGGACCCTCTGCTACCTAACAGGAATCCCTTTGGGTCTTTTCCGGCAATCAGAAACTACTGGAAATTGGAAACTTGGAACATGGTGCCGTCCTTCCTCAGGCCACGTACACCCCCCCCCCTGCCGTTTATGTAGTACAGTAAAAGACCCGCGTATAAGAACCTACAATTTTGCAAGTCAGCCTGGTTAGGTTCTTACATATTGAGTATTTAGTGGGAAATTAGGCTGTTCAGGTCCTTAAATTTGTTCTTATTTCATTCAGAGTTTTCAGGTATTTCTTTTGTTCAGATTGAAACTTCAAGACCATCATTTACTGTCAGTTCAGAGGCATCTGGGTTCATGAGGCCTCATTCATAACGACAGTCCATCGAAGAGTCAGAAATTTTACAGAATGTAATGAAACATGTAATGAAACATGTACTGAACATGTAATGAAAGCTTTCAAAGCATCTGTAGAGTTCTTTGCAATTTGCACATATCACAGTATCAGTCCATATAGCCTCAAAGACAAAGCAGGTGGAGTTTTTTTTTGTATCTAATTTAGTGATATCTACGAATAAGAACCTATTTCAATTTTCAGGCTGAATTGGTTCCTATGTATTTGGGGTCTAAATTTCAGAATTTCAGCCTGTAGATTCTTAATCACTAGGTTCTTATACGCGGGCTTTTACTGTAGAACAAACCTCGTTTACGTTTTAGACTCTTTTTCGTTTCTTTGGTGTTCGTCCTTTCCCAAAATATCTCAAGACGTTTTCCCTGGGAAGAGATTGCTACTCTCCACCCGCCATTTTGATAATCCCTAACCTTTACGAACAATACTTTTTCCACTCCATATATGGAATGTGGGATGCTTACATTAGTTACTGGGTAAACGCTAATATTTCTTTGAACCGTTGTAGAAAGTGTAAATAGTTCAGTTGAGTATAACTCATTTGTGGGGAAGTATGCACAAAATGGTTCAGTTATGGGCCTCATGAAACTCAATTACTGACAATTTTCCTACCTCTCGCACGATGTTTATTTCATCGGAACACAACCTGGGGTCACTGCTCTCCAGAGTGTTCATAAGAAAAACAACTATTCGCATTACAGATGGCATTATATTAAAAAATATGTTTGTACGACACTGAACATGTCTTCGAATAAATACAATATTTATATATCTAGGGAAATAACAACATCTTTAACATGATATGGCATGTGTATGGTCAAATAGTGTTAGATTATAATATCCATAGTATTATCAAACATATATTATAAAACATATCATTGTTGCTATTTTTAAGTAAATAACATAAAGCGAATCGAACAGAACACAATAGAAATATAGGAATTTATTGACACGAAATTCATTAACGTATAAAAATGGGCAGGCTTGGTAGATGCAGAAATGTGCATAAATCAGACCTAGTCAACATTTATTCGAGACAGAAAGCGCCAAATTTCGAAAGAAATTTTGCTGCAAATAAGAATTTAAAATGCTTTATGTGCATCACATGAAACAAACTTTGATAAAAAAGAGAAATTTTTGTCCTAATAATTCAGATATTGCCATATGCAATAAATACTGCTTGAGACGTGACAAAAACTCTTGGAATTGTAAACACAGTTCACTGTCTGGCTGGCACATTGCTGTTTAACCTTTCTGGTACATTCATGTTTAACCTCAACGCGCTCTTTTTCAAATTTTAATTGAATCAATGTTCTTCAAGAGCTACGATATAAGGAAACTGTTCTGCATGTGAAATGTTGAAGGATTACATTGATGTCCAAATCACGTGTACTTTCACTATTCTTGATCTTTCAAATGGTTTCATTGCAATAACCAAACCGCATTGCATAAAACTAACATTATGATAGTTATTTCCCAATTCCTACCAATAAATCGGTAAAAAATGTCGAAGACATCTTTTTGAAATGTGCCTAGAGATATTTGCTGAGGCCATAACGTCAAAGCTCTAGTTTAGAGGTGGAGGCAAATTTGTCCTTTGAAGATTAATATTTTCACTCTCAACGCAACGAATATTAACAAACGAGGTATCTATGTTCAAGTTAGCTATCGAGGTATGTTTTGAAAATTATTTCAGATTGATCCACGCAATGTTCTTATCGCTAGGGTCGACGAAACCCGTATACTTTTTTGGGACACCTGGCATTTTAGAAGCTTTGCAATTTCGACTTCTTACTTTGCTCCGACGTTCAAAATGAATCAATTCCTTTTTCTATACAGTACACAAATTTTCTGCTGTTTTGAATTTGACAAATATTATTTTTTTAGTTCAAAATTTTAATCAGAAACTATCTAGCAACCCGGAAGGCATCTTGGACCGAAAAGTAGATTACTACCCGGTATAAAACAAACGAACGATGAAACCAATGAGAAAGTAAGCGTTCCAACTGTTGTCACCGTCCAAATTCTGTTTGACCCTTTACTTCAAAATCTGAATCATTCTGGACTTTGGGAGAACAAATCAAGTGCTGTTTTTGACACAACCAACTTTTTGCCGATCCTGTGCCATAAATCACCACTTGCCTTATTTGCTGAAATAAGGTTGTGAACTGTGTGTTTAGGGCACATCCTAAGCAACTGCACCGAGGGCAGAACAATAAAATGTGGGGATCCTCCAAGGTAGTCACATATATGAACTAACGTTTTAGGATACCAGATATTACATATAATCCTGCAATTTTGCAAGAAACGTAGGAAAGGGGATGTAAAAATTGCAAACTTTATTTTCTTATGGTTTGCTCATTTCTGCAAGCTATAGGCATTGTTGGATCATTGAACGGCGGTTGTTCTTTAAATATAATTTTTAAAGCAGAATTACGAGTTAGCCAATCAGATTCTTAATACCAATAATCGTCAAACTTTCTTTTCTTCCCTCACAATGGAATCTTTAATTAGTATGTTTCTTTGTTTACTGAGAATTCCAAACTTTCGTGACCTCTCATTTTGAGCTATCCGAAACAGTAATAATCCCGTCAGCTTCCATTATTTACCAAACCTTGACACACGATAAGACTGAGACGCCGATGAAGATGTCAATTCTAGAGTGACAGTAGCAGTTGCTTTTAGAGTTGTAATATTACTTTCAGATTCAGGGATAAAGCCAGGAAGATTTCCTTCTTCATCATCATCATAATCTTGTAAATCCTGCTCATCTTCAATATAATCTGGTTGATAGTCCATTTCTCTATCACTGTCACCATGATAATCATCAGTTCTATTCAGCCCTACTGGTGTATTCACCCGCATGGCCATTCCAGGAACTGCCATTCCAGCTATTGGTGTACCAGGTCTTGATCTCCTGCTAGAGTGTGTACTTATCGATGACGCAGGACCCCCACTGCTGCTGTCCGGAGTTGAGCACTCTGTGACTGGAGTAAGCTGTTCACGACATTTCCTCAGCCGGCGATCATAAGTGCAATTGCGATGTTGATATTTACAGTATCTTCTATTGGTAGTATTCGCTTGACCGAAAGGGTCTCTGTAAATTCTTTTGCCTTGACCGTCCGTAGTCCTATTACTAGGCTTTCTCTGAGTATTATTATTCGTGTGCTTTTGCCATCCTCTTGAAGTAACTTGCCGACCCCTCCGTTCTCCCTTCGGTGTAAGATGAACAGCTCGATGGCCTAAATTTGAGAGTTCGATGTCCTGATTAGATCGGCCGGCTCCTCGGGACAGTCGCATCGACCTACGAGGGTACGCTTGGCTGGACGATTGCTCAACATCGCCTTGTCCAACTGTTGATGGTTGAACACTGCGGTGGGTTATCTGAAGGAAAGAAATACACAGAATCATGCAGAGTTTCAGGTGGGTGCGATTCAGTAGTAGAAGGTACACCACGCTCGTCTATAGTATCTCATAGAATGCCATTTCCTCCGACTTTAATACACCTTGTTAATGAACAGCCTCGTTTTGGAAATTATTCAAAATTCTTTCATGGGAAATTTTAGACGCCAAATTCGGATTTAGCACCCAAACTTTAGTCTAACCATAAGTTTTCTTGTTGCTAGCGGTTGTAGTGTTGAATTCATGGCGTTGTAAAGTTTGAAAACCTGTAAGGGATTTGACCGTGAAAATGACACGGGGTGTAAAGTTTCACCCCGAACGACTTTTCACGGTCAAATCCCTTATAAATCTGTGAACTATACATTGTCATAAAATCAAAATCACAATTGTCAGCAGTTTAAAAACATGTAACCTGACTAAAGTTTGGGTGCTAAATCCCAATCTTGGCTCGAAATTTTCATATTAACAATAGGAAGAGATTTTGACAAATTTCCAAAACGAGGCTGCTTAATCAAAGTGGTGTATTGGACCAATTAAAAATGATTAAGAGAGATACAATGTATATTTTTACAGAGTGGTCCACGAACAACTTGGTTACCACGGAGACAAGGCTAAAATAGATTACCAAAATTGTTACCGTTTCATTGCTGTATGATAGATACAGCAATGAAACAACAAGGGTGAAATGAGCTCTAATCAAGGAAAACTTCAGGTAATTAATCCCCGTTTTAAGAGTATCACTGAACTCTGAAGAGATTTATACAGTAAAAATACTGGTTCTAAGTGATAGGTTATGATTGCTGCACTTTATTACCATCCATCTCACTGATATCTTTTCATAGGAAAGCAGAAGATTCCCATAAACTTTAGAGCATCAAATGGTTGCACGACCAGATAAGACTCATTATGTTCTAGGATCTCGCGTTCATCAGTATGTAAGCATTATGGGGCATCTTGTGAAGCAAAATATCCTCTATGTTGAGATCCTAGGTCCTCAGATTTTGCTTCAAATATAACCCTTTGTCAGCGAGATCATGGATGAGCGTGGTGTAATATTTTTGTTAACATTGCACCCGCCGGGATAGAGTTAAAGACTTTTGAATATTGTTACAGTGGCTATTTGCTAAGAATATTTCATCAGATAGTTTAACTACTTTACAAAAAGGAGTGATCTCGCTTAACCTCCCTGAGAGACAAATATCATTGTATTTTTGTGTGAGTCTCACAACCTTCCTTTTGGAAAAGAGGATGTCGGGAACCCCCATTCCCCTCCCCCCGGTGCTCCACCACTGCTTGTCATGATTAGTGTACCGTTGAAGAGGGTGTAACTTTGGAAGAACATTGGCATCAATTTGGACTTTACGGAATCTTTACAGTAACTGGGAAGTTTCTCTCACCATTGTTTGCTTTGTTGCGTTACGTTACATTAGGTTAGGTTAGGTTAGGTTACGTTACGCGACGTTACGTTACGTTATTATCCGTTACGTTGCGATACGTTAGGTTGCGTTGTGTTGGGTTACGTGCACTGCGCTTCGTTGTGTTGGATTGCAATACATTTCGTTGTTTTATTGCTACATCGTAGAGCGTTGTGCAGTGACCTGCTTTATCATTTATAGTGGCTTCTTTTGTGTTGCATTGTTATTTTGCATTTTGTAGGGAACTCAGTGTTGTGCTGCGTGATGCTGTGTGTTTTGGTGTAGGGGTAATGATTAGCTGAATTGGTTTGGGGCCTGATAACGTTGAGTTCAAGATCGAACTTACTTTCTTTTGCTTTCCTACGGCATGGAGAAATGCGCTCTACTATTGAACATATAATAGAGTGGATAATGCTGAAAATTAAGACAAAGCCATGAAATGACTCCTCCTATTAAATGTTATACATTGTCCTTATAATCTAATTCATAATCCAACGCATAAAAAATACTAAAACGGTCGTTGTATTAACCGAATGCTAGAATCGGAGGATTAAGAATTCGGTAAAATTGCCTCCAATAATAACTCACTTTTTTGGCCTCAGCACTTTAGCTTTCAGAAGGCAGTTTTCTTTGAAATGACGTACATGATGTAAGCGAAATATGTAATGATGTTGCGGTTTTCAAAAAGGAAATCAATCGAAGCAGAGGGGGCAACTTGAAGCAGTAAATTTTGTCGTATATAGAACAAAATTCAATGTTCCATTCAATGCAGCTGATCTTGAATTAGTTATTGTGTATGCAGATATGTCTACATCTATTTGTAATTAGGCAACTTTAGAGAATGTTAAAAGACTGAGCTTGCCTTACCTCGCAACATGGACCAATGAATGATAGCAACACAGGGAGCAAGACCAAACCATTTGCAAGACCGATCAATATCATCGCCAAGATCAAATGAAAGAAATATCTGCAAAATAAAATCCCACGGTAAAAGCTTCAAACTTGAAAAATTGGGCCTTTTTCACATGCACTTGTGGTGCTGGCACATGGCTCATAAAAGCCCACGAGGTTTAACACAAACACACAAACAATAGTATTATTTTCATAAAACAAATAACAAGGGCAGATTGAGTAACACTGTTGCATCAATTTCTTTGGGTTGACCCCAGAATTCAAAGTGAGAAGCGATTGCTGACAGAAAAATTCTCTCAACATGTAATTCAAAACAAACAAACAGGAGAAGTTGCACAATGGGTAGCCTTAGAGAACTCACGTGTTCGAAACGAAGGAAGAAGGATAAATCTAAAAATGTGCTTGACAGATTTGCTTATTTCATTCGGAAAGCGGGCAAAAAGACACAGCAATTCTCGCATCGAAATGAAACATTAACAACTCAATACCATTTAGTTATTGTAGGAAAGAGACTAGATCGAGCGTTATTTTTATGCATTTTTATACCCGGAGTTCGATCGAGTGGCGTTAGAGCTTCCATCCCTATTGTGCACATTCTAAAATTTGAATCAAGAAATCTTTCGATTCTGATCTTCTTCAGAATAGTTAAAAGGTCTATTTCTGAATCAAATAAAAATCCACCAAGCAGATCCTTAGAGAGATTTATCCTTCTTCGATGATATACACTCATGACTTCCCTTACGAACAACCTTCAGCTAGCACAATGTGATACAGTAAATCCCCGCATATAAGAACGTACTTTTTTGAGAGCCAGGCTGAAGTAGGTTCTTATTTCAAAGGTACTAAGACCAATTTCAAGGTATAAACGTTCTTCTTTGATTCTTTGAAGGGTGCCTCATCTAGGCCCTTTCAGAGCCTTACAAAGATGTTCAGCCCTTTTATTAGCTTGGGACCTTATAACTAATGGGGGAAGAGAATCAAACTTTAAAAGCCACGTGGGACCAACATGAACTTAATAACAGCAATCAAAAATCAACTTTGCCACCCCTGCAACGAGAATCTACGTTTCATCAAACTGAAACAGGTTCTTAGCTGCAAGGTATATGGTTCAGGAGAAACAGCCTCTAGGTTCTTATTTTGGTAGGCTCTTATATATGCGGGGATTTACTGTAGTTTGTCCTACCCCTTTCAGAGCAAAATTTGCAGCCTCATTTCTTACGCAGTTCTCGTTGAGCAAATTTCTGTTGCTTGCAGTCGCTAATTGCTTTGAATTGCGAAGTCAATCAAGGAAAGCTGGTGCTATCAACGTGCTAAAAATATGTCCTTGTGAACAGATATAGCTTTTGAGCAGAAATATTACCAGTAAGGGATATGAAATCCAGAAAAAGAAGCCTGCAGTC
Source organism: Aurelia sp. 4 Dawson et al 2005 (assembly GCA_964019985.1). Taxonomy (NCBI): domain Eukaryota; kingdom Metazoa; phylum Cnidaria; class Scyphozoa; order Semaeostomeae; family Ulmaridae; genus Aurelia; species Aurelia sp. 4 Dawson et al 2005. The sequence continues at coordinate 22,387,462 of OZ026496.1, read as the reverse complement.
ATCATTGAGTTCGAGGAATATGGCGAAGTAACCTGGCATTTGAACTTAACAAACCAAGGAAAAATTCATTGAATTCTATCGCACAGCTTACAAATTAAAATAAACAGTTACTTATATATCAAGTTTCTGTCCACAAACACGTATGTCCAAATTTCCAAAATCTTCTGAAAAACGCTGGTACAAATGGCATTTTAGATAACGTCGATCAATTTGGCAGGCTGCCATAAAGTTTACGACGTTCTTCATAAGAAATTATTATGAACCTATTCCAAGTGATAAAACTATATTAAAATCGAAGACGAAGCAAGTAAATAATTCAATGCACTGCCAGCAGAAATAAGAAACGCTAAACATATTTCCGCATTCTGAGAAAGGTTTGCTTCTTATTCAAAAACTATGCATACATTAGAAATTTGAAAAACATAAAAATTTTGAGCCAGCCTGTACATTTACAAATGAAAACAAAAATTTTGCGTGCAAATGAAGCAAAAGGCACCTTCCTTGAATAATTGCAGCTTTCCTTTGGCAGTGAAAATTTACAAATACAAATCAAAATAGTGATTCTTATATGACAATAATACTGCCTGTGTCTGAGTAGTTCATTGATGATACATAATTTTGCTAATAAGAAAATTAAGAAACTTTACCCTGATTGGAAGTTTATATCTCACTTTATAAAAAAACACATTAGATCTCAAATTGAAAACGTCTTTTCTTATAAACGGACATTACTGAACGTATATGAAATCTCAGCGACAAATATCTTACCTAACTATGAATTCGAAGTCTGATCCAGCGAGAACTATAATCCCAATGAGAGTTGAAACAGCACCATCGAAGACTGGGGCAAGCATTTTATTGATTGTATTTAGCATACGCTCGTTTCTGTCACCTTTTGAGCTTAGGAATATCTAGGAAACCAAGTTAGTAATTAATAATAGTGATGATGTATGATTTTGATTCGAACGTTTAAAAGTTATCTGTTCATACGGATAGTTGATTCTGATCTTTAAAGAATTTTTTGCAAGGTTTTATAGGCTTGCAGTAACAAAGAGCAAAATATCCAAAAATAACTAATTTAAAAACATTTCTGACATGTACTATGAAAAGTTGCTCGCGAAAAAAGAATGCTCCGTGAGAGTGACTTCTTTGTTCTATATGTTTAAAGACAAGGCAATATACCGTTGCACATCCCCTTTACAGGCTGACGGGAAGTTGTTTAGCCAACAAAAAATTCCTTTGCTCATTCACTTTCTTAGAGTTGGCAGAAATCTTACTGTAATTCACAAACCGATATTTCAGAGCTCAGAACTCAAGTTGGCAAGCCAAAGTAAACATCAACGTTTTAAATACAAGATACCATACTTTTCCAACATTTTCTACCTTGCATCTGAAGGTAGTTTCAGAATGCTGAGAAGCTAACTCTGTCGAAGCAGCGTCCTGGTACCTTATCTTGACGTGACTGCACCTCGTGATTCATTTAGTTTGGAATCATAGAGAGTTAGTGACTCTCCACGTTCTACCTTGCAGGTTTGGAAAGGTGGGTATTCGAGCATCCAATCTGCTGACTTTTAGTCAAGCTTGCTACCACTGCGCTACTCAACACAATAATCTTTCTATCATATTATCTTTGGATCAGATGCTTTGAAAGAAACTTCAGGTGTGCTACTTTGATTGATGATTAGAACTAGGCTCATTAACCAAAAGTCTCCTGTTTCACTTTCCCTACAGACTTGTCGCAACAAAGCGATAACAAAAACTGAAGCGATGAAAACAACAACAGCAGCAGCAGCAGTAACAGCAACAACGAGCTGTTGCTCGTTGAGAAGTAAGATGAACTTAAGTAACGAGTACAGGTGAGAACCTGCGTGATTCATTGCTCAGGGCGAAAATTTAAATTTAAAGTCATCTTATGAAACATTTTAACTCCAGTTGCGTGACCAAACGTGATCAGAGAACCCAAAGAGTGACTTACCAGGCAAATATGCACGGTGAATTCAACACCAACTCCAACTGAAATGATCAATGTAACAGCAGGGACTGCACTTAATCGTAGGCCTAGCAATCCCATGATTCCATACAACTCAAAAGTATTCATTACCAGCACTGCTACCTGTAAATAAAGCATTGCAAAGTTGCATTCAAGAATTAAATCTACTGTATGATCGATTAGGTACACTGAACTACCACATAAACAAACCACTTTTATATTATATGCCTTAAGTTAGTACTGTCTATTGTATTACAAGGTGTTTTTCCTCATATTGGGCACTGTTTAATCATAGCTGCGTTGAACTAAAATGATATTTAGTTTTAAATTTCTTCCATTCTATAATAGGTATATCTGTATACTTTTCGTAAAGGATTGTAGGTAGGCCTAGTGGTCCCTAGTAGTTTTCGAGAGAGCGCGTGGCCAAGTGGTTAAGGCCACTGACACGTAAACCAACGGTCAGAACGGCCGAGGTTCGAATCCCGCGTTGTACAGTTCGGTCGCTGTCCGTAACTCTAGCCCGGGTTAACCAGAGCGATGTGAGGGAAATCTGGTAGCTGCGGCGGGTTTATGGTAAAACATCCGTGGCCCCTGCTGGAAATAAGTCTCTAAGACTTTCGCAGGGTAGCCACGTTGAATATGATCACCTACCTACGTAGTAGAATTTCAAAACAGAAATTATGCAGCGTTATCAAGATAGAAAATTGAAGCGCTTTGCAGAAATCTTGCCAGATTCGACGAACATTTTGCTAAACAATAAGAATACGGTAATTCCTTCAAAGTAATTGAAACTTCGAAAAAAATCAACCTTTTGATACATTTTGTGGAATATTTGAATTTAATGGATAAGTGGCAATGATAGAAAATAGAAGCTCTACCGCATCTTAACCAAACCTTTCGTGTTGATCAAGATTCTTTTTTCGAACTGAGAAAATTCCTGTTGACAATGCAAACTCCTCATGTAAGGGATCTACAAATTTAATCGGTAGGTAACTTAAATAATAACTAAATCCATTGCTTAAAATATCAATCATCATAGGCAAGAAGTGCGGCTAGGTGAAAGAGGACTCTTACACCTGCCTCGCAATATATTATTTGGCTAAACATGAGATCTCTGGTGAAAAGGCTGTCATGCTAACCCAAGCTAACCATGTAGATTTATGTTATTATCGGGAGATTTTACTGCATGAGATCGGTCGTTTTTACCTTGCACTGGTGCCCAAACATCATTCTTTGAAAAAAAACTGTCAAAGGTTAATGAAAAGGGATCTTGATTTGCAAGATGTCCTATGTACTTACCACAATCAGAGCGGCCCAAAGATTCATAAGTGCTATTGAGAGAACAACCAATGTTGCAGCCAAAACAATGCCAACTGCCATCCAAAGATAGCCATGCAAATAAATGTATTGTTCCCAATATGTAAAGGGAAGACCAGTTGGAAAACTTGGTAAGCCTTGCTTGCTGAAGGATTCACAATTTTGACGAATAACCTGGCAAAGCAAGAAAATATCATGCTTGATTGATTGGCTTTGCAAAGTTTTCATGCAAATTTTGAGGTTGCACCTTTTCCGTCACTCTATCATGAGCTTTGACAAACTGGAAAAGCAAGATATCTGAAACAGCTCCACACATCAGTTCAAATGTCTGGACCAAAAAAGCTTTTTTTCGATAAACACTACATCCTGGATACACAAAGACATATCTTATCCCAATGAAATTCGCTGCTCTTGATTAAGAAGCAATTTCAACGCGATTAGTGATCGCCGAAAAGTGAGATACTTCAAGTAGATCAAGACAAAACAAGCTGCAAGTAAGGCCATGTCATTTGCATGGCGACCTGTCGCGTTGTGCACCCAAAAAATAATTTCAAGTGAAGAAATGAGTACATTAGGTAAGGGAGTGATAGAACGAAACATCTGCGGCCTAGGTTTTATTTATCCCATTGAAACTAATGGCTATTCAAAGTGTTGAAATGTCTAATATTGGGTGTCTTAAAATGATAAATCAGCATTTCTGAATTATTTACATTAAAAACCTGCGCAGAGGAACCTACAACTACGCAAGTCAGCCTGCTAAGCTTCTAATTTATTGGGTACCTACTGGGAAATGAGGCTGTTCGGGTTCTTAAATTGGTTCTTATATCATTCAGGGCTTTCAGGCATCTCATTTTTTCAGATTAAAACAATTCAAGCCTGCTATTTACTGTCAGTTGATAGAGCTTGAGTTCATGTGATCTTACTCGCAACAGAAAATTGTAGAAGTATCAGAAGTCTTATATAATCCAATGAAAAACTTTCAAAGAGCCAACTGAAACAGAATACTTTAAATACTGAACAGGAAACTAACTACTACATTTTTCAGAGTTTTACGCATCATCAGTTTGTTGGTTCAATGACTGGACTTTTAATTCAATCTGATGGTCTCTGCAAATATGAACCTCTTTCAAATTTCTAGATAAATGGGTTCTTACATAATGGGAGGTTCATTTCAAAACTTCAGCTTGTAGCTTCTTAATAACCAGGCTTGTATATGCAGGTTTCACCGTTACTGTAATTATCTGACTGACATTGGTTGCATATTTAAGTTTGTCAGAACATAATTGACACTTTTGCCATCTCATCTATAGAGTAAACGGGACGAAATTCGTTGCTTTTCTCAAGACTTTCCAAAGGGATCTTTCAAGCGAAAAAGTCCATAACCTTTTAGCAATACCACTGAGATTAATAAAACAACTTCTGGAATCTAATCTAGCCCTTCTGCTTCACAGAGGTAGGTGTTTTATTGGGACCGGATGAAAATGTTTATTACTACAAGACTCAGCAAACGCGATTACATCACTTTATATTCAGAGCATAAAGAGTTTCATTTACACAAAAATTCTTCGTTAACTGTAACGCCAATTGTCGGGCTTCTAAAGCTAACTTTCACGGCAAGAGAGTAAGCAGCATTGACTGATAATAATAATAATGATAATGATTCTTACTTTGATAATTCGTATGAAGTCTTCTGTCGTTCTGATATTGTTCAAATAAAATGGCAACAGGGCTATCTTGATTGGATCTGCTTTTGGCACAAGATGAACTGAAAATAGGTTGAGGAATATATATCACTCCCAAGTATATACCAAAAGAAAGATTGACTTACGTTAACCCTATTTTGGTTGGGGGCAAATTTGCCCCCCTTACCTTAGTAAATTTTTTAAATAACTCTGTCAGGAAGATATTTATAGCCATGAAACTTCTTGAAGTTTTGCAACTACCTATTGTGCAGCTTCTCATGAAGTTTCATTCAAATACTTTGAGAAATGAAGGGGTGGGAGACAATTCTCTGGAACTGACCCTGGAAAATCGCAAATTCTCAAATCTCAATTATCGCGAAAAAAGGAGCATAAGTTGAATGTTTTGCGAATTCCTTTTGTAGTGTAGTGTTATTTGATGCATTCAATCATAATTATCATGTTTGGGTATAAAATGTGCTACAAATTTGATTTTATCGCGATTTTCCTGATTTTGACAAATTTTGACGCTTTTCTTGACCACACAAAGCAAAATGCTGACTTGACCAAAAATGACGGCCAATATTAGGTTACTTTTTATATTTACAAAAGTACATGCTAGAGGCTATTAGCACACAAAATTTGGTCGCTCTACCTATTACCAGTCAAGAGTTAGGTAGGGGGGCCATTTTTGCCCCCCAACCAAAATAGGACTATCAAATAGCACAACCACTGTAGGGTTAAAAAAATTGAGGCTGGTTAGCAACAACCGCCCACAGGAAATATAATACAGGAGATTAAAGTCTTGAAGAAACAACCCGGCCTTTTCATAGACAAAGAGCTCAAAGAAGGGTAAAGATGTAGGTTCTTCCCGGCAACAGCACTTCTATATGTTAAAATATAACATGAAAATTTCAAAAGATTGTCCTACTTTAAAGCTGATTTCCACCTTATCAAATTTTCCGAGCGGACAAGAAATATTTTGTTTAAGTGAAAAATTCCCTTTGAATTTGAATTGAATGTTACATAAGACAAGCATTTCATTGTGTAAAGTTCAGTCCGCCAGGAAAATTTCACTGAGTGGAAATCAGCCATTAGTTCTAGCAATAAATGTGCCATGAACACAATTATTGTGTCTGCGTGCAGTTGACGATCTCAGCAATGTAGTAAGATGCTACTTTCTTGGTTTAAGCAATGACTATCCTATGTAAACCTATCTTAGAATAGTGTTCTATCTTTATTCCTCCGTCACAGTTGAAAGATTCCTTTAAGCTTACAAATGTGAAAAAGGTTCACTTCCCAATCGCTTTGAGAACTCTCAGTTTGATGACTTTGATCTGAGGGCAGCGATTCGTAATTCACAAACAATATATTTTCCTGCAATCCCTAGCTGTCACAAATGCTGACTTGGAAAGGATGGTTATTGTTCATTGTAAAGGTGAAAAGTAGGAGTCGGCATTCTTTGAATTCGGTTTCAAGAGTACATAGCTTAACGCAGCCTTTCAATCATAAACTAGGATTTAGTACAGCAGTCCAAGCGTTAGCAACGCTTTCAACCAAAAGGTGATACAAATCATTTGTCAGTAGCATTTGAAACTAGTTATGATCTACCTCCTGAAGATTCTTCCTGCCTTTGCATTTTTACTGTATTTAAGCACCTTCTGAATGCTCATAGCGCAAATAGGCAGATCTTCAATGACAACGAATATCTGCCAATGAGATGAGCTTGTAAAAGACGGAAATTACCTGATGAATTTGGTGGAAATCTATGTTTGGAGAAATGATGCCATGTCGGAGGGGATGGCTGCAATCCAGCCTGAAAACGAGGGAAGTATTGATTCCGATGAAATGCAAAGCAGAAACTAAACTGTTGTCTCAAGTGATGCATTATCTCATAGAAAAAAACCTGATAGCATTAGTTACTACTTGATGGTCAAATCAAATGCGAAGTAAAATCGTTTGTCGTGACTTGAAAGGGATCAAAATTGAGTCTAACAATACAACGGCCGTTTCTCTCGTAAATGACATAAACTAAGATCTAGAACCTTATATATAGAACCTTACATTGGTCAAGTAACAAGTTCAGCAAACAACTTTGTTTCATGGTAAATCCACAAATCAAATCAACTGAAATTCTATCACACGCAAAGCATCATAGCAACTCATAGTAAGACGATTACCTGAAGAAATCTCTTGCTTACGAATTTCATAAAAGAAAACAATTAACCAATCTAAAGCTAGGAAAGGTGTTCATTTTTTGTGAATACGTAATGCAGATTCTGGAGATAATCGAGAAGTTAGAATCTCGATATCTGAGTTAGAAAAGATAGCAAAAAAAGCAAAATAATTATGTGTGCAAGTGACTGATGGAAGACTTACCCGAGACATCCAGTTCCCTAGGATATCTTCATGGCACCATGCAGTCAAGTAGTGATAAAAGCATTTTGGGTATATGATGCCATATTGGTCAACTAAACGGCCATGCAGTAGCTGAAAAAGAAACAAGAAACTAGATTACCTACAGGCAAGCAAATCAGTAAAGTAAAAAGTTACATAGAAATTCGATAATTAGTACAGGCTGAAATGATTCCTATTCATTCATACAACGGTTCTTAAGCATGGTGGCTCAAACAATGTTCCTTATTTGAAAACACTGTAGCAAAGCACTTTTGCGATAATCATAAATACCTATTTTGCAAGTCGCTAAGAGATTAGAGTGTTCTTTTTAGTTTTGTTACAATTTTCAAAATGGTAATTCCTAGAATACAGTGGTAAATTTACAACATTACACATACCAGTCTTACGGAAGAGCCACAAAATTGCCTAAACACACTAAAGAACCTTTCAAACCTTTTGAAATCCATTTAAAATCGTTCTATTTAACATAGCTGATAAAATGAAGCATAAAATACGAGACAGAATCTGAAATTATAGCCTTATTCATCGCTCTGATAAAAAGAGTATTGTAAACAGTAACACTGTCAAGTCTCTTTTAACCCACAGCCCACAGCAATTCTTCTGCAACTTTTGATGTATAACCTCTTTTCCTCTCATCTTTAGCGAAGAAATATAATGCTATCCACGACTTAAAAATTTCCTCCATAAATCTGAGCCCTTCCAGCTCATGCAATGCGACAATCACCTTGTTTTCTTAAGATTAAGCCATAAGGAGCTTGTATCGGGTATGCACAACCAAATAAGAATTCGATAGAATCTAAATCTGTCCAAAAAAGAAGGACATGCTTACCCTGGATTCATTTCTAGGTCTCTGTTCGTCACATGACAAAACAATGAGTTTATAGCCAAGCATTGCCTCTTTCGATGCATTCACTGCCCATCCAGATTTACTCAAGCGATGTTCTTTCCATTCGATGTCGAAAGTATTTTGTAACCCTGAATTAAAACAAGGCTGTGTTAGAGGAACTTGAAAGTTCTGTCTCCAAAGGAATACTTCGCTCGAGCAATCCTTTGGTTGGCCTATGTTTTCAATATGTTTAGGGCCAATGAAATTGGCGACAACAAAGACAAGCTAAGAGATGACAAGTGCAGAGCAGGCTGATTGAAACAGAACCTTTAATCATTAAGTTCTATTCACGTTTAAGGAAATTTCCTTTACTCTGTCCAAACAGTGGCCACTGTTCTTATTTTGGCACATCCAACGACTGCAGATTTAAGCGAACATTGAAGCCAACTTATCACTTACTAATGGATCTCTTCCAAAAGATGTTATAACTTACAAATGGATTTCTTCCAAAAGAGTTTCATAACTGCAAGTCTTGAGTAAAGTGGAGAGTATTAATGACACTTAAACTAAAAAAGGCTTCAGTAAATTGAGAATTTAGAAATAGTGTTATTGTTTGTAGATTGCCTACTATATATTGCAGATGCGCATTTGCATTAAGTTTGCTGCAAGTATCAAAATAACTGCACCATGATGTTACGCATACTTCTACCAGGTGAGTCAAAAAAGTTTATGCCTTTGGCCGTCTGTGAAATAAAAAATATGAGGCTGATATCCAAAACAAAAAGGTTAATCTATCAGTCAAGTCTACTTTGGATGAGAAGATTTTGTAAAACCATGGATCTTTATGACCCAACAATTAGAAAAAGTGACTGTGAAGAGTTTGTATGGGAATCGAAAATTCCACATTCAATTCTGGTCATTTATGTAGTATTGGCATTTACATTGTGAATTTCAGAGATAGAATTTTAATTTCATTACCAAGTAAATCATGGACCCGAATGGAATGTGGAATCCTTGCTCCCTAAAAAAACCTTTCCAGCGTTTATCTAATTTATGGGCTTAAATGATGAGCGATTATCAAAAAAAATTTTCTCATCTAAATTAGCCTTTGAGTGATTTGCTAACAATTCAGTTTTCAATATCGGCCTCGTACTTTTTATTTCATAGCTCTCCAAACGCGCAAACATTCCTTTGACTCAACCGGTATAAACATTCAATCTGATCATTTTCAACTTGGCTTGCTACAATGTTGCTTGAATCGAACTCCAATCGGCCTTGGCAATGTAGAGTCGGAGGGAGGGGATCCGACGCTTCCAAATCTCATTTTCCTCTCGATATCTCAGGATATGTCACAACAGAATTAGAATTCGGCAGTGTCCAAGCTTCTTTTGGTCAGAATTGTTTTCAAGTAGTTGCTAGTGAAAAACAACTCATAGGTCACACAAAGATTGATGCATGTAACCTTGCCAACACCATACCCCACAAAAGAGTAGGGCTCTCGGCCATCAAAATTTGTGTTGCTGGTTAAAATTTTTTAACAGTTGATTTCACTATGACGACTATTTTGCGGTAAAGAATTTATGTTTCTAAGGTTTGACTATTGGTTGATTTTAAGAGTTGCGTTTAACGACATTTACTTGCGGGAAAATGAGCAAAGAGGGCCAAAGAGGCGCTTGAATTTAGCTAAAATCGAAGCAAATAGTCTTTGGCTGGAAACTTGCAGTTTTTTCAGATGAATTTGCAGCTATCTATGATCGAACAATTATTTTCTTCAGTTCAAGCACAGTACAATCTATGAATTTTTCAATTACTCAATTTTTCCCATTATGACCCATTTTTGTGTCCCAAACCAAGCCCATTTCCCCATCCTCTTCCTGTGTCATAATTGATTTCCACTTGCCTTTACAACATCCCCAGCAGAGGCGTAACGGAGACAGTCGAGGCCCTTAGGGATTTTTACACTTGAGGCCCACAGCTAAAGTATTTGTAACTGATATGATAGAAACATAAACATGCCATGCCCAGTTTAAACTTGGAGTAAATATGTTGCACATACAAGGTAAAACAATTGCAATGATTTACTGTCAACATATGCAGTGTCCAAGCCAGCAGCATGGCCAGGGCGAATCAGTGGAGGATGCAGGAAAATGAGGGAGCCTGGGGGCAAAACTCTAAGGGAAATTTTGAGGACAGGTCCGTTTTCACAAAACAGTAACTTTAAGTTTCACTCAAATGTAGATTCGATAATAGATAACAAAGAAATTTATTGCTGGGGCCCCTTTTGGTCGGGGGCCCTTAGTTCTAGAACTAAGGTGCCCTAAAATGCGTTACGCCACTGATCCCCAGCTTTTCAAAGCTCATAAGCAAATGCTACATAAGCGCGAAACCAGCAGCAATCTATTCCTGCAATTAGGAAGAACACCCTATAGGTGCCTTCTTCATTGCACACAATATCTATTCATAACGTTATCACTGCTCGAAATCTCGTGTCAGAGAGGTGGAGAGAGCGGAAGGAACGGTAACCTAGCTCCAACCTACCAGGTCACCGCAAGGATTTCATTTGAATAGCTCAACCTTTAACCTGACGCCATCTTAATCTAAATAGACCACTCCAGTCAAAAAGCGATGTGATAAATTATGTGGTTTTGTAAAGTGTGGTCTGGCATGATAACTCTCATGAAAGTGTAAATTCATTTGCCAGCTTCTTAGCATAGTACTAAAATTTTAGTCCCCTTGTGATATAAAATGTTGATCTTTAATTCAATGGAAATAAATGTTTGTAGGTCATGTCAATGACTCAATGACTGAAAGTTAGTCCCATAGATACATGCCATGTAAAAATCAATGCCCAGGCACCCCGTTATTTAGGTGAACAGCTATCCCGCAAAGTGTATGATCAACTGTTTCATCGCATTGGTCTGAGCATAGGTTACTGAACTTTGCAATCAATACGGGGCAAGGTGAGATCTACCTGTTTGTGAAATGAGCATAAGCAGTCTCCATAAGACACTTCCACATACCAAAATTAATTACAAACATTTGCGATTAAGCATTACAAACAAGCAGCACTCCTTACCAACAAGAAAATATCTTATTGTCCTAGCTTTGGACTATGATTTAATTCTATTTTCGTTTTTTTCGTGTGGCCTAAGCCAAAGAAGATCTGCTTCCCATGGGTCGTGTGGAATACATATATTTTTATCTTACATTACATTAGCCCGTTGCATCCTGCGAATAAAATTGAAAGGAATTGAAACAGTCTGTTCATAACATTGTCATTCTTCTAAAGATCTTTAGCAGTCCATATGTTTCATTGTCTTTCTCACTGTGTTTTTACCTGGAATTTTATTAGGTCATCACACTGGGTGTGCCCAAATGGATAGGTCCAGCGATATGAACTTAGCTTTATTCAATGGCTATTCACTCTCAAAATATTCCTCGATAATTGATTTGAACGTGTCTACTTCGTTTAATGGTATTGGTGCTTCAAGAGTAGACACATAAATCTTGAAAGTTAAAGTTTAAATCCATCCTCTAACCAGAGCTGTCATTTCAAAAGCTGTGTACAAGGGCGGAAGAATTTTTGGAGGGGTACTAAATTTTTTGGCCTCATTTTATTGGGGTATAAGATGTTTCGGAAAAAATTGTAAAACATCTGATGGGCTGTGAAATTTTTGGAATACATTTCAAACTGAAGTAAAAATTATGTATTCGTTCACAGCAAAAGTTTCATCTGTTTCTGCTATGTTCATTAGGCAAGAAAGAAGTTATTTGAAATGATGATGATGATTCTATGTTTCAATGACTCTTCCAATTGTTCCAATTTGATTCATTTTATGTCCAGATTGTGTTTCTTAGTGTGCAAGTTTTTGTAATATGTCCAAGCTAAATAACTTAATAGTGGTGTATAAAATTTCTTGTTATGTTGAAATGGGGGGTCAAATTTCATTGAACTTCGTGAATGGGGTAAGAAAATTTTGCCATTTGTATAAAAAATTTCTTCCACCCCTGTACCCAGCATTTAAAATGACAGTAACCTAGGCAAAATTCTTGAAGCATATCTAATTAAGATAGACTTTAGCACTGTAGAACAGAGTGACTAACTTTTAATGAACTGAATTTTTACATCTAAGTTGGCCGCCATACTGTAATCTAATTTGTAATATGTACGCGATCTATGAATGTAAGGTTGACGAGAGACCGATACATCGTGTTGGGAAAAAACACAGTACACAGCTGAGGGTCCATCGTCCAAATTAGCACCCGAGATAAATCCTGATGGCTCACCAATATATCGATATGTTGGCTGCCATAATGCCCTTCTCAAAACCATTTTAAGATATAACTTCAAAGCCGATATTAGCTTGACGTCACGAACTCTGGCAGGTTAGGGCAAGGACATATACTTGAGCATTGGTGGTGTTCGGTAATAGATACGACAAGGGTATGCAATGAATTCTGCTAGTTGCACTTAAGCCGAGCTTGTCTCTTAAATTTGCGAGGGCAAAGCAAATTTTGTGAACGGTGCCTAAGAATCTTTATAAGGTGATTTTGAATCTCATCTAGCTTTTCAGCATAATTTGAGCCACGCTTTAAATTTTGATTTCTTCGTAATTTATATGTGAGCTCCAGATTCTTTGGCCAACTCAATGTCAGTTGTGGATATTCAAATATTTTTTCCATCTTTGTCAACTTCAAATCACTGACGATATCATATATATTTTCGCTTTCAGAAAAGGTCACAAAATTTGAAAAGTAAAAACTGGCACGTGCTTTTCTTGTTGATCTCTGCATATACAGGGTGAGTAAAAAGACTTTTACGTGTTTGGTGGCCTCTGAAATAGAAAGTATGTGACCGATATTCAAAAGTAACATTTTAATGTATCAGTCAAAGTCAAACTTAGTTCCGAAAATTTTGTTTTCTAAAATCCCATGCCATTAATACCCAGCAATGAGAAAAATTAAACGACAATACTGTAAATAAAAGATTTCTGTAAACAAAAGATTTCTGTAAATAAAAGATTTCTGTAAATAAAAGATTTCTGTAAATAAAAGATTTCTATAAATAAAAGATTTCTGTCAATAAAAGATTTCTGTAAACAAAAGATTTCTGTAAATAAAAGATTTCTATAAATAAAAGATTTCTGTAAATAAAAGATTTCTGTAAATAAAAGATTTAAGTACCAATGTAGCAAAGATGTTAAAAACACGACGTTTCGAGCGTATATTCGTTGTCGTACTTTTGTTTACTGTAATACTGTAAATTCTTAGCATGGAGCTCAAATCTTTTAAAAAGGTGGGTGTAAAATTCTATTACATTTTTCTGTGAATTAAAGTGCTTGAAAGGAACTTCAGGTAATTCGCAATGAATTTGCCGTGGCAATTCCTTGATACCTTGACTACTTTCAAAATGGTGGCATTTATTGATTTTGAGGCTGTGACGTCATCAAATTTCTAAATCCTTAACAAGAAGAGCAACAGATTTCTGCTTGCAACCATGTTGTAGACCTTCTTCAACTATGATTATCTTGAAGATTGTATCAAATTCTCTCGATTAATTTAAGATTTACTATGATTTTAATTTCTTCAAAATTTTCGATGAATTTTTGCAAAATAAGTCAAAATGCCGCCATTTTGAAAATGATCAATATATCAAAAAATTGCCACGGTAGATATACAGCAAATTACCCTAAATTTCTTTCAAGGACATGAATTCAAACAAAAATGTGATACAATTTTACACCCGCCTTTTTAAAGATTTGAAAGATTTGAGTGGTATCCTGTAATTCTTTTATTTTCAGTATTATCGTTTAATTTGCATACTAGTACCACATGCCACATACATATCTTATTGAATTAGAAAAATGTCTATAAGTGGTTTGTATGGGAACCTTTGTTCCCAACCATGCATCTTACCACCATTTTCTTAATTTCTGGGTGAATGCCTAAGGGGGGCATTCAGTACATGCAAATACGGGGAGTTAAGTCCGATATTTCTGGGTTAATATATAGCCAAAAGTGACATTTATGGGTCCAAATGAAACTCAATTATAATCAGGATATTTTTTGACATCATATATCGTTGAACTGATATTCCTGGGTTCGCTAGAGGCAATCCTGACCTCTGCTTGCAATGTTTCAGGATATCTTATGTTCATTTACAGGTTTCTGAGTATAAAATGAGCTGATATTTTTGGGTTGCAATGAAGCTGAGTTGATATTTTTGAGTTGTTTCAAGACTTCTTGGGCTGACCCCCATATGCGCATGTCCTGAGTGTCCCCCCTGGGGGTGAATGTGAAGGTGAAGGTAAAGTTGCGTTTTTCAGCGCTAAGTGCTGGGATAGCTGAAGTACTGAAGTGCTAATCGAGTTTGCAGCCCCGCGTCATGACGCTTAAGTGGTAAGGCCCTACAGGGTGTTGAACCCACTCCACCTGCCTGTTCTGACTGCAAAGTCAGACAATCACACCACTGCACCACAACACTTTCAACTGACGAGTATAACAGACGAGTGACTTTACCAAACAAAATTTTCTCATCTAAGTAAGCCTTTGATTCATACATAAACATTTTAGTTTGGAAAATCGGTCTCAGACTTTTTATTTTACAGCCTGCGAAATGCCTTAACTTTATTCCTACTCACCCGGTATTTAAGTTGAATGAGTAGCGATGATTTGAATCTGCGCACAACAGCCTACTCGATAAAAACCTATTGGCTGAAATTGTATTTAAGATAAAAGAACCAATCCATTTTATCAATTGTCAAAGGACCGAGGCTGACTTTCAATTTATATGCTCTAATACTCGGATGTTCACTGTACCTGGCAAGAGGTACACTGTCAAAATGATGAAATCAACTGCTGATTTGAATTCGTAGAAAATCTGCTGTAATGAAATCAACTAAAATTTTCCACCAACCTAATAGCCAGTCTCTGAAGTAGATAAGCCAAAACTTTGGAAGATTCCCATTTGGTTCTCTGACAATTTCATCAATCTGCATAAAGATAAAAGTCAGGTCGAAGGTTGCTTTCAGTTTTACTGTTTGTTTCTTAAGTCTGCAGCCATAGACAAAGTCGGCTAGGGTTTGTTTATGCCCATTTCAAGTCATGTGACAAATCCCTCAATAAAGTACCCTTTGATTTCTCTTACATATTTTGTGCCATATAAAACTGTGCCATGAATGCAAAAAGTAGAATAATATGGAAACTTCCCAAGAGTATGGTCAATTGACTTGAAATGGTTAAAACGAACCTTAGCCGAATAGGTCTATTGCTATCAACAGCATACATTCTAAATCTTAAATAAGTTAGCGCAAAATTGTTTTTCCAAGTTTCTTTTAAGAAGCTTCGGCTATTTGGCCATTATCCGCCTCTATAATATTCAGATATCATCAGTAATTTTGGAAAGATTTGCAAGAAACTTGTATGAATTCGCTTCCATTTATTAATAGCTGGTAGTACCTTGGCAGATGAAAATACCTAGATGGACTGATTCGCCTTGAAAGTTAACACACAATTCTTTAATACCTCCAAAACAACTCTTACCTTTGCAAAAGATTGATGGTAACTGTGCAGGAGCCTCTGCTTGTTTGCATAGTCGAAAGACTCTTTGGTGACGGCATGCATTTGATAAAAAGAGAAATATTGAAATCTTGCTGAAACAAATGCATATTCAACTTTGTGCCTTGGGATCATTTCAGCAACATCTAAGCCATCTTTTACTTGAAATGCACCATACGCACAAACACCAAGAAATATTGCCAACATAAATATAACAAAAATCTGCAAAAAATAAATTAAATAAAGAGTTTGATAAATATTTGCTGTTAAAACCATTGTGTAAGAAACTACTGTAATGAAATCGATGGCCCGATGAAAGGCAAGTGGGTTTTGTATCTTCACTCAACTCATCTAATTTTCTGAGTTTAAAAGCAGTCTGTCACGCATTTCATTGGGTGATTTGGACAATACAAAGATTAGGAAATTTCAATGGCTGCTAATTCTCTGACTTTCTATGGCCGTAGAAAGTCAAGGCGGTTAGCCCTCCTTTGTTTCAAATACACAGATACACAAAGAAATCTTTTTTGTTGAGCGCTGACGTTGTCGCGACCAATCAGAGACGTGACAGACTGCCTTTAAAATATCCGGAAAATCTAACACCTATCGAAGACCCCGCTTACAAGGGATCGGATCCAGAACTGTTTGCATTTACAAGGGACCGAATGCATTTGGATATAATGAGCTTTTAGCAGCGTTCTGGTAAACTTTTGTCTCGTTTCTAATGAGTTCGTTTGAAAATTTTGCAGTCAAATAGACTCTTTGTCTCATCTTTTATTTTCCTCTTTGAAATGTCAACAGAGGCTCCTTATTCTATCGCTTTTCTTCCTGCCGTACCAGTTTGGATCCGCTCCCACCAGTTTTTGCAACACCTATTTGGGATCAGATCCAAACGGGATCACTTTCGAAAGTGATCCCGTTTGCGTATGGATAGCAGATCCAAATGGGTTCGGATCCCTCAGGTCCCGTGCAATCGCAAGGCCTATCAGTTACAGCTTTTGGTTACGGTTCGATTTAGATTCGATCTCGTGAAAACTTTCCCTAAGACTGTGACCTGGTTTGGAATGCGCCATTATGATAAATCAGCGGGTTCTTGGCAACTTTTCATTGAGAATGTATTTCATTCACATTGAGTTTGTATCTGAATCATGTGAGGTCGTTAGAGTACGATTATTTCAAATCTTTTTCGATAATTTGCATTTTCCATATTGTCATAACAATACTCTGGCAAAAAAGGTATGAAAATATTCGGTGTAACAAGCACAAATACTGGCATTTCTATTTTATTTCTAAATTCTGGCATTTCTAAATTACAACATACAGAGCACATCTCGCCTAATTTCTAAAACTAAAATCAAGTATCATTATCGAAATACTTAAATTTCGAAATGCATTAGGTAGAACTGATCAGTTAGGAAGTTTTGTCATAGATTTAAGATGCTGACTTCATAACTTTAGTGCATAAGCGGTACGCATAAATGTTTGAGTCGATCATCAGCGAGCTATGTCTAAATTTTGGGTAGATATCAAATCCAATCTTAACTATATCAGAGCACCTCCTGCTGGTTCTCACCAAATCTTTATGAAATCTTGTGTTATGGAACACATAGTGAGTCAAAACGAAAAATTGTCTTTCTTTTACAACTTGCCTCATGGTTCCTACAGCTGAGCAGTGGTCCCCTCTTTATAAAATACGATTTACACATCACTTGACAAAGCAGAAACTATGAGCGAATGTGCAAAAGTTCGTAACTTTTAGCCCCCCCCCCTAGCTCCCTGCAACACATCTCAAAATTGGGCAACACTTGATGTTACCTTTTCTTGTGCCTTCAACGCTTGATTTCTCATTTCAAGAAGCTGATGTGCACACTACCTTATGTCAGCTTCATCTATGACGTCATTAAACCACCATCACATTACTGCTATAACTGAGAGAATATCGAAAACTGTCTGCAAAGAATAACAGTTTACTAGTAACAAAGTATATATCATCTCATTCTTTTAACTAACCTTAGTTGTCATATGTTGTAAAAATGGACCGAAGTATTTTTCTGCAAAATATGACAATGAAACATGCTGAACAATATATTTCCAAGTCCAGCGTTTCTTAGCAGCATCCGGTCTTGAAGAGTCTGACTGCGAATTTTGATCCGCTGGTCTATTCTGCTGATCTTGTGCTCTGCGATGCTGAGTTCGTGGTGTTCTGTTCTTATTCAATCGCTGGTTTGCCATTATAGCATTGAGTGTGGCACCAGCATAAATTGAAGATCCTTGCAGGCCTTCTACGTTTATGAAAGCAACATCTTGTAGAATATTTCCACTTCTCAGCGGTAGTGATGGAGAATGGATTTCTCTGCAAATCAAAATATTGTTGTTAAGAGAATACCAGCAAGCTACTGAACTTAAAATTGTTGAATGATATTATTCAGCAGAAAACAAGCAACTTTGATCCACAAGTTCTGTGTAATTTTTGTAGAAATGCATCCTCAACACTACCAAATTATGGGATCTCTGACGGTTTCTCATTTCTTGTGAAATTGCCATTACAGACTGATGATCAATTGAGGTAGCTTAAAACATAAATTTTGCAGCAAATTGCAGAAAAATTCATTCATTCATTCGTTCATTAATTCATTTATTAATTCATTCATTGATTCATTCATTGATGCATTTATTCATTCGTTCATTCATAACTTGATTTAAAGTTGACTGGAAAAATGTTTAGCCATCTAAAGCTAATCTAGGCCTACTATCGTATCGAGGCATGGGACAAATAGTTTACCATCCCTTCCGAAAGATGGGGAGGGGTAAGTTGCATGGTTATGCATCTAGAGGTCACTAATTCAGATCTTGACCTCACACGATGAACATAGCTTCAGTCAATTTTTGGAAATTTTGTAAGCTGCTGAGCCTCTGACTCCACTTATATGCCAATACAACAGTCATAGTACGATAAACTTTCGGAAAAGCTGAAAATCTTGGTTATCAAAGGAAGTCATATTTCCAGAATTCATGTCCAGAGAGTTGGGGTTAATTTTCTTACCAGTTAGGATAAGCAAAAAAGGGTGTTCGTACCTCCCAGAACAGCAAAATAAATCATATTTTTCAGCTTGAACTCTTTTCACATCAAATCCAAGCGTAGATGTAAATAAAAACATGATTGTCATCCAATTCACAGCAACAATGAGAGAGGCCTGTAACAGAAAGGATTATGCATGACGTTGAGCGGAACAACAGTTTACTCAAGGCTCGTTGGTCTCTTGTGTGAATAGATGCAAAATAACTTCATCAAATATTCATATTGAAAACCTTCTCAATTTACTTCCCAACATGTTTAAAAACTAAGGAACTGCTGTTAACGGTGAGGGTGAATTTCAGGTGTTTAGCGCCAAACGTAGTACGGTGTTTAGATCACAAAAGTAGCTTCTCGAGTCCGTTTCATTCTAACTTCAACTTCATTTCATTTTGAAATTATTTATGTATGATAGTCCCGTCAGTCATTATGATTGATTTTCAAGGAGCCATGCTAAAAACTTCACAAATCTAAACCCTTTTAATACTAATAACTAACGAAAGGAAAACAATCATTACAACCATATTTGATTACAACTAATTACAATAACTCTTTATCTTGTTCTTAGAAGAAGATAAAGAACGAGCTTGCTTGGTCTCGCAGCTAAGTTCATTTCAGGTTTTTGCTCCAAGAAGTGCAAACGCCTTCTGCCCATTAGCAGTTTTCATGAAGGGTAATTGCAAGTCATTTTCGGCATTTGGTAGGTTTATAGTATTGCCATCACAACTTCTGATAAACTAGTTTCAGAGATATTCAGACGGGAGACTATTAACAGACTTGACTAGAGTTTTGCTGTCTCACATCCGATCAACGCTCTCACAGTTGGTCACTTTAATTCTTTAATCGAACTCTTCAATCGAAGCTTCAGCAGGAGAATCATAGCTGCTTTCTGACCCATTGATCCCTTGACCCCTAACTACCTTGACCCCTTGTCATGAAGCTCTAGTGGTAGTGGTGAAGCTCTAGTGGTGATCTCTGTCCGCCTGACAGTTCTGGCTGCACAGTCACAGGATTATTGCACCCCTCCTCCACAGAGCGACAACACTACTGAGAGCGATTTAGTTTACCTGTCTAGAAAATGTCTGCAATGCTGGTATGGGAATTAAGGAAGCCATGGCAAAAGCACAAGCATTCGTGAATGAAGTCAAAGTCACACTCAGTCCGCAATTACGCAAAGTTTCACCAACGATTTCATGCTCATCGAACTGCTTTGATTCACAAACTGTGACGTATGTTCGAGCAACCAAAAACATGTCATCTACACCAAGGCCAAGTGCAAGGAATGGTAGAACCTGGGGAACGAAAACGCTCATATAAACTTTAAGAATAGATCAATATCGCTAGATATAACATATGATTTAAGATTGCTGGAAAATTTGCTGCGTGGTAGCACTATTTTCTCCTAGTGCAAATACCCAGACAGGACCAGGACAACCAATTGACAAGTGTGACGGAAAGAGAAAATTGTTGGTCTTACGTATCACGTATCTCACGTATATATCCAGAGCACAGATTAAAAGCAGAGCTTTAGAACATGTGTCTATTGTTTTTCTTCAGTTTGTATGTGCACTGGGGACGCACCATTTGGAAGGGCATCAATTTCAACTATTTTCATATAAAAAAGGTGCTGATTTTCATGATTTTGGTACAAATTCATGTATAACTAGAATTTAAAGGCAAACTGTAGTGGTTACGGCTGGCTAGTTGTGAAGTTGAATTCAATAACAAAGCCCTGGCCTTTGAGTAATTACCAAGCCAATTTGCTCTTGAATCATCCTTTGTTTCGAGAATAAAGGGAATCAGATCATTATCGTCTTCGTGAATTTCATTGTTCAGCGAAATTACTGAGCCTCCTCTAATTCTTCTCTTCTTGACTGTCTTGTTTGCTCAATCAGCGCCACGACAGTGTGCCGTTAAAACTATCGAATGGCTATTTTCCAGAAAAAAACATCTGCGGAAAACATTTTTCTGCACCCCTTTTCGAGAAAATCGGACAAAAACTTCTGGAGAAACATTTTTGCATAACATCAATCTATATATGTTTGAAAGCTTTTCCTTATTCAGTTATGTGCAACTTACACTAATAGACGTTTCAAGAGTATTAATTCAACAAAGAAAATTGTTCTTGAAGCAGTTTCAAGATTGCATACGAAAAGGTAGATGTAACTCCATCGACT
This sequence comes from Aurelia sp. 4 Dawson et al 2005, assembly GCA_964019985.1. Taxonomy (NCBI): domain Eukaryota; kingdom Metazoa; phylum Cnidaria; class Scyphozoa; order Semaeostomeae; family Ulmaridae; genus Aurelia; species Aurelia sp. 4 Dawson et al 2005. The sequence continues at coordinate 22,366,428 of OZ026496.1, read as the reverse complement.
CAAGAACATTATTGCTGACAACTACAATGTGGAAATTCACTTTGGAAGCAGGATCACCGATGACAGTACATCATTTTTATGACAGTGACGCGAAAAATGTGTGTTTCCTTCTATCTCGAAAACATTTAAAACTTTTAGAAATTAGACTTTCTGACAAATATATGTCCGCAAATTTCATTAGCCGAGCGTCGTCAATTTCAATGTAAACATCCATCAACTGTCCAGATCGTCTGTTCCGACGCCGATAACAAACTGGACTGTGAGATGCTTACCTGAGTTGATGCAGCATTGAAACTGACTTTGAGAAGAGAAGAAAGACCCATTGCGGCAGCAACAGATGCCGAAACAAGGATCACTCCAGTTAATCCTATTGCACCATATGAATGCACTGCTTTTGACCATCTTTTCAAAGTTATGAAAGCGTAAGCAAGCTACGAGAAAAAGATCATGTGTGTCCAGATTGCAAATGAAATCTTAAATGAAAGTACAAATCGTTGGAATGCTTATAAGTCCTTGCTTACAGCATAGTGCATCAAGTGAAACTAATCATTGTTTTGCTGTTATGAGACAATTTTTAAACAATCTGTCATAATCTAAAATATGTTCCTTGGCTTTCTATATTGTCTCAAAGAACATTTCAAACCAACTAAGTGAAGCTTCGCTATTTGACTATATTACTTTATAACTTGTTAGCAACCGAGAAAATAGAAAGACTGCACATTTGTAAGAGATTATATGCCTATTGATGAATAAAGTCAATTGTGATATGAGCCAATTAAAGCCGAGTTAGAGATTTTCCGAACTGCAACACAACCAGTTTCCTAAAGTCTTCATTTCCATTTTTTCAAAACTGGAAAATTGAAAGAATTGATGACGAAGATCTTCTAGATCTTCATTTTGCTGAGTCTGCTATGCAATATCTTTATGCGTAGTCTTTCTGTTTCCTTTCCATTCAAATCTGTAAAGGAAGGACTGCACGCGGGCTATTTTGAACTGCGTTACTCTGAGCTCAGCATGACAACTCGAGCTAAACGTCATGATGTTGAGTACCAGCAAACAAATTGGCAGCTTTGATTCACAGAAGAGATTATGACCAGAAACTTGGTTGAGTAATAAAATCCGGGATGAACCAAAATGGTGACATTTTTCAAAAACCACTATCGTTGACTATGTTAACACATGAAAATTTTCTGATCTATTGGCATGAAGGACCAGGATGAATATGACTGGTGGTCGTAAGACCCATCCAGATTTTCAAGAAAAGAGCTACAAATTGCAATTCCTATTGAAAGTTTAGGTCATATGACATGGAAGCCTTCGAACATCAAGATCAACATGAGCTGCTTGTAACAGGAAAACTTAGCACAAAGTCAAAGTTATTTCAAGATTCTGCAATACTTTTGGGTTTACTTGGTAGCTAATACAAATGCACCAAAAGATGCAAATACACTTTTCAATCTCAGTAATTCAAATGTTGATTATCATTCAAAACATTTCACTGTTTGGTCCATTCGAAAAATAAAACATTTTCTTGCCATACCATAACTAAGTATCCAGTAATGATCTTTGTCAAATTTGGCTGAGAGAAATTTTTAATGAGATCGTAGAAAGATGTTGATGAATAGGCCATCATATTTGTTGACAAAGACGCATTTTTGTAGCCATTTTTGTTGACAATCTGAAATAAAACAATTTGAAATCAGCATTCATTAACTGCGATAGTATGAAGAGAAATGAAATATACATCCAATAAACCAAAGAGAAGAGAAAGTATAGAGTCCTACGAAACCAGCCGGACGAGGCAAGACGAAACCTCTTTCATCAGTACAAGGACATCGTGATAAGCAGCCAGAAGCTACGTTTTATGACTTAGACCACTTTTACACTGAAACGGTACAATTTTGATGCGTTGCAAACTTGTTACAGTTGAAATGCATTTGCATGGGCATGCCCAAGTCGTCTTGTAAGGAAGACAGATACGACTTGTCTTGAACAGCTCACGGATGGATATAGCACAATTGGATAGCCGGTCAGTTTTTGGTAGGCCAGACGGCACCTTTGATCATAACGTTTGACCAATGGTAGATAAGATACTGCTTTTCCATGAAAGAAAATGATGGGGGGGGGCTAAAATTGAAACATAAATAGCTGTATGTCAAAACGGATAGATGCTTATGTATTGGCGCCACCATTTCCACAGCGGTGCACCTTGGTAAATTGTTACGACTGGCCCCCCGGTTTTCAATTTCGTTGTGGTTAGGTCCTATTACTAAAATTGTGACAAGTCAAAGCACACACATCTTATGAATGATTAATAAGGAGCTGTTCGAAACAAGTCGTCTCTTGCCTTCTTGTAAGGCGATTTGGGCAAATACACTGTTCCAGAACGAAGTTTTTTCAAAAGACAGAAGGAGTAGAATTGTTACGGATTATAGTGGGAACAATGAAAATGGGAGGCTGATCCATTACGGTATTTATTACAGGTGTAAAGTTGCATTGGTATTGTGTAAACAGGGCCCAAGTTTTTCTTTGCAAGCCAAGATTTGGAAAACAGAACCATAGCGATTGGATTTAAAGCTTTGCAAATGAAATTTTCTATAGAGGCAAATTTTTAATGAAGCCATTTGAAAAGAGATAATCTCCAACGAAGACATTTTTTGAGGCCATGCCAGCAGCAGTCGTGGATCGAAGTTAAGTAAGCCGCTCATTACTGAAGCACAAAAGATAATGTACGTTACAGGGAGTCTAGCATAAGAAAAGCACACATGACCTATTGAGTGAATGGAGATTCGAGCCAATCTGGCAGGCAGAGATTGAAACCCAAACCATCTCCCAACAAGGTGAGACATTGGCCTTCCGACCAACCTATGTCACATCGTGGACTCTTCAGATAAACAAAGTTTAACTGATATAAGTATGCATAACGTTGAAATTAGAAAGGTATATTGTCTCAGATAGAAACTAAATGTTGCCTACCAAAGTAAACTCTCTTTGCCATGCTTTTATCACCTCTTCAGCCTTTGATATAGACCACTGCGCCACAGACAACCCTTTTCCTCCTTTATGCATGTTGTATAAACTAGTAGCACTCACTAACATCAGGACACTTTGTAGAGCTTCTCCACTGCAATGATGCCAAAATATTCAATTATAATTGGTAAGTCACAAAGACATCAGTTCTTTGAAAATTCAGTCTGCAAGAGTGCTGAATCACTCTCTTCGAATAAAGCAAAACAATTTTAATTTTGCTGCTAAAACTGGTGCAAATATTGATGCAAAGTTCTTTTATGAGCGTGCCTGGAAGTGATTCTACGGGCAACACTTTATCATTCTCTCTTTCAGTCATACTCAGTGGAAAGCAAAGTGAATGAGCTCCATCACCAAATTTTTATCAATCTGAGGCAACGTTCACGCTGTTCTATTTTTTAGCATCCGTTTTTGTTGATGAAAAGGCTGCCCGTTCACATTGCTCTGTGTTTGAATAAATATGCAATGAAAACGATAGATGTTTACATTGCTCCAGCAAAATTGTTTCGTTAATTCCCTTTTCAAAACAAAGCCTTTTGTCAATAGCTGCTAAAAAGGCGCCAATCGCTACTTTGAATGCCATCGTAATCAACAGCCTATTAACAAAGGAATGTGAAGCATTTTCAAATGTCTCCGTTTTTGGCGTTCCCACTGAAAACGGATCGTTTTCAAATTTGTGCGTTTTCATTAGCGTTTTCGAAATCTCTGTTTTTACACCAATGTTAACGGAAGGCAAAAGTGGATAAGTTTTTGCTTCTTTTCATGAAATGGAGCGGTGCAAAAGGGGCCTGAAAAAGCCATTGATTCAGACAAGCTTATGGCTTTCTGTTGTTTGATTCGTGACTTCGCCAAAACCACTGAAGGCATGCTACTATAAATCCGCCCATATCCAATCAATGGTAAGAGACACGAATATTTGGCTTATTGCTCTGTGAAGTAAAACATCTTCCTGTAAATCAGCGCTTTTATTCTAAAAAATGACGAATAGCACATGCGACAATGCCTTTCAAAAACCGCAAGCTCACACTCTCGTTAACAATATAGAAACGAAGCGTATTTGAAGTTTGTATCCACCATCAAAAGTAACCGTAAGGAGGGGGCTTTAAGGCGTCACAGGTTGCAGGTTTGGTTAATTCTAGCCCTCCGGTTTCGGGTTTTACATTTAAATCCTTCGGATCTTCGGGCTTTTATATGTTTCACGGGTTGCGGGTTGGCCAATTTTTGTGCTTGGCTTTCTCGTAATTCATTCAAAACTTCCTATTTTTCGGGGTTTTCAAGTCATACAGTCAATATGGTTTACTGAGATGGAAAAGCCAAAGTCCGAATGCTTAAAATGATGCACAGAGCTTTAGTAAAAAGGAAAAAGCTGGAAATACTAAAAGATTCGAGATTAAAATTAAAGATTTTTGTTCAGCCTTGCAGTCTTCGGTTTTTGTTTTTTCTTGTCGGGTTTTGGATTTTCCAAATTTTGGTTCAGATTTGCGGGTTCTCGTATCCCGTAAAGCCCCCTGCATAACAATAATCATAAATAAATATAGCATACTCGCCATCAAGCAATGCAAGTTGTAGTTACATAATTATAAAATAATGTGCTTACCTTCTCAATATTTGAGTTTTGTTCCTTCTTTGCCCACCAACAAGAAATTCACTTGACCAATGCATTAATTTTGTTGCATATCCCTTGCATCCACTTGTCATAATCTCACCTACATCTGGCAACTGTTGAACGAATTAGCCCTGGTAAACTTCCAACGTAAATAACATTCATATGAAGCGAATACGTATCATGCTTAGGACAATCTGAGTGAACTAACGTCATCATGGGAAAGCTAGTTCAGTTCTGTTACCGTTCCTGTCTGTGATAGGAGAGGAATTAGTGACATTCTCAAAACATCGGAAAGCCCCCATAAAATCTTATCGGATGTCTATATCTTGACCAGACTACAAAGGTATCTTTTTTCGCTCCAACGAGTTCCATCATTAACACTTCATCACAGCCATCCTCATACTATACTCTTTAATGACATATCAACTGTTATTTTCCAGTGCCTCTTTGGGATATCCTTGCAGTGGGTTTGTGACAATCTTGTTTCAAAAGCTCTTTCAATACAAAGGCATATGGTAGTAAGAACTTATTTTCATCCAGATGGCGCATTTTATGCTCCACCTAGTGTCACATTGAATTCATCAACATTTTCAATCAGGGCGTTTATATTTTCGGGTTAATTTCATTATCCCCCTTTGTTAATTCATACATCTTCTATTTGGTTTTTAAAATATATATATACCATTCATTGGTCTTAAATGAACTAATCAACATCCCTGTAGGCATACTAATTTTTTGGCAAGAACTTCTGGTGCAAAGACGTGGAATGAAATCCAATTAGATATCAGATTGAGTTCCACGCTCACCATGTTCAAAAGCAAACGGAGGCAATTCCTCAAAAATTATCATCCCTACCAAAGCACGATCCCTATGAAATCCAACAAAGTTGTATGATTTTATATATTTATCTAAGCAGATAAATATATATATATATATGTATATATATATATACATATATATATATACATACATACATACATACATACATACATACATACATACATACATACATACATACATACATACATACATACATACATACATACATACATACATACATACATACATACATACATACATACATACATACATACATACATACATACATACATACATACATACATACATACATACATACATACATACATACATATAAGCAGATACCTATTTGTATAGCTTTAATTAGCTGATAAGTTTTGTGTTAAAACATGATAAACGGACAAAACAAAATTAACTGAAATTAAATATTTTCAATCTTTTCATGCTATTTGGTATATCCCACACATTACAAGTCGCCAGAAATAGTTCATCTACAAAAGTAGCATTTTCTTCGAAGATTCAAACTCACATCTAACACCAAGTTTTTTAGTCGAAGTTATCCGACAATAGACAACATCGGTTAAGGTTTGTTTACACCCAGTTCAAGGCATGTAATCAATCTCTTAAGAAAACATCTTTTGACTTCTCTGACATATTTTGTGCCATGCAAAGTTGTGCCATGAATGCAAAAAGCAGCATAATACTAAAACTTCCAAGGATAATAGTCACATGACTTGAAATGGGTAAAACAAGCCTTAGCAGATTATGTCTACTGATTTAAGCTTTCATAAACAAGAGAGAATCCTACCTTGTGAGATCTGTAATTGATAGAAGTTGATGGACATTTTGAGCTAAATGGGTCTAAACAAGGCTTTTTTAGATAACCTTTCTCGATGCCAACCTGGAAAAACAAGAAGAATGAATGGCCCTTTTAACATAGCTTAATGGAAGATTGCAAGTGCAGATTCCAGCAAATTCAAGTCTGTATCGAAATAGATGTCACGTGACATTTGCGATAAAAGAAAAACTACTCATGCAAAATACTTCAAGCTTTGATTTCACGGGCATTTTCACGTGAAATCTTATTTCGGGAATGACTATAATTATTTGGTCTTCTTTCTTTGCTCATAATATCGCTTAACATTTGAACATTCGATTCTTTATTTTAAAATGAATCAAAGTAAGACAGAATCAGAACTGAGAAAAGGGTCCTGGGAGGCTAAGGGGCTTAGCACCTTCATCCTGGGACTAAAATTTTACGATCCACATTGTCCGCAGAACATAACGGGCAAATTTGAATCGAGGACGGTTCTTCTTCACCCAAACGATGTGTGATACTATAGTAATGATGTCTGATTACAGTTACTAAACACCTGTCTTCCATTGCGTAACTTTGAATGCGTTTTTCGTTTTCAAAGAACATTGCTTATCACTCTGAAGTTTATAATCTTTCAGACTATCCAGAGCCATTACCAAACTGAAAATCGCTTAGAATATCGGTGCCAATGTCAAAATTAAGCATTCTCTATATAAAAAACAAGTGTGAGCATCTTGCCTCTTTGAATAATTTCTTCAACTCAATTTCAGGTAGGCCGGATACGTTTGCTCTGACCAATTCATCAACGAGGCCATATGGATCTAATGTCTCCCATGTTTCTTTTCGATTTCCCAAAGCTCTAGAATGGAACAGCATTGATTAAAACTCCTAGATTTCTCGCAAGCAAACAAAGACAAATTTACAGCCAAATGTCACGCTCGACCGTTCTCAACACTGCAAGGGCACTGCAATACCTATTTTGTCATCATATGTTATCAGTATTTGAAGCTACGGTTATTTAAAAGAAAGAAATTAAAACGTCCACTTTATTGTTATCTGAAAGTGGAATATCTCGACATTAGTGAATACAGGTGAAAATTTCAAAGAAACTAGTAATACTATCTGCTGAAGAAAGTAACTTACGGTATTCTGGCAGGCTCAGAAGGCCCAGCAATTTGACTTCCTTCATAAAAACAATCCAGCGGTGTAATTATCAAGCAGGGTGTCATGTGTTCCAGCATCTGCAAACAAAAACATCTTCTGAATGATCAAATCACAATTCCAAATAGAGCTATTTCAAAGCTCCGTCATGTGTAGGGAAGTCTTTATGGACGGTGTAAGCAATAACTCACTGAGGATTATCCACCGAGAAATATCCACTCCCAAATAGCTTCGCTGAAAGCGGACCGTGATGCTCTCTTTTCCTCTCGCAATGCACATCCATTTTACATAAGAAGCTGCTCATAAGAAATTCATCTCTTAGGGCACCAACAACTTCAAAAACTCCGGCGAGGGAAAAATATATCTTAAGAAATTAGCCATTCAATGACGGAAAGCCTTGCATAGTTATACATTATTTTCAACTTTTCCTTTATCTTATAACCTAGAAAGTACCTTTATCATTTCCAAACATTAGAAAGACTTCAATCAAAAACGTTGTTCGAAATGTTCAGGATAGCATACAGGAAGTAAATTTGACGATTGTTATGGAAGCTACTGGGTGAATCAAAAAGTTTACCCGTTTGGCGGGCTGTGGGATTTAAAGTAAGTGGCCAGTAATAAAAAGTAAAATGTTTATCTATCAGTCAGAGGCTATCTTAAATGAGAGAAGTTTGTCCGGTAAAGTCTCTCCACTTCGAAGACCAGAATAAGAAAGTGCCTGTAAGGGATTTGTGTGGAAATCAAGAATTTCATGTTCAATTCTGGTGGTACATCAATTGTTTGGCATTAAAATTAAAATTCATTACAATTGCCAGTTTTAAGAATATCATTTTGATTTAAATTGCAAATAAATCATGGACCAGAATGGCACAAGGATATTCGTTCCCATGCATGCCCCTTTCAGAAATTTTTTTGGGATCCTAAAGACAAACCACTCTTTTTTGGATCTTAAAGACTACCACTCGTCGAAATTAGCCGTTGAATGAAAGATTAACAGTTCACCTTTGAATATCGGCTACCCAATATTCCACAGCCAGCCAAGCGCGTAACATTTTTTGACTCACCCGTATAAGAAACTTGTAAGAAATTTTGAGCACTCAAAATCTGTAATTTTGGGAAACATTCAGCTCTTAGTTTCTAATAAACAAGTACATGCACTTGTTTTCCAATAGCAATATTTGAGATTCATTTTGCAAAGTTCGCAATTCACAGACTGACAAAGATTTCGTACTTTTCATGTCATAAGGGGATCGATAAAAAGAGTTTATTGCTCAAAAATACATGAAAGAAATGGCAAGAGATTCTTGCAGTTACCTTTTGGAGGACGTTGTCCCCATCACCAATGGTACCCATCGATGGCTTCTGGCATATATCGGACAATGTCCACATGCTAAGAAGATCAGAAAATAAAAACAAAAACAGGAATGAATCACATCAATGATCTTCAGGTCATTCTTGGTCACCTTTGTATCTTTTTTGAACTTTACCTCATGTTGTTGTGGTTGTTACATATGACCTAGCAACCTTTTGTTAAAACGGAACTATGACTTCCAAATTCGACCGTAGTCATCTAAGTCAAAATCAAGGAAGAAATGTACGAATTTACTCCCAAGCGATAGCTTGTCCTGAAGTGATAAAAAGCTTCTACAAAACAGATATATATACATGTTTTGGCACTTTTCTGTACATCATAATGAAGGTTGTGCTTTCAATTGCAATGCTTTAGGATAATCCAAGTGTTACTATTTCCTACAGAATCTGGGTTACAGTTGGGTTGCGTTTTTTGGGGATACCATCGATTCACAAATGACTTACTCTTGATGAACGTAAGCCTCAATCGACGTAATTCTTTTCATCATCTCCAAATGCTCCTTCACAGCTTGAATTTTTAAAATATTATCTCCTTTCTCTTTCGTAACTTGAATCATAACTTCGTTATCACTATTTATCCCTTCACTTTTGAGATGCTTCTTCAGATAATCCAATTCACGCGAGAGTCTCCCTCCATCTGTAAAAGAGAGGTTTAGAAATCATTGTTACACATAAACTGTTGCATGAAGCATCAGATCTGCTGCTATAGTGCCGAGAACAGCATGGATTTCAAATCTTTAAAAAGCTGGGTGTAAAATTCTGTGACTTATTTTCTTTGAACTGAGAGACCTCCAAGAAACTTTAACTATTCTACAGTAAATCTGCCATTGAACTTTTCTAAAATCTTCAATATTTTCGAAATTCAAGTGTTTTTTTTTTTGAGAATTCGAGAAATTTTCGAAAAAAAGCTTAAACTATCGTTATTTCTAGACCTGTTGACGAAAGATCAAAAAATTTGCAAGAAAACCATAGTTGATGAATTTCTACAATATGGTATCAAGCAAAACCGTTTCAATCCTCTGGTTTGTGATCTAGAAATTTGATGACGTCACGTCATAAAATGAGCTGAAATATTGAAAAAAGGCTGGAATTTCAACAAATACTCAAGGTTTCTGAAAAGTCCAACGGTAGATTCATAGAAAAGTGGCTAAAGTTTCTTTCAAGTCATTCATTTTAAAGAGAAAGGTCACGAAGTTTTACACCCGCTCTTACGAAGATTTCAGAATTTGGAACCTATGCTGCCGAGAACAATGATGAACAAAGGATTTCACTGATCCAAATGAACAAAGGATTTTAAACAGCCATCGTTACTCAAGTTCGTCTGCAAATGGAATTAGGCCAAAGAAGAAAATTTGCATCTGTACTACTCAGAAGTTTAACTTTAATGAGAGCAAAGTATGATATGTTGACACTTCTATCAGTTCAATTGCTGAAGTACAGTGTGGATCTATACTTTCGGTATGGCCAAATTTGACGATCAGAAAGTCTGAAATCACGGGATGTTTGCAAAGGACCCTGGGTTGCAATAGTTTTTTTAAGTACATTTCGCTTGCATTTCATGTTTACGATTAAAGAAATTCATATATGAACTTAAAACAAGCAGCTTTTCAAGAAATTGGCAGGATTAGAGATAAGTATCTAAAGCTCTTTGCACGCAGTTCAATACAGTGCGCAGTCCTTTAAAAAACAACACCTGTGCTATGAAAATGTGTTCAGACAGGATCGAACGGCCATAATGTAGAACGTATTGCACTGCTATCGATGCAAAATGACATTCTCCGGATGGTACTCATCGACAAACTAAAGCCTTGATTCGTTACCCACACCATTGACCATTTATGCACATTACACTCCAAGGGACACTATTCCTTTCGTAGCATCTTCGATTAGCTTTCAGATCACAAAGGAATGTCGACTGTAAAAGACTTTCCAGGAATTGCCTTTGTGTGTGTTTGACTGACAAGGTCTTTCGCGCGCTATTTGGTGGTTAACCATGCGATGAATCGAGAATTGCCCGTAATGGAAAATGAGGGAATTGAAGGCAAAATCGCATGTAAGCTGAAAGATTTCAAGGCTGCAAGTGAAACATTTCGTGGCTCCAAAACACAGATGGCTAAGCAAGTGTTTAGCATATGAGTGGGCGTTCCAGGGCATTTAAATCATAAGAAATCATTTATATCTCCTAAAAGAGATCCAGTCATACATCACGTATTTTGTTCTGTGGTTGATAGACATGTGCCTCTCCTTCGGTGATAGATGAGTTTTGACATGGAAAGAGGTGATCGGAGGTCGTTGCTTCATCAAACATGACGTTGGAAAGATTATAACACACTTCAAAAGATGTATTATGGAAATTTACAGCCATCTACTATCATGAGGCGGGGGTCATATTCCAGGAGAAAGTGCCAGGGAGAATTTTTTACGGAATGGCTTGAGCCCCAAATAAAATTTCAATGAGCGATTAAAGGTAAGCACAGAGAGATTTGTGTCTAGCTTCTATCCAAACTGTTTTAAAGAAAAGAGCATATCAATAATCCACCCAGGGGCGGATCCAGACCGATGCAACCGATGCAAATGCATCGGTGAGTCCCACATGATCGATAATCTAGAAGTCTGTGCACCAGATTTTTTTATCACACACAGATCATTTCAACTTTCCAAATGCCCCCCTTCTCTTTGTTGCCACTGCTTCTACGTAGCAACCTCGTAACCTCAGACTCAGGTACAAAAGCCATGGCCGACAATTAGACCCATTATCCAAAAGAATTAAGTGTCCTCCAAACAGCTACGGTAAATCCCATTATTATTCTAATCCCCTATTCAAAGTGTGTGACGCGCGTCTCGACAAAGGCAACAAAAGCTAACGCATAAACTGGAGAACCTTGCGTAATCATATTGATAAGTGCATCGGTGTCAATCATGGCAGCTTTGACAGCTCCTTTCTTCTCAACAAACGATAGCGAAAATGCATCGGTCCCCAGACCCCTGAGTGGAGAAAAATCAGCGTTTTGCACCGGTTGACCGATGCAGTCCTAAGGTTAACATTGAGCAATAGATTGCCCTACTATCATTATTGTTGTTCACTGTTCTGTTGTCTCGCTTCCTCTCGTCTGAATGAAAAGTGCAGTGGACCTAAACTCTTCTTCAACGTGTTAGCAGACCAAATTGTGGTTGACGGTATAAATCAGTCCATGGAGGGGAACTTTTCTGGCAATACCAAATCAGTAAACAACGAAATCTGGCCTGTCTAGGCCAAGATGTAAACAACACTTCGAGAAGCACTGGCTTGAATAGCTCTGATTTGAGGTACATGTTCATATCCTAGTGCCTGAAGTAACCTTCAAAGCAAGGTCTTCCAGCAAAAAAATTGTAAAAAGGGCGTTGCCTATGTTTTCCGAGAGTCTGAAGGGCGTGGTCACTCAAATATCTGGATCCGCCCCTGAATCCACCCTCGGTAAACTCTGTCCTTGAAATTCACTACACGAAAGGGTTAGCCTATCTTACTCAATTACGACCACTTGAACAAACTGCCAATCTTTCAAATGATTCTTTGGCACGGGTTTAATGATACGGTGATCATGACCATTCTATTGACTCTAGCAAAGATATACTCAAATTGACTTTCCGTTTCATCCCTGAAACTGGTCGACGTGATTATCTTTTGCAACCTCAGTACCAAGCAAACATTATGTCCTTAACCCTATCTGACCTGGGGGGAGCGGATTCCGCCCCTTCGTACATTTTCATTTATACGTTTTTCCCTGTCAGCTGGATGCCTCTGAGCTCTAGCAAGTTTAACTTTCTATCATACAGCAATGTCACGGTAACAATTTTGGTGTTCTATGTTTAGCCTTGTCTCCATGGTAACCAAGTTTTCGTGCACCCCTCTGTGAAAACTATACGTTGTATCTCTCTTGATCCTTTTTAATTTGTCCAATTAAGTCGAAACTATGAATTTATATCTATTTTGATCTATATAGTTTCATTTCTACACAAAAATTGAAGTTTTGCGACCTTTGAATTCACTTTCATCTTTATGACGTCATATGACGTCATGATATCATTTATGCTCCAGCAACAACAACAACAACAATGCTAATAAACCGTTGTTTAAAAAATTCATTGTTTATATAATGATCAACCTTTGTGCCAAATTTGGTTGTTATATCTCAAGCAACAACAGAGATAAACAGGGGGTGGATTCCTCCCGCCCCCCAGGCATTAAGTGTTTCAAATCACCCAGGTCAAATCGGGTTTACGTAACTGTTCTTTCACTTGTAATTCTGATTCACATTAGATGTCAGGCAGTCATCCTCTTAAATTTCACGAACAAGTTGCGCTCGTGACAGTATCTTATTTCTTTGAAACCTTGACCTGACTTGGACCTGACATCTAATGTCAGACAGAATCCTGTATAGAATCTATCAGTTTTAAAATCGTTAGTCCCGGAGGGAAGGAGGTATTGGACCTAAATTTGCACGGGGATGAACCCATGAAAAAATTATTTACCCAGCTCCAGAAATTTTGCCTTCAACTGATATTCGATTCTAGAAGAAATCGGTGAAAAGTATACTCCAAAACAAAAATTGGACTAAATGATTACCAGATCTAATAAAATTTCCCCTCTTGACATGTCTTGGCAACTGGTTCCAGAAAAAATTGCCTTCTTTTGATACCCCGTTCCAGGAAAAAAATTGGTGAAAACGATACCCTGACAACCGGCACATCCCCGTTGGGCAAGTATACTAAGTAACCCCCCCCCCCCTCCAACGGCTGGTGAGTAGTGTTGTGGGATGTTAGTTGAATGTTGTGTCTTTCTTTTCATTGGCCATATTGGAATAGTCGCTGTCTTTCGCACCCCATGGTATCATCCCTGTGGTGACGTTTAGTAATTAGTATTTGTCATAGCAGAAAGTAAACTAGTTTTCGTAATAATTCATACAAAATTGTGACCATCAAATATAGGAGTTGTATTAACAATCAACGTTAATCGATGACACTGTAAGTTTAAAAAGCGAAACCTTTATTGCGTAAAAGTTTACAAGCAACAATCCTATCACATTTACAGGGTGAGTACGTAGACAAAATACTTATAGAAAAGATCACTGCTTAGACTTGCCCGAAGTCTAGTATTTGGTCAAAAATTGGGAAGGTCAGATAGATTTAGTACAGGTGACGAAAAGCATGGGTTTCAAATCTTTCGAAAGCTGGGTGTAAAATTCAATGACCTATTTCTTTGAACTGAACGGCTTCAAAGAAACTTGAACTATTTTATAGTAAATCTGTCGTTGGACTTTTCCGAAATCTTCAATATTTTCAGAATTACAGTGTTTTCCTCGTTTTTAGGAATTCAAGAAAATTTTCGAAAAAAAACTTAAAACTATCGTAATTTCTAAACCTCTCGACGAAAGGTCAAAAAATTTTCAAGAAAAACCATAGTTTATGGGTGCCTACAATAGGGTATCAAGCAAAACTCTTTCGCTCTTCTGGTTTGTGATTTAGAAATTTGATGACGTCACATCATAAGATGAGCTGAAATATTGAAAAAAGGCTGCAATTTCTACAAATATTGAAAATTTCTGAAAAGTCCAACGGTAGGATCATAGGAAAGTGGCTAAAGTGTCTTTCAAGTCATTCAGATCAAAGAAGTAGGTCATTGAATTTTACACCCGCCTTTTTACATAGATTTAAAGATTTGGAACCTATGCTGTGACGAAATAGGCGTGGGCCAAATCTAGCCACTGTTCCGTGGATGTCAAGTAGAGTTAGTATTATTCATCCCAGTTTTCGCACGCTATTTCTTTAAAATGTTTACCTACTTATCTCTTCAGCTGAGTTATTTTACCTATTCATTTATTGAACTGAATTGCTCAGATTGCACATTTTGACTAATGCCAATTCATCTATCTGGAACCCCAGGCAGAACAAGCCGCTGTTGCTTTGCTGAACTGTAAACCACTTCAAAATGAATAGAGTTTGTTTCATTTCAAGCAAGCAAAAGATGATTGTGTGGTCATTTATGCTTTGCCCATCACGGTGGTCTTAGAGCTGTCTGGATCATTCGTGTTTGCATTTCTATTACCTGCAAATGGCTTTAGAACAATTACAAATTATTCTACGAAGATCTGACATAACATCCGATACTCCCATCTAGAATTTCTTTTCACGTTTGATCTCCTCTGTTTGCTCAAGATTGCAGCTAAAGCTCGCAGTTTTCAACAGACGGTAAAATTACATTTTTGGTCTTATGGTAGATTATATCAAATTAGATTTTGAGACTACTTCCTTCATTCTAAAGTCAACCATATCATATGTGCGAAGTAAAATTACAACTGGCTTAATATATGCACAAATTTCTCGACCCTCAGAGCAGTGAAAATTAAGAGAACATCATTACTAAAAGGCAGATTAAACAATTAACTTTTTCGCTGCAAACAGTTTTTATCAAGATTAAAAAAACAATTTACTTCCATACGTAGTGGAAAAAGACAGAAGTCACCGGGTCTTCATTTCAGTAAACAAAACAAAGAACAAAGCTACGAAACCAAGATACATCAGGCAAAACAGACAAACAGCAAAGCCAAGCTTTTCAAAGATAATCAAGACCAGCAACTCAGCAGAGTGGCTCTTCAACTGGCCACTAAAAACTACATTCCAGGAGTTTCAATGACAACCAATCAAAGAATCTACGATCTGAGGTTAAGAAAGTGACAAAATTCATTAAATGTTAAGATAAAAGGCTAAAAGTCGTCCTTTTACAGCTATCTACAAGTTATTGCGAGTTCGTGTTGAAAATAACTGTTGTTGTTATTTTCAAGTTGTGAGCTGAAAAGTAAGTTTTAGTGGGGGAAGAGATCTTCAAGCGTTGGCAACAATTGGAATGTTTTCTAATCTCTATATTTGTTGATCTCTCTGTTTCTTATTCTGCGTTTAGTAGGAGATTTTTGCTGTAGATATTTTAAGGCAAGGGTCACTCTCAGCAATTAGTGTAAACTAATACGAAGGATTTGGAATGAGCTCATTCGACATTCACAAAGAATTACTGAGAAGAAGATTCGTGGCTTGCCAAACATTCAAAGATTACCACTGACTTCCTTTCGTGGATTAGTATCTACCAGAATTGGCGCCATTCCAATAACATTTCGCTTGCTTTAATTATATGATCTAACTTTCTTCTGCCATCCTTGTTGGCTTGAAAACTGAGGAAATTTTCTAGCGGGGCTCTTTGCATGAAAACAGACTCGCAAAATAAACCACCTCGATACCCCGATACTCTATTCGACTCTAAAATAACAGAAATAGTATTTAGTTTTTGCCTTACTACTCAGACATGGCTATATCTTGCAGAGGCTATATCGTAACCCTATTATAAATAGGATAAGGAAACGCATGCCAGCCCACTGTTTCTTTGCCTACATGACGATACCGCACTGAAGTCTGTTTTTAAATTGGACAGGGTCAGCATTTACAGTAAAAGCTCTATTAAACCTTCCCTCTCTTTTAAGCCCCCCCCCTCTCTTTAAAGCCCCCCTCTCTTCTAAGCACCTATTAGACCTTCCCTCTCTTTTAAGCCCTGGGGGCTTAATAGAGCTTTTACGGTAACCATGTCGATAGGACGAAAGAAGATCACGTATTATTCATGTTCTTTTTGTTTACAAGAATCTAAGACAGAAGTACATAAATTTAGGTTGCCCCCAGTGCCCCCGGGGGTAACCTGTTTAAACTCTGTTCATTCACATCACTGCGAAATTACAACAATTTAAAACTCAATGCTGCAAGTTCTGGGACAAGCAGAACAGTACCAGCATAGTGTCCAAATCCCTTAGAAATAGTTGATATCAGTGGCAACTTTATCCTCCTTAGCATTTAGCAGCTTGAACTTAGGAGCTTTTGTTGCCTTCCATCATCATTTCGCAGCAACTTTTTATCACCATTATAGAAAAGGAAAACAGATACAATAACATATCAAAATAGGAAGTATGACAAACCTTCAACCCATAAATTTCCAATGTTCGTCTCGATATTTGTCTTTTTTAGGCCAACGCATAAGCCAAGTAATGTAGTGATACCAATAAGAAATAACGCCAATCCTTTGCCTTGTATCCAGCATCCAAAATCAAAGAGGAAATTGTTGATGTCGCCTCGCACTCTTGCAGCAACAACATTGCAATTAGCACATGCCTGAAATGCAAAAGACAGTCTTAACTTACATGCAAATTTCTGTTGCAGCCTGTAAGTAAGAAACTGGGGCTTGATTTTACTAACTGAATCACAAAAGACCCCAAGACATTCTTAGTTTATCGTGTGTCTCAGAAAGTCCCCCCTTTTGACAGGAAATAGGAATGAAACTTTAAGATTTTACTACTGTCCGTGTGGACATAAATCTACCCATCTCCAACTTAGATTCACATACCTTGCATTTAAATATCGTCCAACAAACACTAGAAGATACAAGCTCGCAAAGTCAAAATTCACAGTGCACCAGAAACCAAAGGTGTAAAGATGGGCCTAGCCCTGACTTATATCATGGACGAATAAGTTTTGCTCCGTTTTCATGTGAAAACGGAGCAGAGTGAACGGAGCTTGAGGGACAAGATAGACAGATTCAATTTCATTGTGATAGCTTTTATTGTGATAGCTGTGGATCAGATTGACTACATGGTCGCTGTTATCGCTATTGATGGGATGAATATTTAAACAGGAAAATTGGGAAAATCCTGGTAAGGGGTTTGTATGTAAACGAGAAATTCCACTTTAGACCAGAGTCCATGATTCATTTGAATTGAAGTTTAAATTCCTAGACGGCGAAAATAGGCTAACCATCTAACCAAGTGCCTAACGTCAGTTTTACAGGTTTGTATTGTTAGATGGGACCATTGTGATTAATTTAAGGCAATGTGCCACTTTCAAAAAATTTGTGAATGTTACGTGATCGATGACATCAGGGAAGGGCCAGTTGTTCCTAAATACTTCAATAGCTTTCGGGTGGTAAATTGTATAGGCATGAGATTTGCGTAGTTGAAAAGAGCTTTTGAAAAGCTTTGTAATGATGTACAATTTTTTGCATTTTGATAAAATTCAAGAAAGATTCATGACGTCATCGATGACATGACGTCATAATTCACAAATTTCAAAAACCATTCTAGGACAAATGTTAGAAACTCTGGATTGTTAGCCGATTTCCCACGTCTATCAATACCACTGTCAATAGGTCACCTCCACAATGACGTCAGCTCTTTTGAAATGCATATTGGAACATTCTTTGCCTCGATATGACGTAGAGCTAAATCTCACGATGAAATCGAAGCGCCTCCATATCATTGAAATGTCAAAACCGTGCATTGCCCGTGGCAACGCATGAAATAGATTCGTACGTATGTTCCCAACATGATAGATATGGTGTAGATTTCTTGTTGTGCAGGGAATTCAACATTTTATCTCCAACTGAATCTAGTTGTGAAAGAGGGTTTATTTCAAAAGCATGATTTTAATTTCGGCGGCAAGTTAATCATGGACCAGAAGGGAAAGCGGAAATCTCGCTGCCATAAACCCCTTATATTTTCCGAACTTGTTGGCTTAAAAGACTAGTGATTCTATCAAAAAACATTTTCACACCTAAGTTACCCTTTGACAGATAATTTAGCAGTTCAGTCTTGAATATCAACTGTGTACTTCTTATTTCAGATGCCGCCACACGTGGTATTTTTTTACTTGCAAGGGAACTGAAAATAACTCTTCTATGATCCTACGTTCAACTAACCTTACTTCACATGATAATGGGTTTAAAGACCCTGTACTTCCCATGATCCTTTCCGGTCTGACAATGAATTTCATACTGTATGAAAAAGATTATGGCCTAGCAATCGCAAGGCTGTGCATTGTCGTTTCAACCTTCAAATAAACGTTATGAAGTCATCGCTTTGAAATCAAACAAAAGACATTCCCAAAGTAATTGAAGGAGTAGGGAAGCCTTTCTCCTGAGAGCTATACATTTCTCCATATTCTGTGGTTGAAGTGCGTTGTGTACAGTAACTGTGAGGTTTTGCTGGTTTGTGCGCATGCAAAGGATCATGGGGAGCACAGGGTCTTTAAGCCCGAAACATCGTACATCATAAAGCTCTGTTCGAAGCGCAATAACAATTAATCTATTTGTATAGAACTGAAAAGTTGTTTGAGCGCTAGGGCCTTCAATCTTTCAAATGTCTGTATGTTTTTAAAGAGCAACCGACAATCAAATTCTCGACTGAAACTTTTGGCAGCAAACAGAAATGTCATAAAATCTAAGAAATTTATTGCCAGCCTAGGGTGAGACGTAATCAAAGAAACTTATAGATGGAAATGGAAAAGAAAAAGAATTTTCTTCCGGTAATCGAGAATCGTGGTTCTCTTGGGGATAAGGTGAGATTTAGTTTCTTCGACAGTTACTACTGTGGAAGTACATTTATTATGGCAAACTGCTCATTAAGTTCTCCCGAAATCGTTTGAAAAGAATGCAAAGGTCCACGTTGGTGAGAATTCCTTGTGAGTTGAACTGGGCTGTATTTAATAATCTGAAAACCATTTTACATGGCCTCGTTGACCTTTTTGTTAAGTTGTTTAATACTTTGGCTTGGCTATGAAGTCTGCAAATTTCTCGTCGTCCCTCGGATACCGAGTTCAAAAACTGGAATGACGCTTTGAAGACCACCCATGGCTTCAAGGAAGGACAAGAATGCAAGAAAATCCTCGGGTCTATTCAACAAACAGGCATGTATGAAAGAGAATGTAATGGACATCTGAGAGTAGCTTAAACCACTGACAGTCAGATTCTAGGCTATCAACCTAGTGTCCAGGGCTTTTTATCTCCTTCCTAATATGACGAAAGGCCCTGGTGACGAGATTGTCTTGCCTAAGAGATATCAGTACTTCCTGTTGATGTAGATCATTTACCCAAATATGGCACGGCACTTGACATTGCGCTGATTGATATTGCGCTGCTTGACATTGCGCTGCTTGACATTGCGTCAAGGGTCTATTTACCTTAGGTTCCCTTTGAAGCGAATTGCGACCATGATCCTTTGTGCGCCGAATGAAAAGCAAGACCAATGGAATGCACCAATTAAGAAGTCTCGTTTGAAAATTTGAAATACTCCTATTGTTCACATGGAAATTTCGAGCCCAGATTCCATTTTACTACCCAAAGTTTTGTTAAAAATGTTTGAAGGAACTGAGTCCATATAGATAGTTGAGCGTTAACGCTATGTTGGATTTTTGCTGACAAACCGCTGACGGTCCTTTGCTATCGCACAATAATGGTAAAGTGATTAGCAGTGGGAACCAAAGACTTCTTAATCCTTGCATTATCCTCAGGAATTTCTTTGGTTTAATTTCAATGGGGATTAAATGACAACTTTTGTTTCATGATTGAAAAGAAGTTGATATTGGTCATGAGAGCGCTATTTATACGGACTCAATGCCGTTAAGCTCCTAAAAGCCGTGATATTGACTGTATGACAATGTATAGCTCAAAGACTTATAACGGAGATGACCGTGAAAAATTGATCGGGGTAAAACTGACTTCACACCTAAAGTCAGTTTTACAGTCAAATCCCATATAGACCTTCAAACTTTAGATCACCATAAAATTCACACTACGACCGCTGCCATCATGAAAACTTGTGGTTCGACTAAAGTTTTGGTGCTAAATCTGAATTTGGCCTTTAAATTTCATACGAAAGAATTTTGAATGACTTCCCAAAAGAGTTATTGATCGAAGTGTTGAATTTAGGCCCAAAATGAGTTTCAGATGATACTGAAAGTCAACCTTGATGCCACGAAGGATCATGTTTAGTTATGGGTCTTCAGGGCCAGGTATTAATCGAAAAGATGGATCGAGAGTCAGTGGCGTAACGGACTAAAGTTACCTTTAGTTCAAAAACTAAGTGCCCCCGATCTCTAAGGGCCCCCACCTACAAGAATTCCTTTGTTATTATGCTGTAAGGCTGGTGCTGTAACTATGATGGGATGACTAAGGGGCCCCATACCTGCATGATTTCTCGCTAAATGAATGGAAAGTGTGTTGATTTTCTCTCACTTTGACCAGCGGAGTTGCCAAGTGAGGGGATGGGATAGTTCCCCCTTCTGTTAAAGTATATTCCTCAGGGTTCTTTTGAAACAAGGAGAAAGTTGTCGGGTATAGATAGGTACAGTGGGGTGTAAATTTGTGCGAGAAAAGCTGGAACGTTGCTGTAAGGGTCCCTTCGCCAAAATTCAGGTAGGCGTTCTTACAATGACGAACTACCACAAAATTTTCAAGGCCTCTAATTTGGATCATGCGAAGTCTGGATTGTAAAAAGCATTCTTAGCCTAAGTAACGGGTTATTAGCTAAGTAAAAATTCTTGCAAGGGTGATTCATAGAAAACTTTGACAAACTTGTCAAAGAGCCCAATTTGGCAAAGTAACCGTTGGATCGAGATACGCCTTCAGAGCAATAGTAAGCGATGTTGTCTCAGAAAGTCTTGGAATGGAATCGGGAGAAGTTTTCTACGTCAAAGTAGCCGGCGTACTGTCAAGATTTTCCTGGGGCTTGGCCCCCCAAGACCCCCTACTAATGATTCCACATTTATTCGTCCTTGCCATTGCAAATGATCAGCCGCCTCCAATGTTTAATTGGAAATCTTTTTTCATGTGTCTATCATCTAATTTTACGTGTGCTTCTAGTCGGGGAGGGGGGGGGGGTAAGCTGGGAAATCCCTGCGGGCCCCAACTGCCTCCGTTACGCCACTGTCGAGAGTTGATTTCCATGTTTACATGTTGATTTAATTTAAAGCAACTAAACACCGGATGATCAGAAGAAGTCCCCACCTTGTCAAAGGCTGCTGCTTCCTCAATGGATAAGTGATTATATTTTGGAACGTTTGATTGAATAGCTAACAAAAACATGTTCAAATATCATTTGAATTTTTCTGGCTGCAATTGGTCACTACCGTTAGACTTTGCAAGAGGTTCTCTGAAAAATTTGCTTTATTAAAATCACTGGTAAGTTTTCCTAATAATTTTCCCTTACAGCAATGGATGTGGCACACTGTAGCACATGCTATCCTCTTCGAAGAATGAAGAGGTCCCCCCTCCCTCATTATAAATAGCTTATTCAGGGGACTTTCTCCCAGGAAGACCAGATACACAAATGCAAGTAAGCACCATTATTGCTTGGAAGGAAAACAAAGGGAAGTTGTGCTCGATTTCAGTCGTTTTGCAGATTTTCGAAAGGGCCTTTCTGCAGAAAATCTCCCATTTCGACGGGAAGGAATGGCCGATTAAAGGCGGGTGAACTGCTGAACCTGGAACTAAAACAAGGCAGTTTTGAATATCATTGCTTTGATATTCAGGGGTAGCATTTTTTCAAGTGCCAATAGTCCTTTTATAGACTCACTTGGTACAGCATACCAGATTTGACATAATTACGATGAGCATCCTCCGAAGGCAAAATTGGATGCAGCAACCAAACCAGAGTATCCAGAACCTGCAATCGTGCAAGTCAGCCTGGGGTTAATAATGAATTAGGGTAATCTCCATACAAGCAACATGGTAATACATTTCATTTCACTCAAAACGAAAAAAGCATAATTTTAGCAAAGGTATCAGATTTTACACATTATTTCTCAAATAAAGATCAGACCAAGACACAGTCCCGGTTATTAACTAGACTGATGACGATGAGTCTCTTGTTGCCCTAAGCTCTTTGACTTGATGATGGCGCTTCAGGCAATAGAGACTCATAGATCACTCTGAAAAACTTGGCCCTATTTAGGCCCAAACTTCGCAATTCCTGACGTACCAATCAGATTACGAGATTCGGATGAGAACAATGATGTCTAATTCTCGATTCGAATGATGCAGTTGTCTAGATTTTGAACAAAGTTGCTACAGCAGGTGGCTGAAGTTTTCTCTGGTTTGTTTTGGTCTTAAAAACATGGAAAATGTAGCGTTGAAAGACTCATTTTGCACTTACCAGGTAAAGTAAACATCCTTCTTCAGATTTATACCAAGTTTCTTTGATTAAACGCCTGCTTAACGTGGCTTTTATTGCATTTTCGTTCCGAGGAGTGACCGTTGAACAGAGCTACGGCAGTCGTTCGATCTTGATTCGATCGAATGCAGGAGATAGGGCCGGGTTTTTCACTGTTTCATTTTGAGTCCCTCTTGAGCAAGGTTTACCGCAGGGATACAAGTATGATACAAGGGATACAAGATACAGGGATACAAGGGTATTTTCATTTACTGGATGAGTCGTTAGGAGGCCACGTCGATCTGGGAACTAGTTCTCAGGTCATGGCTTTCGAATCGCAGCGCAGTTCAAACATTCAGGCCATGCAGAAGCGTTGATAGCAGGCTGATGTGCTCCCAGACAAGAACGAGAAGATAAACAGTGAATTGAAGACAAACAAGGTACCGAAATACATTCAATCATTAAAGATAATTTAGGCCTGGTATTTTGGACACTATCAGCACCCACATTGTGTCCACATTTCCCATGTTTTGAGGAAAAAAATGTGGCTTGAGAGATGGATGTGCGTGCGCATTTCTTGTCTATCATATTCTAGTTTACTTGTACTATTATAATAATTCATGCCATAGTTTATTTTAGATGCTGTTTTGTCATTGTAGCTTGTTATAACTTTAAATATTTGCTTTTGTTAATAGACTTGGCCTAAGTCTATTTCGCTAATCAACTTATTACAGATGACGAAATAGACTTTCTGAAAGACTTATTACAGATGAAGAAATAGACTTGGGGCAAGTCTATTTTGTTCATGAAATTGCATGTTGTGGAATTTTCAAATGAAAAAGTGCATTGAACTGAATTGAACTGAACTGAATTGAAGTGAACTGCACTGTACGTTTGCGTTCAGGGCATGACGTCAGAGCCTTACAATGCCAATATGCATATCGGGAAAAAAGGACACCAATGTGCAGTAGGCTAATCAAACATAGGCCGATGGGAAAATAAAGATCATCAAATAAGGATCCTGAATAATGACTTAATACAAACGACTTCCTAGCACAGGAATATCAATGTCAATATTTGATAATCCATGGACGCACAGCTGTATGAAAGCGAGTGACGCATGATTACTAAAGGCCACCCAAAAAGATCACGACTTGTCATCGAAATGGATGGATCAAAGGTTATTTCTTGTGATAGAATCACGAGGATAAGTATTTCAATAAAATTTGCCGCGAGCCAATTTAAAGAGCCATTCCGTAGTTCTGCTTCCAGCAAAACTTGTTTCCACCAAGCAAAAGTACTAAGACATTTCTAAAATTCTACGAAACACTAGTTTTCGAGGTCTTAGCTTTCGAGGTCTTAGCTTTCGAGGTCTTCGTTTTCGAGGTCTTAGGTCTTCGTTTTCGGGGTCCTCGTTTTCCAAACACCCCTTATTTTGACCAGGATTGAAGGTGTATTGAACATTGAACAAGCTTATTCATAGAACATGACAAAGCGAAGCGATTGCGCAGACAATGATTGCAATGATGTTTCGTTATCTGACAAAGTCATCTGCCTTTCTGTCAGTTTGTGACACTTATGTCTTCATTGTAAAACGTGGATAGGCAATGAACCCCAACCCCTCCCCCTTCTGCTCAAATCTTTTAGAAGCAGTTCTCTGCTCTTTCAAATAATATTGCTAGAAATTTAATGGCAGGCACTAGCAATTGCAGATGTAACAGGAATTGCATCTATCTTACGTAATTAATAGTAACCTCGTTCTCGTCTTTTTAAGAATGAATCAACTTTCTCTTGATTTACTTCCGTCATGCGTAGAAGCAATATGTCAATCATCTATTGTATCTTATGTAATTAATTATCTATTGTAAATTTGGTATAAAGGACTATGTTTGATAATTTCTAGGGACTTTTTGATATGTGAATGAATGCTACACAAAACTTGGACGCATGTCTTCACTTGAAAATACTCTCGTTCGCTTGCGGCGACGCATATCGTCGTCCCACTACACAGAAACCCGGGGGGGGGGGGATCTGATGGTACCAAACAAAGACAGCAAAATGAATTGAATAATCCTGTAAGTTGAGTGTTTCAATTCTTCAATCGCATCGAAAATTCTATCACCTTTACACCTTAACAATAGTGATTCACAAATCTCACAATCTGATTAATACTGGAGGAATTGTGAAGTTTGGGCCTAAACAGGGCCAAGTTTTTCAGAGTAATACTATGAGTCTCTATTGCCCCAAGGATAATCGTCAAGTCAAAGAGCACAGGGCAACAAGAGGGTCATCGTCATCAGTCTAACATGTTATTGTAACGCCAATCTTCCAATTTCTTTTTTTGGAAAGTCTATCAAAACCCTAACTACTAACTGAGCCAGTAAAAAGTTCAAAATTTTGAAAATTCATAGCACCAACAGTACTTCACAAATTTGACTGAATCATTTTCCAGTTAAAAGCCGACAGATGGATTTTCAATGGCTCGTAAATTTGTGGGTATCGTTTTCACGAAAATTTACTAATTTTAGAGTGCGATTTCAGACGTTAAATGGCACACCCCTGTCACCCGCCTATTGAAGTTAACCCCCCCCCCCTGGCGAAAACTTGTTCGATCGACCGATATTGGAGCTAGAAGCGTGGCATATATGGATAGATGGATATTAGACACCCAATAACGGACCCATTTTTTCGGAGATCTAAAAGGTGTGGTAACAAAGAAATTTGCGATGCGTTCTCCCAAAACGTCCCATTCCTTTCGTCTCAAGTTTGCATACAACTCTGATAACCTTAATGCAAAGTTGAAAGTCAAGTTCCCAAAAAAGGCAAGTGTAGTGTAGTGTTCAGTAGTGTATGGTTAACAGATATTGTGCAAAATTTTTAATAAAAACAAGTCAGCTCTATATTTAAAGGGCTAAAATTTATAAACTCCTGGGGAATTTCGGCGGTAAAAATCGCTTACATTTATGAAATTACCCAAAACAAAAGCATTCCACCTCGAAGTACCAATGAGGAAGAAAAGCAAAAGTACAAACCCTAAATGTTTACATTACAGTTTATAAGCTTTGATAACTCATATACATGCCGTCATTACTTTCTCCTAACAACTCATAAAACGCTGCACGTATTGCTGATATGAAACAGAAAATTTGTGCCTGTACACTGCTGAGAATTTTGTCACATCAGAAGTTGAGAAGTAGGGGCTTGTTACGAGTTTTTTAAAGATTCCATAACTATCTCTATGTTTACTGTACTTTACCTCACCTGTGCCCTCTGGCCATTTAAAAACAATGTTCCTTGGAGCCTTGCCAAGAAAGCAGTATGAAATAGAAACAAGTACATGCAATTTTCAAAATGAGACTTTGGGCCCATACCAAAAGTGCCTTCAATCTATCAGATTTTGACTACTTAAAGGTCCCAGTTTCTCATCCCTATCCAGACTAGGGGGGATAAAATGCCCCTACTGAATTGCTCCATGTACCTCCTTGAATATCACTTAGGATAGTCTGGTATTTAGTGACTTTTAGTTTCTATATATGAGACATCCTTCACTGTCAATTTCGAAATTTTCGAACCTGATTCAGAGGGTCAACGCATAATTTTAATTTGAGTGCTCTGCAAAAATACTCCTTTTCAGTTGCAACTTTTGAGCCATTGGCTCTATAACAATGAAACAAGCATCACCAGACTTGTCTTAAAGCAGGCCTTCATTTGATATACAGTTTATTGACTTTTGATGACGTCATCAATAGTCAGTTGCTGCGCATGCGTACTGACGGGAAAGCATATTAGGCTTCACTTTTCAAAAGAATAGGTAACATATTATGATTTATCAGGTCCTTTATCTAATTTTAGAGTTTTTGCTATTTGTAAACCAATTTATAACAAATTTTAGACCAAATTTCAGTTTTTGGCAAGCAAAATAAATAAATGCTGACATCAGCAAAAATATTAGCGGTACCAGGCATGAAATTCAAAATAAGAAGTAAAAGGATATAATCTTTCTATGTTTCAAGTTTCATATCGGTATGTTTTATCACTTTGGAGATGCAACGCAACAAAGTCTATGTGGTTTTGCACCTAATTTAGCAACATTTGCTGATGTCAGCACTTAGTCACGTGACATAAACAAAAACAACTAACGTCATCTTGTTTGCTTGATCATGTTTGTTCCTTGTGCCAAGTTTCAAGCCTCTAGCTCTTATGGTTTTGTGCTTCCAAAAAAAGTGCTCCCTTCTCTCCCCAAAGTTTCAAAAGCCTAGTCTGGATAGGGTTAAAGATTCTATAACGATCTTCATATTCATTACCCCTCATCTTATGAACATTTCAAAAGAATGTTTTTCCCATGTTTGGTCATTACACAGAAGTGAAAATAAGGTAACGATGTGTTTACTATTCCTTTACAATAATAAATAGTTTCTGAAGTTCTATCTTACAAGTACTGGAGTTTCCTAATTTTTGGCGATTTAACAGTTGAGTACATCATAAGCAGTTACTTATAAAAAATACATGTAAACAAGTAAAACATATGCTAAAAATACCGTTGGCTAAAATAGCTGATTGCATGAATTGTTCCTGTCACTGCAATTCTTTAATGTTTTAGCGATCCGGGAGTTGAGGTCATAATAACGCACTTCTTATTGCGCTTCTTATTAAAACATGTGTGATGTGTTGACGTTATTTCATGCAAATTGAAATAAAATCGAGGCATTAAACAAAGATTTCTTGTCTGATAAATCTCAGTAACAACACTTCTTACTTGTTTGCCGCAGAGAGAAACGATATATCCTGAAGCTGATGACAAGTCCTTTGTAATTTGAGATCAAATGTGTGACCACCCTCAAAGCGGGCGAGCGAAACTCCTCACCTTGAGATGCCAAAGACTGTTTCACCGGTGTGCCTGAATCAACAAGTATTTGTGAAATTTCAAATCACAGTTCTACGCTCAGCTTGGGCATTCTGTATTGATAATGCAATATTGTTATTGAATTGAGAATGATCTGACCCCCTCCCCAAACCCCGCAAATAGCTAAACTCAATCTCTTTATAACAAGCCAAGGTCCTACAGTTTCTGATAAGCTTTAAAAACGCGACTTCTTACCTTAAAAGCAAAAAACCTTTCTGTAGTAGTTTTAACTTTCCCAAGTCACTCAAAATATGTTACACTGGACAGGGGTGGCAACAGTTTAGACACTATCTTTAGTGCGAATTATGTAATTTACTTGTTTGAGACCTTACAAATTAATTTTGGAGCCCATCGAACAAAACTAGGTAGATCAACGCTACACTGCCCGCATAAAAATATAAGAAGAACATAAGAAGCCTATAAGAAACGCCCAAGAAATATTTGCAAGCAAAAAGGCCTAACAATTTAGGAACTGCCAGTCAGCTGCTGGCCTTGGCTTAGTTTCTTTCTCATAAATATCAGTGTGCTTTTGGCACTAAAAGTGCAAAGAAATCTAAATCTAGTGTTGTTGGAAGGGCCTTCAAGTTACCTAGTAAGGTCTCATAGAACAAGTAACAACAAGCATAATTCACAATGAAAACAATGTTACATCATTTACTACGACTGCATGTACAGTGTCAAAACATTTTGGAGTGACCTGGGAGGATTTATGATGCAAAGTGCGAACATTTATTAACCTTCTCAGTCCACGTAGGACAGTTTCTTAAATTTTGATACGTCATGTTCGACATCTCTTAAAGCTATTTCCGATGACTGGACTGAGTGCAGTACGTAGTCGAGTAATATTCATATCAGAAACGCTAACACAGAGGCGCTAACACCTTTAAAAACTGATAGAAGTATAAGATGGACGAAAACCTTCATTATCTCTTTGAAACCATCAAACCTCTCTTGTTTGAGTTTCAATCAATAAGGGGAAGAATTGGTAGTAAGAATTGATTTTTGGGCCAAGTCCCAAAAGAGATGAAAACGCTTAAGCAAGCTTTAAAGGAATAAAACATCGTTTATTCGAGTTAAAATTCATTGTTTGTACAACAGTAAGGGGAGAGTTTTAATTCCACTCACTAAAAATGCATTTTTTAACTGATGAAATTCGTTGGGTGTTGGTCTTTGAAAACGAATTCTCGATTTTCCAGTGAAATATTTTGCATTTCATATTCCATTTCGTAACGTAACGTTTATTCTCACTTCAGAGACCATCTTTAAACTAAGTTTAAATCTAGCTCCTGTTTTTAAGCAACACATAGAGAGCCCAGAAATGTGGAATTCAAACTTCCCTGTGACATTCATGTGTCATGTTTTTGTCAACACTCGACTGGATACTTCCCACAAACACTAAATTCCTGTGAAAGGAGTCAGAATTTGATTCATGTGTCGGTTAAAATGTCGACACAAATGCCAAAACAAACGAACAAGAACTTTACTTAGGCCACACAATAATAGACAACATGTTGTGTACACACGCTAACTGCATGCATGCAGAGTAGAACCAATTCTTCACTTCCTGCCTGGTAGAAAACCACGCGACCGACCTATCACTAAAATACCTGTTTTGCGGGAAATGTAATATGCCCGAAAATTCCATCCTAGGTTACATATTAAATACCTTGATCTGAAGTACAAATCAATGGGAATGGTGACTCCTTGCTTTAAAACTTCCCTTGCGCAATAAGTCGAACAAAATCGGAACTTGCACAGTGTTCCTTCATGCCAAAATTGTATTGACATTCCGCATCAATGTGCTAGCTGTTAAGTCAGCACTTGGCGCACATTCTAGCGAGTTTATAACTGGCACCTAGGGTAAGAGTTTATTTTCTAGTGTCATAGTCACGGTCCTCATCAAAACCTCATCAAAGAAGCAGACAGAAGTTACAGTTTTGCCAATACACATTGATCGAAATGTCTATAAACTTCAAAACAGAATTATGGATGAGAAGATAAGTCGAGATTCCTTTGGCAGTTAACACACTGGCAGAACCGATCGCAAAGAATCTCGTCATGATAATAAATGGGATTGTAATGAAGATGTTTATAATTACCCCCAAGATACGAGAACTCTTTCTTTCGCTGCTTGCTTCTGGAAGTTCCATGTTCATTTCGTTCGATCAAGGCTTTGCCATTCGCGTTGCAGTTTGTACAATGAAATTTGACCCTGCTGTGCTGTGTCCCTCGCTCTCTTTATGTCATGAACGCTCTGTACTCTATCTTTGGTCTTCTCTGCAGCTCTTCGCTAGATCTACGCTCAAACTATCAACGATGTGAAATCTTTAACTGGGACTCGAGTAGATAAACTACCGCTATGGCAAGAAGAATGGCTTTGAAAGTACGCGTTCTCTCTTTCTCGCCCAGTCACAATGTGTTGACAAGTTCTTACAGATGAGATAGAGGAAACCACTAGTTCCCTACTAGCGGAAGATGGATAGGTCAGAAATGAGGCTCTCTGATTGGCCCCGTCGTGCTGTGCTTTAATTAGAAGGAATGGTGGTCTTGGCTGCGGTCAAGACCAATATGTAAAGTGCAGACCACACACAAATCACCTAGAGCGAAAGGCAGCGAGATCATATGTCATATGTAAGTACATGGAATAAATGGGGTTTTCCTGTGACGCATGTTTTAGCTTCTTACCGCAAAAGGTTGTTTTCAGGAACCCAGCATAACATCTTCCCTAATGTTTTTCCGAAAATGTCGTGACCCAAAATTGTGTTTGGCCTGCAGCTACCATTTTATTGCAAACTGCTGCCAACTGGGCAAACTACAAAGATGGCTGGGTGGGGGTATCATTGGCTTATTGTAATTTGCGTAAGCATGCGTAAGTTACGCATCCATGCGTAAGTTACGCATTTTACGACAAAATGCATAAGAGGATGCGTAAGATGATGCGTATGATATGCCTTGATGCGTAAGATGATGCGTATGATAATGCGTAAGATAGCTTCGATGCGTAAGACGCTGCGTAAGATAATTTCTATGCGTAAGATGATGCGTAAGATGATACGTAAGATAGCTTCGATGCGTAAGACACTGCGTAAAATAATTTCTATGCGTAAGATGATGCGTAAGATGATGCGTAAGATAGCTTTCATGCGTAACATGATGCGTAAGATGGAAACATCGTCATCCGAAAGAGAATATAGCAGATCAGAACAGCAAAAGCCATTCGAATGTCATCTACTGGCACAAAATATTTATTTTCAGTCGAAGTAAGCGACTTCTTTTCAGATTTCGGCTTATCAGTTTTTTGAGAAAAATGCTAATAAGCCATATGTTCAGTATATGTTAACTTTAGTGCTCTGTTATTTTTACCACTCTTTACGAAGCAATCCTGATTGCCTGTCAAGCACGACGAACGCCAGTTTAGGCCTTCCACCCATTTTTACAAACGTTAGGCCTATGTTATATCTAACATTTTGAGAATCTGATATCTTCACAAGCAAAGTGATATTGAATTTGATATGCTAACTCCGGGAGGCAACTATGTAGAGGATCGCTATTTAACCTCACTCGTACCCTGGATCAGAGTATTTTTTAGAATTTTGAAAAAAATTTGTATTTTTTAGAATTTTGAAAAATTGAAAAAATAAATAAAAAAATACCCTTTTCCCTATTTTTTTTATTTTTTTTATTTTTTTTTTATTTATTTTTCTTTCAATTCAAATTTTTTTTCAAAATTCTAAAAGATACAAAATTTTTTTCAAAATTCGATTTTTTTTTCAAAATTCTAAAAGATACAAAATTTTTTTCAAAATTCTAAAAAATACTCTGATCCAGGGTACCTCACTCGATGCCCTTGAAGCAAATACGAAAGACAAGATAGACGCGAACAGTAAGAGACATAAACAACAATGCGATACAGAGTAGATTTTCAGCATTCACTTCACATAGATCTTTCTCTGGAAAATAGATTGATGAATAAACGTAATTCAAAGGATTTGATTAATTGCAAGTCTTCGTTTTGCAGAATTGTCCCTATTCAATCTGCAAAACGAAAGAACAGCCACCAAAGTGTCACAAAAAGGGGATAAATTCAACAACAAATATAACATCCATTGTAGCTTTATGAATGTTAAACATATCGAGATACATGTTCTTTAAGAATAAGAAACATGGTTAGTAGGATGGACGAAAATTTAAGGAACTCTTAGAACCGAGTTTTATGTCAAGAAACATATCTGCAACGAGAGTTGGAAATAAGACCGGAACTCATTCCTTCGCAACTTGTATTTCATGTATAACGAAGAAGTGAAACTGAGCAAACTCAATATGAAAAGGTATGTTCGTCTGTAGAAATTGGAAAAGGGCCTAAATTACCATTTGGTGTGGTTTTTCCGAAACCTGATGGGCCCAATTCTTAAAAAAGAAGTCTTTTAATTCGACAGGTAATAAATATTTTGTGCCAGTAGATGACATTCGAATATCTTGTGCTGTTCCGATCTGCTATACTCTCCTTCAGATGACGATATTTTCATCTTACGCATCATCTTACGCATAGAAATTATCTTATGCATCGTCTTACGCATCGAAACTATCTTACGCATTATCTTACGCATCATCTTACGCATCGAGGCTATCTTGCGCATCATCTTATGCATCTTCTTACGCATTTGGTTGTAAAATGCGTAACTTACGCATGGATGCGTAACTTACGCATGCTTACGCAAATTGCAATAAGCCGTTATCATTCAAAAGACTTCAATCAGTAAAATTTGAATCTCTCGTGACTATCTCGGCATACATGAGCTTTTCGTAAAGGTAGCGTTGCAAGGACAATACAAATGCTGCACCATTTTTGGGTAAAAGAACGGAAATACTGTTATATGATTGGTTAGAATTTGACTGCAAATGGTTTAAACCATTCATATGTAAATTTCCTTTGGAATTTTAGCACCCTTTTTGCTTCATGAATTTGACCGACTTCCCACATATCCAAGGACGAGCATGTTGCACTGAGAACGATGGTCCTACCTTTCTCCGAAAACTGGTAGTTCATGAAAAATTTTTCACCATCTTGTCCCGAAAACTGGTCATTTTTGACGAAAATTTACGTTGTTATCATTCTTCGATTTGATTGACAATCTTATCACTGGCGATATTTGTCCCGAAAAAATGTAGTTTCAGCCAAATACCATTTTCCGAAAGCAAGTGGTAATCGTAGTAGCCATGAAGGCACAAGTGTCCCATAATCTGTTTTCTTGCTCACTGAAATCCCATATCGTTCGCAGCGAATTCAGAAGAGATCATCCTGGGGGCATCCTTACCATCGTAATCATAGCTATAAAGCAGCAGTGTTCCAAACGGCTATTCCGAAGATGTCCCTGTTCCAAAAGAAGGACATCAAAAGTTGCATATTTGCAACATTTGTGAAAATTTGCAATTCTGGTCTTTTGAGCTCAAATTTGGTGGACAATGGTAGAGCCAGCTTACAGGTAAGCTTGGGGAATTTTAGAAAGGAGCCGATAAAACTTGATTGTTATGAGAAATTAATGGAAAAGGAAGACTGATTTTAAAATTTGACCTTGGTCCCAAAATCTGGTTCTTTTGGGCAGAAAATTCGCACTGTGTCATGAAAGAACCAGTTATTTTTTGCAATTCCTTCGGACAAACATGGGGTCAAATATTTTACAGTACTTGCCCGCCCCTTCAGATCATAAAATGCTTGTCTTTACAAGCAAGTGATGTGAAGTAAGATTTTACATAGAGTGGCAAGTTTGGCTGTTGGCTGCCATATAGTGATTTGAGATCCATCCCTAAGAAAACGTCATGTTTAGGTCTTGTGTGCAGGGTACATAACATTTGATTTAATTTCTCAAATGGTTGTGAATCATTACGGTATTCTGTTTTTCTTCTGTTTCTTTTCGTCTGGTACTAAAGGTAACTTCCTTTATGCCTTTATCAACATCAGATACTGGCCGTGGATTTTGAATCACTGTTGCAGGCAATCGTTGCTGTTCTTCTTTGGAAAGTGGTCATCTTCGTAATCACTCGTG
The DNA here is from genome assembly GCA_964019985.1 of Aurelia sp. 4 Dawson et al 2005. Lineage (NCBI taxonomy): Eukaryota > Metazoa > Cnidaria > Scyphozoa > Semaeostomeae > Ulmaridae > Aurelia > Aurelia sp. 4 Dawson et al 2005. The sequence goes on along the minus strand of OZ026496.1, from coordinate 22,332,692 downwards.
TATTCTCTTGTCTTTCCGCAATTTGATATAGCTAATTTCATCCTTCTCTATGCTTTCACTCACATCATAGACAATGACCTTCCCTTTTGTAAATAACAGTCCCCTTTTGGAAAGCCGCTACTCCCAAGATGTCAAGACAACAACATTGGTAAGCATATCTTCATTAATGGACGTGCCTAATTCCATTTTGAATTTTACCTGACTTGAATCGGACGCTCTATTCTCAAATTATGATGGATTTTTTTTATACTCAATTAAAAAATTTGTTACAAAGACGAATTACCTAAGACACTACTTACAATGCACTCAACTACACTACTAAGACGATACACCTGGGAGCATAGTATCCTGACTACCCCGAAGCCATTCCATAAAAAACATAGAACTAAACTAAAATTGAATATACGATTACAAAAAGCTACATACAACAATTTACCGATAACTACTGATAGAAAGAAACCTGTTTCGCAGTAGATATCGAGTTAACAAATTCTAAGATTTGGAAAACCAAGGCACTGAGCCAGTGACAGTAAGGTTTGGATCTTGGAGGTCAGCTTTGACGCCTGACATTAACTGCGAAGTAGACGTAAAACATCCTAATAATGGACAACAAGGACTTTGTGACTTTTACGAATTAAAATGTTTTAAAATGGTGAGAGGCAGGTCAATGGTCCAAATTCTAATATCTTATCCTATTGAATATATGCTTGTTAACTAATGTTAAAAGGTAACCTTACCAGAAAGTTGATTATTTTGCGGAGGAATTCTTGTGATTTTTGACCAAATTTAGGCTCAATTAGAGTATATTTTTATTGAGACTATTGGCATTATCCGAAAGGTCTTTATCACCATACAATGAAAGCTTTGCCAGATCAACATTTGAAAGACTTTTGATTTGAACTAACGGTCGCACTAATTGCGAAACCCCAGCGAGAAGATCTCGTCGTTGGACATCAAAGGAAGGACAGAGCAACAAAAGACACAAAAGTGTTCCGTATCCTCAATGCCACCATTAGTTGGACACATTGGATTTACAGCATCCCTAAAACTGTGCTTGAATTTGTGAAAATTCAATTTACTAAGACCGACTCTTATTTGCGAGAGATGCGATAAGCCGATTGGGCCATAAATCCCAAAGACGGATTTTGCAAGAGGACGAATTATTGATAGACGGCGCTAGCCTGATTTCAGGATCATGTTTGTTCCACTCAAAGATACAATTTGGATAAAAACTGGATTGGAATTTTTCTGTTCTTGCTCCTTTCGCCCAACCACATCCTGCTTACGAGGAGAGTATTGTGACTGATTAAGTGGTGGGGTTGGATCCCTTGTGTACAAGGCGGTGAGGTTGTTCATGATCTCATCTCCATCATCGGGAACTCAGTGACTCCCGAAGTATGCCATCGCTCGACATGTGCTAATTTTTCTCTCTACCCTTATCACAGGAAACCATTCACGCAGCGCAGCAGCCACAGCATAGCATCAGCACCAGATATGCTGACTTGAAAGTGTAAACAAAATGTCGAACGGCTTGAACAAGGTAGCAACAATTTCAGACTTGCCTACATTGAACAATGGGTAGAAATATGGAGACGCTTTAGGTTGGGGATGCAAGCATAACTGAAGGTTGTTGCTTGCTGCGACAACGTACATATCATTGTCTCTTGTATTCGCTTTCATTTTTGTACGGTTTTTTTCATAATGCTGCCTTTTGTGTTTTAAACTATTTTACTTGGATTTGAACCACCCCGCACTGTTTCGAATATCTGAAATTTTCGGTAGTGAGCCACCTTAAGTGCAGATTCACCTGACTTGTAAGTAGCCAACTGGGACAATTACGGTGGATCTACACTTAAGGTGGCTCATTACCGTATCTGATGTAGTCAATCAAGACTAAATTTTATGCCTTACCGCAATGAATTTTGCATTCTTTAGTACATGTTATTCCTTTGGGAGGACGAAAATGTCATTTGGAAGCACAACAGCATTCATTCCAGACTATTTAATCCTTGTGAGAGAATGGCACTTGCCGAAAAGTCTTGAAGTCATTACCGTATGGCAAAAATATTGGGAAAATTGGCTCCTGATTTTTGGTTAGCTTTGAAGGCTTCTTGAAAGGGCTGTCTCAAAAAAAATCCACATAAGGTATGCCCAATAGGCTCTGGTACCCAAGGTAGGCTGGCGCAAAGCATAGTTTGCTGTGTTATGTGTCATAATGGACTGCTGCATCGTCCTTCTCTTCATGCATTGTTTCTGTAAAATTGTTGAAGTTGTTAGAGAAGAATGGTGTATTTCTTTAGAATTCATCACTATATTGGCGTCGTGAGCGCACAATATTTTTTCTTGGGGGGGGGGCTTGAATCAGAATATTTTCAACAAGAGACATTTTCCGACAAAAATAAAGCAGGAATATTAAGGTAGAATGTGGCAAACTCTCTTTTAACGGCTGCTCTATCAAGGTGCCATAATAGCAAAGGATGTCTAAAATACAGAGCAGTCCTGTTGAAACGAGATTCAGTTGTTGGCTGTGAGACTGAAACTAGATTCGAGCAGACTGGGTAAAGATAGGGGGCATTGATAAAATTGCAACAAGCTTGATAACTCTCATACCTGGAGGCATAACTTCCTCCAGCATGAATAAATTTTAATTTTAATTTCCATAAGCACGCTTTCACAAAGAGTAAATCTGACTCCGTCTTGGCAATTATTTCCCACATCCTCAACAATGACCATTTGTTAGATACTTTCATTTCATTTCATTTTTCATTTTAAATTTTTTATACACGGTGGCCCCATCAACCAAGAGTGGCTGCTTTTCAGGGGGCCGTGGAAAAAACCTAATTACAATACTACTAAAATAAAAAAGAATATTTACAATGTTAAATTTGAATAAATGAAAAATTAAAATCTATTTACATTTCAGTCTACATTTAAAAGTAGACTGAGAGGGGGCTAGCTAGCCTGTATATAGTACGTCAAAAAATCTCAATAAGAAACAGCCACTTTGGATGAATAGATCTATCCTAAAATCGTTGAAAAAGAAACATAATGCCTACAAACGATGGATTACGACCAGAAACGGTAAAGATTATGAGAGATATAGAAAACATAGTAATACTATAAAATCGAAAGTTCGCAGCAAGATAAAGGAATTTGAGAAAAACATCGCTACGGCGATAAAAACCAATAGCAAGAAATATTGGCAGTATGCAAATTCCAAATTAAAAACAAAATCACAAGTACCCGATCTGAAAATTAATGAAACTAATTACACCACATCTGAACAAGAAAAAGTCGACATCTTGAATGATTTCTTTACCTCAGTATTTACAAAAGAAGACTTATCAAACCTTCCGAACGCACCCACTCTCAATCACACTGCGGTGCTTACAGATGTTGAAATTACGGAAGAAGCGATTCTCGAGGTAATTAAATCCTTAGACACATCAAAATCACCTGGACCAGACAATATACATCCAAGAGTATTGAAGGAAACAGCTGATGTTATTGCCTACCCTTTGCATTTAATTTTCAAAGGTAGTCTTAACGCCGGACTTCTTCCTGATACTTGGAAAATAGCTAATGTCTCTCCAATATTCAAAAAAGGCAACAAACACGTTAGAGAAAACTATAGACCAATTAGTCTCACCTCAATCGTATGCAGAGTGATGGAAAGAATAATAAAAAACGCAGTCGTAAAACACTTAGAAGAACATAGCCTCTTTTCGCCTGACCAATTCGGATTCCGTAGCAAAAGATCGTGCGTGTTGCAATTGCTCCATTTCTTCGAGGATGTAACTTCTATGTTAGACGAAGGAAAATATGTCGACGTTATCTACTTTGATTTTGCGAAAGCATTCGACTCTGTACCTCATCAAAGATTGTTAGTTAAAATTAAATCTTATGGAATCGACGGAAAGGTCCTCAATTGGATATCATCCTTTCTAAGTAATCGACAACAGCGCGTTGTTCTAAACGGTTACAAATCAGCTTGGAGTAACGTTTTAAGTGGTGTGCCACAGGGAAGCGTATTAGGCCCATTGCTTTTCGTACTCTACATAAATGATTTGCCTGAATGCTTGAATAAATGCAAAGTGAAAATGTTTGCTGATGATTTGAAACTTTATTCATCAAATGATGGAAATAAAATCGAAATCCAATCTGACGTTTCAAACATTGGAAAATGGTCGAAACAGTGGCAACTTCCACTAAACGCAAATAAATGTCACGTGCTTTATCTTGGCAACCAGACAGACACATCAACAAGATATCATCTTCATGATGAAAAAAAGAATTGCGAAGCAGACATCTCAATAGCCGTTGATGTAACAGACCTTGGTGTTGTCGTTGATGATAAGCTAAAGTTTGATAAACAGGTTGCTGAACGTGTAAAAAAAGCAAATGGAATCCTTGCATCCATTAAACGTACAATCAAATTCATTAACAAAGAGGTACTCTTAACTTTATACAAGAGCTTAGTTCGACCATTACTAGAGACGGCTGGAGCTATATGGAGCCCTAACCTAATTAAACAAGTTAAAATGCTAGAAAATGTACAACGTCGTGCCACGAAATTAGTGCAAACAATCAAGGACGAATCGTATGGCAATAGACTACGAGCATTAGACTTGCCGTCACTCGAATACAGAAGAAAACGCGGAGATATGATCTTAACATTTAAGCTGTTAAATGGTTTTATGGATACTGATCCATCTTTACTCTTCGAATTAAACCAGAATAAGACAAGAGGACACAAATTAAAATTGTTCAAGAAACGGTGCAACCTTGGCATTCGTAAAGCATTTTTCACGCAAAGAATCGTTAATGACTGGAACAATTTAACAACTGAAGTCGTCAACTGTTCAACAGTGCAACAATTCGAACGAGCTTACGATAAGCTAAAATACGCAGATAAATTCACGTACACATAGATGCAGACTAGTAGTAGATAGTAGCTAACAGGGCTTTATAGGTCTTCCTGACCTTCTACTCCCTTATCTCCTTATATTATATTATTATATTATTATATTGACCTCATGTTTTAATTCATTCCAAACCTTTGCTCCACGGAACGAAAATGCTTTTTGGCCATTACTTGTTTTCATTCGTGGAGCAAGTAAGTCAGTCTCACGATTTCTCAAATTTACAATCTCCCGTGTCGAGTTTCTCGTGAATAAAGTAGAGAGGCAAGTGGGCGCGAGACCACTTATTGATTTGAAAACAATGGTAGTCGTCTCTTGTTTGATCATGTCGTGGACTGTCGGCCATTTGAGCTCTTTAATCAAGTTTGCTGCTGCTGCATCATAGCTACTGTTGGTAACTATTCTCGCAGCACGATTTTGTAACTTTTGTAGCATCAAAAGGCGAGATTCTCCACAGCTACCCCACACAGAGCAACAGTAGCGAAAATAGGGCTCAACGATACCTCTATACATCTGACTCAGGGTATGCTTTGGAAGGGTATACTCATGAAGAGGAGGAGCCTTTGAAAACGTAGTAAAGCACGGGCTATAAGTCCATGACATATTTGGTATAAAGGAAGTAAGTGGCCGAGTACCCTGGATCAGAGTATTTTTTAGAATTTTGAAAAAAATTTTGTATCTTTTAGAATTTTGAAAAAAAATTTGAATTGAAAGAAAAATAAATTTAAAAAAATAGAAAAAATAATATTTTTTTTATTTTTCTATTTATTTTTTTCAATTTTTTAAAATTCTAAAAAATACAAAATTTTTTTCAAAATTCTAAAAAATACTCTGATCCAGGGTAGTGGCCGAGTGGCTTATACAGTCTTCGTCAGGTGACTGAAGTTAAGCTTGGTCGAGTGAGGTCAGATTTCGGATGGGTGACCGAGGCCTGACCTCGCAACTCACCTCGCCGTCCTTCGGAAGGGACGTTAAACTAGGGGTCCCGTGCCTGGATGCGGCATGCACAGTGGGCCTAAATTAGCTTTCAGTAGCTAGAAATCCTGACAAGCCCACTCAAAACAAATTGAAAACAAACACAAAAAAACAATTGAAAACAAACAAGTAAAGTAGACTGTAAATGCATCGTTGTCTGATCGCCAAATTTATGTAAAACAAGTCCAATAGTTGATGAAAATGTCGAAGAATTTTTTGCCTGTGAATTGCTTCTCCGATACTTATTCGTCAGAAATGGTTTGCGCTTCCAGTACATACTCTTTCAAGTACCTAGAAAACTATCCTGGGTACCAGACTCTTTCTAAAAGAAAACTGAGATCTCAATTTTCTTTTAGAGAGAGTCTGGTACCCAGGGTACTAGAAAGCGCAACAGGAAACTACACTTTCCGATGGGAAAAGTAGCTATTTGCGGAGAAAGAATGCTCTTTTCAACGAAGTATCTTGCTTTTTGTGGACAAACTCACTGTTTCAGGTCCCGTTCACACTGATCCGTTTTCATTGAGAACCGGTTGTATTCCTAAAAACGGAGATGTTTTTCCTCCCCGGTCGCACTGCTTCGCCTTTTTCATTCTTGAGGGGGCGCCGTTTTTCAGACAAAGCGATTATCTTTCTACTGGTGTTCACACTTGTTATCAAAAGCGCACCCGATTGTCTCTTTTTGAAAACAAGACTATCAAGGCTTGTTGTTAGCGTAATCAAATTTCTTGGTTTTTAGTGTTCACATTACAGATATGGGTATTTGATTTTTAAAGCATACCTTGAAACTGGGGTCTACCTTTTCAGTTGGAAAATAGCAAATATCATCCCAGTTCAGAAAAAGGGTAGTAAGCAAGATAAAAAGAATTATCGCCCCACATCACTGTTGCCTATTGTAGCCACTAATCTCAAATCTTCGCTACAGGGGAGTTCCAGCGCGCATCCCCGGGGGGTACTTGACCTAAATTTTTACGGGGATGTGCCTACGAAAAAAACTTTTTTGACCCTGCTCCAGAATTTTTGCCTTCAAATGATACCCTGTTCTAGAAAAAATCTGTGAAAAGTATACTCAAAAACACAAAAATTTGACTAAATAATAACCCTTTGTAACAAAATTTCCTCTTTTAACATGTTCTGACAACCTGCTCCAGAAAATTTGCCTTCTTTTGATACCCTGTTCTAAAAAAATAGGCGAAAACGATACCCTGAAAAACGGCACATCCCCGTCGGACAAATATACTAAGTACCCCCCCGGGCGCGCATCACCAAAGCCCGAAGCCCAAGAACCACAGCAATAAATAAACAGGCTTTAGGCTTATAATGATACGGTTTGCTGCAATGAATTAAGCACTGATTAATTTAAAACCAACAAAGTATGTGCATAAATGAAGCTTGAAAATGAAACGGTTAAGAAACTTACAAGAAATGCGTGCTCTACAAATAACGAAGAAACGGAAACGAAATTCGGAATAACTGCTGCAACAAGGCATAGTCACAGCCTTTAGCTACGAGGATATAAAGTTTGTGAGTATCAGAAGGGTACTGATACTCACAAACTTTATATCCTCGTAGCTAAAGGCTCAGCATATCCAAAGCATTTACCAAAAATCGCGTCGCCAAAGGTTCGCTGCCAAAGATTCTTCCCTTCTTTGGTCTTCTTCCTGTTTTACCCTTTTTTCTCTCGGTTTCTTGAAGCCCCGAAAGCCATGATTGCTTCGCTTTTATAGCCACAAGTATGAAAAACAACTATTCCCAATACAGAAACAACACGGCGTGTCATTTTACTACTAAATAAAATAACAAACTAAATGCGACGTAAACAACTTAAACATGAAAAACAACTATTCCCAAGACAGAGACAGCACGACGAACCACTTTTCTACTGAATGAAAGTAACAAGGCTAAATGCAACGTAAACAACTTGAAACGAGAAAAACAACGTGATTTAAATACGCTGGGGAAAACAGGTCGCGTGTCCCTTGAGTACGTATTTAAACGTCACAGCAATGTACTGTAAAACAAAACTGTTCAGTACCTCTGGAGTAATAAATTTATGCGTTACACCAAATGTTTGGAAAGATTTTAGAGAAGGTGATATTTGACGAAATCTATCAATATTTATGCAACAATCAAATGATTAAACCTCACCAATCCGGTTTTAGTCCTAATGATTCTACTATCAACCAACTTTTACTGATTACACATAAAATTTATGTTGCGTTTGATGAGGTTCCCAGAAAAAGAAACTCGAGCTGTATTCCCCTTGATTTGTCTAAAGTATTTAATAGAGTTTGGCATGATGGGTTACCTGAATGAACATTCTATAATTTCCCATGATTCCAGAATATAGCTTTTTAATATCAAAATTATTACCAAAAGTCCAAATTCTGAGGATTGCACTGGGCCCGTAAGAAACTAGGAAAAAGTTATAGAGAATAAGAAAATTTGGTACGTTGGCAAATCACATCCCGTGGCACGTTGGCACGCAAGAAAATTTGGCACGTAGGCACGTTGGCACGTTGACAATAATTTAGCAGACTCGGGACCCTTAGCAATTTAGTTACGCAGGGCCCCCCTGAGGCCGCAGACAGATCAACAAACGTTAGGGAACTGTCATTTTAAATGCTGGGTGCAGGGGTGGAAGAATTTTTTACACAAGCAGCAAAAGTTTCTTACCCCATTCACGAAATTCAATGAAATTTGATACTCCATTTCAACATAGCAAAAAAATTTTATGCCCCACTATTGAGTGCTTGGATATATTAACTTGCACACTAAGAAACACAATCTAGATATAAAATGAATCAAATTGGAGCAACTGGAAGAATCATCAAAACAGAATCATCATCACTTTTTCAAATAACTTCTTTCTTGCCTAATAAACATAGCAGAAACAAATGAAACTTTTGTTCTAATAGAATGCATAATTCTTACTTCAGTCTCAAGTATATATGTTCCAAAAATTTCACAGCCCATCAGATATTCCACAATTTTTTCCGAAATATTTGATACCCCAATAAAACGGGACCAAAAAATTTGGTACCCCTCCAAAAATTCTTCCACCCCTGTACCCAGCTTTAAAAATGACAGCTCCCTTAGCCAAATTTCCAACATCAAAGCTTTGCTTTTATGGGCAAAATGAACTTGAGCCCAGCACATCAAAACCTCCTCAACTGGCATCTGTGGAAGTTTTGTATGAAAGCACGTTTGCACAAGAAACACGTTGGGGATGGTGGTTGAAACTGAATGCATGCGAAGCGAGCTACATTTTAGGTATCCCAGTGGGAAATATTCTGAACCGTATCCTTTAGAATATCGGAAAGCGCATCTTTCGCAGAGCCTTCACCATGGAATTCAGAAAAGGATTCTGGTCGAAGACATGCTTCCCAAGGAAATATTCCAAAGTTAAACTCGGTATGAAACGGATTTCTTGTAAAGTCATCCTCTAAAACGTTCATATTTGCAAGAAGATATCAATACATACCGAGTGTCCAAGAAAAAACGCAACATATTTGAATAATTCTAGTGGAAGCTGTTTCATACTTGTTTGCAAACAATTATTTTTATTGAAGTCTGCAATTATTAGAATAAATTTTGATATATATTCCAGTGTTTTTGGTGACCTGGTTGTAAAGTTAAACATCAGCAAACTTCGAAATTGCCTCCAGGCCAACACCAGAGCTGCTGCATTAGCAATAGTGGATTAAATTGTCAAATTATAAAAAGTGATAGTCTTAGCAACTACCGAAGATTGCCGACAAGTGCTCAAACACAAAAGTCAATGGAACATTGAACAGATACTTTTATGAAGATTTCGGTAATGACAAAGTTGCTTTTATAAAATGACTAGGCCATTCTTACGGTTATACTTTCAATTGGAAATGAACACTGAGAGCTCCCTTGAAACTAGATAACTCAGAAATCATTAAGGGATCCCTTTGTCACAGCTTCTTGATCAAATTGTGTGCTTGCCTGTAATCTTGTACAGTTACAGATTATGCCACGCTTGTAATTTTGCATTATGCTTTGCACTAGATCTGGCAGCTCTGGTTTTGCCATGACAGCAAATTATGAGTTTGTTGATTTAAAACTCTGCAACCAGGTCACCCAAAATTCTGAAAATATCTCGAAATTTAATCTAATTATTGTAAATTTCGAGAAAAATTTATTTAATTTGAAACAGCTTGTATTAGAATTTTTTTAATCTGTTCCGTTTTTTTGGGACACCCGGTACATACATAGATACATGGTTTTTATGAGCATATCCACAAGTAAAGTGTGGCTCTTCAACTCTAGCTAAAAAGGTTTTGTTCCCTATGTTTAAAATTGTATTAAAGGAATAGTACAATTGAAAATGAAAGAATTGTAAAACGCCAAAATGAATAGTTATCAAAAGATTCAGAATAAAAATCAATTGGCAAGTCGTTCGTTAGCTTGCTTGAAAAGATGTTTCCGTAGACTATTACAGAACGAGGGTAGAGTTGTTTCGTGTCGAACAGTAGATGGCAGTCTGTTGATTTGTTTGCTGGCTTGATCTTGAAACGATCCTTTTATCATCGAGGACGTCAGCTTTAAGTCGTTACTACTACGAGGCATGCGTCCTGTCGTTTTGGTTTCTATTTGATTGATAGTTGGCCAGTTTCCTTAATGAATAGCTTTGTATGTTAGCTTCATGCAGTTGTAGTTGCAGTTTCAAATTCGATCATTTCTTTTATGGTTAACCAACCTAGGCTTCCAATCAAAGGAAGAGATGATGCATCATAAGAGCTGTTGGTAACGATGCTTGCGGCACGGTTTTGCAGCTTTTGCAGCTTATCAAGCAGGGTTTCTCCACAACAACCCCATACCGAGCAGCAGTTTCTGAACTGCGATTCAACTATACTTGTATACATGTTTTTTACTATATCTAGTGGGAGATATTTTTTAGCATATTTAAGCATGCCCATTGCTCTGGATATCTTACCTATAGCAAAAGTTATATGTTCTCTCCACTTAAGTTCTGAATCAATCTGAACGCCAAGATACTTATTAGATCCAATCATGTCTAGATTTTCCTCGTTTATATGGAGATTAATCTTAGGATCTCCATTGTCCATATGATGTTTTTTCAAATTACTCGAGGAACCAAGGATCATGCTTTGTGTTTTGGCTACATTAAGGGAGAGTTTATTGCCTCCCAACCAAATCTGAAGCCTCTTAAGGTCTGAATTGATAGCTTCATTTATCTCGGCTACGGATTTTGATGAGTACGAAATACTTGTATCATCAGCATACATGGTCACTTTTGTGCTTTGCAACGAACAGGGCAAATCATTTATGTATATCAAAAATAGAAGTGGACCGAGGCACGATCCTTGCGGTACGCCGCAGTTCATGTTTGCTAATTTTGATGTATGTCCATTTACTTTACAGCATTTCTTACGATCCTGTAAGTACGATTTAAACCAATCCAGCTCCTTTCCCCGCACTCCATAATGACAAAGCTTTTGAATGAGAATTGCATGATCTACAGTATCAAAAGCTTTTTTCAAGTCAATAAATACTACAGATGAAAGGAATCCTTTGTCAAAATCATGGTACCAGTCGTCACTACTTTTCAATAAGCACGTCAATAGTGAGTGCAGGGCCCTGAAACCGGATTGATGTGAGTAGAACAACTTATTATCGTCGAAGTAGGCGTAAAGTTGGTCGAAGATTGTCTTCTCGAAAAGACGTGAAACAACCGGAAGCACAGATATAGGTCTGTAGTTAGACCTGTTTTCAGTAGGTCCCTCTTTATAGATAGGAGATACCCTGGCAACTTTCCAGTTGTTTGGAAATAGGCCCTCCGAAATCGATTTATTAAATATGGTACTCAGCACTGGCGCGAGAACAGGCATTCCTATTTTGAGAAAATAACTGGAGATGACATCTGTCCCAAAGCTCTTTGATACCTTAATTTTTTGCATAGCCTTCATTAGTTCTGCCGGGGTTATCGCTCTAAACTGAAACCTGTTTGAATTTTTGTTCAAGGAAACATCTCCACGCAAAAGTGGGTTTTCTGCATGAGGTATCTTTTCACTTAACGGACTGGCTCCAAAATTAGGGCCCGGGCGATTTCGTTGAGAGAGGGCCCCGAACCTCAAAGTGGGTTTGCGGGTATTCCCGAACAATTTTTATGGCTTCATTTATCATTCATTTATCATTGTTTAAAACACACGAGATCCTTTCAGCAAATTAATATCCTATTAACAATATTTCTATAAAATAATATGAGAAAAGAAAAAAGAAAAAATTGGAATATTGCTGCTCTACCAAGGGGTCGTGTTTGGGTCCTGTGAAAGGTTCAAAAGATAATCTCTAAGACCTGTTCTAAAACGAGCGATTGAGTCTCTTTCTCGAATGTTATCAGGGATATCATTCCAGTTTTTGACACCAGAGAAGTAGAAATTTCGCTTTGCATATTCTAACCTAACTTTAGGAATTTGCAGATCTCCATGGTTTCTGGTTCTATACTCTGAAATCATGGATCTTTCAGTGAACTTATGGCGAAGATTTTCGGGACAGAGGTCATGCAAGATTTTATATGTCATGGCTCCTTGGTCAAAGGAGATCAATGACTTTACAGAGAGCCATTTGCAAGTCCATCCGTCCTTATACTTGGCATTCGCTATTAGCTTCTTTGCCCTTGTCTGTAATCGTTGCAATTGGGGATAGTTTGGTGTTGGAAAGAGTACTCCAAACAATGTTGCCATAGCGAAGATGGCTTCCAAAGAGAGCTTTGTAAACTTGATCCAGTTTCCTTTGCGGAAGGATGTTTTTCAGCTTTCTTAAGGAGCTCAAGCCCCCTTTCAGCTTGTTTTTGATAGCTTTGTACTGCTCTTTCCAATTAAGGCTTTCGTCGATGTTGATCCCTAGATATTTTGTCTTGTCAACCTTTTTGATAACTTCATTATTAAGGACAAGATCTGGCAAATCATTACCTATCTTATTTAGTTGTCGCCTGTGGCCTATAACCATATATTCACTTTTACTGGCATTCAAACTAAGTTTATTAATCCTCATCCAATTCGATACATTTTCCAGCTCGTTTTTCAAATCTGTTAGAAGTTCATTCAGGTTTTCTGATGCGATATTCACACATGTATCATCAGCATACATATTTGGGATCGTGCTTTTTAGACAATTCTCAAAATCATTAATGTATAGTATGAAGAGTAAGGGTCCCAAACACGAGCCCTGCGGAATAACACACTCAATGCTGCTTTTGCTGGAAGTGGATCCGTCAAAATTATTAATTATTAATTATTAATTATTATCATTATTATTATTATTATTATTATTATTATTATTATTATCATTATTAATAGTTATTAATTATTATCATTACAAAATTATTATTAATTTTATGGCTGATCAATTGATTTATTAAATTCGCTCAAAATGCGGCAGGGCTTGGTGAATTTAATTCCAAAATTCCTGTTTGGTTTTATACTGCGTTTTACAACCGCATCAAATTGACACTCAGACTTTTTCCGTGTTATTATTTCAATTCGCTTCGGCAATAATACGCAGTATAAACTAGGCCTTAGTTAACACTAAAGCTAAAAGTTCAGAAGCCTAGAATTGTTCTTTCGACGTCTTTGAAAATTTATCAATCACTTCATCATTTGATATTTCATCCAGTATTCTTCGCTCTATGCTTAGGAGAATGAAAGCTTCAAGCTGGTCTTGGTCCAACATGCTTTTTAGCCTACTCTTTATTATCTTCAAGAGTGAGAAGCTCCTTTCACACTTAACCTGAGTAACTGCTACTGTCATCCAGTGCTTATATAAGCAGTAAAGCTCCGAGTAGGCTGTGCTGTGCTGACCAAATTGGTACAAAACTGTAAAAACGCACGAGAAGCAGGTTTTGCAAGAATTCCTGTAGCAGCGACCATCTCTATCTTCTGTCACATGTTCATTTATATGGGCCTATTTTTTAATTTAAAAATCTGTCGGATGGAAATTTGATACTTAGGAGCTAACGACTGCCCAAACCTTAGTGCGCATGGCTGCCTGAGTTGTAATCCTGTTTAAGATATCTGGTGGTCTACAAAATAAACCTTATGGACCTGCGTTCTACCTTCCCTGTCCTGTGAAAATCTAGGAGTTGCTCGTCTGTCGGACGGACTAGATAGAAAGCGACTTTTTAATGCTTGATTTGCAGTTGCATGTCTTTGTTGCTAAAAAGTATTTTCCTGTGAAGTTTTGGTATCTATGTATAGCTCAACTCTTGAGGATTGCATTTCGATTCATCTCTTTGCTTAAAATGATTAGTTACATAGCATGAGCATACATTAAGTGCATGCATTCCGCCTGTCGGACGGACACTGTCGGACGGACAAAATTTTCCTATCATTTTGGCAGCGCCTGCCTAATACTGGAGACTCACATGCCTATATAGAGCTACTTCAAGTAGAATTCAGCATAATTCCATGTTAGAATTGGTTCTCAGCTCCATCCCAGCTGAAAATTTTGTTGCCATTCAGCACTGTGAAAACAAGTTCAAAAATGGCACATTTTTTATGCAAAATGAGTTTTTACGCAGCAGAAATTGCACCTTACGATTTTTTCTTGAAAATAGTGATAAAATGAGTTACTTTCTGCCGCCTGCAAATACTGAAAACTGATAAATTACTTTGCAACTCACAGAAAATCTGTTATTTGAAAAAACACTATTTTCTCTGAATGTGATGTCTGTATCGGGATCTTGTTTCGATCTTGTTGGCTCAAAACTTGAAACTCCATTGCCGTCATGCTGGTCACTTTCACCGTCTGATGCTTCTTCATCCTCAGAATATTCGCCAAGAGCAGCTCTTTCATATTCATCAGGCAGTGCCATTGCAAGTCTTGGGAACGCATCAAAAAACTAACCAGCTGCTCTTTAACAACTTCTCTGTCGATGTTTACGGCAGAGATGCTGCGAAGTTTTGATAGTAGGGATTTCCTTGTTTCTGAATTCAGCAAATCTCCTTGGGTCAAGAAATGCAAAATCTTGATAGAGATCACCCTGTTGTAGAAATCGTCGACGAAGGCTTCCCACAGCCTCATCCATAACAGAATACTTCTATTCTATATGGCTCAAGAGGAGATGAAATTACTTCATCATCTCTTTCTTTGTCTGCATGTGCTTTTCTTCTTCTTGCTCGTTTGTTTAGTAATGAAGTCGAAACCTCGAGAATCTCCTGCATTTCACTTGTTTGCAAAGAGAGGATCCTGTTGACAACATTGCAAAATTTGACTGCTGTATCATGGACAGTGTGGAAATCTCTGCTGATTCGTTCCAGGCAATTTGTGCTAGTTTCCACCATCCTCTACGCTTGTAATAAGTCGATGCCACGGGTTTGAAGGTACTGTGATAGGGGAGATGTGATGCTAAGTGCGTTTGACATACGACTTGCGACATACGAAATACACGTGCGTTTGACAAAATTTCATCATTTAGATCATAAGCCGGATTTATCAATTAGCTAATGAAACGTTCTTTGAATTGATTGATTTTCATTGTTTTGGGAGGTGTCTATTTCTAAAATTACTGCCAGTGCAAGTGACCTTACGTGAAACTGAGTCACAAAAAGCTTCATGTTCTTTATGCAGCATCAAACTGAGGGCCCCAAAGAGAAAACTTCATAGTGGGTCCTGGGCCTAGAGTACTTTGTGCATTCAGATCAGGGGCCCCAAATCGTTGGACAAAGACTTCATAGTACTGGAACTTCCTCGAACTTATCTTTGTATCCAATCTGTACGGCAAATGAAGAGGGCCTTGGCAAAACGAGACGATATACCGTTAATTATCAAAATTCAAAAAATAATTTTTGCAATAATTTTGGAAGGGCCCACCGGACGATCGCCCGGTAGCCCGACCGGCCAGTCCGCCTCTGCTTGTACAATAGTCAAGGATGAATAGACATGGTCATTAAAGTCAAGTTTTGATAATATCAAGCATTCTGCAACTTGTTTTCTCAGCTTAGACGTCGTTCACATACAGGTTGAACAGAATTGGGCCTAAAATGGAACCCTACGGAACACCACAGTATGTTTTCATGAATGTAGTTGCTCTAACCCCAACCACTGTGTGTTACGTCACTGACTCAGCCCCGTGTTTGTCAGCGTATTCATTTTGCTCCGTTTTTGTGGTGGATTAATGTGAACCCAAAGCCAAAAGCTACGGTGGCCCATATGTGCCACCGTAAAAACGGAACTAAACAATTAAACATATCTGTTTTCATGCAAAAACTTTTTATCTACTTTTAATGTTTATCTTTTAGCGCATTGCATCGTGGGATGAGGCATGTCCCATAATGCACTGTTGGATAATCATTCTCTTCATGCTTTGTTTGCAACGATAAAATATTCACGAGCGGAAGGCGGTTGTCGTGAAATTGTAGGAGTTGTTCAAGAAGATTTGTTTATTTCGTTGGATTTCATCATAAGTTACATCCATAATCAACTCCATTTATTGCTGAAGTGTCATTGTGCATAGAAGACACGGAATTTTTCTAAGTCATACCGAGCTTAACGTCGTGTTGAGTCGAGGAATATTATCTTCTTTAAACAAAAGATGGCGACGCTCGAAGGCCCAGAAGAAGGAGAATTAGAAACGCCTCAAGACGAGTTAAACGAAAGTGAGTTGTTTACACAACAGGTTTGGACTGATTCAAATTGTGTACCGTAATGCATTACATTACCTTCCTTGTTTAAAGGACTTTCATTCAGCTCAGGTTATTGTGAGGGTTGGCCTGGCATATATGGTTTGCCGTTAGGCCGTGTTTCAGAAATCGACCGGTATTCGCTGCGGATGCGGAGGGTCGTTCGTATAAAGCTGCTGAAATCCGAATGAAGCCACTGGATGCAAACAAATCAAGGACACCTTTTTTCTCAATTTATACAATATTTTAACCACCAGCGAGACATGCCTTATCATTTTCGAATCAAGTCTCAAGATCAGATCAAATCGAACATTATTTCCGCGGGTGGCATTTTCACTGAGCGTGAGCGGATCGCAGCTTGTTGTCAGGCACTTCGCCTTGTTACGAACTGAAAGGAAGTGAATTTAGGAGTGTTGTTTGGCCTGCCTTAGAACTAGAACGGATCTCGAGTAGAAGGATGTCAATTGGCTGACAGTTGTGCCACTAGAAGTGGTGGTGGAGGTGGCGGCCCCATACCAGATAGAACTCATATAGGTGGTTCATTTGTGTTGTGGAGATTTACAAATGAACTTTCAGAACATTATGCAAACATTCTTAGTGAATAGTAGAAAGATCTAGTGGAAAGACATGAATTTACCTCTTGAGGTGTACGGATCCCATTAAAAATGTTTGATAGTTTAATTGGCATTTTTCAACCATCCTGCTTTGCACATGCCAGCACATACCATCGCTTGGTTTGCCTTTTTGGCAGTATTTCAAAGCCTTTGAAAATGGAAACAACATGGGCCAACCAAGGGATTGCACATAGCAAGGCATGTTAGTTGAGACAGACTCTTGAAAATTAGCAATAGCCTGTTACCAACAGGTCTTGTTCTTGTCAACTCTTGTCAATAAAAATACCAGATAAGTTCTTTTCATTTCAGCAACATCCATTGTTCAGTGTGCAGAGTAGTGAGTCAGTTTCTCAAAGTTTTCTGGGCTGTTTTGCACGTATATGTAATGTTTCTGCCTGTGCAGAACATTCTACTGACAGGAAACTTGCCACGATACACAGTTCAGTTACACACAATTTTATCTGCCTAATTACACAACAAGGTGCTAGCTATCATACTGTTTTCAGCCAAGATTGTGACTTTGTGACTTGGTCAAATTTTGTTTGAATCACATTAAATATTGTTTATTTGGGGGTTTAGTTCCGATGGAACAATATTAGTTGATAAAATTGGTTTCAAACAGTAGACCCTCAGATCAAATGTCGTTCCTATGTTTATCACTCATCTAGGAATCCTGTCAGGGAACCTACCAGTGAATATTATTATTATTATACCTGAAAATATTATTTTCTGGATACTCTGGAACAGTGACATTTTTAGTAGGTGTTGTTTTGTTTTGACAACATGATAGTGGATGTGAAGTTAATTTTTATGGCAATTTGAAGTCTGAAAATCATAAAGGGATGTGACCATGGAATGAGCAAGGTGTAAGGTTTCATCCTTAAAAATTGCATTTAAATTAGGTAACTTTTTGTTGAATTGATGGCATCACAAATTCAACATCACAATGCTAGCATTCAAAAACAGGGAACTAGCCTAAAGTTTGGATGCTGAATGCAACTCTGGATTCAAAGTGATCAATAGGCAACAGTTAAAAATATTCCCAGAACAAGGCTGCTCCTTTGTATCAAAAGGTTATTTTGAAAGATTTGAAAAGATTTGCTGTGTTAGTTCCTTCTTTGTACAAGCAGAGCTTACAACAAAGAAACAGTGCCCCAATTTGAAATTTGCCTATGTTTTTACTCGTTTCATTCCCTGGAGACATTGTTTGCAAAGTTTGTACATCATATGAAAGCAAAGGAGTCTTTCAACCTGTCACTATTCCATTTTACTTTGAGCCCATGTGTTCTGGATCAAATACAGGTATCCTTTTTGGGTACATCCTAATGATGAAATAGATGTTCCTTGTGTGCTACAGCACAACGATATATGCAGGTCTTGTTTCATGCTTGGGTATGTTGGTGATGTAAAGTAGTTGACACATGTGTGGAAAATGAATCCTTTTGAAGGCCCATGTTTACAATTTTGTGAAACACGTTTTTGAAGATTTCCTGCAATGAGCCTTTATCATGAGAATAGTTGTAGCAATGGGAGTGGGTATAGTCTAACAATCGTTTTATGACATCATTGTTTCATAATTTACATTAAATCATAAATTACTTCATCTTTGAAATCGGGCTTAGATTAAGCATCGGTCCAGTTGACTAGTAGACACTAATATTGCCCTAAATGATATTTTGCCAGATTCAGTGCCCTAGGACCCCTTACTTGAACCACTGCACTTCAACTTTCCTTGATCTTTGCAATTAAGGTGGATCTGCAGTTAAGGTGGCTCACTACTGAAAATTTCAAAATTATGAAACAGGGAAAGGTGGCTGTATACCAAATATATATAAATAATGTAAAAACAGACAAAACACTGAGTTAAGGTTGCTCACTGTTGATAATAATTTCAAACTGCTACACTGGGTAGGGTGTCCTATCGCTCATGATCTGCTGCAAACATTTTCAAGATCAGTTAACAGAGAGTGGAGAAATTTGTTTGAAAGTTTGGCCTCAGTAGAAGTGTAGGAAACTGTTTTGATTGGGGTTAACCATTCCTTGTTGCTAGATGCAGACTTAACTGATCCTTTTTTCTTCTTCGTCTTATTCTCATCCTCTAAATGTGTCCTTCAAGACAAGAAACATTTCACCTTTTTCTGACCGTCTTCAGACAATTACATAATGGTACATTGCACAATAATCGCTGTTTTCAAAAATCAGTTGGAAAATTCAATCCCAAAGACTAAACCTATATGTTTTGTTATCTTCTTCTAAACAATTTCAAACATTAGAAACCCCTTTGTAGCAAGTTTCTATCAAATAGCTGCAAATTCATACCCAAAAATTTCGCATGACTGTTATTCAATTCAAAAGTGTTGAATTTGATTTCTGAAATCTTTGAATGTCTCAACCACTGAACTTGCTAAAGGTGACCAGACTTCACTTTCATGTTAAATCAACGTGATATTGAATATTTGAGACATTTGCAAGACATCATTTAAAATTCTTCCAGTAGAATTTAAAAATTATGATTTCTTTAGGGGCAAGTGGCAACAAATACTATTTCATGTATTGCCAAATGCTACTATCAGTTTGTTTTACCAAAATGCCAATGTAAAATACTACTTCAAGATGTTTCACTAATTCGCTTTAGCAGACCTGAAAAAGGAACCAACAGAAAATATTCGACCTTACATCACTTAAAATAAAAGGGAAGCTTTCTGTTTTACTTCTGTCTGATTTTTCATTTAAAATGGTCAGACATGTAAAAATCAAAAATCATGTGCTCAACACGTGAAATGAAATTTCCCGCAGAAACTTTTTGGCACAAATAAGTACAAGCCTCTTAGTAAACCTTTGCTACAAATGTATTTCTAATGCTTTTAATAATTTTGAAGGCCATTACAAAACATGCATTTTTTCTATTTCGGTTTGAATTTTACAATGTTGGAAAAATTAAGTTTTCAGACAGGTACCATTGTGCAACTATCTAAAAACAATCATAACAAGGCAAGATTGTTGAACATGCTTAACATTGCCTTGAACTTGAACACACATTTAGAGGATCAAAATAAAGCTAAATGAAAAGGATCAATGAAATCTGAGCTTTGAAACAAGGAGCTGTAATCTGCGATCAAAACAATGCCATACATCGGCTTGTGATGGAAACCAAAACACCTCCGTCCATTTGCCCCATTACAGTCTACCCTGGTGGTTTCCCCGGTGAAAAATTGGAGCAAAATCAGTCCCTGGACAAGCTGTGAATCTCCCCAGTACAAAATGCCTCACCAGTGAAAATTTCACCTGCAAACAGGCGAACCCCAGAGGGAGATTTGAGACATTACTTCAACGTAGAAACAGTTCCCCACCAATAATTATGCTGTCCTCGTTACATACTTTGAGCTCCCTGGTGGAACACTGACCGATCAATAGGACCCCGGTGAACATCTGACCTGACACCGGGGCACTTAGATGGGGGTGTACCAAAGGATGCATCGGTTGTTGTTGTTGTTGTTCACTTATTTTATATCCATTTGGTACATCAAGGTGGCTATATACAATTTCATATGTACTGGGTGAGTAAAAAAGTTTTCATGTTTCAATGGCTACCGAATTAGAAGTATGTGGCAGATATTTGAAACTGAAATGTAAATCCATCAGCCAAAGGATAGTTCAGATGAGAAAATTTTATTTGGTAAGATTACACATCTTTAAGACCTGAAAATTAGGAAAATGTATGTATGAGGTTAGAATGGAATCGAGAATTCCATTTTCGATTCTAGTCCTTGATTTATATGGCATTGAAGATTAAATCCAACTTCAATATCAGTTTAAGAAAAAGAGTTTCAGTTTTAATAGCAAGTAAATCATGGACCACATTGGAAAGTGGAATTTCCGTTCACAAACATGCCCCTTACCAGCTCTTTCCTAATTTCTGGGTCTAAATGATGACTGATTTTACCTCGTCAATGTTAGTCTTTGACTGAAAGATTTAGCATTGTAATTTCGAATATTGGCCACATACTTTTTATTCGATAGCCCGCCAAACTGGTAAACTTTTTTTTGACTCGCCCAGGACAAGAAAATAATCCAAATCTACAAAAACTAAATAGATGAATTAATTGTATCGTTGAATAAATGTACAAGAATACATATTTACAGTGTCTAACCAATGGATAGGACCTTTAGATGTTTTTCTTATCTAGGCCCAACTTTGAAAACCAATTTCTCCGCTCTTTGATGGCTGACCTTGAAAATGTTTACAGTAGATAGACCCTTTTTATGTCGAATGACGCAAGCTTAAAATCTGTCGGGGAATCAAATTTTTGTTTTTTGGCATTAGTAGATAAAAAAGGGCCTTGTGGATCGCTATGCTATTCCTCACAGAAAAAAGTAATTTCAACAACAATTGGAAGATTTCAATGTATGAATCTTTTCACGAGTAAACACCAAGCGGAAATCCCTTAGCAAATGCCCGTGGTATCAAATCATGACTTAGTCCTTTTCCAAAACCTCTTGTCTCAGATACACTCAAAAGTTGGGCTTTGTATCCAAGCTTGTATCTTTGGTGTTTGGTGGACAGTTTTAGAATGCAAGGGATTTGTATTCAGTCTGAAGATGAAAAATTTAGCTATGTGCTTGGAACGGCATGATTCCTTATCGTTTTGTTCCTTTATCTAGCCAAAAAGGGGCACTAGTTTCAGATACTCCGTACAATTTCACCATTTTTGGCAAGTACATGTTGAAGCGGAAGACCAGATGGATTAGCAGTCTAAAACATACTTCACATTTACTAGAGTGTACACTGTGGTGGACACAGAATACAAATCATTTTCACATAAACACCAGAAGACTTCTTAAGTCATTAAGGACTGCTTTTTGGTGCCTTCATCAGTTTTATCTCACCCTCTTTTGCATGTAAGAATAGGATATTTTTCATATTATAATCTTGAGCACTGCTTAGAAAAAGTGCAGCTTATCCGTGCATATGTAGAGCTATTTCAGCCCTTTGTCACCTGGAGGGGGGATACATTCCACCCCCGAAACTAATTTTTGTTTTCTAAAGCTGAAATATAGAAAGCAGCATTCCAAGATTTTGCTCAAATCGCACTGTAACCATGGCAACTGATGTATTGCTGCGTAGTCAGCAAAAGTCGTATTGCTTTGTTATTGTTGCAGATATTAGTCTCAAATGTCATGCAAATTATGCTTATGCATGTATCTAATGATATTCAACTCAATTTAAACAAAAAATTCAATAAGTGCCTCATTTTATTGTTTAAATCATGATAGTACTGATAATCATAACTTAATTTCTTGTTATTGTCATTGCAACAGAAACAATCAACTTAATTTCATTTAATCACGTGATTTTGATTGTTTACATCAAAGTCCATCTTATTGTCAAGTTTGGTGATCATAGCTATCATAACAGCAACGAAAAAGAAGGGGAGGGGGATACCCCTAGACTTATGACGATGAGGCTCTTATTTCCCTGTGCTCTTTGACTTGATGATGGCGCTTCAGTCAAGAGAGACTCATAATATTACTCTGAAAAACCTGGCCCTATTTAGGCCCAAACTTTGCGATTCCAACAGTACCAATCAGATTGCGAGATTTGTGAATTACTATTGTTATGGTATAAATGTGATAAAATTTCGATTCGATTGAAGAATTGAAAATACTCTCACGGGATTGAGATTCGAAGCCGTGATTCCATCGTAATTCCATTGATGATTGAAGAAAATAGGGTCTAGTTTCTCGCTGTTTCATTATGAGTCTCTCATGAGCAATGTTTGCCGCAGGGATACAAGGGACTCATCGTCATAAGTATAGATACTCCCCTAACTGCCTCCCCCCCCCCGGCAGACATTGACCACTTCCAAACTGCATGTTCCGAACCAATAACAGCCCAGCCATCTTGCAACCTTTGCACCAGTGATTTTACACTTTCATAAGACTGGCAAAAATCCAGTATATGCAGGCCTCCTTAAAAGTCTTTTGTGCCTGCGTGCAAATGACCTGGAAAATGTGCCACACAACAAAATAGATAAAGGTGCCCGCAACCAATGTGTTACGATATTTTGTGCCTGTGCGTGGCGCTCATTCTCTTTTCTTATTTATATTAGATAGTACAATGACATGCTACTTTTCCACTATATATACTTAATCTAATTACTATACTACACCACTGGTTGGATGCAATACGGAGCAAACGACAGTGGCTACCTCATGGCCAATATATGTAGGCATGACATATTAAACTACATTCAACCATATTACTAACGATTAAAAACTAATGAACACTACATAATACAAGATGTCAGGCCAGGGTTGCAAATGGATAAACGATTGTCACTAGCGCAACTTGCGTGACATCTAGTGGGCAAGGAGTGCGAGGAAGAGAACATTTATGCTAAGGACCTCGATGGTTGCTCTGCAGTGAAGTTTGTAAAGTTCTGATCAAACCGACCATGCTCTAATGGCCATAAGTGAGGCCTGGGTAGTGTTGCTGACAGTATGTAGACATTTCACCGTCACAGAGAACTCTTTGACAAGCCCAGTGGTCTCCCAGGGGCACTCTCATCATGGCCTAGCAGGTGGTTCAGTCGGTTAGAGGGTCTCATCAAATGGCTACCAAATGGCCCTGTTTGTCAAACACATACTTCCAATTGGGGTGTTCTGAGATTTCTGAGCAATTATAAGATTTCAACTCAATGCGCTCCTCTGCTCAACTCAATATGGTCATTGGAGCAATAATCATTAATGATTACTGAAGGTTTTGCTTTGTTCCATTAGTTTTTACAACAAGAAGTTATGAAAAAACCGCAGAAAATCCTCAATGCTAGATGCTAGAAAATGACTAAATTTTGGGTCCATGAAATGTCGTTTCAGGGGTTTCTCTAAAACGATACTACCATTTGAGAATATTTTTCAAAAATGTTGCTTTGACCCATTTTAACCCCGACTGGGCCCCCCATATCAGGCCACAATGGATGTATCCCCCAATAGTAGTCTGCTTTTCGTCGGCTACGTTTGGTTTGCGCTACACCTGTTATGTTGAGTAAAGGCAGTGACAGTGTTATCTCTGACGATGACCACCCAAACACTGTTCATATCGCAACAATGAACAGAGTTCAAAGGGCTTCTGTCTGTCAACTATTGATAACAGAGAAGACCTACAGCTAAGTTGACCTTAGTCTTCTTATCTGCTTTTACTCACTGGCTATTGTCAGTACTTGCAATTGTTGCTTGTTTGCTATTGCAATATTATTAGTAACGACTTCTCTTTCGGTTTCCCCAATCAGCACGATTAGTCCCGTCATGTTGAGTCGTCAGAAGCATGATGGACATAAAATTTGATAAATTCGCTTAGAGCTCATGGAGCGAAAGACTGAAGAATTTGCAAAAAATCGTCATCAAATTGTTCTCTTCACTAAATTCAGTACTCCAGTCGAAGTCGGTCTACGGTCTACTTCACGCTGTCAAAAGTGGATCATTTCTTTGGCCCACATGGTAGAATCTCATTTGAGACTCTGTGATTTGCATCAAAGTATTCAAAAGGTCTGTAGTGATTCCCCCAACCCACAGGCTTTTCATCAAGCAATTTAAACATTTAAACCCGGAATGGCTTGCTCTCTACCAGCAGGACTAAAAACTGGTTGCAAGTAAACCGGTTTTACAGCGAACCAAAGGAAATGCCAGTGCTTAGTTGCGCCTGCTTTTATACGATGTTGGTTGTTCGCCACTAACCGTAGCCGAAATGAATTTTGAAGCCACCGCGTATTTTTCCAACATATTCAACATTTTTGTTTGCTTTTCTAACGTTGGATTGCAAAATTGTTCCAAAATGTAAATAAACGCATGTTCTTATATGAAACTAAGAATGTGAGCCAGTGCTAAAAGTTTCTTAAGATTTTCAGACTTTGAGTACTCAGAAGCAAAGATTTTGAAACCTGTCCAATGCGTCGACATTACTCAAATACTACCTTCGGAGTAATGTCATATTGGGAACAAGTGAAAATTAAATAAAAATATTTTAACTTTTTGGCTGTCCGAGAGTTGAGTTTTGTACAAATAGTTTGTCACTGAGAATATTTGTCCTTGAGGAGTACATCGCACATTAGTCATTGCAATGCATGCTTGTAATAAATGTTGCAACAAATGGCGTTGTTGTTGTTATTGTTGTTGATGTTGGTGTTGTAATATTTTGGTTCTTTGCCCCTAATAGACATCATTTTTGGTATCCGCATTGCCACTGGACTTATGACGATGAGCCCCTTGTATCCCTGCGGTAAACCTTGCTTTACAGTGACTGATAATGAAGCAGTGAAAAACGTGGCCCTACTTTCTGCAATCATCATTGGAATCTTGATGGAATCACGGCTTTGAATCAAAATCCTGTAGGATTGTTTTCGATTCTTCAATCGAATCGAAAATTCTATCACATCTGCACTGCAACAATAGTAATTCAAAAATCTCGTGGTACTGAAGGAATCGCGGAGTTTGGGGCTTAAATAGGATCAGGTTTTTCAGAGTAATATTATGAGTCTCTGTTGACTAAGTGCCCTCATCAAGTCAAAGAGCCCAGGGAAACAAGAGACTCCAGGTCATAAGCCTACCTTGTCATTTCTCATCTTTGTCGTTATAGTCCGTCTTTGCT
This sequence comes from Aurelia sp. 4 Dawson et al 2005, assembly GCA_964019985.1. NCBI lineage: Eukaryota > Metazoa > Cnidaria > Scyphozoa > Semaeostomeae > Ulmaridae > Aurelia > Aurelia sp. 4 Dawson et al 2005. The sequence goes on along the minus strand of OZ026496.1, from coordinate 22,306,870 downwards.
TACTCCTAGTCTTGCCTAAAGTCAATTTCGTCATCTGTATTGAGTCTATCTGAAAGTTTTAAGCAAATCATTTCGCTTTTCCGTTTGCAGCATAGAGCTCAAGTCTTTTAAAAAGGTGGGTGTAAAATTCTATTACATTTTTTTTAATTAAAGTGCTTGAAAGGATCTTGAGGTAATTCACAATAAATTTGCCGTGACAATTTCTTGATACCTTGACTACTTTAAAAATGGTGGCATTTATTAATTTTGAGGCTGTGACGTCATCGAATTTCTAAATCCTTAACCAGAAGAGCAAAAGATTTGCTTGCAACCATGTTGTAGACCTTCATAAACTATGGTTATCTTGAAGATTGTATCAATTTCTCTCAATTAATTTAAGAATTACGATGATTTTAATTTCTTCAAAATTTTCGATGAATTTTTACAAAGTAAGTCAAAATGCCACCATTGTGAAAATAATCATTATATCAAAAAATTGCCACGTTAGATTTACAGCAAATTACCCAAAGTTTCTTTCAAGCACATGAATTCAAAAAAAAATGTGATACAATTTTACATCCACCTTTTTAAAGATTTGAAAGATTTGAGCCGTATGCTTCCGTTTGCTAATTTTCCCTTTCCCAATTTCTTTTGATTGACGAAATAGATTTCGGGCAAGTCTTACTTACTCCCATCTAAAATTGTTGGTGCGTAAAAACAGATATCAGGTGTCCCAAAGGAAGTGTTCCTATTAAATTCCAAACAGGAATCTGTTATGGAGTGCTCAATTTAGGTCGGAGCATTTGCTTTATTTCTGTATCTGCGCGTATTGATTGTCTCCCAAAGATTTCCTGACAATAGAATACCAGCAAAAGTCACAAAAGAGCCAAAAGTCTTTATCAATGAGTGAGAGTGTTAAACCTGCAGCTCAACATACACAAAAATCTGGACTTGCCCAAGTCTCTTCCGCGTACCAAGCCCAAGTCTCTTCCGCGTACCAAAACTACCTCTGCGAAGGAGAGAGGGAGAAAGGTTTTAACACGGGAGATGTAGGTTTTAACACGGGAGATGTGGGTTTTAACACGGGAGAGACTTGGGCAAGTCCAACAAAAATCGAGCTTCCTTTAACAAATTCCAACAGTTTAGAGCTTGAACTCCATAAAAGGACCCAAGAAAGATGATATTTGTCTGTTCTTGTGCCTTAAAATGTGCGATTTTCCTTCTTGTTTGAAGAACATTAATACTAGTCCACTCTTTGCATGATATCGAGTTAAATACCAGCCTATGAAATTGACAAGCGTTTGTGTGCTTCTCACGCATCCATTGGGTAAGATTGGAACGTATCTTTATCACTGGTTTCTTCGCCTTTTCAAGGCATTTTCGAGCTGAATATTTTGCCGAAAAATCCATATCTTGAAGCCTTTTAGTCAGCCAACAAACTCAGCAAAATTATGTACAGATGAACACAAAAATGACTGGATTATCCGACTGCAGACTCTTACACCTGAAGGTCTAAATAAGAAACTTAACCACCCTGACAAATATTAGCCAAAAATTTCTCAAAAAATCAATGGATAGGCCATTTTGTTTCCGTTCGCTCATATAGCAAAATTATGTAGATATAAGTAAGTCCTCACTGAGAAAATCCACATCGCACGAGTTGCGCTTGTGACATCATTCAAGTCATAACAACCCTGACGTGACATCTGGTGTGGAACAGAATCTAGTACATTGTCCATTGTCTTTAATCGTTTGTAGTGTAGTCGTAGACAGTTGAACGTTGTGTGTCTTTTTATACTGACCATGGGGTAGTAATTGTCTTTCGTTGCCCATGGTATCGTACCTGTAGCACAATGATCCAGAGCATGGAAAAATGCCAAAACAAAAACCTCTTAAATCCAAAAACCGTTGGGTTCATCTTAAAGAGGACACTCTGAGCTATTCAGAAGAAAAATCCTTATTTAAATTGGACCAACGAGTGTAGAGAAGTTGCAGTTTCAAGGTGACCAAAATTGTCAGGTCATGTTTTTGTTTACATTTCCGGTGTATCACTTTTGAAAATTGGCCTAAACCAAATATTTCAAATTTTCATTTCTCCTGGTGCATTCATTCGAATTCAATAAACTTTTTATAAATTAAACCTCAATGTCTGCACAATTAAACAACGTATGAGTTTTGTGAATTTACATCGATTTATGTGCCTGTTTGACACATACCTTTCAAGGAGTGTTTTAGCAGTAAAACAGCATGGGACCTGTAAAATTCTTCTTTCCTAGTACAAACAAAAAAATGAGGAAAAAAGAGTCTTAGAAACTCATTTCCCACTAAACTTTAGGTATCGATGAAGATTTCTGCCAAAGGGTTCGTACAGATTCATTCAGGTAAAGAGTTTATAGCTCGTATAAAATCAAAAATCGTGTCATTTAGGCCTATTTGTTGTATTTTCTGTGATTTTCCGTCATTGGAATGTATATTTTGTTTCCAGGTGCTTCTCCCTTAATTTGTGGTTTTCATTGAACGGTTGTAATAGCAAAGGTTTTGATTGTAAATAAAAAGAGGAATTATTTCATTACAAGGACATTAAGACTTCAGTGACTTGAATCGTACATGGGTTTAACGTGGGTTATGAAAACCAAGCTTACCTGCATTTGACGTTTATGACTTTAGTATACAGAGCTCCAGCTGGAGGTACACCTTCCGATCGTGAAACTGCACTTTCAGGTTATAATAGATATTGTGAGTGGCAGAAGGATTTCTGTTATGACTAAGTCCCAGATCTTGTGGAAGATTTTGACACTCAATCCTCGAGTACAATTATGTTTCCAGGAACGTTTTTCACTGCAAAACCCCTGAAGTATTTTTGTTTAACGTAAAAGAAAGCATGGCTAAGACTCATTGCCTGGTATCAGAATTATAGTAGAACAGTATTCCCAAATAAATAATGATCCCTAATGCCAGAAAATTCACAATAAAATTATAAAAGTTTACCCCGTTCCCTGAATTTCCTGATAAAAAAACTACCATGAATGCCAATATGACCAGATATTGGAGCACCCCTTCCCCTGGGTTTTTGGTTTATCAACTAAATTTCTGTTTTACAAGTCATCAAAGTGGAGCTCTTCTAGTTTGGTTTATTACTTTATAGTCGTAGTTCAACGTTGAAACTGATTACACGGTCGCACAGACAGAAAATATCATCTGAATACTATCTGCAACTGACAAGATTAAAACTGTGACTTAAAAAACAAACCTTTTTGATAATAATCAAACTTAGAGTTCGTGGAACAAGTTCATTCGAAACTTTGGAAAAAGTAATCGTCACAACCCGCTTTGTCTGGATGTTCATCAAATTGGTACCAGCCTTAGGGGAAGTTAGACAGAATGCATTGTGAAGTGTCGAGTTCAGGGTTGTAAGAGTCTATGTACTAAATCGAGAAGAGGCTTTTGTTCCAAACATAAAAAAGATGAACTATAGCTAATTGATCGAATGGTGAGTTTGGACCAGGGCCTAGTGTCCCCAAAGTCATAGATATAAAATGCTAGTCGGCTTGACTTTCATAACCGCGTTGGACCCACTTAAATCTTAATGTGCTTGTTAAGTAATGACGTAATCCCTCTATTTATATTTTACTATTTGCCTTTGCTATTACAACCGTGCAATGAAAACCAAAAATTATGAGGTAGAAGCACCCAGAAACAAAATATACATTCCAATAACGGAAAATCACAGAAATTATCACAAATGGGCCTAAATAACACGATTTTTTTATGAGCTATAAAATCTTAACCTGGAAGAATCTGAACGAGCCCTTTGGCAGAAATCATCATCGATATCTAAAGTTTAGTTGGAAATTAGTTTCTAAGACTATTTTTTCCTCACTTCTTTTGTTTGCACTAGGGAAGAAGAATTTTGCGGGTCTCATGCTGTTTTACTGTAAAAAATACTCCTTGAAAATATGTGTCAAATGAGCACTTAAATTGACGTAATTTTCATGAAACTCATACGTTGACAGTGAGGTTTGATCTAAAAAAGTTTATTGAATTCGAATGAATGCAACAGGAAAAATGAAGATTTGAAATATTTGGTTTAGGCCAATTTTCAAAAGTGATAGACCGGAAATGTAAACAAAAACATGACCTGACAATTTTGGTCACCTTGAAACTGCAACTTCTCTGAACTCGTTGGTCCGATTTAAATACGGATTTTTGTTCTGAATAGCTCAGAGTGTCCTCTTTAAGATGAACCGAACGGTTTTTGCATTTAAAAGGCTTAATGCGTTTTGACATTTTTCCATGATTTCTAAAAAGAGCTGGTTCACAGTGTGTAGTGTTGTATAGTAATTAGAAGGTATGGTTAAATGTAAAATACTCTGTAAATTTTCATATTTGAAAACAAAAGAAAGTCCAATGTTGGGAAAGCATAACTCAAGAAACTATTTATTTTAATATTTGAATAAATAAGAAAGTCCAATGTTGGGAAAGCATAACTCAAGAAACTATTTATTTTAATATTTGAATACAAAAGAAAGTCCATTGTTGGGAAAGCATAACTCAAGAAACTATTTATTTTAATATTTGAATACAAAAGAAAGTCCAATGTTGGGAAAGCATAACTCAAGAAACTATTTATTTTAATATTTGAATACAAAAGAAAGTCCAATGTTGGGAAAGCATAACTCAAGAAACTATTTATTTTAATATTTGAATACAAAAGAAAGTCCAATGTTGGGAAAGCATAACTCAAGAAACTATTTATTTTAATATTTGAATACAAAAGAAAGTCCATTGTTGGGAAAGGATAACTCAAGAAACTATTTATTTTAATATTTGAATACAAAAGAAAGTCCATTGTTGGGAAAGCATAACTCAAGAAACTATTTATTTTAATATTTGAATAAATAAGAAAGTCCATTGTTGGGAAAGCATAACTCAAGAAACTATTTATTTTAATATTTGAATACAAAAGAAAGTCCAATGTTGGGAAAGCATAACTCAAGAAACTATTTATTTTAATATTTGAATAAATAAGAAAGTCCATTGTTGGGAAAGCATAACTCAAGAAACTATTTATTTTAATATTTGAATACAAAAGAAAGTCCATTGTTGGGAAAGCATAACTCAAGAAACTATTTATTTTAATATTTGAATAAATGAGAAAGTCCATTGTTGGGAAAGCATAACTCAAGAAACTATTTATTTTAATATTTGAATACAAAAGAAAGTCCATTGTTGGGAAAGCATAACTCAAGAAACTATTTATTTTAATATTTGAATAAATAAGAAAGTCCATTGTTGGGAAAGGATAACTCAAGAAACTATTTATTTCAATATTTGAATACAAAAGAAAGTCCAATGTTGGGAAAGCATAACTCAAGAAACTATTTATTTTCATATTTGAATACAAAAGAAAGTCCATTGTTGGGAAAGCATAACTCAAGAAACTATTTATTTTAATATTTTATTACAAAAGAAAGTCCATTGTTGGGAAAGCATAACTCAAGAAACTATTTATTTTAATATTTGAATACAAAAGAAAGTCCATTGTTGGAAAAGCATAACTCAAGAAACTATACATTTTAATATTTGAATGAATAAGAAAGTCCAATGTTGGGAAAGCATAACTCAAGAAACTATTCATTTTAATATTTGAATACAAAAGAATGTCCAATGTTGGGAAAGCATAACTCAAGAAACTATTTATTTTAATATTTGAATACAAAAGAAAGTCCAATGTTGGGAAAGCATAACTCAAGAAACTATTTATTTTAATGCTTGAATACAAAAGAAAGTCCATTGTTGGAAAAGCATAACTCAAGAAACTATTTATTTTAATATTTTGAATAAATTAGAAAGTCCTATGTTGGGAAAGCATAACTCAAGAAACTATTTATTTTAATGTTTGAATACAAAAGAAAGTCCATTGTTGGAAAAGCATAACTCAAGAAACTATTTATTTTAATATTTGAATACAAAAGAAAGTCCATTGTTGGAAAAGCATAACTCAAGAAACTATTTATTTTAATATTTGAATACAAAAGAAAGTCCATTGTTTGGAAAGCATAACTCAAGAAACTATTTATTTTAATATTTGAATACAAAAGAAAGTCCAAAGTTGGGAAAGCATAACTCAAGAAACTATTTATTTTAATATTTGAATACAAAAGAAAGTCCAAAGTTGGGAAAGCATAACTCAAGAAACTATTTATTTTAATATTTGAATACAAAAGAAAGTCCAATGTTGGGAAAGCATAACTCAAGAAACTATTTATTTTAATGTTTGAATACAAAAGAAAGTCCATTGTTAGGAAAGCATAACTCAAGAAACTATTCATTTTAATATTTGAATAAATAAGAAAGTCCAATGTTGGGAAAGCATAACTCAAGAAACTATTTATTTTCATATTTGAATACAAAAGAAAGTCCATTGTTGGGAAAGCATAACTCAAGAAACTATTTATTTTAATATTTGAATACAAAAGAAAGTCCATTGTTGGGAAAGCATAACTCAAGAAACTATTTATTTTAATATTTGAATACAAAAGAAAGTCCAATGTTGGGAAAGCATAACTCAAGAAACTATTTATTTTAATATTTGAATACAAAAGAAAGTCCATTGTTGGGAAAGCATAACTCAAGAAACTATTTATTTTCATATTTGAATACAAAAGAAAGTCCAATGTTGGGAAAGCATAACTCAAGAAACTATTCATTTTAATATTTGAATACAAAAGAAAGTCCATTGTTGGGAAAGCATAACTCAAGAAACTATTTATTTTCATATTTGAATACAAAAGAAAGTCCATTGTTGGGAAAGCATAACTCAAGAAACTATTTATTTTAATATTTGAATACAAAAGAAAGTCCATTGTTGGGAAAGCATAACTCAAGAAACTATTTATTTTCATATTTGAATACAAAAGAAAGTCCAATGTTGGGAAAGCATAACTCAAGAAACTATTTATTTTAATGTTTGAATACAAAAGAAAGTCCATTGTTAGGAAAGCATAACTCAAGAAACTATTTATTTTAATATTTGAATAAATAAGAAAGTCCATTGTTGGGAAAGCATAACTCAAGAAACTATTTATTTTAATATTTGAATACAAAAGAAAGTCCATTGTTGGGAAAGCATAACTCAAGAAACTATTTATTTTAATATTTGAATACAAAAGAAAGTCCATTGTTAGGAAAGCATAACTCAAGAAACTGTTTATTTTAATATTTGAATAAATTAGAAAATCCATTGTTGGGAAAGCATAACTCAAGAAACTATTTATTTTAATATTTTGAATAAATTAGAAAGTCCAATGTTGGGAAAGCATAACTTAAGAAACTATTTATTTTAATAGCGGAAATCTTCATCAAAATGTCATTTTATTTTCACTTGTTTCCTTCATCATAGTAGTCCAAAAGTACTTCAGTTAATTCTATACATTGGAAAGGTTTAAAACAGCTTTGATTGTAAATTAGAGATGGGATAGGTAACAAACGTGAAGATTGGTGTGCAACCATTAAGACACTCGTAGAACTTGAGTACTCTTAAATCTGATAATTTTAGAAAACAATCTGCACTTGCTCAGATTCTTTTTTCCTTATAAAAACTACGCGTGTGAACGTAGGCAGTAATGCACCTTGTTTGTAGCTTGGAAATTAAAGTTGTCCCTTTAACGTTACCACAGTTTTCTTCGTTGTTTTGCCCTTAGGCCCAAGCCTAACCAGTGCTAAAAATCAAATTGAAGTGGCTCCTGCGCGTCTGAACCGTTGGCTCCTACACAGCGTTCATCCTCGTTTCAAACTGCCTCGAATAAGAGAAAGTTTGAAACGAGGATGAATGCTGTGTAGGAACTAACTGTTCAGACGTGCAGGAGCCATCTGAATTTTGATTCCAGCAGCCAAAGAGAAAGCAACGAAGTAAAACAGGTATATCGAGGTAATAAAGTCTTTTAGCTACAAACACGGTGCATTATTGCCGATTGTATGAAGAATACGGTTAGTATTGCTTACCATTGCTTTTATGGTACTCATATAAGTGATTTCTCGTTATTCTTTACGATTTTTGTGTCAGTTGTTCTGTACCTCTTTGATACGTCGTTCCTTATTACCAGTAGCACATATACTTTCTACGACGATCCAGAGTTGAATCGGAAAAAGCCGCATAACTTCAATGATAATTCGAAAAAGGGGCAAGATAAATCACTCATTGAGGGTTTTATTTAAAGTATCAATTATTCTCTTAGATACTATGGTTTATTTGCTGGTAACATTTTCAGGTTACTGACTGGTTGTATTCAGACTTGACTCTATCACTTGAAAGCTTTTCCACAAAAGATAACTCTATGTTAACTCATTTTTATAAGAAACTGAGGTCCGGAGCTTCTAGGTGGTCTCTTAAATTTTAGGGCATTTATGCTGCCGAAAGTTTATAAAGTGTTTCTCATATTTTTGATAGTCTCGAAAAATTGAGCCTGCCATTTCTTATAAGCTGTTTATGAAAGATTGAAGCTACACTGCCCTTCAGATTTTTGTCAACCTTTTCGTAAATCTTTCCTCATAAGCATCAATCAGATACAAGGTTGCATTTTCCCATCATTAGGGCAATTCGCCCTTTTGAGGAAACTAGCCCATCTCCCGCAAAATCTAATAACCATCCGGAAGGTGGGGTTGGATGAAAACCTACATTTCCCCAGTTAAGACTGATTTTTGCCCGATTATGACCGATTTTTGCTACCCCTGTGCTCCAATGACCAGAAGATCAAGGCACTTGAGTGCCAGAAAAATGTCGCAAGACCTTCGATCAGAATTATAGAGAACCTCATTACTCACACTCATTTTATTCCCCGCAAGAGTGTATCAAACTTTTTTAATGCAACAGCGAATATCATCTGATACTTTTGCAGAAATTAATTTTTAAGCCTCGATTGCAGTGAAAGGTATTTACATGGTCTAAATGAGGAGCTTGCTTTCTCTTTTACGCTGTTCTAAATAAAGGAGTTTAAGATATCCAACTTAACCATATTTGACAGTGCTGAGAGAAGTTGAGGAAGTTCAAACTTGGGTACTTCAGACTTTGAAATATTGATCAAACATTGATTCATTCCATTACCTTATTCATTCTCAACATTGCAAATTTTCGAACAGTTTAAATTCTTGTTGTTCCACTGACATATGAATTTTGCGATTTCGATATAAAGTACTTTAGAAATTAGTGACGCACAAAGTTCGTTATTTTATTTATTTGAATACACATCCTTACTCTCCCCAAACAATTTTTGCTAATCTCCTTTCAAGAATTTGACCCACTTTAATTCTCAAAAGGGCTCCATAACTAAATTGTAAAAAATCAAGCGCTTAACTACGGGGATGGTTCTAGGGGTCTAGACCCTGCACTTTTTCAGGGGAGGACAAAACAGTGTCTTGTTTACCAAAATCCTGTGTCTATCGGACCGTTTTTAGAAATGCATGTTGATGGTTTTTTGCGACAAAGTATCGATATTTTTTCATTGATTTCTGCAGCCCGAAGGGTCTGGAGTCAAAGTTGAGCGTTTGGATTGTCAAATTTGTTTCGAAATTAGTTGCATTTTTTGCAAAGCGGCTGAAAAGCTTGATTAAGCTCCGGCAACGTTGATGTCTTTCATGGCACATGCAGAAATAACTTACTTGTTAGTGGACCCATTTCACACTTTTATTCAATTAGAGGCAAAAGATATGATTCCTTGTGCAGCGAGAAATCTAAATCGTATCATTACCTTGCAACTACACGTACAAGACAATTTCATACGTTGCTGAGAGCAGTGCACGCTTTTGAGATTTCGATCCACATTAAATCGAGGCAAGTGATGTTCCTGGAATAATTTCAAAAGAATTGATGTCATTGTGAAAGGGGTCTATTGCTAAAAGACTACGAGCCTTGAAATAAAAGTTTTTCTTGACTGTCTAAAGTTTTTATGTGAAGTCTGTAAGGATTAGACGCATCCAACGATCAAGAAGACATGAGTTGTTTTCAATGTTTCCTTGCGGCAAGCTCAAGGACCCTCTACCCCCTCTACCCATATCTCGCCGATCCCGCATTTCCTTCATCCAATTTGAAGTCGCCACGCTATGCACGCTATGAGTTGACATATGAGCAAGCGTGTTTCTGAGAAGTAGGGGGGGGAGTGGGGTTTCTCTGATCGAATGATCTGGAGTGTGTCCCCAGGGGGTTACTCCCTGTTTCAATACTTAGTCCGTGCCAGTATTTGGGGTCCGAAACTTTGCATTAAATCAATATTTGGGATGTGTGAATTACAACATGAACAAGAATTCAATATTTGGGGTCCACAAATCTGAATAAAGGAAGAATCGTAGAATTTGTCGCATTGACTTCACATGGAATGTAATGTGACCCTGAAGTTGTGAATCATGGAATAAATGTTTTGGTATCATTTAAAAACTTAGAAAGATCGAAGAGCTTAACTTGAAATCATTAAAAAGCATTACAAGGGTCCCAGAAGTTCATAGGTAGCAATATTTGGGGTATCCAAAACATTAGAGTCAATATTTGGGGTCCCCAAAACATTAGGCTTAATATTTAGGGATCAGCAAAGAAATAGTGGCACGGACCCGCACGTATTGAAAGTTAGGGAGTCCCTCCCCTGGGGTGAGCCCTATTTTTGGCAGTGATCCTTCCTTGTAATATTTCTGGTTGTGTGCCTGGAAATCTGTAAAACCATTATTTTAAGCAAGCTTTCATTGTTGTCTGCATTTCATCAACAAAATAACCTTCAAAAATCCATTCAGATCTGGGCAATGGTAAGAAATATGAGCCAGATAAGCTTTGCTTTTCTTGCGTCGCGTAGATTTCAGGTATTTGAAGAAGTTTTTATTTTTGTAGTAGCGTATGAACGGCTGAAAAATTGAAATAATAAGGAAGCTGCGGAGAAGGGAAAAGGAAAACGGCAGAAAAGAGAGGGAATCTTTTTCATTTAATTTTTCTCTCTACTTTCGTTTTTTCCGTTTTATGTTTTCCTTTCCTTTTTTCGTGTAAGAGAATTAATGCCAAGTAGATAGAAATCCTCAATTCAATTGTTAGGAAATTTTGCAGTCAGATTCCTACAACTAGCCGTTCACGTACGTTTGAACCATTCACTGGCTATTTTTGTAGTTGCTACACGTATAAAGTCGAACTGAATTGAACATGAAAGTTTAGTTTTATCCACTATGAAGTACAAAAATTTATTTTCAAAGGTAATGCTTTAGCTCTCAAAAACGGACGAAAAGTCTTTAATATCGCTCTTCAAAATCTGAGAAATTACCTTTTTTCCGTCAAAAATTTGGATACGGGAGCCCCGTCAAGTATATCCAATCAACAGGCTGTGCATACACGTTTGAAAACTGCTTTTTGTATTCCTTGTAGATTCAATGTGTTCTGTCAAAATTTGGATACGGGAGCCCCGTCAAATATATCCAATCAACAGGCTGTGCATACACGTTTGCAAACTGCTTTTTGTATTCCTTGTACACTCAATGTGTTCTGTCAAAATTTGGATACGGAAGCCCCGTCAAATATATCCAATCAACAGGCTGTGCATACACGTTTGCAAACTGCTTTTTGTATTCCTTGTACACTCAATGTGTTCTGTCAAAATTTGGATACTGAAGCCCCGTCAAATATATCCAATCAACAGGCTGTGCATGCACGTTTGAAAACTGCTTTTTGTATTCCTTGTACCCTCAATGTGTTCTGTCAAAATTTGGATACGGAACCCCCGTCAAATATATCCAATCAACAGGCTGTGCATACACGTTTGAAAACTGCTTTTTGTATTCCTTGTAGACTCAATGTGTTCTGTCAAAATTTGGATACCGAAGCCCCGTCAAATATATCCAATCAACAGGCTGTGCATACACGTTTGAAAACTGCTTTTTGTATTCCTTGTAGATTCAATGTGTTCTGTCAAAATTTGGATACGGAAGCCCCGTCAAATATATCCAATCAACAGGCTGTGCATACACGTTTGAAAACTGCTTTTTGTATTCCTTGTAGATTCAATGTGTTCTGTCAAAATTTGGATACGGAAGCCCCGTCAAATATATCCAATCAACAGGCTGTGCATACACGTTTGAAAACTGCTTTTTGTATTCCTTGTAGACTCAATGTGTTCTGTCAAAATTTGGATACGGAAGCCCCGTCAAATATATCCAATCAACAGGCTGTGCATACACGTTTGCAAACTGCTTTTTGTATTCCTTGTACACTCAATGTGTTCTGTCAAAATTTGGATACGGAAGCCCCGTCAAATATATCCAATCAACAGGCTGTGCATGCACGTTTGAAAACTGCTTTTTGTATTCCTTGTACCCTCAATGTGTTCTGTCAAAATTTGGATACGGAAGCCCCGTCAAATATATCCAATCAACAGGCTGTGCATACACGTTTGAAAACTGCTTTTTGTATTCCTTGTAGATTCAATGTGTTCTGTCAAAATTTGGATACTGAAGCCCCGTCAAATATATCCAATCAACAGGCTGTGCATGCACGTTTGAAAACTGCTTTTTGTATTCCTTGTACCCTCAATGTGTTCTGTCAAAATTTGGATACGGAACCCCCGTCAAATATATCCAATCAACAGGCTGTGGATACACGTTTGAAAACTGCTTTTTGTATTCCTTGTACACTCAATGTGTTCTGTCAAAATTTGGATACTGAAGCCCCGTCAAATATATCCAATCAACAGGCTGTGCATGCACGTTTGAAAACTGCTTTTTGTATTCCTTGTACCCTCAATGTGTTCTGTCAAAATTTGGATACGGAAGCCCCGTCAAATATATCCCATCAACAGGCTGTGGATACACGTTTGCAAACTGCTTTTTGTATTCCTTGTACACTCAATGTGTTCTGTCAAAATTTGGATACGGAAGCCCCGTCAAATATATCCAATCAACAGGCTGTGGATACACGTTTGCAAACTGCTTTTTGTATTCCTTGTACACTCAATGTGTTCTGTCAAAATTTGGATACGGAAGCCCCGTCAAATATATCCAATCAACAGGCTGTGCATACACGTTTGAAAACTGCTTTTTGTATTCCTTGTAGATTCAATGTGTTCTGTCAAAATTTGGATACGGAAGCCCCGTCAAATATATCCAATCAACAGGCTGTGCATACACGTTTGCAAACTGCTTTTTGTATTCCTTGTAGACTCAATATGTTCTGTCAAAATTTGGATACGGAAGCCCCGTCAAATATATCCAATCAACAGGCTGTGCATACACGTTTGAAAACTGCTTTTTGTATTCCTTGTGCACTCAATGTGTTCTGTCAAAATTTGGATACGGAAGCCCCGTCAAATATATCCAATCAACAGGCTGTGCATACACGTTTGCAAACTGCTTTTTGTATTCCTTGTACACTCAATGTGTTCTGTCAAAATTTGGATACGGAAGCCCCGTCAAATATATCCAATCAACAGGCTGTGCATACACGTTTGAAAACTGCTTTTTGTATTCCTTGTACACTCAATGTGTTCTGTCAAAATTTGGATACGGAAGCCCCGTCAAATATATCCAATCAACAGGCTGTGCATACACGTTTGAAAACTGCTTTTTGTATTCCTTGTACCCTCAATGTGTTCTGTCAAAATTTGGATACGGAAGCCCCGTCAAATATATCCAATCAACAGGCTGTGTATACACGTTTGAAAACTGCTTTTTGTATTCCTTGTACCCTCAATGTGTTCTGTCAAAATTTGGATACAGAAGCCCCGTCAAATATATCCAATCAACAGGCTGTGCATACACGTTTGCAAACTGCTTTTTGTATTCCTTGTACACTCAATGTGTTCTGTCAAAGTTTGGATACGGAAGCCCCGTCAAATATATCCAATCAACAGGCTGTGGATACACGTTTGCAAACTGCTTTTTGTATTCCTTGTACACTCAATGTGTTCTGTCAAAATTTGGATACTGAAGCCCCGTCAAATATATCCAATCAACAGGCTGTGCATGCACGTTTGAAAACTGCTTTTTGTATTCCTTGTAGACTCAATGTGTTCTGTCAAAATTTGGATACGGAAGCCCCGTCAAATATATCCAATCAACAGGCTGTGCATACACGTTTGAAAACTGCTTTTTGTATTCCTTGTAGACTCAATGTGTTCTGTCAAAATTTGGATACGGAAGCCCCGTCAAATATATCCAATCAACAGGCTGTGCATACACGTTTGCAAACTGCTTTTTGTATTCCTTGTAGATTCAATGTGCTCTGTCAAAATTTGGATACGGAAGCCCCGTCAAATATATCCAATCAACAGGCTGTGCATACACGTTTGAAAACTGCTTTTTGTATTCCTTGTACACTCAGTGTGTTCTGTCAAAATTTGGATACGGAAGCCCCGTCAAATATATCCAATCAACAGGCTGTGCATACACGTTTGAAAACTGCTTTTTGTATTCCTTGTACCCTCAATGTGTTCTGTCAAAATTTGGATACGGAAGCCCCGTCAAATATATCCAATCAACAGGCTGTGCATACACGTTTGCAAACTGCTTTTTGTATTCCTTGTAGACTCAATGTGTTCTGTCAAAATTTGGATACGGAAGCCCCGTCAAATATATCCAATCAACAGGCTGTGCATACACGTTTGAAAACTGCTTTTTGTATTCCTTGTACACTCAATGTGTTCTGTCAAAATTTGGATACGGAAGCCCCGTCAAATATATCCAATCAACAGGCTGTGAATACACGTTTGAAAACTGCTCTTTGTATTCCTTGTAGACTCAATGTGTTCTGTCAAAATTTGGATACGGAAGCCCCGTCAAATATATCCAATCAACAGGCTGTGCATACACGTTTGAAAACTGCTTTTTGTATTCCTTGTAGACTCAATGTGTTCTGTCAAAATTTGGATACGGAAGCCCCGTCAAATATATCCAATCAACAGGCTGTGCATACACGTTTGCAAACTGCTTTTTGTATTCCTTGTAGACTCAATGTGTTCTGTCAAAATTTGGATACGGAAGCCCCGTCAAATATATCCAATCAACAGGCTGTGCATACACGTTTGAAAACTGCTTTTTGTATTCCTTGTACACTCAATGTGTTCTGTCAAAATTTGGATACGGAAGCCCCGTCAAATATATCCAATCAACAGGCTGTGCATACACGTTTGCAAACTGCTTTTTGTATTCCTTGTAGACTCAATGTGTTCTGTCAAAATTTGGATACGGAAGCCCCGTCAAATATATCCAATCAACAGGCTGTGCATGCACGTTTGCAAACTGCTCTTTGTATTCCTTGTAGACTCAATGTGTTCTGTCAAAATTTGGATACGGAACCCCCGTCAAATATATCCAATCATCAGGCTGTGCATACACGTTTGAAAACTGCTTTTTGTATTCCTTGTACCCTCAATGTGTTCTGTCAAAATTTGGATACGGAAGCCCCGTCAAATATATCCAATCAACAGGCTGTGCATACACGTTTGAAAACTGCTTTTTGTATTCCTTGTACACTCAATGTGTTCTGTCAAAATTTGGATATGGAAGCCCCGTCAAATATATCTAATCAACAGGCTGTGCATACACGTTTGAAAACTGCTTTTTGTATTCCTTGTACCCTCAATGTGTTCTGTCAAAATTTGGATACGGAAGCCCCGTCAAATATATCCAATCAACAGGCTGTGCATACACGTTTGAAAACTGCTTTTTGTATTCCTTGTACCCTCAATGTGTTCTGTCAAAATTTGGATACGGAACCCCCGTCAGATATATCCAATCAACAGGCTGTGCATACACGTTTGAAAACTGCTTTTTGTATTCCTTGTACACTCAATGTGTTCTGTCAAAATTTGGATACGGAAGCCCCGTCAAATATATCCAATCAACAGGCTGTGCATACACGTTTGCAAACTGCTTTTTGTATTCCTTGTACACTCAATGTGTTCTGTCAAAATTTGGATACGGAAGCCCCGTCAAATATATCCAATCAAGAGGCTGTGCATACACGTTTGAAAACTGCTTTTTGTATTCCTTGTAGACTCAATGTGTTCTGTCAAAATTTGGATACGGAAGCCCCGTCAAATATATCCAATCAACAGGCTGTGCATACACGTTTGAAAACTGCTTTTTGTATTCCTTGTACACTCAATGTGTTCTGTCAAAATTTGGATACGGAAGCCCCGTCAAATATATCCAATCAACAGGCTGTGCATACACGTTTTAAAACTGCCTTTTGTATTCCTTGTAGACTCAATGTGTTCTGTCAAAGTTTGGATACGGAAGCCCCGTCAAATATATCCAATCAACAGGCTGTGCATACACGTTTGCAAACTGCTTTTTGTATTCCTTGTACACTCAATGTGTTCTGTCAAAATTTGGATACGGAAGCCCCGTCAAATATATCCAATCAACAGGCTGTGCATACACGTTTGAAAACTGCTTTTTGTATTCCTTGTACACTCAATGTGTTCTGTCAAAATTTGGATACGGAAGCCCCGTCAAATATATCCAATCAACAGGCTGTGCATACACGTTTGCAAACTGCTTTTTGTATTCCTTGTAGACTCAATGTGTTCTGTCAAAATTTGGATACGGAAGCCCCGTCAAATATATCCAATCAACAGGCTGTGCATACACGTTTGCAAACTGCTTTTTGTATTCCTTGTAGACTCAATGTGTTCTGTCAAAATTTGGATACGGAAGCCCCGTCAAATATATCCAATCAACAGGCTGTGCATACACGTTTGCAAACTGCTTCTTGTATTCCTTGTAGATTCAATGTGTTCTGTCAAAATTTGGATACGACTGCCCCGTCAAATATATCCAATCAACAGGCTGTGCATGCACGTTTGCAAACTGCTTCTTGTATTCCTTGTAGATTCAATGTGTTCTGTCAAAATTTGGATACGGAAGCCCCGTCAAATATATCCAATCAACAGGCTGTGCATGCACGTTTGAAAACTGCTTTTTGTATTCCTTGTAGACTCAATGTGTTCTGTTTGGTTTCATTTGTAGGTACTGCAGAAGTGAATGTCCTGCATGATATTCTCGGCGATTCTGGCGGTCGTGATGAATTTCAAGAGGAACTAGAAAGCACATTTCAAGAAGAAAAGCCGTCGGAATGTTAGTATCATTATGTTGGTATTGACCAAAGTGATAGAAATTAACTTATTTTTACCAATGCGTCACTTGATCAGTATCGAAGCACGTTATAAATAGGATGAAGAAGAATCCTATGCATCTTATTATTCCTCTTGCTTAACAGAATGGCCCGATAACCACGCACGCGTGGAAACCACCAAATGCATTTGGCTAATGATAGAATACCCAAACTCTCTACGCGCAGGGCTTTTATCGGACTTGTCCAAGTCTCACTTTCTTTTATTAGTCGACTGAGATAAAAATTTGGAAAGTAAATAGCGTTGTGGGGGAATAGAGAAGGAGTTGCGGAGGAGAAAGAGAGAGGAATTCCTCCAAGATTCCACCAAATTATGGTCCATGATCCACTTATTCATCGATCCATGATCCACTAATCCATGATCCACAGCCAGACTGGAGTCGAGGTGGTTTCCCCTATACTTGTCATGGTGGACAGGACCTTGCATTTGACGTACGCCGGTTAACGCAAAGCTTTAAATCTTAGAATCTTAACAGTTTGATGATATGCGATAGATTATTTTACTAATGTACACAAAATATGCCTCGCGGATGCACATGGTGGGCGGTTCTACGGTCATTCTACTATTGATCCACAGTATATTGATTCCCTACTCCCAAGGAAAGATAGAAGGCCATCTGGTCCCTACTTTGGATGACACATACAATTATTGTACCTTAGCAACAAAAATGGTAGGCTTCTGAGGTAGGTTAGTACCAAATTATAACAAAACCCCCAACATTTTTGAGAATGTGGCGTTTCATAGTCACAGTTGCAAATGCAACAAACATTATTACGTCTAAATTGAAGTTGAATCCATTAGTGATAGTATTACGCGGCAGAACGTCTATAGAGAAGTCTGGAGGCTAAGGAGTATGATTGACGGATCACATCATGTTGTAGGAGGGAGAACGGGCAGTCCATGGGAGGATATTCAGTTATTTGGAGAGATAACATACATTAAGGCGGAGGAATATCGTTTTGCCATTGGAGGGATAACATCATGTTGTTTGGGCTAAGATGCTATATCGTGGATTTTATTCAGTTATGTGGATCGATAACAAACAGTGCAACTAAGGGATAACCTCCAGACTTCTGCGCAGACGTTCTGCTGGGTTATCATGTAGAAATTTTCTGATCCAGATGTAGTTCAAGTGTGGAGGGACGTTTGACTAAGTAATTTCTTTCTCCATGCAGCTACCCCATCCACGAAGCCAAAATCAGCGAGCAAAACAACTAAAAAGAAGGCTGGTACTGATAGGAAACCAAGAAAGAAGACCGCTTCAAAGAAAACTCCAACCAAAGCAACAAGTAATACTAACTCAAAAGCAAGCAGCTCAACTGAAAAACCTCAATCTTCAGCCAAAGAGGTTGCTTCAAAGACAGCTGAGGAAGTCAAAGAAGGTGCAACAAGTAGTCAAGGGACAAAAGCTGAACAAGCAGACGAACCAGTGGTGGAAGAAATTTCCAAAGAGATTCCCAAGAGGGCGCAAACTGCTATTAAAGAGCCTTCCAAGACTGAAGATACAACAATGGCAAAAACAGATTCAGCAACAACTGTTACAAAGAAAAAAGTAGATTCGTCAAAGAGTGTGAGTAAAACTGTAAGCAAAGCTGGAGAAGTGAAAAAGACACCAACTACAAAAAAAGTTGCCAAGAAGACGACAGTTAGCAAGGGAAAACCAGGGGCGGATACGAAGGAAGAAAGTGAAAAAGTTGAAGTTGGTGATACTGAATTACGTGAGGATATGAAGAAGGAGGGCGAAAAGGTTAAGGAAACCATGAAGGAGGACAAAACAGAAAAGTCCAAAAAATCAGCCCATCAATCAAGTGCAGGAGGAAAAGATGCTGTAACTGAGAAGAAATCTTCAAGTGATGTCAAAGGTGAAAAAGTTGATAAGCCAAAAGCGGTTACAGAGAAGGATGGGTCTAGAAAGAGGAGGGATAGCAAAGAAAAGATAGGAAGACATGATGGGGAACCTGCAGAAAAGAAAGCCAAGGAAAAAGATGCAAAAGGGAAGGATACCAAACCGAAGGAAAAATTGGATGCTAAGACCACCCCCAAGAGAGATAAACCAAAGACTGAGAAACCGGCAAAGAAAGATGAGAGAAAGGAGAAAAGCCATTGCAGAGAGAAAGCTAAATCAGGTATTATACTTATGCATTCTTCATGTGATGTATATTTCAAACGCTGTGTTTGCAATATTCGTTCACATTTGGACAACATGATGTACAGAATGATCATGCATATTCTTTACGTACAAGGTGTGCCAAAATGCTCTATCGTTCATGTTTACCAAATCTTTATCAAGGATTATGCGCATATTTCTCTTTATACCAGTCATTGTATAGTAGACTTATACCTTTTTACGTCCCCTGTACGAGATCGCTTCAAATTCTGTTCTAAAGAGCTTGGAAATTGAAAATAAAACTTGTACTACAAAGAATGATGTTGTGTTGGCGAACAAAACACAAAATGCACACCTCTCAGGCAGTAATCGTCCTCTCTTGAAAGAAAATAGATCCATCGAAGCTGCAGATGCTAGACCTCATCAACAGCTTTTTATATGCAACAACAACAACTGTCCGAATAGTGCCTCCTTATCGTTTGAAAGCTAGATTTTAGCAATTTGATTGGTGAATGCGGAATCACTTTATGGGGACTAAATTGGGCCCCAAAATGAAGAATGATATTACGAGTCCCTTTTAACCAAGTGGTATCAGCAAATCAAAGAATGCAGGGAAGCAGGGGATGACAAGGCATAAGTCTAATTGTATGGCAGATGTTGTATGGCGCATTGATGAACAAATTTATTACCTAAAAGCGATCATACAATTTAAAATTTTGATTGCGGTTTTTTGATGATGAGAGTGAGCATGGTGGTATCCAAAGGAGACTGACTTGATAACAAAGATGTGCTTGTTACATATAAACGTGCATTGCTGGCTGATTTAAATTTCTTAGATAATAAATTTCATCTTATTGAAGCTGAAAATGGGACAGAATTTGCCAGTAATATTTTAGCTTTTACCTTGACTTTTTGAAAATAGACTCCAAAGTAACATTGTCCGCACCTCTTGAACAGCATGACAAATGATAGTGGAATGGATCTCTGCATCTAAATTAGCTTTGCCACCCAATTTGGATCACATGGCAGTCCTTTTGAGGAAACTACGGACAAATAATTGCTATTTCCTGGGAGGAAACTGTCTTTGTATCCAGGTTAAGAACTATTTTCCGTGCTTGGCATGAGATGGGTAACTGCATTAATGTACTGCAAGATGATTTCCCAAGAGTCTGGCCACTTTATCTGAAGGAGTTATAAACATGGAAGTCTGTTGAAATTTCAGTTATGTTCAAAGTATTCATCTGTTCCTTTAACGTAGGTGTTCTTTTTCTTTGTATGTTCTGTTTTACACAAAAGGTCAGACGTATTTTTCACTACGTAAAACAACATACAGAGTTGCGCTTGAGTTATTGTCTTTCGGTTCTCATGATATCGCCCCCTTAGCGTTGTAAAGCAATCAGAAAAGTACAGTAGAATGTAAGATATACCGGAGAGTCAAAAAAATGGCGCGGCCTTTGAAAGGCTGCTACTCTCGGAGTACATAAGGAATGATATATTGCAATACCTTATTGAACAGCTAACATGTTCAATTTTTTTGAGAAATTTTCTTGACTAAGATCGGTCACTCTGTTCAGATTCTGTCAGCGATTTTCTAAAATGAAGCCCTTTGAGAAACCTTATTTCGATGTCATTGCTTTGATATTCAGGGAGCAGGATTTTTTGAAACGCCTGATGTTTTTATTGACTCACCTGGTATATTACCAGGTATCATGCAGGTACCAAGCTGGTATCACCTGCTTATATGAAAAAAAACAGCATTGAGTGCAATCTCCTTTCATTCAGAATGGTGCACAGTTCATGACTGTACAGCTTGCTTAACACCGATATATCTCTCTGAGACATTTTGTTTTTTAAAGACAATCTATTCCCGTGATGAATGAAACAAGACGTTAAAGATCCGTACTGAACGTTGCACCCATGTACGCTAATTTCCTTTATTTCAACAAGGGCAATGTCATTTATGCGTAATTTTCATATTCGTCGAAATGGCCCATGAATAATCTTGCTTTGTTTGGATGATACAAATTATGGAAGAGACGGACTGCCTCAAAAGACTTTGTGCATCATCGCTCAAGGAAAATGGTGTGTCTTTCCGATGACTTCATTAAAGCTAAAGGATTCAGAATAGTTAGATTTCTGATGCAGAGCATGTCTGCAATGTACTCTTCCTTCTAAATTTCTTCCTACGTAGCATCCAGAGGTAGCTTTAGGACACTGGTTTTTGGACACTTCTATGTATCATGACGACAAGGAGATCTTTGATATGGTTTATTGCCTGCTAGAATCAAAGGGAAGTGCGGAGGAGAAGGAATATAATCTCCAAGACAACAAGGAAGATATGCAAGTAATTGATGATGTAGGAGCAAGTGATGGAAGTGTGCACAATGGTGATGAAGAAGATATCCTCTCTCATCATTCTGGCTCAGATTTTGAAGATATGAGCTCAGTTTCAGGTTCCTTTTCAAGATCTCGATCACGCAGTTTGAGCTCACGCAGTAGATCAAGATCTGGCTCAAGGGCTTCTTCAGGTATCCGTTTATTTGTCACATTATTATTTAAGTGTTTTTTATTATGGATGTTAGCAAATTATTACCAGACAGACTATACATATGTTTCTAAATATAGTCCATTGCAATTACAGAGCATTGCAAGTAAAAGATCTTGTCAATGTGCGATAGAAAAGGGGAGGAGATAGGAGGAGATAGGCTTTTATTTGGCGTAAGATGTATGTCTGTACAATTCCATTCTCTTGCTTCCTGATAGCAAGCCAGAACCAAATTCCTGTCATTTCAAATA
Source organism: Aurelia sp. 4 Dawson et al 2005 (assembly GCA_964019985.1). Lineage (NCBI taxonomy): Eukaryota > Metazoa > Cnidaria > Scyphozoa > Semaeostomeae > Ulmaridae > Aurelia > Aurelia sp. 4 Dawson et al 2005. The sequence goes on along the minus strand of OZ026496.1, from coordinate 22,284,835 downwards.
CATGTTGGTCATAGAGAGATAAGAATTAATAATATATGTATTTTGTGAAAATGAAATGTCAAAATTTTTCGTTTAAGTTTTAGGAGTAATCCTTTGCTACAGCAAATGAAATGTTTTAGGAAGCCGACTTCAATCTTTATCTTTCTTGTCATTTCAGATTCATTTGAGAAAGTGGAGAAAGCAAAGCGGGATAAGAGGAGAAAGAGAAAACTTTCTGACGAGGAAGGAGGTAAGTCTGGGCTGCTTGTGACTCTTTGATGCCCTTTTGACTATGTGGAAGTTTTGCGACAAATTGGCCCTATGCACACAGAAACCATTCTCCATTGTTTTCTTATGTTTCTGCTTGTGATTGTGTGATAACTCAAGATTAAGTCCACATAACATTTGCAGCTGCAGCTTTTTAAACATATTTGCTCCCTCACTAAATTGTTTTCCATCGTTTTTGTTCACATTGAAGTAATGTTCTGCGCTCAGTTCCGGTTTCGTTTTCATTTCTGATATGAGGAATTTTTTGAAGGCCTCCTTTTTCGATCCATTGCGCTGTCCACAATGATCAATTGGTAACAAGTGTATATTTCAACTTGAAAACCGTTTTAGATTTCTCTTTCTTACTAGATAATACAATGATTTTGTATTGTCTTGATAAGGATGCAAGAGTGAAAACAGATACAACATCTGCGCTTTCACCTGAAACTGTATTTCTATGAAAGAGGATTGAAAACATTGATAAATGATGCATTTCTCTACTGAAGTAACCCACGTAAACCAACAATTTGTAGTGTGTAAAGTTTCTGATGATTGCCTGTTTGCAGTTGCCAAATGTACATGTAGCTTTGAGGATAAGTTTGAAAATGAAGAAGTCGTTTTAAATAGACTTTTTTTGCTTTCTTTTTCGTTTTAAGTTTTGTATTAAAGGTGATCTGAAGCGAAAATTTTTATTGATGCAAATGGATAGCACTTTTGAATGATAGGAATGTCGTTTACCATTTTGTGATATCTTGTTTCATTTCGAATTATACATTATTTTGTATGATTGGCTGATGACGTCATTTTGTTTGCAAAAAGTAATGAAAATATACAAGGCTAGCTATGTTTCCCGAAGGAAATTGACTTCAAGAACATTTCTTAAATTGGCATGCCTTTCTAAACATCATATCAGTCCATGAAACAATTTCTATTACATTTATTCAGCTCTACTTAAATGTCTGCGACAACTGTAACCTTTCAAAGCTTAGATACAGCTATATTCCAGTACATCATCCTAGCAATTTGCAAACAAAATGACTTCATCAACTGAAACTTGATATCTGTGGATAACTTGAAAATGAAAAGAGATATCAAAGAAATTCATTAGTTTGAATCAATAAAAATTTTCGCTTCAGATCACCTTTAACACAGCGAATTCGATACATTCTTGATTACAAATTTTATAACCCTGCATATATAGAAAGATTTCATTTTCCTCTACGCAGTGCTGTGCTGTTCACTATTTTTATTTCTATTTTCCAATTATCGTTTTGATTTGAAATCTAAGAGCATTCTTATTTGATTTATGCAATTGCAGATGAAGGAGAAGGAGTGAAAAGCAAAATTTCAAGAGCATTAACGGAAAATAATCAGAAAGCACTTGAAGAATTTCTCAAGGGTTCGAGATATTTCATAATAAAAAGCAATAACCACGAAAATGTGTCATTGTCAAAAGCCAAGGTTGGTCGCTCTTTGTTCATAAAAATTTTTCTGCTTGTGTGGTCTTAAGTCTGTATGATGGACGTAAATGGCTGACACGTAAATGGCTGCCACAGAACACAAATGACGGGCATACATCGATGCATTTTAAGAGTATTGTTTGATCATTTATGGAGAACATTAAATACAATATATATAGGTCATATTTAAGTTGCCCAGGTCCCGTACGTAAATGGAAGGCAAGTGAATGTTAAGCCGAAATGTTAGGTACAAGCGTTTGGCTTGCCCACTTTTGAAGAATATAGAATTGTCAAACAACGGGCATCAAAGAAACTGAACAAAAGGGATCTAATCCGTGAAATCATGGAAAAACGTGTGAAAGTTGTTATTTGACTGCAATTGCGTATTGATAAATTTCAATCGAAATTAGTTCCGTCGAATCTTGATCTCAGTGAACCCGATATATAACTATTACCACCACAATGAAGCCCGACAGCTCAGCCATATCCTGACCCAGTTTTATACAGCAGTTGAGATACTTTCCAATGTGATTGAAAATTATCTGACTCTACGTCGTCACTCATTTACCGGCATTCCATGCAAATAGAAATTCATCTAAACGTTCGGGAAGCCCTTCACTTCTTTTTAGAATAGTCGGAATGGTTTCTTTGTAATCAAATTAAAAATCAAGTGGTCAGTATCTTTATTAAAAACTATTTTATTCTTCAACATATTTCGTTGCATGAAAGCTTATGCCATGAATGCAAAAAGTAGCATAATGCAGAAACTGCCCAAAAGTATGGTCAGATGACTTGAAATGGGTAAAACAGACTGGCCAATTGGGTCTTTTCAATTGAAGACGGTGGAGAGGTTAGAAATCACTTCCTTGTCCATAAAATGACAAAGCAACGAAAACACATTTTTACTCTTCATCATTCATTACAGGGTGTATGGTCGACTCCACCTGCAAATGAAAGGAAACTGAACGATGCATACAGAGTAAGTGTTACATGCCTGTGGTCTCTTCGGTCGTCACTCCCTGCCGACATGCATACTTCCAGTCCATCAAAGTATTCTGACATTTGATTTATTGTTGAAGATAAAGTTTTTGGCTTGCCAGGTTTTTATTACAAAATTCAAAATTTCATCAATTCAAAACCGTATCAAGATGTGAAATGCATTATAAATCGACTGGCCATTGATCTTTAGCTATTGTGCAGATAGTCTGGATCGAACGATGTTTTATACATCTTGATGCAAAATGTTTTATTTAGTTGCGTCATAGCTTTTATCACTATTGAGCACCTTCAAAAATTCTGCAATATGTGAAGAATATCGTTAGATTCAGATTCTTGTTAGGCCCTGTTTATATGGGGAAAAACACCTCACCTGCCAGACCCGGGGCTGACAGGCGAGGTTTATTTCAGTCACTGTTTACATGAGATTTTTCACCTCACCTGTCAGCCCCGGGTCTGAGAGGCGAGGTGGAGTAAAGTCTCTCTTCCGTGAAATCAGAATGAGCTTTCACCTCACCATACCGGTGGTGTTTCGTTTATATGGAAAAATTTCACCTCACCCAGGCGAGATTCCACCTCTGGTGAGGCGGGACTTCACCATACCGGTGGTGTTGCGGTCGTCATGTAAACACGAAATGAAAATACAAAGGATTCTATTGGATGGTGGAATCTCACCTCTCAGCCCCGGGTCTGGCAGGTGGGGTATTTTTCCTCATATAAATAGGGCCTTAGAAGAGCTAAAAGGTCTGTTGAGTAAAATGAACAGAGGTCATAATCTTGAAGGAATCATGTTAAGGCAGTTTTTCAAGCGCCCAAGTTTACTTATGCTATAGACTATATCTTTAACCGTTCTCAATTTTAGCATGCAACAAATGTAATTTTGATCTTCTCCGTGAAAGAGAGTGGAAAATTTCAAGGATTTTGCAGACTGTCATCTGATTCAAGACGAGATGGACCAATGATACCTTGGGTCCTTCCACCTAATTTTGATAGAAGGATTCTCACTGGAGTCTTCAAAGTCGACTGGCTCAACAGGTCAGGCGTCGTTTGTTTTTGATTGTAAACATAAAAATTGCTCAATTTTCTATGCAGTAGCTAATGTTTGGTAGTTTTAAGGAATTTCTCCAGTAGCTGTTATGCTGAGGGAATCATTCGTTCTGTTAAATCTAAGCCTTATTTCCATGGAGCTTCATTTTCCGCTAGAGTGTAAAATGGCTGCATTTCCTGCTGGAGTGGAAAATGCTTACTTGCATATTTTTTGAAATGTAAAGAAAGCTACGGCTGAGCGACCTGTTATTGTGTAGAATTGTGCTCACTCGCAAACTGCCGTGTTATTGTGTAGAATTGCGCTCGCTCTCAAAATTTTCCCCTTGAAATTTGCGCTTATAGAAGGAAATGTTGTCTTGGCTGCTGGCATTTGATTGAATTCGGTCATATAGAGTATTTGTATAGTGATGCTTTCCTGTCATTCAAGTTACGTATGGCAACCCTCCTTAAATGAATGAAATAAAAAAGGAAAGATGCTGTCTTCTATACTTTAATCTGAAATTCTTATCTCATTCTTTCTTCTCAGGCATGAATGTCTATTTGCAAATTGCACACATCTTCGTAACCCCTGGAATGAAAATAAAGAAATTAAGATATGCCGTGATGGTCAGGTATGATCTTGTCTTGATCCTCTCCGTTTTGTTCAATCAAGTATTCTAACTCATTCGATTGTTATGTAACTCCATTCAGCTAGGGATAATTTTATCTATTTATTACATGGTATAAAAAATCGGATTGGTCATTTAAAGGTTTAAACGACAAGTCGGGGGTTGATAAAATTGTTGTTAAAAAGCAACCTTACTAACTGCTGAACACCAGTCTTGAGTTCTTTCCAAGTTTTGATGCCTCCAACTTTCATAAATTGGTTAATGAATCTTCGTAAGTTAGGCCAATAATCTTAGCCATTTTGTTTTTTTTGTACCAGTGTGCGAAGGCGCGATAAAAAGGCTAGCAATGTGAATGGTATAAATGAACACATTTAGCAGCCTCTTTCCGGTCAACATGAAGTGACCTCATAGAAAATTACGTCATTTCGCGCTTCTTAGCAGATTGAAATCTGTAGTTTCGCAGATTAAGGGAGAAAAAAATTGGAAAATAGTACTACACACCATTTACAACAGTGTCATCTCTTGAATAATCAACAATTATACCAGCCCCGGACTTGTCCTTTAAAGCATAACATGATTGTTATAATATGAAATCGAATTCTTGACCAAACTCAACTTGCCCTCTCAAGATATTTAGATTTAATTTCAAAGATGGATTTTCAGAGAAATCATGGGTAAGAATGAACTTATCACTTCAAATGTCTAGAAAACATGTAGATTTTATTTCTACATGTATAAAGTTTACATTTTCTAAAATCAAACAGAGTATGTTCCATTTAGCCTATGGTAACAGTGACTGAAATGTCTATCCCCCATCAAGTCTCAGTCAATATGTGGTGAAGGCATGGTTTTCAAGCTCTTAAATAACTTCACTTTGGAGAAAGAGTTCTCTTCTTACTCTTGCGTACCGAATAAACGGGGGGGAGTTGAGAATAATCGGGGGCGGGGGGTGGAAATGGCTCCATATGCCAATAATCGGGGGGGGGGGTTGGAAAAATCCGGTGGAAATAGAAAATAGTGCTTGGAGAAGTAGAAAATAGTCTTTTTCTTAGGCAAACCTGGCAAACATGTATCTGTTATATATTTATGTGAACAGTGATGTTACTGATACATTTACTTTTGAACTCTGGTTCTGTTGAATGCACTTCTTAAGACTTTTTCTTGCGTTTATTCAGAAATTATGTCTAGTATCATTTCATTTTTCCAAAAATTGATAAAGGGGGGGGGAGTTAGAATAAGATCGGGGGGGGGGGTTGGAAAGTTTTCAAAAATTAATAAGCGGGGAGGGGCGATTATTTGGTACTCGAGAGTACCCAGATGTTTGTGCCCCTGAAGCCTTGAATTCTGTAGATCTACTGTGACAAAGCACCGCTGAAGGAGTGCGAAAAGATGTTCTGGCGCCATTTAAGTTATGATGACTTTGAGTCAAGGCGAGAGGAGACAAATTAAGATATTTACGAATCAAGATGAAATAAAAGCAAACACGTTGTGTCTTCTAGCAGTTATTTGTACTGGTGCATTGTTGCCAGGGGAATTTCACTCCTTCGAAAAAGCGTGCGAGATTTCTTTGGAGCGAAAGGATTTTCACGAGCTTTTGATGGATTTTTCGTGAAAACAAAAAGGATTTTTCCATTGGTGTACGAGATTTTTGGGAGTGAAATGCCCCTCGCATTGCTGGCCTTTGCCGGAAGTCCTCCTGTTTGGGAACAAAACAATATTTTGTACTGAATAGCTGTCTTTCTCTCTAGGAGGTAGAACCAAGTGTAGGTGAAGCTTTGTGCCGATTATTTCCTCCCGATGAGCATGTTGATTTGGCCCGAATTTTACGTCACTGCAGGCATGAAAAGAAAGGAGGATCTTCTAGGTAAGGTTCTTGACCTATTTTTGCTTGTTTTGTTCTAGTTTTGTAAAGATTTTGTCAATGAATAGCTGAAGGAATTAGAAGAAGTGATATCCATTTCTGGTTACATGTAAAGCTCAATAAACATTGATGTAAAGCGGCACATTTGATATTTATCAAAACAAATTACCCCACTAGGTGGCCTGTGAAAAAAAGGGATTATGCTGCTTATCTTTAAACTCTGTAGATGTCTGTTTGTTACTGTCCGAAATAATTTCAAGCGTAGCTCATTGTAAGGTCATTCCTACAGGAATGACACATTCATTGACGAACATTTTGGGAGCGAGGGGTGCTATTGCCCCCGCCCCCTCAAATGTTAGCTAGAGCAAAGATCTTTTATTTGAAAACAAGAGAAATAAACAATGTTTTTATTCCCCCAAGATTTGACCAAGTGTCTGCCACCGAAAACATTGAGAATCGTAGCTCTAAGAACCGTTATCAACTGAAATTTACGATCTATCTTGTTTTCTACCAGATAGCTACGTATTGCTCCCTCATAGATAGAACCAACTAGCACAGGGTAGCTGCAGAACTTTACCCGGGATAAGATAACCAAGTGATGATCTAGAATGAGATACACATTATATTTGATAGTCATCTCTTGTAGTGTGTCTTCACTTCTATCGCTTTAATTTTCTCGGCTGTTATGTAGTAACGTCGGCCACTTTCTTTCCCCGTTGGTCTCTCTCTGCTTTGGGTTCCGGCCTCCTGCCTAGATCCCTTTGTTGACATCTTTATTCCCCTAATGCCATATAGCTGTTCAGTTATGTTCAAAAGTCATTTTTTAAATTTTTCTTGCAATGAAGTAGCATTTTTAAAGTGACAACAATTCACAAAGATTGGCCATCTCTTCATTTTTATATTCACCAATTAATTTGGTCCAGTCAGTTAATACAGAGGAATGAAATTTTCAGTATCAGTTACATAATCATATCTATATTGAGTTTTACATTTCCAAGGCGCTCATTTCCTTGGGTAAGCCTGTATCTTACTTTTCAGAATGCTATTTCCTTGGTGCTGTACATGACCAACAGGCCATTTTGAATTATGTAACAGCTTTTTATATTCATATGGTAATGCCTTTGTCCGATATCTGTCAGTATGATTTTAAGTGACTGAATGGTTGAGCAGAAGTATTATCTATGGCATCTATTATCTTGAACTTGTTATCACATCTCTGTTTCTGTTTTAGGATTTACAAGCATCCCACCATACAATGTTTTATTGAACTTTTATGTTATGCAAATCAGAACTTTATTCGGACTAACATGATCGCCCCTAGCTTTGATTCATATCATCTTCAGGACTTAAAAGGTTGCTTACCTGTCTTAAAGAACTTGATTGTTGTGATCTTTCGAACTTGCGTGTTTACGTTCTAACTGCAGTTTTGTTTACGAAGATTTGTCTTTACATGAACTTTCCTATAGCATCAATTTGATTCCCACTATGCGCCGGCGATGCAGTTATGTTTGCTGACCAATACGTTTATTCATCAAGTCTGCTGTTACGTCAGTACAATCGACGAGAGAAAGTTAGCAACCATCAACTATTGCTAGCTGCCTATGAAGATCACACGTTCTTTCGACGTGAGAGTTGTTCTTGTAATGTCACGAAGAGAGATAATGGAACACGAAAGCTTCTTCCACGTACTAGATGCATTCACAATGCCACTTGAAGTCGTATTATGAAGAAAAATTCAAACCCTGGCATACATAAAAAGAAGGCCGGGTATTGTTGATTTCTGATAATACCACTCCTGAAGAATCATATTCTTGAACAGTAACAAAGCTGTGTTTGAGATGCGTCAAGTTTACCGATGAGAGTAATACACTTATTAACAAGTTTATCATCTGTCAATGTCTTGGAGAAAATACAGCATCGTCTTATAGCAGTCGTAGTTGTCAAAATGGCAAGCACACATACGAAACGGTTAATTCGTTTGACGCTCACAAGTGCGTCTTTTGACGCATATAGACGCAGCTTTATTAACAAAAAGTCGCAAGCAAATGCCAAAGGACATTACTTTCCTCATCGATGTATTGGCAGCTTCCGCGTACTAAATGGGTGTTTTGCTTTGAGCAAAGTGATTCCAAGGTAATGGGTCCGAGAATTACAGTCCCATGTTTGTCGTCATTGTTAAACATTGGTGGGGGTGGGGGTAGTGGTGGTTATTGGCAGTCTGTCGTGTTTCTGCCATTTTTAGCGCGGTATTATCGTTTCATCCATCCTTTCAGCATCTTAATGTTAGCTCTTCGTTTGAGTATTTAGTGACTCGTATATTGCATCGTAGTGTTTAGGACTTGGCTGCGGCACTTTAAGCCAGCATGGTAGCTGACCTTATATTCGTAACACAGTCCAGCCAACGCCTAGGAAATATTGTAGATCATCTAACGGGCCGTTTTTAACCAAGATGCTTGCATTGAATTCGGCGTTGGTTGGCCACTAATATGACAAAGAGTTGCGCTTCCTCAACACAGTTTCAGTAGGGCCCTTAGTGTCACTTTTGCAATATTTTGCGTGGCCTGTTAATTAGATAATATTTTGAACTGACTACAGGACATGCCAGAAAGTTGATGTATATAAAATTTCATATTGCGTGAAAATTGAGTAGAGAATATTCAGTGTATTATGAAATGGACCGTCGCGAATTATTAATCAATTTTGACTTAAATGCTTGCGCATCATATGAGGTAAAAGCGAAGTTGAAAGTTGTGGGCAAGTTTTTCGAAGCTGTTTCTGAAAGAAACTTTTAAAAAAACTAGCTAGGAAAGCCAATCAACTGTCGTCAAATTATCGGCTTTGGAGTGATGAATTTTGACTTTTTGTCTCGGAGAAATTGAAACAAATCCAGCTCATTTCTTAAAGCAAAGGAGATTATTTAAATGCATTTTTTTTCTGCCTCGCAGCTGGTTCTAATGACATATACATTGTTGCTTTAGGACGTGAAATGCGACAACATTTGATCGAATTCTTTGTCGTGTTTTCAAGCTCAGGCGAATTTTCGGTCCCTACGGCAATATTTCGTAAAGCTGTAAACACCAGGGAAACTGGACTGAGCTGAATTCGTAAAAATGCTCGTACATTGCTGTTGGCTATACAAGCAAGAGAGATGAATTCACTCCTCCCTAATCAACGCAATGAGAAATCAAAATTGATTTCTGTAACAGAGAATTGAAGGCATTGTGGTGCCTGCAGGGCTTCCAATTCAACGTTGACTGCCACTATGGGAATATTTGAAACTATTTATGGAAAATTATGTGGTTGCTACCTTGGCTGAAAACAGAAAAGCAAAGTACGAATTAGCGAATTTTTGTTATATTTGCGAATCTTTGGAACTTGCGCGACACCAATGCTGAAAAGTTTAAGCCTATTTTCTATCGCAAAAAGCCTTGCGGCGTAAACATCACTATGAATGGAGATATTAATCGTACTTTCTGCCAGAAACTTGCAGCCTTCGAGCATAGACAACTGGTAACGATTTTCGTTTCGTTCATATTTTGTATGTTATGTTATAGTTCATATTTTGCCTAATAGTTTTGAGAAAGTTGCTAATCTGAATAGTTATTGCATCTTTGTTTGGATTGACTGGCTTGCGAGGACTCTCAGCTACTTTGCCATAGTTGCGTGTTGGCAATTTTTCTTTTCTTAAATATACTTTGAAATTACAGGCGTGTTTATTTCAACTGGTTTGACCTCGTGATTTCGTCATATGGATGATCCATAAACCAGGGAAATTACATACTTCTGCTTAAAAGTATATCAAACACCTCCATAAACTTCGATTTCTTTAAAGTTATGCCCATTTCTCCTTCATGTATTAGGAACTTGTGATGATTTTTATTTTATCAAAGAGTTTTTAAATGCGTGTGATTCTGAAAATCAGTGACACGAGAAATTGCGACAATGGAATTATAACAAAGTGCTTGAAGTTCTTCTCAAGCGATTCCAAGCCAAAATGCACTACTATTTTCACTACCAAGATCTAAAGTCAAAGTTTTACTGCGTGTGCTATTTCCCCTACATTACGAAAAATGCATGCATATCTTTTCAGATCGAGGTCACGACATGAAGACAGCCGACATCGAGACCGAGGCGGCGGTTACCCTAGGAGACACCGTGATTCTTCTGGTATTCCATATTGCAGTGTATTAGATTTGCTTTTCATTTCTTTGGTTCGGAAGCTGACCAGTAAGTGTTTTGATTACACGCAGAAAAATGCGAGAATCAAAAAATTGCCTTCAAATTAGCTCCTGAACGAAACAAATGAAATGTCTGAGGGAGATTTAGCGAGGTATCCACGTTCTTTTGGTATATGATCATGTTCACTCTTTAAAAGCTCTTTCATCAATGCACAGCGACTGAGCTGGCGACCTGAGTCTCAGAGCAACTTTCGCGACTTTCGTTGTGTTGAGTTACTGGAGAGAATTTCGTGTTTCTGTGATCGCTGGTTGTTTTGAATTCCATTGTCAATTAGAAACCACTGATTCTTTTGTGTTGCAAAGTCAGTCCTTGTTGCACAGAATAAGATACCAGTAGTAGCTGTGAAGAAACAAATCAATAATGCTTACAAATGTAGGAAAGACTTTTTTAAATAGGCAACAGGAAAATTATTGGAATGCCCTTTCTGAGAACACTGTTTTGGCTTTTTGTGCAATTTTGAGGAGATGCATAGGTCTTTTGGTCATAGTGGAATCTAATATACGTTCCTGGTGAACTTGTAGCGTTAAATATAATTTATTTGATCTATTCACGTTCATATTATTTCAGGGCATCGTCACAAGCGACGACATTCAGATGAATATGAAAGGGACAGGTATTGACTCTCCTCAATGACTTTGCTTCATTGCAATAGCGATTCGAATCCCCATAGTGTGACCGGCATTGTAAGATCTTTTTTCCTTTTGGGTTTAGTTTGGCTTCGAGGTGTTCGTTCAAAACTGTCTTTTACGAAATCTTCGCGACAAAAAATTCTTGCGCAAGGACTTTTGGAAAGTGAAATACCGACAATATAGGTAACGTAGCGGGTATATCAGCCATACATTTTTTACCTGAACGAATCTGTGCGAACCCTTTGGCAGAAACCATCATCGATGGCTAAAGTTTGGTGGGAAATGAGTTTCTAAGACTCTTTTTTCCTCACTTTTTATGTTTGCACTAGGAAAGAAAAATTTTACGGGTCTCGTGTTGTTTTACTGCTAAGAATACTCCTTGCAAAATGTGTGCCAAATAAATCGATGTAAATTCACGAAACTCGCACGTTGTTTAATTGTGCAGACATTGAAGTTTAATTTAAAAAAAAAGTTTATTGAATTCGTATGAATACAACAGGAGAAATGAAAATTTGAAATATTTGGTTTAGGCCCATTTCAAAAGTGATAGACCGGAAATGTAAACAAAAACATGACCTGACAATTTTGGTCAACTTCAAACTGCAACTGCTCTGCACTCGTTGGTTCGATTTACACAAAGATTTTTGTTCTGAATAGCTCAGACTGTCCTCTTTATGATAGACGTAACATTTTTGCATTTGAAAGGTTTTTGTTTTGGCATTTTTCCCATCCTCTTGATCACTGTAGGGCAGTGGAATAAGGTGTACGCGGCCGATATTAGAATGGAGATCTTAATGTATCAGGCAAAGGTTAAGGTGACATTTTTTTGGAAAATTACTCACAATGTAGACCTAGGATTAAGAAAATGCTGGTTAGTAGCAACTGAAAACCAATTATCAGTTTATAAATTGAAGTTGAAGTGTGACATCACAAAATTAAACATGATGCCGTATCATTCGACAGTGCCGTTCTTTTGCATCATTGATACGATTATAGACCCTGTACAATATTTCAAAATACGAAGTCATTGGTGTACGTAACTCGTTTTCACATGGGCCCATGTTTAACTATTATTTTTTAGATAGATAGATACGATACTTCAGATTTTATGTCACCCAAGATCTTTTATGAATACATGCCATGATTTTGTAAAATTTTAAGAATAAGGAGCAGTTTCAGTAAAATCCCGCATAAAATAAACTTATGATCAGTGACAGTATCGTATATTTCGGATGCATTGCAGAAATGCAGGTTTACAGCCTCAAAAGGCTCTTATATCGGTTGTTGGATTATCCTTGATACAATCTACTGATTTAATTGAATCCTTTTCGCGCTACAACGAGAAAAAAACTAAGCATAGGCCGAGCGACTGTTTGCACTGGATGGACCTAAATATGTCTTTGCACAATTTCGAAATTGGTTAAAAACTGTTGTCACTTTTGCTTTGCTTGATTCTTAATGATGTAGCCCATAAACATTGGTTTGCCCAATGGTGTCAATTCCGGCAAGATTTTCAACAAAAGAACTTGCTTTATTTGCAAGGCTGGAATGGTTCTGATTTATAAGGTTATCAGTTTGCCAAAAACCAGCCTGGAGATTCTTAGTCTGCAGTATCTTTGGGCTGTTCATATGGATTCGAGCCAGGCCATAGGCGAGGCCGTTTTCGTCTTGTCTTCGTATGAAAAAATTCCAGCCCGCTTGCCGCGACGGAAATTGGACACATGTTCAAAATGAGACGCACACCCATTGTTTAGATAAGCAGCGCAGGAGCAAGGCAACATTTTCGTCTCAGTAGCTGGGATGGAGTGTTCATATAGGAAAATTTTCATCCGCCTACCGTTATCTCGTCAGTACACCAGCGAGATCTCGCTAAGTGGGCCAGCCCGCCTGCTCATATGAACAGAAATCCAATCTTGCATTGGAATTACGGGTGAAATGAGATCTCGGCAAAGAGCCCCAGCTCCGTAAGCGGGCTGGCTCGCCTACATATGAACAGGCCCTTGGTCTGCAGTGTCTTTTATTCAGGTTTTTACTGTACTTAGAGACGAGAGACGACGATGACATGATAATGGTTGTTAACCCTTTCACGCCCGGCTAAAATTAAGCTTAACAGGAAAGCCTAATGTAGATTGTCGTTTTCCAGGGGGTATCATAATCAGTGATTCAGTAAGCAATAGATAAATGCAATGTGCATAACCTTTCAAATCAATCAAAATTCCAAATGTTTTACCCCCTGCAAAATTCGCAGTTCTCAAGGAGTACTGTTGGGCCATATGACCCTTCGGGGGGTGAAAGGGTTAATTGTTAACATGAATTTGAGTTTGAAGCTTTGTGATTGTATTGATAGTATAATTGTATCATTGTATGATTGTCTGAGGATATGATTTCATCGTCATTTTATTGATGCACCTCTTTTAGCCGCGCAAAATATGGAGTAAAGAAAGATACTCTTCTTCATGGCACTTATGCTGATTACATTCGAGAATTTGAACGGTCCAAGCAGATGAGGGTAAGTAATTTTTGCAGTAATCGATATTCATACTTTCATTAAAGCAACCCTATCGGGTGACCCAGAAAAAAGTACCCGACGCGATCCGTTATAGAAAAACAACTAAGAGGCCGATTGAGATGATTCAATCGTAGTTCTGTCACTGAAAGACTACACTACATTATGAGTATTTTTCGCAATTTTTTTAAGAACCATAAATCTCCAGAATTAAGGATTTCGAAGAAAATGGCAAGCTTGAAATCCTGGAAAAGTCGTCAAAAACAGGGGACCGATTTAAAGACATTTCAGATCTTCAAAACAATGAGGAACGTGCTTTATTTCAGGCTGGGAATAGGCAACTCATTTTCCTGATGTGAAGTGGCTTGAAATCGATCCCCTGTTTTGGCGACTTTTTGACGATTTCAAGCTCTCCATTTTCCTCGAAATTCTTAATTCTGGAAATTCACCGTGCTTAAAAACATTGCGAAAAATACTCATAATGTAGTGTAGTCTTTCAGTGATAGAACTGCGTTTGAATCATCTCAATCCGTCGTTTACTTGTTTTTCCATAACGGATCGCGTCGGGTCACTTTTTCTGGGTCACGCGGTATATTCCACTCTATTGTGCCGAAGGAGCAAGTTAGAAGAGATCTTTTTGTTGAGGATTCGTCTGACCAGTTTTTTTCTGGTTTTAGTTGCCGCGTAGGCTGCCAATTTTTAAAGTCTAATTGAAGGAAAACTAGCCATCTCTTGGGCCGTGAAAATATTGTCTCTAAGGTACAAACTTTACTAAAATCATCCTTGTCACCAAACTTTTGCGTTGCTGAAAAACATTGTTTAATTGACAACACTTTGTACATTGGTAGGTTTGTGCACTATAAAATCAACAAAGTATTGTCTTCAGAACACACCGATAATGTATTTTATGCGGCATGCATTTTCTGTGTATTTAAGACTTGTAAGGAGATAATCTCATATAGCATTAGCTGATAGTGAAAGAGCGAAGCACCGCTTGCGTGTCCGCAATCGCAAATCTGGTATCTGTGTCTTATCGAATCGTCGAAATTCTATCTGTGACACCTTGTATGCCCATGTTATTTTCCTAGATGAGTAAAATAGCATGAACCCTTCGGAGAATAACAGAGATTAATCGGATGGACTTGTATTACAGATTCCTCCATATATCTACCGATAGAAATCTAGCTTAGATTGAGAGGCTAAGCTTGGGTGATTGTAGTAAGTGTGTGTAAAGGTGATATCGGTTTGGAACTTTTTCAGGCCTATGCAAAGCACAAAGCAATCCACCATTCATCATCCAAAAATACTTTGTTACAGGCTGTCTGTAAGATGAACTAATCAAGATACACCCTTGGCTTCAGGAAACAATAAAGACATCATGACATTCAGATCGCTGAATCTAAAGCTAAATACTGACATGGATTCCCAAAGCAATCGATGAATCGATGAAAGTCGGAATCTTTCAGATTAGGCTAATAGATTAAGCTCAACGAAAAGCAGCAATTTTGTACATACCTGCTTTTAATGATCATTTTTTTGCAGCCATTTGGAGCACCATCACCAATGGCGTATGCCCCAGCTCCTCATCGTTATAACAGATCGGTAAGTGACTATCACTGTTTATTTGCTTTGTCTTTTGATTATTTTCGAAACTGTTAATGATTTATTTCTATGAAATAGCTATCGCGAACTAATGCCCACGCTTCATCGCTTCAATGGAAGCCTGAATCACAAATCACATAAGGAAAACGTTGCAACGGCTTCTAAGAACTTTGTTTTGAAATGTTCACGAGACCACAGACAGCGAAAAATACTCTCGCAAGGTGGAAGACCAAGCTCTTCGCTTGATTCAACAAGGAAATACTAATTTTGGTTTGGCCTAACTTAACCTAACTGCACATTTTGTAGCGAGAACACAGGCGGACTTCCTGCCAGGGCTTTCTCATTGAAGCCTGCATTGTAAACAAATCCTCAATCAAAATGTCAAAGCCATTTACACATCAATAATTTCCAAACAACGAAATCTTTAAGCCTGTGTAAGAAAACGGAAGTTTTGTGAAGACCCAGACAAACGGTTATCGTCGACCAGTACAATATCGATTGTCATGAAATCGATTGTCATTGAGCTCCAGATATCATGAAAACATTAGGACAAATAACTGAATTGTTTTACGTCATGATACAAATTGGTGGAAATTTTTGCTGACGCATTTTCGTGCTGAACTTTCAAACAGGCTTACTTAAGGGCAATAAGGAAATATGCTGTAATTCTGAAAATAATTAAGATTTTAAAATGAAAATACCAGTGGTGGAATCGCATTGATTTCCTAAGGTTCCTTTCCAAACCATTGATTTGAAATATTGGTACAGCACGCATGGAAACTATCCTTTTTTGCCCCCTGAGTATTACCATGGGTGAAGGAAACAAAATTTTTATCGCTGATAAAAATTTATACACATATCATACCTGTGTCTTTATCATTGTTTCTTTCTGCCTTTTCTTGCTCTCTTCTGCAGCCGTACATCAGCTCAACTCTGTGATTGTAGTTTGCAATGGCTTTGGCATGGTTTCAGTTTCTTTGTAAAAGCGAATTGATCACAAAACTGTATCCTTGCTAATCACAAAACTGCAAAGTGAGGACAGCCTCACTTTTACAGAGAAACTGAAATTGGGCCAAAACATTGCAAACTAGAATCAACGCGTTGAGCTGAGGTAAGGCTACAAAGGTAAGCAAGGAAAGGCAAAAAGAAACAACTATAACGGCACCGGTATGATTTGCGTCTACAGTTTATTAAAGAAATGAAAATTTGTTTCCTTTTACTCATGGTATTACGAAGCACTCTATTCATTCAGATGGTATGACGTCAAACCTGCATCGAAAACATCACGCCATTTTGCTTTCCTTGCATCTTCTGGAAATTTCTAATTGGTTTTAATGGGAAATGTACAAAATTTACGTAAAATTCCTGTTGTATTCTTCCTCTCACGATTGTGAGTACAGAAATGATAGGTAGCAAACAGGGTGGAAGAAATGTGTGAAGCCTTGAAGCATCTTCACGGCACGCATATTTGTCTGGAAGGAAGAAAAGGAAGGAAAGAGAGAATGTGGAACAGAGGGAAGGAAAACGAGAAAACGATGAAGGATAGAGAGAAGCTCTCGTTTCTTCAAGGAAGGGGATGAGAAGAGGAAGAACAAAGTATGGAACGAAGACAGAATGAAACAAAAAGCAAATATTGAAATATCGAGAGGAAAGGAAGAAATAGAAGGAATGAATGTAAGAAAAGGAGAGCAGTATTTGGATTATGCTGTTTCCATTCATGGTTGTATGATCCAAGGGAGCTATCAAGTTATCATCTACACTGGACACAACATTGCAATTCATTCGTTCATTCATTCATTCATTCATTCATTCATTCATTCATTCATTCATTCATTCATTCATTCATTCATTCATTCATTCATTCAATTGTTGTTGATAAAGCAACGGAGGGAAGAGTTTTACAATGACGCTGTTTCGCAGGAAGGCAAATATTGTTTTCAACACTGGTAGGAACACTGTCATTAAACCCTAAATCAAGGAAATCGTTTAACATATTGATATGTTATTGGAAGTGAAGCATAGATTAGTCCAAGAAAGTTTGGGAAACTTGCGTGTTTGCGTGTTGGTAACCTTGTAAGCAGAGCCACAAACTTCATCAGTTAAAAGTTGCTCGTCGCTACTTTGTAGTCATCCTTCCGTTTTGACGTTCCCTATCCGCTAAAGTTTTCCAGTCGGCATTGATAAAGTTCCGTAGCATGTTGCCTGTATCAATATGGTAATACTGAACTAATACTGGATTCACACTTACACAGTTAAACCACCTTTATCTAAGCCAGTTTTAATTTCAACCAGTCAAATGACTGGGTTTGTTTGATTGACCAATCAGAAGGCCCTTTTCAAAAATCTGGTTTGATTTAAGCTGGTTTGATTTGCAGTGTGAATGGGGCATAACAGTGTTTCCGGCTTGATGCTGGCCGAATGCTTATTTCATTTGCGTTTCTGTTAATCTCTTCTAATGATTAATTATATCTGTTTTCAGCAAATGGATCCAACTACCGCGGCTGCTGAAGCTTTCCTCCAAAGAGGATTCACAAGTAGACACTCTTATCGATCAAGAAGATAACTTGTATCAACCATAGAGAGACAGATAACTGAAAGGGAAACAATTTTACCCAATCTCTTATCAGACTACTCATAAGACCTTTGTTTTTCTCCACAGCACGGTTGGTTTTGTTGAGAAATATGAAATATATCGGGTTTCCCAAAAAGGTACTCCTGTCTTGAAAATCGCCAAAATTCGATTATGAAGGCTGTCGTAAAAGTTTCTTCTCGGTCTCGGTTGTCAATGATTGAAATATATCTAAGGGCCTGTTCATATGGAGGCGAGCCAGCCCGCTTACCGGGCTGGAGCTTGTTGCCGAGATCTCACCTC
Organism: Aurelia sp. 4 Dawson et al 2005; assembly: GCA_964019985.1. Taxonomy (NCBI): domain Eukaryota; kingdom Metazoa; phylum Cnidaria; class Scyphozoa; order Semaeostomeae; family Ulmaridae; genus Aurelia; species Aurelia sp. 4 Dawson et al 2005. Next base: position 22,266,769 of record OZ026496.1, on the reverse strand, counting down.
ATCCCTAATTCCAATACAAAATTTGATTTCCGTTCATATGAGCAGGCGGGCTGGCCCGCTTAGCGAGATCTCACTAGTGTGCTGGCGAGATCTCGGTAGGCGGGATGAAAATTTTCCCATATTAACACTCCATCCCGGCTACCGACATGAAAATTTCACTATTGCTCATGCGTTGCTTATCTAAACAATGGGCACGAGTCTCATTTTTGACACGTGTCAGATTCCTATCTCGGCAAGCGGGCTGGAATTTCTCCATATGAACACAAGATGAAAACTGTCTCGCCTACAGGGCCAGCCCGGTAAGCGGGCTGGCTCGCCGCCATATGAACAGGCCCTAAAGATGATAACATGTTTTTTTTCATTACGTCAAGGGGTATAAAAAAACCGGATCGAACAAACTCATTCTGAGCCATACTTTTTGAGCAACATCGTTGATCTTGCCTCTAAGAGCCATGATATTGAAATTTTTCATAATCCTTCAAGTCTACAATAGTAGTTTGTGTTTCATTCTGACATTGATGACGAAAGAGAGAATCCCGTAGACGATAAAAATTGCTTAGGAAGTATCAGTGTTTTTGCAGTATGCTTGAAAACCAGACAGCATTAAAAAAAGAGCTAAATGCTTTAGTTAAGATACGAATCAAAAGATCAGCTATCTCTGAAAAATAATTCGTTTTTGATCTTGTTGCCAAAAAAAGAAATCTAAAGATTGGCCTCACGACAGAATGTTGGTGATTCTTCAAACAGGAGTACTTTTTTCTTAGACACCCGTTGGCAATTACTATTAGATATCATGAACAACATACGATGTATTTGATTTGAATCTGGCGTTTTTCTATTTTACCCTCTTCCTTCTGTTAATGTCCACGTTCGACGTTTGAGTTGCATTGACAGAAAGCCCTCGTCATGCCAAATGTGACATGGAATTATTCTCGATTTTAAGTTTTTGCTATAAAATTGTTTGCTACATAGATTTGCCTCAAAAATCCAAAATAAGTGTACAATTTGATGTAAATTTTCACATAAACATTCTTCTCGTTCATAGCATGTGGCTCGAATCGTTGCAAAATTTACAATTTAATGTGTACAATGTTATCAAACTGAATAGATTGAGGGGAATAGCTCATTTGCCGTAATTCCAGAGAGAATACTTGTTGACACCATGGTTATTTTTGGAATGACAGGATTTCTGGGCTTTATAAAAGGATAAACATTCTTCTTGTATGCGTGTTCTACACTGTTTCGTTGTGAAATTAAATTGAGAGCCAGTACGACGAAAAATATAGACATGTTTCAAACGATTCGCATCGATAACAGCAAATAATCAAAGACACATCCGGTGAATAACTAGTTAAAAGCGACTAAGCCCTAAGCCATGTTTATGACAAATGTATTGAACGTTTCGACTCTGGCTAATTTCATCATCAACAAAAATATAACGGCGCGAGCAGAGAGCGTCGGCCGCGAGGGCCTATTATGGAGATCAAAATTCGCTAAACGCCATACACAGTCACTAATGCTATTGCTAGTTACTAAATTCGTATGTGCTACATTTTCAACACGTACTTACAATCCTCCACAAAATTGAGGTTGCACACCCTTCTCCGTCAATCAATGTTGATTGGTGTCATCTTCCTGTGACTGCATTTTAGCATAGACGTAGGAACCGGGGGGCACTGGGGGCACGTGCCCCCCAAGATTTTGCAATAAACAAAGAAGTGCCCTTTTCAGTTTTAGAAAGTGCCCCCATTTTCTTAAGAACAAAGTGCCCTCGAAGTGTCATGCCCCTCCAAGTTTCAGATGCTTCCTACGTCCCTGCATTTTAGTTTGCATGTAAAGCATTGCTTAGAATCACTACATTGACTGAGGGTTAGTGGAAGTCACAGGAACCAGGTAAAATTTGTTTTCCGTAGCAGAGAAAAGGGAGTCCTAAGGTTTCAGGCTTTGTTATGTTGGCCTCAATACATTTTGTAAAGGATTGTAGGGGCTCCATCTCTTAAAATTCGAGAAGACGACGATGGGAATTGTTTGCGCTCTAGGGTTCCAAGCTAGCGACACCCCTTTGGGGGCCTCTAACCTATGTCCCAGGGAAATCTCTGAATGTTAAGTTTCCTTTTCGGATATGGGGTCTGGAACTCAGGCTGGTCTTTCGCTACCTTTGCACAAATCGTTGGAATTTTGTAGATGTTTTTTTGCCACGGCCACCTGAAGAGCAATTCTCGTGGACTGGCGGGGCTACCGTGCCTAAGTAAACATGATTGAATGAATGAAGGAATGAATGAATAAATGAATGAGAATTGAATGCAAATAATGATAGGCTAATTTTCAGAATTAGGACAATGATAATCCAATCATAAGAATTAAAATCTCGAAAATTTGGTGCTACAATTAAAAGAAACCAACCAGTTTCAGAGAAACCGTTACATTTTGAGACCAAATTTTGCGATTGCTGAGGTTCAAAACCGATTCTTATTGGTGCCATGTACCCGTAGCTCCGCATTTGGCAGTAATTACCCGGTTTTCAGCACTTAATATCAGGGGGAGCTTGGGAGGCAGGAGCCCCCCAAAACTTAACTGAACCCCCGTCGGCACTTGAATTTTAGAAAATTGCTGTGCACCGTCGACACTTCTGTAAGGTAATTTGCATGTCGTCTTTGTCATATTTTATGAGAGCTTTGTTGAATTTCGAGCCAATCTGAAAGGTGTGGTTCGTAAAAATTTTACTTGCTTCACACTTTCGGCACTTTGACAATTTTGTTCCCCCAGCATTTCTTTTCTGGCGCGATCTCTACTTAATATATCGGCCTAAAGTCAACAAATCGTTTTCTGAACCAAGAGCTGGTTTTATCAGCTGTTCTCCCGCATTCGAAGACTCGATTTGTTGGAACGGTCCTAACATACCAATTACCAATTACATATCAATTGTCAGCCCAATTCAAAGGGAAGTCCCAAAACGAGGCTCTGTTCCCCCGGTGGGTGTGGGGGTACATGAGAGGGGGGGGATGGACGAGGGTCTGCCGCCCGGTTTTCAAAAAGGTACCCTTTATTATTATTGTTATTATTATTATTATTATCATCATTATTATTATTATCATTTTATTTAATGTTGGCAACTTACATAGCAAAATTTAAAAATGCTAATTCAAGCCAACAAATTAATTTACAATAATACAACAATATACAACAATTAGAATCGGTGGCGGATTTAGGGGGCAAATGGGGGCAACTGCCCCCCTTCCTGATGAAAACTAAGCTTTGGCGCCCCTTTTTTGGCAAAAAAGTGCCCCTTATCCTGACCCAAATGCACTCTTTTTTCAGTGTTTCGTATTGAATGCGGGGAAACACCTAAACTAAGGCTCTATTTAGAAGAAAAACCAGAGAACTTTATTGAACGAAGTCCAAAAAATTTTCGCGCGCCTTCGGCGCGCTCACTTTTAATTTTCTTTTTGGCGCCCCCTCTCCGAATTGCCCCCCCCTTTAACCTCGGGCTGGATCCGCCCTGATTAGAATATTTTCTAATTACCGAGCCTTGCCGCCATAAGGGACTGCTACAAGCTTCTCTCTCTCTTTAACCCGAAAAGGTCCGGAAAATATAAACTATTTCGGACTAGAAAGAGAGAGAGGCTCGTAGCAAGTCCACCGCCATATCCTCTTTTATTTCATTTCATTTCATTTTCATTTATTTTCACAGGGTAAATACATTCAGTAACTATGGATATCTACTGTTTTACAATGTGCCCTGCTTTAAAAACCCTAACTTACTTAATTACATGAATTAATTAAGATTAAAATCCAATATATAAGAAAAAGAAAAGTATAAAACGAAAGGTGACTCTGGAGTCAAAAATGTGGCTGATGTTGATTTCGATCATCAACTTCTTTGACAAAAAGGATCTTAATTTCGTCTTGAAAGCAGCTAGCAAAGGAGCAGTTTTTATTTCAAGGCTTAATTGATTCCAAACAGTAACCCCTCGATACGAAAAGCTCTTTTATGACGAATTTTGGCAAAAAAACCACCCACTTTTTACTATTTCTCGCCAATTTTGGATAACCCACTCTTGCTTAAGGAAAATCTATGAAAAGGGGACCCTTGCGTAGAGAATTTTGGACCCAAAAATCCATCCATTTTGGTGGCACATACATGTACCCGTACCCTCAACATGTTTTGTACCCCATCAGGTCTGTTTCCCCATTTCCAGCTCTCAACCACAGTGCTCTCAACCAACAGATGATTGGTCCGAGGACTGGGTTCTATTTCAATCCAATTCAATGCAAGAGACACAGAACAACAAACCTAATTTGATCTGGGAAAGTTAGGTGTTGGAACAAAAGTAATTAATGCAAGCAGGACAAGCTGTTATTGCAGCTTCATGTTGAAAGCAGAGGTTACCAAAGGAGAAATGATTTGCTGTTATTGAAATTACGCTATTCCACTGAGAATCCCCACCATGGAAAGCTGGACAGATGAAGGTGTTGTAAACAAAGCCAAGCGAGCCCCAGCGGGCCTAAGCAAGTGAGAACCTCTCAGCCTGCAGATCTCCCGTAATCATATCAATTGAATTTGGGGATTCACCGGCGGCTCATCAAACCAACACATTTGCTCGAACAAAGGGCAGGAGGCATTTGGGATCCGAGGGTAAACTAAAGCTTGCATCAAATGCTGCTACTTGCTTGCATGATTGATGATGTTTCGTTGACTTCACAAATGATGTAAACTGGTAAAAAATACATGAAAGTGATAGTTGTTAGGCCAAACCAATGTCTTGTCGATTCGCACACAACTTTACACGGCTTTGTTGAAATGACACGGAAGAAGCAATCAATGAAGTAATAATCTGAAGAAACAGAGCAAAGACGCACTTTGAATACAGTTGGCCTTAGAGGAAGCAAACTTTGAATACAGTTGGCCTCAGAGGGAGAGGGTTTGCTCGATTTGCTCCATAAACAAAACTATCTCAACATGTCATCTCCACCAACTCCATTATTTCCTTTCAAGTTAGAGAGACCAAAGATCGATCCAAATGCAATTCCTGGCAGGAAAGAACTGTTGGAATTCTTTAGCAGAAAAAATCTATCAAAGTATGTTGAAGTATTTCCACTTACAGTGAACTTTGACTTTTTCAAAACAATGGGTGAAGATGATTTCAATGAATATGGAATTTGTGATGAAGAAGATGTTAAAATTCTTCTTGATGCAGTGAAACAAGCTCAAGATGAAGAGGACAATGAGACCGAGGTAAGCTGAAAATAATGGGCAGGCTGATACAATAAACCTTTCTAATTAAGCAGCCTCGTTTTGGAATTTTCAAAATTTCTTTAGCTTTCGTCTTATGAAATTTCTGACCCCTTGTTCACATTTAGCACCCTAATTGTAGTCAGACTGCAAGTTTCCATGATTTTAGTTTTAGCAAATTTCATTTTATGAGGATAACAAATTTGATAATTTATAAGGGATCTGACCATGACTGAGGGTGTAAAGTTACACCCCCAACAATCTTGACTGTCAAATCCCATATATAGGAATTCTCAGATTCATTATCCCCATAAAATCTAAATCACATATGTACTCTAAGACTATGAAAATTTGCATTCAGACTAAACTTGGTATGGTGAATCCAAATCCATAGTCAGAAATTTCGGATCAAGAAATTTTCAAAAATCTCCGAAATGAGGCTGTTAGTTCACAGGTGGTGGAGAATGGTTCAAGGTTCAGTAATTGTTGCACGATTCAGTAATACATACAAATGTACTAAGATTTAATTCATACCTGCTAGTTAAATGTGTTAGATTTCTCTTGAATCCTCTATTGTTGACAAAGAGTGCATCTCCATAATATCTCTGTGTTATCGCTTAGGCCACAAATTCTGTTGTGTTGAAATTCTGTTGTGTTGTTGCAGTTGTATTGATTGGAGTCTTTGTCATCAATAGAGGATTCAAGAGAAATTTAACACAGTTAACTAGCAGGTATGAATTAAATCTTAGTACATTTGTATGTATTACTCAATCATGCAACAATTACTGAACCATTCTCCGCCACCTGTGATTAGTTGAAAAGATGTATCCTGGAAAAAATTGTCAAAGAAAATTGATGATGCTGTCCAGTACAAAGGACTTGAGTGACAAAATTCAGAAATGATGTCCCACTATTAGCACACTGCCCCCATTCAGTGTTGGTTCATTGTTGGAACAAATCAGCAAATACTCCAGATCAGCAAATTCCAGCTGATATCCACCAACATTGAATGGAGGGAGTTTGGTTGTATTTTTTTCTGAGCAGCAGGTTATGTCCAGGATTGTAGATTTAAAAGTATGTCACACTTTTTCAAAGTACCCCACCAACATTCACTTCCAGTCTAGCATGGTGACAACTCAAGCTTTTGCACAAAATGTTGATATGCATACCAATTCTGAATGAGCTCTTTCGTTAAGCTGTACTTTTAAGACTAAATTGTCAGTCAGCTACATTTCATAACACTTCAGAATTCAATTTCCACTTTCTAAGCTTCTTTAGCAGCATTTGCAATATGATAGCAAATCTGTGGTTAAAAGGTTTGACTTTGTGCTGTACGGCATGGCTTTTGGATAAGTACTTTTGCAAGATGTTTGAAGCTTAAGGGACTTTCAGTATTTCTTGTGGATTTTTCTTAAAGATACAACCGAAAGCGCAAAGTTTTGCGGTAACGAAATGTCCCTTGTTTGTGAGCTCACATGGAATTTCTTTTTGAACACTAACCACCCAAGGGTTGCTGGAGTCAATAAATATTGAGCGGTTATCCGAAAATCAACCAGTGAATGCTTACTTGTGGCATTTGGCCACTAACTTCTCGACCCCTTTCTACCACCTCCTTGGCCCACTTTCGGATTTTCTATTTGTCATTCTGACATATGCAAGTTTTGTGTCATCTCCCTTTATTATGGGCCTAAGGGGTCATCAGCTCTTGATTTTCATGTTTTTAGCAGCATTTGGCCGTTATAGGGGTGAGGGGGGAGGGTCTTGTGCCATTAAAATACAAAAATTGAAAGTTGATGGTCCATCATGACTGCTTATTAGATTGCAGGCTGTCTTGAAGCATCAACAGCAAAAGCTTGCACAAACCATTGTATATATAGGCCTTATGACATTGAGAATAAGCAAAAAGTTTTGTAGATCAGGATTACTTAAACTCCACCAATGATCACTTAGCAGATTTTGATGAACCCCTCCCCCCTCTCATAGTGGCCCAATACTGCTAAGTGATTACAAGTAGATTTTTGGATGACCCCAAAAACAAAGTTCACAGAATTAAGGAGAATCACAAAAATCTTTCAAAGTTACAAGAAGCTGTGTCTAAATAGCAAATCTCTGTCTGCTACTTTTCCTTAAAAAAAGGAAATGGTTACCCTACAAAAATGTCACCTTCAAAAGCAATGAGGAAAGTTTCACAGTAAATTGCATCTACCGATATTATGTATAAGGAATGATGTGAAGGCACATTGAATTTGGAAGGAATATTCTGTGGAGGATCTTGAAGGACCCCTTGGCAAGATATTTGGTATGTTTGGAGCATGCTTCAAGCTTGATACTAACTTGTTTTTAGCATGATTTGGGCAGTATGTTTGAGAGCTTGATTCAAGTAAGATTTTTGCATCACTTGCTCTAGCTTGCAGCATGTATCTTTTGACTAGAAGGCAGACTCAATCAAGTGTGATTGTAGTATGTTTCTGAATGATTTCAGCATGTGATTATTGTCAAGCTTGATCAAGCTCTAATCATGTGTGCAAAATGGCAAAAATTGTGTCAGCACACTCATTTCAAGCTCCTTCAAGCCAAAATCATGCTCCTTTCAAGCTTGCACAAGGTGAGGTTTTTCTTATGTGGACCTCAGATGCAGAGGTGTATCAGACAAATAGCATGGCGTGCATCTGCTCTTTGCTAAATTGGGGGCATTGACAGTTTGTTAAAGGATTTCAACATCCAAACTCAATGCTGCAAAGCCTCAATAGTCTTGACTCTCTAAATATCATGTGTTTTTACACATTCAGCAAAAGTCAATTTCTTTTCAGGAAAAATCCTTAAAAATTCCCTGAAAATCCTGTTGTGTTAGCTTGCAAGCAGTTTACTTGCTTTTCTGTAAGAGGGATAGGATCCTCATATGTCACTCTAAATTAGGGATGTGGAACACATGTTACTAAGTGCGAACTTCAGGCTCTTGGGATGGTCCTGGACACTCCTGATCATATCAGTAAGTGATGAAAGTAACAATCTGACATTTTGGCATATCAGTATCCTCACTCTTTCAATCAAATTGGTTCTCAGTAGAAAATATATAAACCTATCATTACTAGGCTGTTTTGTTGTCCTTCTGCCTTGGGAGAGGGGACTTTGTGCTTCCTCAACTTCTCAGAAGCAACAATGACTGTGATTTTTTCTCATAAGCAGAACAATAAGGCATACCATAATTGTTCTTTTGCAATTGTCTTTGTTTTAACTATTTTCATAAGAGGTGTGAAATAGTTGGAAAAGGAGCAAAATAAGCATGCCTCAGTACTCAGTAATGTTTGCTTTTGTTGTGCATAGATTAACATATGGCATAGCAGGGAAACTTCTTTATTGCCTGGTTTCCATATAATTGCAAGGGATCCCAGAGAGAGTCACAGCGAGTTACAGAAAGCCACGAGGAGTTCCAGCCATTGTGACTTGAAATAGTGACTTCTATATTACACATAGGATCATAATTCAACTTGTTTGCACCAAAATTCATTCCAAATTTTTAGGGCAGAAGTGACTTTCATCCATGAGAAGCCCCATTGTTATCGCGAGGAGTTGCAAAGATTGTGAACAAGGTTTCTATTACTTTCAACGGGCTGCAATCAGTCACAGTGAGTTGCAGAGATACTGTAGATATTTTTCCGTTTCTGCAACTGCTTGTGACAGCAAAGACAGGAAGCCGCAAGGAGTTGTTAACAATTTTACGCTGGTTTTTACATGATCACAGAGCCGCGCCACAAACAATTTTAAGCTGGTTTTCGTATGATCACAGAGCCCCAAGCAAATGTGATCACTTTTTATTGCAACTTGCTGCAACTCCTTGGGACTTCATGTAATTGTAGGGCCGAAGCCAATGGGGGGGGGGCTGGGGCGGAGCGCCCCCCAGGAGACCATTTGTCGGAAAATGTTGCTCTCTTGTCGGAATTTTTGTGATTTAAATGACTAGTTTTGGAGGATTTATGGCATCTTTGTTATTGATATTCACTATCTGGGTTTATTTCAAGGTTGGACTGCGAAATGTGACCAAATTTTAGTTCCTGAGGAGCTAGATCGATCATATAATGCATCAATTTAACGTACGTTCCTACAACTATTGTTGTTGCTGTTGTTGATGATGGTTTTATCGTCGGAAAATTTTGGTTTTTCGCCCCCCCCCCCCTAGGTAGTCATGGCTGGTATCGGCCCTGTTGTATGGAAAACAGGGGGTATTGGAGAGTCGTACATACAGTATTTTGTGTTCCAGCAATGGTTAGCAGTTGGTAGGAATTTGAAAATTTGATGGTTCTGATATATCTTGAAATCTCCACAAGTTTGCTCTGGCAGTACCTTATTGTACCGGACAAAGTCCTTATCAAAGCACTATATGTGTTTAGTTGGTTGCACAAAGCCAATTACGGCTAATCAGTTAAGCCAATCACAAATGTCCTAAGCTAGACTGGTATTGTTTGCGATGCAAGTCCCTATGTAAAGTGATCCCAAAGTGACTAAAAGACAAGTCCAACTAAACTCGCCTAACACTAGGATTTAGTTTAGCCACATAAAGTGAACATAGGAGAACACAATGGACACAACAGAACGCAGATGGAGCACAAGCGAACATAAGGGAATACATGTGGAACGCAAGAATTGAATACTATAAAACATAGGTTTTGAATGGGCAAAATCCCTCAAATTTCAAAACAATACACTTATACTAACGCAAATTCCGTTCAAAAATTAAGAAAAAGAAATATTTCTTTCTTACCAGAATCGCAAATGGGGAAAGCATACTCTGCTCCTTTCCACTTCTTTTCGTGTGGGATAGAAACTGCAGTGACATGAAAGCCACCGATCTTATCAAACTAGCTGCTAACAAGGCCAGTCATTCACAACATAAGCTCATTGCTTTCAAACTGTCGCAAAAGAAGTTTGCCTCATTTTTATGTTTCCTGTGCAACATTGTACATTATGCTGCATATAGGATAGCCTTCAATTTAGCGTTGGAGATCAGACAATTGATTACTGGTTTATTTAACAATTACAAATAATTTAACAATAAGATCCGGTTGTTTCGATTGGTACTGAAGTACAAAGCGACTAGCAACTGCAGACGAAAAGGACTCTATGCCCAGTTGGTCAAGTCATAAAAGAGAACAAAGCAAGCCACTAAAATTGACCTGAAGCCCAGGTAGCTAGCTCGCTTGTTGTCTACTCCAGAAATGGTTTTAAGAAAAAAATATGAGCTTATATGGGAAGGAAAAGGGTATCTAAAGATCTGCCTCTTGCATTTTTCGCTTAGAAGTGTTTTGAATTACACTAAAGGTCACGAGAATGGCGAGAAAGAATGGTATCGCCTACCAATCAGCTTCTGAACCTATGAAGAATTGCTGCCAATTGGGCCCTCTCAATTAGTAGGTGACAGGATGGTTAGGCACTTTTTGGGTTTGCGAAACGTTGTCTAGTATACCTCTGGGGACGCTATTTGGTGCATAATCAGTATATTTTTGGGAATAGCTAATGCCGATTGAAAAATATTCGTATGCATGGCTCTGATGAAGGCTTTAAACCGAAACACGAAAAACAAAAAATGGCTCCTGTCGTGGTTTAAGACTTGGGATCTGAATGACTTCAGATTTCTCCAAAATTTCATTGCGCTTGAGTGGCGCAGTGGAGTGGAGTGTTTGAGAGTCTGTCGACACGAAGGTCCCAAGTTCGATTCCGGGCAGAGCCCCACAATCAGAGAATTAAAATGTGCCCCAGGACACATTTTAATTCCCCAATTGTGGTAGCCCGCTCGTGATAAAGTATATTTTTTGGGTTTCTGGTGAGAAGGTTTGACAACATGAGTGCTAGGATGAATTTTTCATCAAACATTACAACGGTATTGCCGAAAAAGCTATGAAACCTCTAATTTTTATGTACCATGAAGTAATGAGTATATTTTTGGGGTCTAAATTTGTCCTAATTGTCTAAAACATCCTAATTGTCTTAATTGTCTAAATTTGTCTGAAAAAGTGTCCTAAATTTATTCGAGCCAGCTACCTGAGCTTCAGATCAACAAGTGGGCTCAGTTGTTTTGTTTACGACTTGATGCTGAACAGTTAAGCATAGAATTTCTCTTGTCTGCAATCTCTGACCGCTTTGTATTTGGGTGTAAACCAGCGGCAGCGGATCCTAACGGGTTATTTGTGGCACAAGTTAGTCGAGATAGCTTTTGTAACAGATGCTGCACTTTCTTTGTTCTCCTCCATTCTCGATAAAAAGGGATCGATCAATTTTGTTGTATTTTTCTTACATTTTAGAATGGCTCAGTTTATTGTATTATCAGTAAGGAATACAATGAACTCTATAAACTGTTGAAAATTCAAACACAGCAATAGATATATTTATTGATATATTTGATATTTGATATTTGATTTTATCAAGGAGGGTTGCCCTTCAACAGAGTTGATTTACAAGGGGCCCTCCATTTAAAAAATTACTTACAATATACAATATACAATTACCGAATAAAAAGCCAAAATTACAATATGAAAACCATAATATAAAAACCTAATACAAAATTTACAAAATCTAGTATAATAGAAAAATAGAAAGTCCTAGATAGATTTTTAAAACTATTCAGGGAAGTTGCCTGCTTGGTATCGGTAGGAAGGTCATTCCAAGCTTTTGCTCCTCGATAGGAAAAATATTTTTGTCCATTACTTGACTTTTTCATGGGTAGTCTTAAATCTGTCTCTGAATTGTGCAAGACATAGGAAGAGCACTTTAGGACTTGAAGACCATTGTTTTAGATTCACTAGCGACGAGTTGTTCAATGGTCTTCCAGCCCAGCTTGTCGATGAGTGGTCTGCTTGTAGTGTCAAAGCTGAGCAGCTCGGTTTTGAAGTTTTTGCAACTGATTAAGCTCAGTCGAACCGGCGCAACCCCAAACAGAGCAACAATATCTAAAGTGTGGCTCTACAATACCTGTGTAAAGAATCTTCAAAGTTTCCTGTCCTAGGATCGTCTTGGCATGTTTTAAAAAGCCAATAGCTCTTGAAACTTTGGTAGAGACAATTTTAATGTGTTCCTTCCAGTTAAGAGAGTTGTCGATCTGCACACCAAGGTATTTTGTTTCTTGAATTATTTCGAGGTCATTGTCGCGAATTTTCAAATCCAAATCATCATTTCGACTGTTGAGGATATTGTGCTTTTGCTTGGTGGCAACAAGCATGGAATTTGTTTTAGCAACATTTAAGGAGAGTTTGTTGCCTTGAAGCCAAATGTCCAGTTGTTTGAGATCGTTGTTAATGGCCTCGTTCAGCTGATCTATATCCGAAGACTGGTAGCACAGACTTGTGTCATCTGCATGCATGGAAACGGTTGAATTTTGGACGGCTTGCGGTAGATCATTGATATAAGTAAGGAAAAGGAGGGGACCCAGATATGAGCCTTGGGGAACACCAACATCTATACCCTCAGTTTTTGAGCTGACACCTATCTGTAGGACCCTATCTTGCATTTTTTTACTTAGGGCCTGTTTATATGAGGCAGAGATCTGCGTGAACAACAACTTCGTTTGTTCAAAAAAGCTGCGTTTATATGAGCAGTTGGCCAGCATGGTCAGCCAAGATCTGGGAAGTGGGTAGGCGGGATCCCGGTGAAGCGAGGTCATATAAACAGTACCAGGCGGACTGGCCCGGTTGACCGGGATGAAAATAATCATTCTGCGCAAGCGCATGGTGATTGTTTACGCGCCCAAATCTTTGCCATTCCTCCTTCGATTTTCATTCAACACAGAATATCTTTCGTTTATCATGTCGTCGTTCGAGAAAAGTGTTTCTTCTGAAGAATCAACTTTAGATGAAGTTGGCGGGAAAAGGAAGCAATTTCGCTGGACAACGGAAATGGTCGGAGACCTTAGCCGACGTTATGTTTGAAAAGCCACGAAGTCAGTTGAAGAAAAAAGAATGCGGTTTTAGAATTGATGAATCTTTTGATTTTCATGTGCCATAAATCTGCAAGCACTTTCCAGACTGGCTGAAGCAATGTTTCAAACTTTTCTCTGAAGCGTATGCTATGCAAATTTGCTACGGATGCAACAACAGCACATGCAGCTGATCCGCTGCAGCCATGCAAATGATGCAATTTTTTGAGACACCTGCAGATGGTTCACCTTCAAATTATCCTGTTTGATAGTAGAACCTGCCTGAATGTTTGTTAATGGCAGTATAAAAATTGCGAATAGCAGTCTTGGCCTTTCCAAGATTCTCGTCACACGATGTTAGCTCTTTTCATAGCTCTGTTTCCAGTTGTCCGTGGTATTTTTTATGAATTTCTTGATGTGCTCAGAAATTTGAATCGACCCTAAGCATTCCAAAATCAGCGAATGTGGAATGACCTTACAGCACAGAACTGAAAGCATATGGGACGCGTTATCTTTTAAATGTGACAACGAAGGAATCATGGATTTCGTCCTCCGAAGAGAATATCACGTGCTAAAACAACAGGTAATTACCATTACTCTGAGGCAAGATGAACAGTTTATTTGATCAAAATATTTACGCGTTCTTTCTGAATATTCTGGGGATGCCTTTTCGAGAAGCTTGTGCAATGACTTCTGCAAAAAGAGGCCAGATTAAGGCTGGACCATTTTCATGTCAAGCAAGGCACTTGTTTGCCAATATTGTTGTAATTTTTCAATTGTCGTTGCAAAAATATAAGCATGATAAGTCATGCCCTCAGAATCCAAATGCAGCAGCCACCATCATTGTTTGTCGTCGCAAATCTCAATTTGATCAAATAGCCGCCTGACGTAATAGCCTCTATGTTGCCATGCATTACACTGCAAACAAATTCGACTTCGCAATGCAAACATCGACGTAGTCAGTTTCTCAGTGGTTTAGAATAGTTGATACGATGTTACACAAGAAGCGATCATGTAATCGTTGCTAAAGCTCAATAATAATGCATGTATTCTTCAGTCTCTCAGCTTTTCGCTGCACGTTGTCTATGAATTTTTTATTATGTAATATTAGATATGACTTGATGTGGTTCCGCAAATGTGCTTTTATTTGTAGAAGCTTGAGAAAGTGAGCTTTTGCGCAATGTAGAAAAGCCCTACAAAAGATTAATTCGCTTTCGAAAAACTTTGGGTGTGCAATCCGAAGCAATGTATTCAGTAATTCGATAGATAAGTAAGTAACATTTTGATGATTGTCTCTGGCACCATAATTTTATTGACTTCAACCACATCTTCCAGCCTTATTCATCGTCTTTCGCATATGCTAAATCTATCAACTCAAACAAAAACCACCTTTAAAGAATGTAGGCAATAAGTCGTTTCTTCTAAAGCCTTAAATCACATCTGCTAAACCGTTCAGGCAGCTGGTTTCACTTTATTTTGACTTTGCTTTGCATTGCCAATTAATTCAAAAGCCTTGGAAGACTCTTTAAGGACGCATCATAGGGTCGAGGATACATCCTGCTTGGATTCTTTTCAGTAGCTTGTTCTTTTTCTTGGAATAATGCTTAGTACAGACAATCGCAATGAATCACCCGAATCGTTATGAATGGCCTGAATGTCATGGTTAGTATGTTCAACTATTATATTGGCTGTGCTTGTTCTCAGTGGACAGATAACTTTGATAAAACATCAAAAATGCGTTGATTGTTACAGGCTATGACCATGAATGTTACAGGCTGACTCTGCGCCTACATTGATTTTGACCCTGAAAATGAAATGGATTGTCAGCGTTGAAAATACAAGCAGTACAAAGGTCGACATTGTGTCGACGCCTTGCATTTAGTTCTTATAATTTTGTTCCATTTTCTTATCCCTTTCAAAATGATTGCAAGTGCAAAATTCGATTCATGGCTCAGCGGGTATTGAAATCTAGGATTTTGGGAGTTGTTTAAGTGGTATAAGCCAATAGAAAATAAAGTTTTTGAGTGTTTTGTACGTCGATTGTATGAATAAAGGCTCATTTCCACTCACTAGAATTTTCCAAGCGAACTGAATTTTAGACAATCAAATGTTAATCAAACGTGACAAATTTATTCAAAATCATGGCAACATTTCACACGCAAACAAAGGATTTCCTTTCCAATTGGAAAATTCTACTGAGTGGAGATCAGCCTTAAGAGTATAAATTTGTGAAAAAATTCGACTTTGTACAAAGATGATAAGTTAGTTACAACGTTTCGAGCTGAACTCTTCATCGGCGGGTCCCAACTGATGTAGAGTTCAGCTCGAAACGTTGTAACTAACTCATTATCTATGTACAAAGTCGAGTATTTTCACAAATTTATACTTGCATTGTTTAAGTGGTGTCGGGGGATTATTGAATAATTTTTAGTGCTTAGTTTTGCAGCTCAAATCTTTATAAGGGTGGCTGTAAAATTCTATTACATTTTGCTGTAAATTAAAGTGCTTGAAAGGAACTTTGGGTATTTTGCTGTAAATCTGTGGTGGCAATTTTTTGATGCAGTCTGGATTAGTTTCAAGATGGAAGCATTTATTAATTTCGAGGCTGTGACGTCACAGTGACGCAATCAAATTTCTAAATCCTTAACGAGAACGGCTACAGATTTCCGCTTGCCACCATATTGTAGACCTTCATGAATGTTTGTTTTCTTGAAGATTGTGTTATTTTTCCTTTAGTAATTTGAGATTTACAATGATTTTAATTTTTTCAAAATTTTCAATGAATTCTTGCGAAAATTATCAAAGTGCCGCCATTTTGTAAATAATCAACATATCAAAAAATTGCCACGGCAGATTTACAACAAATTACCCCAAGTCCCTTTCAAGTTTTTCCATATCATGGGAAAATGTGATACAATTTCACATCCACCTTTTTTAAAGATTTGAAGAATTTGAGCCCTCGGGGGATATTCGGGTCTATTAGCAAATAAAATGAAATATCCCCCACCACCTAGCCCTTTAAGAAACTCAAATCTCAGATCACCAAAGTATTAAGAAAGTTCTGGACCAGGGACGGCGCTCCCTGTTCTGGACTGAGAAAATGTAACTGAAGAAGCTATTTACTTTGATAAAGGAAATCCTTAGCATATTCTTACAATACAGTCCCACCCTTAAGAAACTAATTCCACAAAATCAGCTTCATTGGTTTCTTATGTCGAAATATACTTCTCAAAACAGGGTATGTATATCATTGTATAAGAAACATTTATATCTTCCAAACCTTCTGTCAAATTTGTAACCGTTCAATGTGAGTATACTGTCAAACAAACCGGCACACGTATTGTTGTAAAAGAAACTAAGAATTTTGGCCAGTTTTGAAGGTTTCTTGAAATAATCAGATTTTTTTTCAGATTTTCTTATAGACAAGATTTTTTTGTGAATTCCAGATGGAAGGATTCAATATTAGCATGTTCATCATAATCATCATATTTTTCAGACAAAGTGGTAGTACTTTTGAAAAAAATTTTTTTTGCAACTTTTTAAAACGAATTAAAACGAAATATTTAAAAGATACGTTGCTAAGATATTGAAGTTTAATGCAAAAATGGATTTTAACGCTTGCAAACGCTTGCTTTTTTTGTTTCAACTTTGAAATTGAGATCTTGAATTTTTACAGGGAATTTTTTTGAGAAAATATGTAAAAGAAATGATGCTTTAGAATGGGGAAACCATTTGCTGTAGCGATTCAGCAATTACATGATCTTAAAGTAGATAGAATAGGCTATCAACTGAAAAAAAAGTTTTGAAAATCGGACAACGGAAAGCTGCGCTATGGGAGTTTGAAAATTGTTGTTGTAGTGGCATTCTGACCGGAAGTCTCAATGTAAACAAACACCTGCCACTTCGGTTAACTTTGGAAGCATGTTTCTCCGCTCATATTAGCCCGATTTTCAAACGGTTTGCTTTGTGTTAACCCTCAGTGTATCCTTTTTTAAGAAAATGACACCAGACTTGCATTTTCGAAGGTTCATTTTTTTCAATTTATTCCCTAATAATCGAAATCTGGATCACTGTGACATGGCTTAGTAGGCTTATCGGGCGATAATTGCCACGAGCAAGTCGACTACCTTTCTTGTAGGTGTTCGTGCAATAGGTTAATGTAGCAGTTAAATGCTAACTTAGATGAGAAAATTTTGTTTGGTAGAATTACTCATCTTAAAAACCAACAAATAAGGAAAAATGTCTGCAAGGGATTGGTATGGGAATCGAGAATTCCACGGTGCGTATTGGTTCATCATTTATTTGGCATTGAAATTCAAATGCAATGCCATTGTCAGTTTCAAAAATGAATTTTGATTTCTATAGCAAGTAAATCATGGACTAGAATGGAATGTGGAATCTTGGTCGCCTTAAAGACCCCTTAATAACATTTCCCTAATTTCTGGGTATAAGATGAATCACTATTATCATTTCATTATCACTTTATTACAGTTGGCAACCTACGTAGCTATAGATACATAGGGAATGTAAATTCAAGCCTTCAAGTTAATTACAGTATATGCAAGTAAAAAAGTCAACGGAATTACAAAGTTCATATAAAATACGAATACAAATGATGTGAAACTATAACAAGCCGAGTTGAGGAATGTACTGCCTGCGAAGTCTGAATTTGCAGCCTTCGTTGTTCCAGTTGTTTGATTTTATTCTTAAACTGTCGCATAGCAGCGGAACCTTTTAGCTATTTTGAAAAGGAATCTCAATCGAACGACGTTTGTTTACATTTTGAAGAATTTTCGAATGTGCACAAGCGGGATAAAAGCCCTAACGCCACTCCATCGAACTTCGCGTTTAAAAATGTATAAAGATGTCGCTCGATCCAGACTCTTTTGTAGAATAGCTAAAGGTCTATTCTTCATTTCTTGTGGAAAGGAGTCCCAAATACGCTGACCTGTAAGTTTGCCGTTGACTAATAGATTGACATTTTAAAGCTTTTAATGTCTGCCGCATACATACACTTTATTCCTCAGCCCTCCATATGCGTAAACGTTTTCTTGACCCACCCGGTAGATGTTAATGAAACTGAGTGAAATGTTAGATAAATTATAGTCCAATTTCGTTCGCGGAATCTGCGTATGGACATCTCTGCTTTGAGAGGCACATTTCATGAAAACAAAGTTATTTTCCAAGGTAGAGCCGATGTTATGATTGAGTTTAAACTGACAAAATTTAGCTGTGTTAAAGGCTTTCTCGCTTTGAAGCATACTGCATAGCATTGACGATTGCCAGATCAATTTATTTTTGCACTTTGAGCTTCTACAGGAGGCATTCCAAATAGATTGAGCCCCATTGATGTTGCTGCTTCGGAGGAGCTATTGTCCAATTTTTGCTGCTGTTGCAAGGAGTAGGCCTCAGCTTATAGTTTGAGACCTTGATTTAGTGGATCTGATAAGCAGTTGGTGATGTATGGCACACGAATGTAAACATAGTGATTACTTCGAAAACAGCACTTTCTTGTTTTTCAAAAATGCAAAATGGGGTAAACGCTGCAAGTAAGGGTTCTTTTACTGGTTGAAGTTTTGCCACAGTTTGAAATGGGTTGACTCTGTTGTTTACTGATAAAACAATAACATTGACGCATTACCAAATCTAGGTTAAATGCGAATTTAATGCCAGACCCCTTACTTTCCAGTTTGCGTAATTGTGACAGTTTTGGTGAACAAAGTAATGGCTGTTTGCTGCAGTCACTTACTTTGCTTTTCCTGTGTCATTAATCAACAACCTTGGTCTCAGACTCTCAGGCTCATGTATCAGACTCCAAGTTGAAGTAATATAAACAAATAGTTTACCATCTTTAAATATACTTGAGTCAGTTGAAAGCAGATGAAAACAAGTGTTTTGATGGGTTTTATAATCGAGTTTTGATGATGTTTTGAACAAGAGTACTTTGTTTTGGGACACCCAGTATGTGACAATATTCTACAACGGTATCATAACATGATTCATGGAATATGTAACTTAAAAGAAACGAATCTTGTTGTAACAGTGAAATCGGAAGTAGCGTACTATTTGAAAAGACTATTTGAAAATAGATTTTCATGATTGGATGACTATTCGAATATTGGTTTGTTATTTGCTTACACCAGATTCGAATGTTGCTTCCGTTGTGAGGAGCGTATGAGGGATTGCAACAGGCGTTCCTTTCCTTTGGAAACCACAATGAATAAGATTGTTTAATGATTTCTTTATGCAGATAAAAGAAAATCCAATGGCGGTTCGATTCTTTTTAGAATATTGAGGACATGGGTGGTACGCTTTTACCATTTTCACTGTAAGGATTTTTCATTGCTGAGTCGAATTCTTGGTATTTTTGTTGGCATGGCCAAGTGATTAAGGAGCAGTGTTTTGAACCTTGTGGGATCTACCGATGTTGGTTACCAGGATGTTTTGCATCATATGCTGATCTCGTAGCGGAGTGACTCCCGCGCTACCATGTTCGCAATCCATCAAAGTTGGACAAATTAGCAGCCATTATGGATTTTACAGTTAACCAGGTAGTGCTGATCATGCAACCTCGATTCCAAACAGCAAAGCAACGTCGTTGTGATTGTTGCTTAGTGCCGAGATGACATTTTTGTTATTCGAATAATTAGGAATTTGAGAAACAATTAACGTTTGCTATTGTTTTGAAATCGTCAGTCAAATCGCAGAACAGCCTCTTGTATCACGAATTTATTGTGGGACAATTTTGCCACAAGCCGCTTACTAACACAGCTGTCACTCCTTCCGAGGTCGGTAAATTGATAGTAAGCAGAGACGCAGGAACAGGAGCGGGTTGGTTGCACGGTTGCTTTCCTTCTTTTTCTATCCATCTCTTCATCGTTCTTGGCAAAATGCAAATCACATTGGACATTTTTGCATGAGGGCAGCTGAAATGAGAGAAGTAACTGCAAATAGAATTTGTAGTAATTCATTTGCATGCACAAAGAAGGACTCAAAAATAAAGCGAAAAAGTTTTGTCGTTATTATTAGCAGAGCGTTAACTGTGTTACTTGCCCAATTTTTAAGTATGTGAAGGCATCGTGGAAATAAAGCATGTCTTCAAGATTTGCAGAATTTTGGACGATTTTATGATTTGGAATAATTTCTGACCATCGTTTGCTATTGTCGTATGCGATTACGTGGAAGATTGCTGGCAGAAATAGAAATGTGTCCATGATCAGTATTCATGTATCATTGGAGGATTTTGTTCGATCTTTTTCTGAGGACGTCACAGTTGGAAACTGAAATGATGGATTTTTTAGTTCCGTGCATTTAGAGAATTGATAATGCATTTATTTTTGTAAGAAACCCTTTGATGACCTTGAGTTGAGATCTTTAAAACGTTAAGAAACCCTATAACTGGGAAATTCTTGTAGGAAGCTATCCGGGCAGTCTAGTTTCTTCTGTTTCTTGTTCAGTAAGACCCCTCAAACAAGAACAATTTTTTCTACAAGCCAGACTATGTTCTTATCAACACGGTTCTCTTCCTGCGTTCAGGGTCAGCTTTTTATTCCAAAGATGACGTTGATGAACATTCAGTTCTACGATATACATTTGACAAACATTGGGGACGCATGATTGAATTTGAATGTTGGAGAAAACCTGAGATATCATAGGCCAAAGAAACTATGCTTGTTGGGGAGACGAGATAGGCTTTGTCCGAGGAAACTTATTTGTTCGTGCAATAGGTTTTAGGTAATGCGCAGTAGCGTATTGGGGTTAAAGCTCCGACAGGCGCATGAGCTTTAGCCCACTACACGGGGGAACACATTAGTTTCCTCGGACAAAGCGTATCTCGTCTCCGCAACAAATACACGAACTGCCCAAACCATTTGCTTTACATCTTGAATTTTTCAGAGGTATTTGGACATTGAGGCTGTTAAGGTTCATTGTTCTTTACAAGTTCATCCTCTATTTTATCACTTGGAAGATCGTTGTGTGGACAAAATATTTTTTGAGCACAACTTTATGTAACGATTGTAGTCTCCTTTTGCAGAAATTAACAACAGGTGAGTCCAAAAAATGGCCCAGCATTTGAAAGGTCACTGCTCTCTGAGTATATGAGCAGCGATATCTTGCAACATCTGATTGAAAAGCGAACATGTTCAATTATTTTTACATTTTTCCTGGCTGAAATATGTCACTCCTTTCTGATTCTGCGGGGCATTTTGTAAAAAATTCCCTTCGATAAACCTTAAAAACGTGCTAGAAATATGAGCAAGCTTCTTTGATATGTTTCCCTCACAGCGATGACTTGAATACGCTTCAGCGCATGCTATCCTCTTGGGGGATTTCGAAAGTCTTCTCGCTGGTATGAATAACTTTTTCTGGAATTCCATTCTCCCAAGGGAACAAAGTACATGAACGCATCCAAGTGTCATTATGGATGTGAAGGAGAACAAAGGGAAATTTATGTGTGGTTTTCACTCGTGTTTGAAGTTTTCGAAGAGGGTTTTCTGCAGAAAGTCTCCCATTCGACGGGGAGGAGGGACATTTTAAATTCGGGTGAATTACCGAACCTAATTGGACATGTCGGAAATAAAACGAGACAGTTCTCAGTATCATTCTTTTGATGGTCATTGAGCAGCATTTTTTTGAAACGCATGCGTTTTTATTAGCTCGACCCATAGATGCTGCTCCCCAATTATCAAAGAGTAATATTACAAAATGTTTTTTTCCACTAGCTGAAATGTTTAATTTGATATAGAAATTACCTGACTGAATTGGGCTACGTTCTAAAATTATCACAGATTTTCACTACCAGGGTCCGTTAAAATATCAAATAAATGTTAAACTGATAATGAAGCATCTTTCTGCCTCATGCCAATGATTTTAACATGTTTTAGCACGTTTCATCCTCTTGAGAAGATGGATTCCTCTTGAATATATTTGTTACGTTGATGAGAAGGAGTTCTTCGTCGTCCCAAAGGGAAGTTCTACAACTTGTTGAAATCCCAGCTGTAAAGCAGAAATATTAAGGAAACGTGATTTAATTATAGTCCGTTTTAAGTTTTTCGAAGAGACATTTCCAGAGTATCACTTGCAATTCGGAGTCGAGTAACAGATTTCGACCAAGGGAAATTCTAAAAGTCATTGAACATAAGGCTGTTAACACAAGTTGAAGTTCATTATTGTTGTGATGTACAGGAAACAGTAGAGGGTGACTCAAAGAATATTCTCCTGTTTGAGAAATCATTGTAGCATATCATCTGATCTTATATTCATTATATCATCAAGTGTATTCCAAAAGAAACTACCCCTGAAAGATAAAGATTCTACTCCAGAAGATGTTGTCTTTGCCTTTGGAAGTCTGCAAAGATTTTTCTCCTTGGGTTATAGGCCACATATGTTTTCGAATCATGACATTCCCATACAATCGATGGATTCTTATTATTCAATGACATGTATACTTCAGTGATCAATTTTTGCAAATTTCTTACGTGGATGGTAAAGCTGTTACTGCGAGCGAGTAGCGATGGAAACGAACAGTCAAAATCATTGTGGAGGATTTTTAGTTCACGCATATGAGCGCGATCTATTTTCTTGTTTGCACCTTTATTGCAGAATAGCCATATCAAAGGGCAATAATTGAGATTCGACAGAATCACCACATTGCATATTGATAATGCTTGCTTTCGGGAAAAGTACATATTTAGCCTGTAAACAGCACTAGTCTTGTTACAAATTAGCAAATTTACTTTTGTTATGAGCATCAACATTGATTTGGCTAATAGCTATGATACTGCGGTATTATTCTTGTTTTTAAAGGTATTAGTTCCGTAGACTTATGACAACGAGACGAGTCTCTTGTTTCCCTGTGATCTTTGACTTGATGATGGCGCTTCAGTCAATAGAGACTCATAGTATTACTGTGAATAACCTGGCCCTATTTAGGCCCAAAGTTTGCAATGCCTAAAGTACCAATCAGATTGCGAGATTTGTGAATTACTATTGTTACGGTGTAAATGTGATAGAATTTAGATTCGACTGAAGAATTGAAAACACTCCCACCGGATTGAGATTCGAAGCCGTGATTCGATCACAATCCCATTGATTGTCGAAGAAAGTAGGGCCAAGTTTTTCACTGTTTCATTATGAGTCCCTCTTGAGGAAGGTTTACTGCAGGGATACAAGGGACTCATCGTCATTAGTCTATTAGTCCCGTGTTAAATTCGAGAGACTTAGAAACTTAGTTTGGCACAACATGCGGAAAGCGGCTTAAAGCACACAATTAGAGACAGCTTAAAATAAAAGGAATTCAACTTTTCAATTTTACTATTTCAATACTTCTTTTTTCAGAGCAATAAATAACATGATAATTGCATTTTCTAGCACAATTTATTCGATCATTTTATTAGTTATGCTACTTCTCAAAGATATTCTAGTTAGGTTTCAAATGGCTTGGAGAGTTTCATGGTGCATATTTTGCAAATCTTTCCAATTTGCCATGGGACTATAGCTATTACTTAAAGCATTACCAAAAAAATCCAAACGTTACGTCATTGCATTACGTCTTTTGGTACAAAGACTTATCACACAGGAGGACATTTTTTTAGTCAACTGGTAAATCCTTCAAACTGCGTGAATTTTTTTTCTTAGCCACCCGTGCAAGCAACGATCCGTGGCCAATTCGAACGTAAGAAACTTGATCAATATTTGGTTTCGATCTTAAAATTATTTTGAAGCGAAGGTTTCGTATCAACCCAAGTAATTGAACTAGCAAGTAATTGGCAGATAATGACCAAAGAAGATGCCGTTCGAGAAACCTTTGGCAAGGACTGATCTTTGAAATGTGCCTGTTTAGGATTAAGATTCACGCAAGGATATGTTATTTCCCCCTATTTAATTGGAAGTCATGTAGTTAGTAATTAGCATTTTAAACTAGCGAAATCCTAAACCTTCCCATGGATCGCAAGGGTTGACGAACCGGCGCATATTCGGGGCATACAATCCTTGCGACTGTCGGGAAGCCGGAAAGCCAATGTTTAGATTTTCTTCTGAGTCTTTTTCCGGGTGATTCAGAAAAATGAAACATCTTCATACAAATTCGAAACATCGTTGTACAGAACAATAGAACCGTTTTGAAAATTTTACAACGCCGTTCTTATTCTTCTCCTTCTTGGCATTTCCGTCTCATTCAAGACATTGTGTGTCTTAGATCAAAAATCATTAGCTACAAAAGCAACTAATCTACTAAGATTACGCGGTGAAATGAAAAATTAATAGAATATTCAGAAGAAATGATCTACAGGATTAATCTTGAAGGCATACATCGCATCTTCAGGTGGCCCCATCTCAACTCTTGATTAGCCTTTTGAATTGGACTAGATTTTGTACTGATTTTATGTCATCTGGAAGACGATTCCAAATCTGCGACGCAAGAGACCTGAGACTATTTGAGCCAGACGTTGCTTGCTTGGGCCTTATGCCGAATGTGCTAAAATAAACTATGCATTTTTGACAGGCCACGATAAATCGTATACTGGACCGATTTTTGAAGATTTCTGAGTTAATCTTTAGCTAAGATTCTCAATTAGATGCTAGTATTCTTTTTTTTAGTCCTCTATTTATGTAGCCATAAGCGAGTTTCTTAAAATTTTGAGATTTGAAAACACCGAAGATGACGCAAAAACGTTGATCAAATGTTCTAAAGCCTCAACATGAATGGACAAAGAGAAAGCATTCTCTTGGAGATGCGAGGATTCAGAAATTGATCGAAACTCCATGTTTGATCCACCTTATAATGTTGCTTCACTCCTGCTTTTCGTTTAGCCCTTTTGAGACAGGAACGCAGTAGCTGCGTTAAAGTATAAATAACTTGAATGAAATTTGAAAAAGGAAATTCATTTATTTGTACCATTAAAAGTGCTTTTACTTTCCTTGCAACATAGGACTTACACATGTGTATTGGATTATAAATGATCAGCTTCTTAAATCCCCAAATTACCACGAGGGCGTTCTCTCTTTGTCCATGTGAGATCGAACTATGTGAGAGCAAGCATGCCTCCTTGTCTAAAACATCATTGAGACTATTGAGGAGATATGTTCGTGTATTGTCGTCCGACAAAATTTGACAAAATGATAAGTGACAAAATATGGTCTTTAATGAAATCAAACGGGCCAATTATATAGAGGTTGAAAAGAAATAGGGCCTAAGACCAATCCCTGAGGAACCCCTGATAAAACAGATTGATAGTTGCCATAAACATTGTTTTTTCGAACGGATTGGCTGCACCGTTTTAAATAGGAATTAATATAGACAAGAGAATTTTCATCGAAACCATATGGAGTTTTGCTTTAAGAAAATCATGTGGCATACAGTCGAAAACTCTCGATAAATCCATCAGTATTCTCCTACTATGTAATCATTGCCCAGTTTGGTCTTCCAATCTTCAAGCATTCTGTACGCTGCAATGAATGAATCGTTCAATCTGACGAAAATTTCTAACTATTCTCTTAGATCTAATGATGACCATGGTCTTTGGTATTATGTTTGTCCTATTAGCCTTGCATCTGTTATTTTCCATTCCTTTTACTGATAGACGTTCTTATTTAGTTCATCTACGTTTTATTTATTGGCTTCAGATCGTTATTCATTGGCCGGATCCATGTTTGTTTTGGTCTTCCTCGATTACAGTTTGTTTTTTTAGAATGTTTTTTGCAAGCTAGTCTTGCCGATGTTCTTTCTGCTGACGTGTCCAAACCAGTTAATTGTTGTTTCTTTATGTCGGTTGTGATGAGTTTGAAATATGGGACTATAAGCTTCCCACAGTTCTTCCATTTATTTGATGCTTCGCGATATGCCATCCAACGTTGGTTTCTTTTTTGGGGCAATCGTCAGATTTTTTCTGAATGTTGAAATCTTCAAAGGTTTCAAATGCCGTATTGCGATATCAATGATGGCAGTCTGTATCAGAGTCTGTAAATTTCATTGTCAGATATTTGCATAACAAGATTTGATCGGATTGCTTGACCCACAGTCATTTAATTTAAATACAGATTACTCCTGTGTTAGGTTTATTGCGTATTATCTGCTTACGTCCATTCTACGTCACACAATCTGCATTACAGACATTATGTTTTGCAATCATGGACAGTCTTTAGCTACTGTTTGGAACATTGTGTTTGTAGTCTTCAAGAGGTATAAAACACTTATTGCTTTGAAAAGACACCAAAGACACTTTTAGTTGGACATGCATGAGATATGAAACCTTAAACAATTGCATTAGCATTTGGAAAAGCTCTTCAATCCATTCAAAAGTAATGTGTGTACCTGCCACACAGGAGCGTTGGTGTTTAATGAAATCTGGTGCCGCTGTGAAAGCAGGTACATAGGTCACTTGTCTAAGGTCTCGCTTCCATGACTCATTTTTCTCATGAAAACTGAACGCAATGTATCCGTTTTGTCCTTGCTTTCGGAGACCTTTGCAAATGCTGTTCAAAATGATTTGATTTGAAAATGGAGAAATTCAGAAACGCGTCGCCATACACCACTTCGATTAAGCAGCCTCTTTTTGGAAATTTGTCAAAATTCCTTCCCATTGTTCTTATGAAAATTTCGAACCCAGATCGGACTTAGAATCCAAACATTGGTCTAGTTACGTATTTTTAAATTGCTGGAATTTGTGATATTGATGTTATGACAATGTAAAATTCAAAGATTTATAAGGGCTTTCAACGTAGAAAATCGTTCGGGGTGAAGCTTTACACCCCGAGTCATTCTCACGGTCAAATCCCTCACAGATTTCCAAAACTTTACGTCTCCATAAAGTTAACACTACGACCGCTAGCAACATGAAAACTTGTGGATAGACTAAAGTGTAGGTGTTAAATCTGAATTTAGCCTCCAAACTTTCATGCGAAAGAATTTTGAATAATTTCCAAAACGAGGCTGATAATTGAAGTCGTGTATTAATTCAAACACCGAGAATTGAGTTATTCAAGAACGCTACAATAATTGCACCGACTCAACGCCAACAGCAAAAGAGACATTTGTTTCAAACAAGGGAAATAAAACGAATGACAGTGGAATATTGGAAACACAACGGTTTACGTGTCAGGCCCTCTTTGTAAAAACAGAGTAATGGAAACGTGTAAAGATCATTAAAAACGGTATGATTTCAAAGTGGATACATTTGGACTCAGGACTGGGTGGGAAACTGATACATTTGGTAACGGAGTATCGGAAGCATGGCGTAAAAGAAAAGGTGATGAGATACAACAGCATGTTCCATCAATGTCTGCAATTCGGTTGGCTAGGTATATAGCAAATGATTGATTTTCAAACAACAAAAATCGTGCACAAGTCATTGCACGATGAAGTGCCGGACTATCTACATGGTCTCTTTACAAGGGTTTCTGATAAATGCATCCAGGAATGACGCTGTTCCAAACTGAACTGGATTTGCACCTTTTCCGCTGTTGAAATCATCAGCAGGACGAAAGAGGTTTTCATTCAACGGAGCCAAACTTTGGAATAAATTAGGGTGTGAAACCAAAGCAACTAGTAGCTTTCTACTTTTAAGAAAGCTGTTACGCGAACTACAATGACATCTTGAACCTGCATTTCATTTTTTCCTTTATATTGATACTTTAGGCTTGAAATAAATTGTAAAATAGGTTATATCGTCATTTTTTAGTTGAGAGGGCAAGCTGTAAGGCAGTATTTATATTTTTATGGATGCCTCTACCCTGAATAAAGAATTTAATACCAAGTAAGCATTTTCAACAGCTAATTCGGGCATGCAAAGTCTACTCTGGCATGCAAACCTAACATCATATAAAAGCAGTGTGATTCTGCCAAAGGCCAACGTTTTCTGGAGAACCCAGATTGTGCATAAGAATGAGATTTCACATTTTTTGAGGGGCAAATCACTGATTTTATCTTACACCTTCCTTCAAACCACGAAGAAGGTCACAAACGAAAGTCACAAAATTACAAAAAAGGCATGCAAAAGCATAAGGATCACAAGTCACATTTAAATTACTGAAAGGCCACACGACAAAATCACTAAAAATCAATAAAAGAAAGTCAAGAAAGAAATCACTGAAAACAATCATGTGATTTTAAAATCACATAATTCACGTACGCTATTTTGAGCAGTGATTTGTCCTTCGATATTTTCTTTTGCTCCTTATGGTGGAGGGTTTGAAAGCTTGAACCGAAGACAGCAACCAAGCCTTTCAACTAAATAGTGCTGCAAAACAGGTGTCCATAAGTTTTGATTTCATGAGGCAACGTGCGAAGGTTGTTTTTTTGTTATCAGGTACAAAAGGCTAAAATCTCATTTATCTTTCTGCGGGGATCACGTCTTGTCTATGTTGAGGCAATCTCGACTGCTTCAAATCATAATATCTTAGAAGCGGTTACAATGAAAAAGATCTTCTGTTTTAAGGCTGCATTCACATTAAGCAGAAAACATATCCCAATATGACCTGCCAACTGTGATGTTGAGGATATGAAACGCTTTTTGTTGCTCTGCCCTTGTTTTGAAGCACCAATTAGAGATCTTCTTGCCGGAGTTTCTGGTTTTTCATGATCACTTGGACATACCAATCCTTCAAACGAGTTGCCAATGCAGATTTTATTGTAAGGTGATAAAGGTTTTGCCGATAGTTTCAATACATAATGGTATGTTTCTGTTGACCCCTTGCTTTTTCCATAAAACTGGTCGGTTTGATTAGAAATTCAAAACTCAGTTATAAGTCATACAACCTTGTGTCCCTGTTATGTAAATGTTCTTTCTTTTCTTCGTAATAGTTGCGTGTAGCTTCGTCCCCTTTCTATTTCCTTTTTAATGGCCATGGGCTGGACATTGTTATTGCTCCTCGTAGCCCTGTCTGTAGCACTGTAGAGTAGCTTGTAAATAACGTAATGTAGTATTGTGTGTTGGAAATTTCAGAAGAATGTATAAAGAGCATGCATAAACGGAGAGCAAATGCGGTGGCCCACAACTGCCACGGCAAAATCAATTGTTCGCAACAGAACGTTAATCTCCACAGTTTCCATCAAATCTATTTTCACGGCATAGGCACCTGTTTCACAAGGCAAGGTCACTTCCATTCCTTCAAGGCCCAAACATTATATCACGGCACGAACACTTTTCACGGCACGAACATTCTTGGGCGGCACAAACGCTTTTTCACGTCGCAAAGCTTTCTCGCGGCATAGGCCTAGACGCTTTTTCACTGGTTAAAAAGTGATCACGGCTGAAACACTTTTTCATGGCAAAGTCTCAAGCCAAGCTCAAATGCAATAATCGTGAAACAATTCTCTTGCATCGGGAATGGGCGTACAAATCGCAAAATGCATACCTCTCGGCAGTAATCTTCCTGTGTAGAAGCAAATTAGATCCATGGAAGCTGCGAGAAGTTTCTTGTGTATTTCTTATTTTTGATACCCAAAGTGCAAAGAAGTGCTTCCGAATTACTTAGCAAGATCTCAAAGACAGCTACGAAACCGGTTTTTTTTACGATGCTATGTCAAACATTGTCCAGTGACCTGGAAAAATTGAAGCTACTAATAAAGGAAGCTGGTCGCTTTTCCAGTGCAGACAGCACGAAATGATTTAGTTATTTGATTGGGTTATTCAATTTCGGACATTCCAGAGAAAAGGGGGGGGGTTTATAGAGAGGGGGCTCATCAGGGAGGGGGGGGGGATTATTCACAGAATCAAATTATATGGATATGAATGACAGCTTTACAGTTCTTCTTCTCCATATTTTGCGGTGTCAACATACAATTTTACGAGTTAAAGGCATAAACTCGATACAGTTTTTATCCCAAACAATGTCAACATAGAGGTACAAACTTGTTTAAATTTATGGAAAGTTCTTGTTAATTTCTGGAATATGATATAAGTGAGGGAGGCTTATCTAAAAGTTTTGCTCAGAGGGAGGGGCTTAATAGAAAGGGGGGCTTAATAGAGAGGGGGGCTCAATAGATCTTTTATGATATTCATCTGAAAATGGAGCAGTGTGAACAATCATCGTTATCAACAGCAACAACATAAGCGGATAAAATCAATACGGGACAAAGTCTTTCTTTATCAAAAGAATTGTTGTTATATTGAAATTGGTGCATTGCTCTTGATTGCAGTGTTTGGCAAGCGGTGATACTTTCTGGGTCACCTGGCATTTTACACTATTTTGAAACGAAACATCAAAACTCATGGCAGGATTTTCATTCTTAATCTTTTGAGGTGTTTACAGTATAAAGAGCGTCTCTAATCACCATGTTTTATTAATGTTTTATATCGTGTCTCAGGATGACCTGTGACTGTGATAGAGAGCTTGTAATAAAAGCATATCTCGCTAGACACAGCTTCGTTTTCCCAGCCTACGTCTTCGTTAATCAAAGTTCATCTAAATGTTTTTTCGTAGCTTACTTTTGAAGAAAGGGAGAAGATTGATCCTGAAGACAAAGCAGAGTTGGATAAGCTGGACTGCAGTGCTTGTGGCTTCTCATTGATCAAATCAGACGAATCAACAACGAATCTTGTCCGAATGAGAAATCATCCATCTCTTGGGAATTCGGATCCATCAATATCATCATCATGTGTATGCATCATTACAATTCTCTTTGTTTATGTTTCTTGTATAAATTTATCCTTTCTATAAATCACATTCTTTGCTTTATCAAATTCCATTTGCAGACAGTATGTCCCCACGAGAAGTGAATATAAAATCCTTGAAGATCTCGATGAAATATTCCCTAAGTATAAAGCAAGAGCAGGAGTAAATTTTGTGAAAAAACCGAATCCGATATCCGATAAGACAAGACAATTTTTGGTTCTGAAGAACAGCTTCATACTTTCATTGTGGGTGAGCAGTAACATTAAATTTTGACTGAAAAGTTGAAACAATCTCAATTTGTTCCCCAACTGTAATTCATGAATTGACCATTTCGACAATTAAAATCGGAGACTGGGGAGAGCGGTTTGTTCTGGTAAATGGCGGATGCAGTTCTGGTAAATGGCTGCCTCGCAGTGGGCCGTTGAAGTGAATTTAAACATTGAGCTTTTCAAGCTGTGGCGAGCATGGCTGCAACATCGGCGCCGTTTCAGAATTTCAGTTTTGAAATATCAGTTTTGATGTATGTTCAACCGTCAGATTGAGAAAATTCGAATTATGTTCGAACTTTTTCCTCGCGTCAAGTTTAATCGAATTCAACAAGGATATTCGAAGTTGAAAACTTCAGTCGAATTCTATTCACTTGAAAATCGAAGTCAGAGTAAGCTGTCTTATTCTAAATACTTCAAAATGCATTATGTATTTCGTCGAGTTATGCGGAAAGGGCCTAAACTCGAAGCAAGCATCGCTGTTTGCAGCACTGAAATAAAGGCTGAAAAGGAAATCAGTTGTGAATAAAAGATTACGCTGAAGATGGCGGTGAGGGACTTTTTACCAAGATGCACTGCGTTCTTTAATCGAACTCCTATAGAATCGTTAAGGATTCGTAATAAGAACGCAGTGCACCTTGGTAAAAAGTTCCTCGCCGCCATCTTTAGCGTAGGCGTCTATAGAGGTAACTACACGTTTGTATTTTGTTTGTATTTTGCATGGACAGCTATTTGACTAAATCCTAAGACAGCTCCATTGCTGCGTTTTTATGCAGTAGCGATTGCCACATGTACATTATTCACTTCAACGGGCTCACTCCGCACTAGCCATTGACCAGAACTGCATCCGCCATTTACCAGAACAAACCGCTCTCCGCAGTCTCCGATTTTAATGGTCGAAATGGTCGATTATAAGCTCCTTTCCATAAACTATACAAATGTGATAAAGAATTTAGAAAATATAATGCACTCAAATAACTTTTCACTCCACCTAACTGTAACTGTCTATGATAGTTATGATGAGATTGACTCATTAAAGGTGATAACCAAAAGTACCATTCAACATCTATTTTCGGTCAGACCCTTTCCGTTCTCTCTGCACTCCTCTTTTGCAAAAATAAACGGAATTTGTAAGACCGATGTTTACATCTATCCTTCTGCTTTCACCTTCAAAATCATGTCCTCTCGTGAACGACGGTATATTTGAAATTGCTGGCTGGTTGTCCATCTGGCACAATATTGTCTTTCATAATGAAGGATGTATTTGATTGGTACCAACTCTGAAAATGGAAGGCCTGGAAGACTCGGAATGTGTGTTTTGTTGACTCCCCAATTCCAAAAACGGCAGGTTAGTTAGGTTTGGCAGGCCTGCTGAACCCTCTGCTCCAAAATTGCAGAAGGTTTGGCAGACTTTGGAGAGATTCTCGATTTCATTTGCAGAACTCCGAGAACGAGGCATCTTTGCAAGCGTTGCTACGGTAATCGGTAACTTTATTCTTTGTTGCCAAGCACCAAACTCGTCTTTGTGTTTTTCAGCGTATTCGCCAGGATAAATCTGAAACCTGCTGCTTTGAAGAACTTTGTGTTTGATTGGGAACTGTGTCTCCGTCTCTGCGAAGTCTACCGTTTTCAGAATTTCGTAGGTTTGGATTTACAATCAAACACACCCTTAGAGACCCTCCTTTTAGAGACCCTCCTTTTAGCATTAGGCTTTGGGCGTCTAGTTTTAGAAAAAGAACACTAACACAAGGTGAACAATGGTGGTTGTAAGCATTTATGGCTCTCTTGTCAGGCTCAAAGGAGGGCAGGAAATAAACCATTTGTATTCCTGTGGGCGTCTTGGACAACAAATTTCTTCTCGGTATCCATTGTAGCTTGATCTTTCATTATTTATGGAAGGAGCGATCTAAGAGCAAAACACTGGCCTGGCTTCGCAGACTTTGACATGATCTGAAAGTCCTTTCACTGTGCATTGTGGAGATTCAACTGGGCCCACTGTCTTGTGGTTAGCAGAGAGGGTTCTTCAGGTAATGGAATTACGGAGGACCCCTTGACACCAGCTTCTGCTGCAGGGCAACCCTCCTAAGAAGAGTTAGATTTGAAATATGTGAAAATACTACCTGTTAGTTTTTCTTATTAGACAGTTGGATCTTCCCTTGCCTGCGTGCAGACTCTTGATAAGAAATTGAAAAGAGGGAAAAGTAGAGTCTGCGCAATTTTGCTACTATGCTTGTTCAGGAGTTCCTTGGAATCAAGGAAAAAAGTTTGATTGTTTTTGTAAAATTATTGATTTCTTCAGTTTAAAAGAAGCATCTTTGTAATAGACAACATTTCATGTTTCAAATGAGGAAAGCATTGACAAAGCGTTGATATGATGGGCGCAATGCATTTTGCGGTGGAGATTAAACTTCTTGTTAAAAGATTTTATATGGCTATATAAAGGCCGCTCTTAGTCGTGTCATCTATTGCGATTTATATATAGACGATAGCCACAGGCATTAGTTTGATTTCACTGTGACTTGCCTAACTTGGAATTTTGGTAGCCGTCTCTCATGATATAAAAGCTTAGAAATAGAATGCCAACGTCTACGGACAAGAATAGTGGCCTAATTTCGCGCATACTCTTCCTATCCCACCCTTAATTGTTTATCAAGAGTTTGCACGCAGACTAATCTTCCCGGAATATCGAATGAGTGCAGCGTTCAAAACAATACTGTCAGGTGAGTCAAAAAGATATTTATGCGTTTGGCGGGCTATGGAATAAGAAGTATGTGACCGATTTTCAAAACTAAAATTTTAATCGATCAGCCAAAGGCTAACTTAGATGAACAAAATTTATTTGGTAGAATTACACATCTTTAGGACCCAGCAATTAGAAAATATCTGTAAGGAGTTTGTATAGGAATTGAGAATTCCACGTTCCACCCTGGTCCATGATTTATGATGCATTTAATTTTACATTGTCAGATTAAGAAATAGAATCTTGATTTCGATTGCAAGTAAATCATAGCCCAGAATGGAGTATGGAATCCTTGTTCCTAAACTTGCCGTTTACCAGCATTTTCCTAATTTCTGGGTCTAATGATGAGTGATTTTACCAAAAAAACTTTCTTAGCTAAGACAGCCTTTGACTGATAGATTAACATTTCAATTTTCAATATCGGCCGCATATTTCATATTCCACGGCTCGCCAAGGAGTAAACTTTTTTTGAATCACCCAGTACTCCCTCCCTGAATGTCATAACAATGATGTCGAAACTGTCTTGTTTTTTTGGCCGTCATCGTAAATTCTTCGTCGTGATCCAAAACGTATTTTTACCAGTCAAAAAAGTCCAGATTGATCAGCACCTTCAGACTGGGTAGGGGTAAAGTAGGTCAGAGTGGGGCAAATTAGATCGATCGCTGTTTTGTTCCAAAATCTTTCACCGTACTTTTTTTGGGGGGGGTTGAAATAACTCTGTCATGAGCAATGTTATAGTCATGAAACTTAATGAATTTTTGCAGCTATCTATTGTGCAGCTTCTCAGAAAGTGTCATTGAAATATTTTGAAAAATAAGGGGGCAGGAAGCAAAGCACATTTCTTTTGTTTCAGTTAGGTATAACAATGTACCTGGCTTTAATCGGCCGTTCCCTTCCATAGCGCTGCGAGATGTCTGCTAATAGCCCCATCCAAAAACATGGGGAAGGAATGAAAGTAACGACCAAAATTTCATGAAGTTTCCTGCCCCGCAAGCAAGACAAAGGGAATTTAGGTCAAAGAGAAATTTCAGATACAGTAAATCCCCGCAATAAGAACGTACCAAAATAAGAACCTAGGGGCCGTTTTTCCTAAATTGCGTACCTTTCAATTAAGGGTCTGTTTCAGTTTGATGAAACATAGGTTCTTATTGCACGGTTGCAAAGTTGATATCTGATTGCTGTCATCAAGGAAATTGTGGTCCCAGTTGGCTTCGGAAGCTTTGTTCTACTCCCCAATTACTCATTAGGTCCATAAGAACGCTTCCAAAACAAATGATGGGGCTGATCATCTTTGTGAGACTCTCAAGGTTGTCAGATATTAGTATTAGACAGCTTCGTAATACTAATGCAGACCTCAAGCTACCTCGCCTTAAAAATTGCAGTGGTCAACGGTGCTTTGCTTACAGAGGGGCACAGTTATGGAACAACATTAGCGCTGAAATCAAGAAAGCACCCGCCTTGAGTCGATTCAAATCTGCTTATAAAAACAGCAAGTGATCTTCTCGTTTAACTCGTTAATACATGGTTTTTTCCTTTTCTACCTTTGTCTTGCTTGTAAATTTGTTATGATTAGAAATGTTAAGTTCATTTTATTCATTCTAATAGGGCGGTTTGGAATTCAGTTTTATGTTAAGCTGTAATTAAGGGTGTTAGGACACGGATGTATTGATTGGTTATTTATTTACCTTGTTTTGATCATTGTGTCTTGTTTTCTGTTCTGTTTCGTCTTCAGCTGAGCGTGGTTAGGCCCAACCGCTCTCAAGTTGTTCGAATAGAGCTCCCTTGTATTTCTGTGTCTTAGTGTGCCTTCGCACAAGAATGGTTCTTAAAACCGCAAAGACAAAAGAAGATTTTCTTTTGTCTTTGCGGTTTTAAAAACCATTCTTGTGCGAAGGCACACTAAGACACAGAAATACAAGGGAGCTCTATTCGAACAACTTGAGAGCGGTTGGGCCTAACCACGCTCAGCTGAAGACGAACCAGAACATATATGACATATATGTCTTTTACTAAGGACCGTTTTTTTGGAATTCCTCCTTCTTTACAGACAATGGCCGTTTTTCAGATCACATTTCTTTAGTTATACCTCAGGAAGGACCATTATGGAAACAAGGTCACATTGACCTTTTTAATGCTATCCCAGCCATTTTTAGCCTGGGGTATTTTTTAAATTGATCTTTTAGTTGTTTTGCCTGTAAAATTTAATATTCCTGTAAATTGATTCGCTTTTGTTTTGTTTTTATCATTAAATGTAATTTACTTTTATGGCAAAAATATACATACATACATACATACATACATACATACATACATACATACATACATACATACATACATACATACATACATACATACATACATACATACATACATACATACATACATACATACATACATACATACATACATACATACATACATACATACATACATACATACATACATACATACATACATACATACATACATACATACATACATACATACATACATACATACATACATACATACATACATACATACATACATACATACATACATACATACATACATACATACATACATACATACATACATACATACATACATACATACATACATACATACATACATACATACATACATACATACATACATACATACATACATACATACATACATACATACATACATACATACATACATACATACATACATACATACATACATACATACATACATACATACATACATACATACATACATACATACATACATACATACATACATACATACATACATACATACATACATACATACATACATACATACATACATACATACATACATACATACATACATACATACATACATACATACATACATACATACATACATACATACATACATACATACATACATACATACATACATACATACATACATACATACATACATACATACATACATACATACATACATACATACATACATACATACATACATACATACATACATACATACATACATACATACATACATACATACATACATACATACATACATACATACATACATACATACATACATACATACATACATACATACATACATACATACATACATACATACATACATACATACATACATACATACATACATACATACATACATACATACATACATACATACATACATACATACATACATACATACATACATACATACATACATACATACATACATACATACATACATACATACATACATACATACATACATACATACATACATACATACATACATACATACATACATACATACATACATACATACATACATACATACATACATACATACATACATACATACATACATACATACATACATACATACATACATACATACATACATACATACATACATACATACATACATACATACATACATACATACATACATACATACATACATACATACATACATACATACATACATACATACATACATACATACATACATACATACATACATACATACATACATACATACATACATACATACATACATACATACATACATACATACATACATACATACATACATACATACATACATACATACATACATACATACATACATACATACATACATACATACATACATACATACATACATACATACATACATACATACATACATACATACATACATACATACATACATACATACATACATACATACATACATACATACATACATACATACATACATACATACATACATACAACAGAAAACAAGACAACAAAACAAGACACTAGGATCAGAACAAGGTAAATGAATAACCAATCAAAACATCCGTGTCCTAACACCCTTGCTGTAACTAAACCCTGTATAAAGATAATAAAATCAAATCAAATCAACATGAGGCATCCTTCAAATAAGAACCTCTATACATTGAAATTAGTCTTATCAACTTTGAAATAAGAACAAATTTCAGCCTGGCTCTCGAAAAAGCAGGTTCTTATACGCTGGGACTTACTGTAATAAGAAGGTCAATTCACGTGCCGTGAAGGATCATAGTTAACATCGGGTCTTCAGCACATGTCTGCTCGAGGAGATGGAATCTCCTTAAATGAATTTGTTGCACTGTCGGGGATGACTGTTTCATTTTCCCAGATGGATAACACATGCTAAATCGTGTTGAAGTTGTCATTGCAAGGCAGAAATATTAGAAAATATTTGTTGGCGATTTTAGGATATTACGTTCCTGGAAGGGACGTTCTAGATCAGTAGCGTAGCGAAGGGGCGTGGGGCCTTTAGTAAAGTAAAGGGATTGGGGCCCCTTGTACCTATGTCTAATTAAAGGAATTAAAACTGCAAATATATGTTAAAGTTTTCAGAAGTTTTTTTTTCAGTTAACCTTAGGACTATAACATGTACATTTTCGGCTGTGAGATTGCACTCCATCAAATCGTGAGGAAGGTCATACGTTCCCCGTTCTTCAGCAAACGTAACAAAGTACTTTATAACTACATAACAAATAACTACATAACAAATTATGAGACAGCAAACGAGTCAAAATAAAGCAAAACAATGCTATGGATTTACTTAAACTTGGTCGATGAGGTCAAAATCCGGATGTGTTACCTCGGAGGCTTGACGTCACAACTCACATCGTCGTCCTTCGGAAGGGACATTAAACTAGGAGTCCCATGCCTGGATGTGGCATGCACAGTAGGCCTAAATTAGCTTTCAACACTCAAAGCAAATTCAAACAAGCAAAAAACAAACATCCCCAGTATTTGAGTGTCTTGATCTTTTGGGTATCTGAGAACTGAGTTCTTTTACGCAATTTCTTATATAAAAAATAACTGTATTTCATGATGATTTAATTAGGACATAATCTGACTTTTGAGGTCCCTAGTCAGTGGGGGCCCTTAGTAGTACGCCTTAAATGTAGCCTTCGTCGGCTACACCACTGTTCTTGAGCAAATCCCATGATAGATCGGATGGAAGTTACCCCATTTCAGCGAGGAAAACTTCTAAAATTATTTGTTTGCTTGTTTTCGATTTGTTTTGAGTGGGCTTGTCAGGATTTCTAGCAACTGAAAGCTAATGTAGGCCCACTGTGCATGCCGCATCCAGGCATGGGACCCCTAGTTTAACGTCCCTTCCGAAGGAGGACGAGGTGAGTTGTGAGGTTAGGCCTCGGAGGTTACCCATTCAGAGTTTGACCTCAATCGACCGCGCGTAATTTCAGTTACCTGGTGAAAACTATTTAAGCCACTGGGCCACTCACCCCGTTGAATATGCCATCTAATCAGTATATTTTCAACATATATTGTTACTTTTCTTGTAATCTCTTTTGCGAGGTTTTTACGTTCATTTGCCAAATGCATTACGGTCTCGGAGTGTTTGTTGCATAGACGACACAAGGGACTAATGTTTTATTATAGATTTTTGATTTTATTGCAGTAATATGGAAGGCTTGATCTTGTGCGACACACACCAAGCTTTCTGTTTCTCTCGTCATTCTTCCATTTTTCTGTCAATCCCAAGATTGATCACCAGCTACTTCTCGAACATCCCGAAAACATTGTCCTTGAAGTGCCTTCTCTTTCAATTTCCTTTTCCTTTCATTGGTGAGTTCAATTTTCAGTATCAGTTAGCGGGCATTTTTTTGGACTCACCCAATACTGCACTTCTTGGCTATTGTAATGTGTAAAATTTATCTTGAACTGATCTGAACCACAAGAAATAGTGCGGATATAAGGATAACTCATAAGCATTGATGCCTTTTTGACTTGTGTTAGGGTTATTCGTGGCATTGTTATCGTCCAAATCTTTCTGCAATGTATTAGGGTTGTGCAAGGTTAAAAACTTGCATTTGGGGAGGGCAAAGGAATCCAAAAATATCTCTATATCGATATCATACACGCACCATGGACGATGGCTATCCAGAGACACAATGCTGTCTGTTAGTGTTTTCTTTGTTCCATTCATAGAGAAGCTTATTTACAATTGTATACATGCCCAATTTATTGTTTGTTCCACATTAACATTAATTGAAAGTCGATCACGTGGGTAGGAGGATTCGTAAGCTTCTAAACTGGGAGGAGAGGGCACAGCACTTCAAAGGCTTTTCAGTTAAGTCGGAGAGACACTTTCTGGAAAAGAGCTCAATTTCGTCATAGTTACAAAATCTTTGGGGCCACATGGCCCCTGCGCCACCAGTTTCCCCGTCTCTGACATCGATCTTTTCGGATGGAGAACTAATCAAGTATTTGTCCCGAACAAACCAAGAAAGCAAGACCGAACCCCCCTCCTAGTTCATTTGCACAGTTAGCGAGTTAGTGGGGGGTTTTGTTTTTTGTTTTTTTGTTTGTTTTCAATTTATTTTGAGTTGGGCTTGTCAGGATTTCAAGCTACTGAAAGCTAATTTAGGCCCACTTTGCATGTCGCATCCAGGCATGGGACCCCTAGTTTAACGTCCTTTCCGAAGGACGACGAGGTGAGTTTTGAGGTCAGTCCTCCGAGGTCACCCATCCGGAGTTTTACCTCACTCGATCAAGCTTAACTTCAGTCACCTGACGAAGACTGTATAAGCCACTCGGCCACTCACCCGTTTTAAATATCTTAACGGTTTCCTTGTTTGTGTTTGCGAGTTGGTCAATCATCCGTTACAATTCCTTTTTCTTTGATCGCCAATAGCTTTGTACTAGCATTTCCTCCAACAGGTGTTATTTTGATTAATGTGCTGAACCATCTCTTCATATTCATGCTCTCCTGCCCTCCTTTCGATCCGTTTATCTTCAGCTTTTGCTTCAACCGGACATTGGTTCGCAACTTCGAATCGTCATGTTTCAATTTATTTCTGTTGAATAAAGTATAGATTTTTTGAAATATTGATACAGAACCCATTAAGCGTTGTCTTTACGAGGTGCTGTATAATGAAGACGAAAAGACATTGGAGTGTAGATCTCTTAGACGTAATAAAAATACAGAGAGGATGTTGACCTTTTTGTCTTGATTATCGCTCTGCCCCACTTCAATATTGGGGAAGAGTGACATCAAAAATGAGAACAACAGAACTAAGCATGCAGCGCTTTAATATACCGTTGAAATTGTCAGTTTTATTTTGTCGAAAATATTTATTAAATCATATAAGAACAGGTTGATAGTAGAATATCAATTCTTTATCTTTACATGTTTGATATACTCGTAGTAAGATGCCCTTTACAAGAAATTGATATCACGCATCATGACTGTACTGGGACTCGAGAAAGCTTTTGTTTGACCTCTTTTCATATGACATGGATGCAATTCTATGTTTTGTAATACACCACTTCAGCCAAGGGGCCTCGTTTTGGAACTTCTCAAAATTTCATCAAATTGCTTCATATGGGATTTCTAACCTCATATTCAGATTCAGCAGCGAACTTAAAGATACATTTTCATGATACTAGTTTTCCGATTTTGATTTTAAGACGATGATGAATTGAAATTTATAAAGGCCTGACCGCAAACAATGACTGAATGTGTAAAGTGACACCCGAAGCGATTTTGACTGTCAAATGAATTTTGAACCTACTATCTGCATAAAACGAAAATTGTAAAAGTTAGGATTATGAAGCTTTGAATCGAGACTGGACTTAGAATGTTGAATGCAAACCTGTGCTCAAAAGGTTTGTTGAAGAAAAGTAGAAGTTTCCAAAACGTTCACGAAAAGTTTTTGTGAAAACTACCATATTTCTGGGACATGTTTTTGGAACTGTTTCAGTTTGCAGCAGGTAAATGCAAGCCTAAAAAGGATCTTAGAAGTGTGTCTTGTCTTATTTTTGTTAATTTTCTTTCAGGGAGACGTTTCCAGAAAATTCAGGTAAAAAGTTTGTGCAATCTTTTTCTATGGATATTACTACCGGGTGGATGTAAAAAAGAAATTCAAATGGTTGAATTCTTGACCTTTAATCCAGAGGTGGTTACTTTGATGAGAAAGAGTTAATGTACACGAAAATCAACAACGTTCCACTCCTGGTTAAAACCAAGTGAATATCCTCGCAGACAAGGCAGCACGTTACAGTGAATCCCCGGATATAAAAACCCACCAAGATAAGAACCTGGAGGCTGTTTAGCTCAAATTATGTACCTTGCAATTAAAAACCTCTTTCAGTTTGATGAAATATAGGTGCTGTTAGCAATGGTAGCAAAATTGATTTTGATTGCTGTTATTAAGTTCATAGCGTCCCAGGTGGTTGTTAGAGTTCAATTCTCCCCCCCCCTCCCCCGCAATTAGTTATTAGGTCCATAGTGACGCTCCCAAAACAAATAATAGGGTTGAACATCTTCGAAAGACTCTGAAAAGGCCTACACATGAGGCACCCTTCAAATAAGAACCTTTATACATTGAAATTAATCTTAGTACCTTTGAAATAAGGACATACTTCAGCCTGGCTCTCCAAAAAGTAGGTTCGTATATGCAGGGAGTTACTGTATTCCAAGTCTTGCCCCGTGGTTGTGACGGGATCAGGGTGGCAATTACTACCGGGTGAGTCATAAAGATTTTCCAATTTCGAAAGTTGATTGCACCAACAGTATCTTGTGGATTTCATTGATGCTTATCCTTGTTAAAAGTCGCGAGATCAAAGTATTTTTGTGATTTTCTTGTAGGAATTTTTCCGATAAGCAGGAATTAGGAACTTCTCTGTCTCACTCGGTATTGCATTGTCGATGACGATGGAGCCCAACTAGGGCTGTCCAGCATTGTGTTTTGAGAGAGGATCTGCACCAACTTACAAAGAATGCCTATGCTGCACATTGTAACAAATAATTTGCTTGATTTCTCAAGACAAGGCGATTTCTCGTTGCATGTTTACGCTTGCAGACAGCTCAGACAAACCTTGAATCATGTTGATAGTTAAATAGCTGATTTTTTATATTTGATACAAAAATAACTACAATAAAATAATCTGAGCCAATCATAGCGGTAAAGACACAAGGTCATCCAGTTCCCACTATCAATGGCTCTTAAAATGAATTTTAACAAAAAATTCTGAAATGATAACTGAAGTGACATGTCCCATAATTGTTTTAAAGATGACGAGGTTTGGTGAAATCCAATGGAATTCAACCGCAGGAGTAAAACGATGTGTGGCCTATTGGAATAAACGTGCATGTGTTTTAGCCAATCCCACACGATAATAGATTTGTATGTATGTCTCTGATAGAGGCTTGTTGCCGAAACTTGAAAAATCAATAGATGTCTTCTGTCTTGGTGTAAGAAAGAGATCTGAATGGCTTCAGGTGCCCATTGTTTAATTGCACTTGAGCGGTGCAGTGCATTTTTGAAAGATGCTTGGCATTAAAACCCGAGGTGTGACCTTGGGCAGATGCAAATTCTAATGTTTCAACTGTGATAACTCTTTTCAATAGCTCGTAATCAAAATGTTGATGAAGCAAGGATCATGAAGTGCTTCCTTGCATTGTTCTACCACTTCAAATAACAGTGTAGTGTGTGGCGACGTATTAGTAGCAAAACGATCGATAATACTACTGAGGAAGGGCACGGCCCGATACGTTTAGTTCTTTTTATTCTATGGCGTTAAAGTATATTTTGGTAAGTATTATCGATCGTATTCTTATCTTACTTATGAAGAGATACTGTCAAAGTTTGATCACAGTTAACCCTTTTGTACTATTTTTAGTGACTTCACATTTTCAATTCTTTTAGCTCATGTGGATTAGTACCGAGAAGACCCAGAAGTTTAGCGCCGCACTCACCGTCTCCACCAAGGCCCGGCTCACCTGCCTCTGCCCTCGGTAAGATAATTTATTTCAGCGGTGTCTCAATGAAAACTGGACTATAAAAACATATATTTTAGAGCTTAGATTTGTATTTTTTTACCGCTGTACTGAATTTTTCTGCCCGCTCTATGGCAGTTGATTAACATTACTTTCCTTTTGACGTTGGATGCAGATTTTCCAGTATCCTCACAGAAGGTGAAGTGGCTTTTATGTGAGAGCCCATTGG
This sequence comes from Aurelia sp. 4 Dawson et al 2005, assembly GCA_964019985.1. NCBI lineage: Eukaryota > Metazoa > Cnidaria > Scyphozoa > Semaeostomeae > Ulmaridae > Aurelia > Aurelia sp. 4 Dawson et al 2005. The sequence goes on along the minus strand of OZ026496.1, from coordinate 22,223,005 downwards.
ATAGAAGAGTTCAATCGACCATTTTATACAGTACTTCCTAAGAAGATGTGATTATTTAGATATCAACATGTCTTATCATGAATAGTTTTTATAAGCATATCGGCTGAGCCAGAAGTACGTAGGGTGTTTAACAAGTTTTTTGGTGTAAAAAGGCCCAGTCGAGGTTTTTAGAGTTTCATTTTGCAGAAGAAAGTTTGAATTAGTTGTAGAGGTTTAGTATTTGGAAATCGAGACTTTGTGATCATATTTGTGTGAGATTTTTCGATATTTCAATTTTTGTGAAAAAGTATCATTGTTAATACTACTGCCTACATTCTAATGCCTGCGCACTTGTTTGGGATACTGCACACCACGCCTCCTTTGTAAATCACAAAGGAAAAGAAATTAACCCTGATTGGCTCCCTGATCAATAGGACGAGCGAATCATTTTGGGGCATGCGTGAATTTACAAAGAAAAATGAAAGAGGATAACCCTGAAGTTACTGCTGCCCATAATCGAAAATCTTAGACGGGTTTCTAGCTCTTCTGGAGAAACTCAGAAAAAAAACTTTCACTGATAGTATCCCGAACAAGTACCCTTCATCTATTTCACTACAAAGTGAAACTGCTCGCGTCAAAGTTATCAAATGCAAAACGGTAGATTTTTGCGTAGGCCTATGGCAGCTTTAACAATATCGAGTTCCTTCGCATATGTTTGCATTTGAAACTTTTAGCGTAACACTTACTGTCTGTTCATGTAATTATTGGTGTGGGAATTGGAGAGTGTCTTCTGCTTTGTAGATTCACCCGAAGAAATTCCCTCACAACTGTCACCATGCGGTGCCTTTCATAGCCCCATGCTCTTCCCATTTGGAAGAAGGTAAGCCGTTTATAAACTAAAAGCCCTATATCCAGGTCTCAGCTAATTATACACTTAGACGAAGGGTCACCGAGGCTGGCTTGCATCTTCCTTTCTTAGAAACAACAATCGGTAGATCTTAGCTTCATTTGTGGGAATGCCAAACATGGATCCTCTCTATGTACCTTGAAAAAGACGTTAAACAGGAAATTGTAAGGGCTTCTTTTTGCATTCCTTTTGCCTTAATTTCACTTTCATTTGATTGTTTTGGAAATTTTCATTAATGTTAGTTGCTAGCGTAATCAGGTAACTAAATTTGTAGATTAGGTTTTACTTTGCTGTCTTTTGTTAATGTCCCCTGTAAAGCCGTCCCTGTAGACTGACGGTGCAGCGACGAGTAAATAATAGACAATTAGAAAATGCAAATGAAAATAATGAACTACTTGCCTCTTTGATAGCCACAGTCTGCAGAGTGGAAGGAGATGGTCTGTTGCTTCATTAAATTCATCAGGATACAGTACAAATACCCCTGGCTCGTCTGGCATGTCTGTAAGTAAGACTAACAAATGTCTTTTATATCCATGGCTTTTTGAAACATCTTGCTCAATATTCTCCAGGAAAACAATTCTCTCGTGGATAGAAACTCACTGAAAGACATGGATTAATCCATTGAAATGAAGTTCTCCTAACAATGATTGACGAAGAACAATTTATGTATGCAATGTTTTCTAGTACTTTGCTTGTGTTGTTTTAAGAGATGCGCCAAAATGGAAAACGGGCTTACTGCACTTAATAGAAAAGTTGTGCCATCCTTTATGGGTAACTCTAATTGAATGATAAGTTACTTAGCATTTACCTATATCCAAGGCGAGAGAAATGTGCGAGAGAAATCACAAAAGATATTTGAATCATTCGAGCCCGCCAAGTATTCTTGCTGCTATGAATTCTCGAAAGCTGTAATTCTTTCTGGCTCGCCCAGTAGACTTGGGGCAGAGTCATTCCCATTGATGTGCTTATCAACACAATTAAGCCTGCATAGGTAACAAAGTGTTCCCATTCATATCACACTAATGAGAGATTTTTCGTCTGAAAGTAGCTAGCCAGAACACGCTAATTTAGATTGGTATTGTGTTAAGGGAGCAGTCGGTTATTTTTTCTTGAGAGATAGTCTTCCAATAATATATATCAACATTTCAAAAGATTCTGAATTTCAATTTTTCTTTTCTCATTGTAGTCGCGAACATCATCACAAGAAAAAATCGTGAGCTATTCTTTACATATTCCTCTTTTCAACCATTTTTAATTGCTACAAAGATTTTTAGACGGGATTTGTAAAAGGAACGGACACCTTTGTAATCTGTCGAATGAATGAGAAAAAACACAACAAGGAGTTTTTTCCACCTTTTATTATAAGCTACCTATTTCATGATGGGATATTGATTAGAGCATTGTTTACTAATTCAAGTAGCTAATCCCCCATACCAATGAGAAATGCTTTTAAGGTAAAATGGATAGAGAACATATATCTTGCAGACATTGTTGCAATCTTCTTTGCCCGTGCATCAGAACTTGTTACATTGACGCTGAAACCTAGATTCGATGCTGAGTCCTGTTCTATGCCAGTGTTTCAAAATTACGTGATAGTTTACTTATGGGGCACCTCCACTGCGGCCACACAAACAGGGCACACTTTAAGGCACGCCAGGTAGAAGTACTATTTTCGGATGACTGATCAGAAACCGCTAAAAATTACGTCATCGACCAATCTGAGATGAGAAAATGTTTGAATAGATAAACTTTTTGAAATGATGAATCAACAGTTTAAGGCCCTAGGAAGAAATATAAAATTTCGTCTAATTTCAGGATCTGTTGCGAGAGCTACGGAAGCTCAAAGTTACGAGTTCTGCGTATGCGTGCGCAGTTTCTGCTCTGTCTTCGGATTCGTTTCTTCGAAGAGTCCTTTCTAACAAATGGCAGAACTCATAACTCTAAACGTACTAACATATTTTTGTTTTGATAGCTTGCTATTATAGTCATTTTTCTTAAAGACAATGTTATGCTTTTTCGAACAGAGTGGCGCTGATGATATTTGGCTGGCACATCAATTCAGGTCAGTGAAATTCATTTCTCAATGACCACAGGCTGTTGGACGCTAAGATTGAAATTATTTTTATTCTTCCTGAAATTTGAATGTGTATTTTTATACTGGAACTGTTTTCTTTTGTTTTGATGTGTAGCAAAGGTTTGATGGTTGCATTTTGTGATATCTAGAATTAACTCAAAAGGCATGCTGTATATTGTTTTGTTTTTTAGCCATGATAGCACACTCAGTGACATAGACGATGAAATACACACAGGTCGACCACATTCTCCTCGGCTTGGATTTAGGCTGAGATCGAGAAGTCTAAGGCATGTATTATCAATATTATATTGCCAGTTTATTGTGGTAGTTTGACTGTGTCTTTTGAGCATGGCACCTTACACTGAAGGTGACAGTGGAGAAATTGAGTGTTACACCTTTCTTGTCATATATCGTCTGAAGATACCGGATAACCCAACAGAAACTTTAGGAGCTAGGTCGCGCATAGCTTCCTTGAAGGAAACTTTAGGAAAAGAAACAAGCCATCTGCCTGCAGCGGAAGGGCTTAGCTATCTTTTAAGATGATGCTGTGCCAAATTCTGTCAAAGGCTACCTCCCGTAATAACTTTTTGAAAATATGGTAATCCATTCTTTTCTTGGACTTTCCTCTAGAATATGTGTAAAATATGAATTCAAAGTTTGCTTAGGGTCACACTGTTTCAATAAAGAGTAAAGTTTAGTTATCCTGCATGCAATAGATCCTACCAGATGTCTTAAAGTCCATCTCTACGTTAAGTTTTCGCAAAATCTACTGGGAATATATCGCGATTATTTCACTTTAAATGAGAAATTTGGGATTCAAAATTGTCTTTCTATTTGGTTTTTAGACTTTAATCATAGCTTGAAATGACCATGTAGTATCTAGAAGCAAAACAATTATCGATAACTTTTAATTCTGTTGAACTATGCATTCTGTTGCTCATTTCCTGCTTCATAGACGATAAGTTGGACTAACGAGAGCCATAGCAAGGTCTTTTCATATTCACATAAGATGGTATATATCTAGTTTTGTGATGAAGTGAAAGTGAAACAACTTGAATCGAACGGAATAAACTTCACAAGACATGAAAGTGAGCTTTGTTTCTGCTACTTTGACTCACAGGGTGCTTATCGACCAGCATGCTTCGCCTTTGTTGTTGCCATTTGCTTGGGCCATAAAAATGGTGGCAGGTGCAAGGATGAGTGGCCAAGCGGCTTATACAGTTTTCGTCAGGAGACTGAAGTTAAGCTCGCTCGAGTGAGGTCAGACTCCGGATGGGTGACCTCGTAGGCCTGACCTCACAACTCAACTCGCCGTCCGGGACATTAAACTAGGGATCCCATGCCTAGATGCGGCATGTACAGTGGGCCTAGATTAGCTTTTAGTAGCTAGAAATCCTGACAAGCCCACTCAAAACAAATTGAAAAGAAACATAGGAAACAAAAAAACAAACAAACAAGGTATTCTGGGTGAAAAAGACCATTTTATTCGTAGAGGTGTTCACATTATTGTTAAATGTTTTTGCTATACATTGGCTTTGCACGGTCACATTGCACTCACTTAACTAAAGTTTTCATTGAACTTGATTCAGTAAAGCAAATAAACCATGTTGTTTACTGACAGTAGGCTGAAATTTGTTCATATAAACGTGTTAATTATGTGGTTGTATTATGTTGTTTGATGTTGAAATAGAACAGATTTGTGATAATCATTCTTTCTTTACTCAGCCCTAGTCGAAGTGACGATGACTCGGCACTTAATAATTTATACAATGAGCGATTTCCAAAAGCAAAGCTGCAGATGGAAGAACGTCTACAAGTATGTAGCTTAACCGTTTTTAGTACGTCACATGGTGCTCATTGTATCTATCTTTAGAATGTTGTTCCATTTATTTCATTCGTCAATCATTCGTTTTCAGAATGGCAGTATGACAGTCAATTTTTATATCATCACCATAGACTCACCGCATAGATCCAGTAATCACAACAACAACAACAACAACAACAACAACAACAACAACTATTACTACTACGATAACAACAAAACCATGCTTTTCGTTTTTTACTTTAATTGTTTGCTCAAAATTTTGAAGCGCTTTAGCTTCGTAGACTTGAATCAGCAACTGTGGCCATCTGCGAAGTTTCATATAGAGACATTTGTCCTGAGTTTTGATTCGTTTGCCCATGAGTCGTAGTGCGAGTAGCCATCAGTCTATCAATTCAATCGCGATAACTACGACCATGTAATCCGTCTACCAATAGCAGCCATATTATCAGATAATCCTATTCATAGTGAATGATGTCAATAAATGCATTTTCCCCTTTTAAATCTGAAGATGTTCTATTGTTGGACGAACGGATTATTATCATTTTGCTTAATCTGTTCGTCACATCGTAACTGAAGCAACCATGGGTCGCTGGAAACGAAGTAAGAAGCAACCTTATGAAAACATTTGTAACATTGTATTTAATTGAAGATTGTTATCAGGCATAGACCAGTTTTCTCTAAACATGGAAGGAACTTTTTATAAAATGCATTGTGTCTTTGATCAACTTCCTATAGAATTGTTAAGGCTCCTTAATAAGAAGGCGAAACATCCTATATGAAAGCTCCTTGCCGCCACCTTTAGCGCTTTCGTTTCTTGATCATTTTTGTCGGCTTGAGGTAAAAAAAAGTCTCCGTGGCATCCTCATAGATGACGACCTTACTGGTCATCAGGGACTGAATGACACATATACATTATTAGCCATCATAACTGCGTAATTTTTATTACGGCAGGCTTTTAAGTAGAGCTCAAAGAGCACAGAAAAGAAAGAAATGTGGTCTTAAACCTGGATCAAATAGGAAGGGGATATGGTGCAGTTTGATATAAAGATAGGTATTTTTCTCATACTGCCAGCGTGGGAATGATTTAATCATGAACTTTTTTGTCATTTCAGGAATTTATTTCTGAATTTTCAACGGAGGAAATCAACATAAATTATCCTGACCCAGCTCTGAATTTCGTTTGCCATCAGGTAAGTTTTTTCTTATCTCACCGCTCATCACATGATCTCAATAGCAGCCGTAGGCACTTTGTATTTGTTTGTTTGAGTTACCAGGCCCATGTTAAAAGTACTTACCGACTTTTAACAGGCAGTGATAAATGATCCTCTACGCCTAATTTCATTATTGTTTACCCAATTATTAGTCAAAATCTCAAATAATGCTTAAAGGAATTTTTGATCGTTTTTCGACGACTGCTTCTTATGTTGAAAATAGTTTCCAATAAAACTACTTACTTTCAAAAGTGCAGTCAATGGAGAACATCGATCACATTTTGCACAGACGGAATACTATGAAGAATGTCGTGGTGACCAAAAGAAACTTTTCTCCCTTATCAACTCGGTTTTCAAGCCTAAAGAGAAGATTGAATATCCAACAGCTACATCCATAACTGAGCTTGCTAACGAATTTAGCAACTTTTTTGTCACAAAGATTAAGTCAATCAGATAAGAGCTTGACAGCATTGAAACAGATGCAACAACTTCAGATTATTTGTCAAGTTATAAGCCTAAAAAGGAGTTCTCTAATTTCGAGATTCTATCAGAACAACAAGTGAGGGAACTTGTCATTAAATCCCCAAGCAAGCAATGTATAGCAGATCCACTACCAACATGGATGATCAAAGAATGCTTGGGTGTTCTCTTACCTTTCATAACTCACATCATTTATTTATCCCTGCAAAGTGGTTCATTTGCAGGAGTCTGGAAGGAGGCATTTATAATACCCCTGTAGAAAAAAGTTAGTTTGGATATTATTTTCCCAAATTTCAGACCAGTCAGCAATCGATCGTTCATCTCTAAGATAGCAGAGCGGGCTTCGGTGAAACAAATTTCATCGCATATGAATCTGCATTGTCCTTTACCAGCTTAGTGATGTTAGATCTTAGTGCGCCGTTTGACACAATTGGTCATCCCATTCTCTTGGAAATTCTTAAGAAAAAAGTAGGGCTCTCCGGAACAGCATTACAGTGGGTGCAATCATACGTAAGACCGATATCAGTGTGTGCAAGTCAAAGGGAAGCTATCTGAAAGGACAGAACTTGAATACGGTGTTCCCCAAGGATCCTGCTTAGGCCCAATCCTTTTCCTTATCTACGCAAGTTTACTGTTTGATGTAATCGCAAAACATATCCCAAATGCACATGGTTACGCAGATGACCATCAAATATACCTATCGTTCAAACCCACTGACCAAGTCTCACAAGAGGATGCACTCCAGTCAATTCAGGCCTGTATATCCGATGTTAGGAAATGGATGCTTGCTAATAAGCTCAAGATAAATGATGGAAAGACGGAGTTCATGATAATAGGGTCAAAGCACAACTTAAGTAAATTGAACATAAATTCTATAAAGATTGGTGACACTGAAATAAAACCAGTCACTTCTTTGAGAAATCTTGGAGCCATGATTGACGAAAATTTGTCCATGGAGCATCAAATAACAAAGACCTGTTCCACAGCTTTTTATCACATAAGAAACATCAGGCATCTAAGAAATTATCTTGACGTGAAATCCACGGAGACAATGGTTCATGCTTTCATTACAAATAAACTTGATTACTGCAATAGCCTACTATACGGTCTGCCAGATTGCCAAATACAGAAACTGCAACGCGTACAGAATGCAGCTGCAAGGATAATAACTGGAATAAAAAAGTATGATCATATCACTCCTGCTTTAAAGGAATTACACTGGCTACCTGTGCAACAAAGAATTGAGTTTAAGATATTGTTGCTAACATACAAAGCGCTGAATAACATGGCCCCATCTTACATAACGAGTATGTTCACTATGCAAGGACAAGAAAGATATTCCCTCAGGTCAAATGCATCTTTACAGTTGAAGATTCCGAGAACAAAATACAAAACGTGCGGAGACAGAGCATTTCCAGTCGCTGCTGCTACATTATGGAACCGCTTACCTTATAACATTCGTAACTCGCAGAGCATTGATACTTTTAAATCTAGATTAAAAACATTCTTATTTTCTATTGCTTTTGAACTGTAATCGATTCTGGATCCTTTTTCATGTAAATATGGACATTTTTTAACTTAGCTTTTGTTAAGCGCTAAAGAATATATATTTTATAGATTTTGGCGCTATATAAAAGTTATTATTATTATTTGGCGCTAATTATTATTATTAAAGTTATAATTCATTATTATTATTATTATTATCATTATTATTATTATTATTATTATTATTATAGTATTATTATTATTGTTATTATTATTATTATTATTATTATTATTATTATTATTATTATTATTATTACTATTATTATTATATATTATTATTATTATTATTATTATTATTATTACTATTATTATTATATATTATTATTATTATTATTATCATTATTATTATTATTATTATTATTGTTATTATTATTATTATTATTATTATTATTATTATTATTATTATTATTATTGAAGGAGAAAGATATAATTTATTCTATTTCTATAGAGAGACTATTGTTTACAAAGATATGAAAGAATTAGCATACTGCAGATAGCAAGGTTTTGACTTGATCAAAGGAATACTAAAATTGTAAGGATAAAAACACGGAGGTTGAACTAATTCAGTCTTAAAAAATGATTTTTGAAAAATGAAGATGGTTCAACTTATACTGCCCTGGTACGCATGTGTCCATTTGTTAATTACAAAATATTTTTCAACGCCTGTGTTAAAGAGATGACAGGGCAGTTAATATAAATGTTTAATTTCTAGATTGTAGGAATTAGTAAAGAAATCCTGCGGAAGTCACAAGATCCTGATGGCAAAATAACAAGTGATTATTTTTATGGAGTATCAGATGCAATGGAAAGGCTCATTTCTGAGGTATGTTTTTGATTGATTATTGCAAGGAATTCACAGCAGCTTCTGCCCTGCGTAAGGTTGCTTTCCGCTTCACGCTCTCCATACGAAATGTGTAAGGTATAGGAGTGCTTTGAAGACTACTTGATGTAGCAGGGTCAGTGAGTTTTAATCGTTTTGCTGTATCCTGCGGTAAGAAAAAAATGCTCAGCTAGTCTTGATATAGACTAACTACTTCAGCCTTAGTTTCCGCTTCGTTCATTGAATTTGATGCCGCCACTGCGCTTCATCTTGGCCTGATATTCAAACCAACTGAAAATCCAGCCAGAATCGCCGCAAAAGTGGCGGGACCAACGAGATTGCAGAGTTCCACACAATAGTTGACTATGTTCAAACTGACCAATTAGGATATTAACATTTCAGCCTCATTCCCAAAATTAGCCTCTCTTTAGTCACGAGGCTTCAAAAGTGATGAAACGTGCAAGGATTAAGGATTGCTGTCGATTGCTTGGGTGAATCCGAAGAATAATTTGACGGCTAAAAGCAGATTTCCTTTCATTCATTTTTTTTCATTTCATTTCATTTTATATTCTTTAAACACGGTAACCCCGTCGGCAAAGGCCGCTTTTCAGGGGGCCGTGACAAAAACTTAGTCTAAAATTTACAAGTAAAATATATGAACAAACGAAACTAAAAAATCTAAGTACAAAGTTATAGTAAAATTAAAAATCAATATTTACATAATTTTCATATCGTGAGTGGCATGACACAATCAGACCGGACCAGAGCAAACCGGACCCCATGCCCACCCTGAAATAAGACACCATTTATAGCACCTCAAGAAAGGCAAAGAATCCGACCTACCCCAGTCCAATCCAACCGCATCCCGCCACCCACGATCAAATTAAAGGCGATGTTTAAAAGCATATAAAGAGGGTGCTTGCTTAACCTCAGGTTCAAGGCTGTTCAACAGATGTACACCACGATATGAGAATGATTTTTGCCCATTACTGGTTTTATAAAGCGGAATGCGTAAGTCAGTCTCCGAGTTTCTCAACTTGACAGTGCGCCGTGAAGAGTTCTTTGAAAAGATATTTGAGAGATATGTCGGTGCAAGACCATTTAAAGATTTGTAAACGATCGTCGCAGTCGATTTCCCATGTCAAAGTTAAGGAATCTCCAAGCAGTACTCAGAAGAAGTATTCATCTCGACGCAGGTTGGTTTGGTTTTTGTTTCCAACCCAATCGAAATACGAATTTTAGGTGTTTTAGAATTGGTGAGTTGTGATCGCGTAGAATGCGCCTAAGCTCTGGTCTTTCGGCATCAATGTGAGGTTCATCAATTTCTGGCCGGATTTTTGATTGGCTTGATTATGAGTCATAGTTGTAGCGATTATCAGCCTATCAAGGAGCGAAACTACGACAATCTTCGTAAGTCTAGTCTTAATATTGTTTAATTATATGAATGGGGCGAATAATGTTTCCGAAACAGACCTTCTACAACAGTGCTGTCAACACATGCTATTTGTCTGTGTGCAATGGGTCTTTCTTAACTTTGGCTTTGGCAAACATTTAGAAAAAGGCTTTTGATTTTTCGTCACTTTTGCCATGCAATCCAAGATAAAGCACTGTACAAAACTTTCTAAGGGCAATATATTCAAGAAATTTGTGTGGCACTAGGTACAACATGAATTACATATGTTGAGCACAAGTCAGTTCATTTATTAGCCGTAGTTACAGTGCAGTCAACTTCCATGAACAAATGGTCAAGATAGCCACTGTAAAGAATCACCAATCATCGAAAGCATAACCAAGGGTGCTAGCTTTGATTGATTATATATTGACCTTGTTTTGGTGTCTTGTTCTGTTGTCTTGTTTTCTGTTCTGTTTCGTCTTCAACTGATATCTACAGCTAACCGTGGTTGGACCAACTGGTCTCAACATGTTCGAATAGAGCTTCCTTGTATTCCTGTGTCTTAGTGCGCCTTCGCACAAGAAAGTTTTCAAACCGCGAAGCCATAGGAAAATCTTATGGGAGAATAATCACCGGAAAACTCTCACAGAGCCTTTTCCTGCAATGCGCAATACTCTTTGATGACGTGCCCGGTCAAACGTCATCAGTCGTGTCACAAGTTTGAGATTTTCAATTCGGTTTTCAGGAGGTTTCAACTAGTGGAGGAGTTCAGTGCGGGAATTTTTGCGTCGTATCCAATACATAATAGGAGCTACAGGTTTTGGCTATGATGGTCAGATAAACATGGAGAATTTGATCAAATATGAGTTTGCCAGCTTGCAAGCTGCGAGAGTAATATCATTCATGACCATATTCACAATTAAATAGTGTAGCTAAACTGTGATATGTTATGGCCTTTGCCTGTTTGAAACAAGACCTAGACACCAAGCCAGCTTGATACAAGGTTCAACGAAGCAAATGCATTCGTCTTCTATCAAGTCGTGCAGTTCCGGGCGAGGCTGAGGCAGACAACGCAAGTTTCGCTTTTCGTTATCAAAGCAAAGGCCAAAATATGAAGAGCAGTGCGAACACCGTTACATTTATTTTTCATAAGATACTGCGCATTTGACCAGTGATAAGAGTTCCCTAGATTACCAGATTTCGAGGGCTCAGAGGGTTCTTCAGAATATTTCGTAACACACGTTATCAAACAATTTATTCCACCTTTTAGAGAATCTAATAAGAAAAAAAGTCTTGGTTTCTCGATACGAAATAGAAGATTCGAGAAAGATCCGCGTGAATTAGTTCATCGAATCTGAAGTTCCATATCAAACCATCCAAATGCTCCCATAATGCTTTACTTCCATCGTCATTATGCTGTCCAGTTGTGATGTGATGGTAAAAAACTGATGGAAGCCTACGATATAAAATGGTTAGACCCATAGCATGGTTTGGGTCTGGTGTGGAATCGCCAGTCCTTTCTTTCTTTAACTATTTGTGTAATGTTTCCTTCTTTGTTTTTGCTTCGTTGTTTTGAAGTTGTAATTGTAAAATTGTAAGTGCCGTTCTTGGCGTAGGCCAGATGACTTTGTGTCTTCTTACGCCAAGAGCGGTACAGTAGTAATGTAGTTTAGCTTCATTTTGATTCATAATATATATTAACATATATAGATAAAAGCACGCTTCCGCTCTTTATCGTAATTTTCATTGAGCACTTGATAACTGTACACACAGTGGCGTGGCTTGCAGTCAAATCTACTTTGTTTTTGCTTGTCAGCACAGCTGTGGGTTTACAAGATGCAGCCCTTTGAAATTTTGTGAGCTAAAGTGGTTTCGCTATTGTCTTCTCTCCACCGCTCAATCGTCATTGCGAGACCAAAACGCGTTGCGCATTCTGTGATGGAAAACAATGGAAGTTTGCGGTGATGACTGTTCCATAACTTTTTCCTGTTACCTTGCGGTTTGAAACCTCCCCTAAGACACAGGAAATACGAAGGAGTTCTATTCGAACAACTTGAGAACAGTTTGGCCCAATCACGCTCAGTTGTACACATCAGTTGAAGACGAAACAGAACAGAAAAGAAGACAACAAACAAGACATAAGGACCAAAACACGGTAAATGAATAATCAATCAAAACATCGGTGTACTAACACCCTTGGCATGACTTGACGAATCAAGTTGTCCCGTGCCAGCATTTTTGCTGTCACTAAATTTTTTCTGCCGCTACTCAAATCTTCATCATCATTATTCGTTGACTGCTTCACCCAGCAGGAGATTCGTCGTTAGTCCTATCCAGTAGTGACGATATTCAGCTCCTTTAGTTCATTGCTCAAAGTTCAGCGTTATCCATTTCATGATGTTCTTCGTCAATGTTTTACGAGGATGGCCTCTAGATCTTTTCGCACTTACGCTTTCTTCCAACTGTGATTTTTGCATTTTGCCTTTTCTTACTAAATATCCACAATGTTGCGTCTTTCTCATTTTTGTGTTCTTTCCTAGTGACAGACTTCTCTCATGGACACATTTTAAAACCCCTCATTTGTAGTGTGACTGACGTTTTTTATAAGGAACTCGTTATAAGAAACTAGTACTAAGATGGCCAAAATTTTAAGAAACTCTACTACTATGTCTGAGAAGTACTAAGAAACTTTTCGAAGTTAAAAGCATGGATATAGTAGCAAATAAATGGTTGAATCTTTATTCTCGAGCAATATTATCTAGCCATTTGTGTTTTCAACATAACAGAACACTGTTTATTCCTTGATCATGTTTTAAATGTCAAGAAACATATCTGGTGCAGTGTTAGCGACCACATTGATAATTCTGCGTTCAAAAAATAAGAAACCAATAAAGAAACTTTTAAAAACGTGCATGCGATCTTGAGCTTTTTTCGATACCTTCAAATTGCAAAACTGCTTATTTTCTTACGGGTATTAGCGTTAAGCGTCCAGGTTTCACTTTCATGTAAAAGTGTTGATAAAACATAGCATTGGGCAAAGCGTTTTCATCCCTTTGCTGTTAAAACATCACTCATATTTCGGGAATCTTGCTCAAATTTTACTGTGCGCGAAAGAATGTTTGCGTTGCGAGGAACTGTTACAGAATGAAATGGATTGCAGTGAAATTATTGAACTTATTGTAATTAGGAAAATTTGATTGTTATGATGATAATGTTGTGTTACTTACGCATCATGTTATGTCATTTTGCCAAGAAAGTAGACTCATTTCTTTCTAACTTACTCAGACCATATTTTTAATCGCTGTCGCTATCATGAGAAATCAGGAAGAACAGTTTTTCAAAATTATTTGATATTAAAATGAATAACTTGAGTTAAAAGATGAAGTTGCATAGCTCTATAAATAGCCCATCGTATTTGGTAATCCAGCTCGTGGCGAATGAAAGCAAGGTCAATGAAAACAATGGGGGATTAGGCACTTCTTTGTCCTATTCATAGACAAGCGCTGTATATCTCAGGTCTTTCACTTTAACGAATGGGTTGCTAGGTAATGGTCAATGTTTAGAGATTTTGTTACAATGGTTTCAGGAAAAGCTGATTTCTCTATAAATACTTCTGGTGAAGAACTGATTTTTACTCAACATGTATCTTTTTTGCTGTATTTAGTGCTTTGTAAAATTCATCAAAATGATGCATTCACAAGTTTTCTCGGAAATTCTTTCACATTGGGGGGGGGGTTACTTTTTTATAAATTGCTAAGCAAACCGAATACTTAACCGGTCCAGGAAATCAAAAGAATAGTCTGGATTGTCCTTTGCCTACTCATCTCACTAACGATAATGCAAAAATATACTATGGCTATTTCAACGTTTCGATTTTCATTTTCTTCAGTAACTGTTCTTCAGAAACGTTTCGACTTTCATCTTCTTCAGTAACTGTTCTTCAGAAACGTTTCGACTTTCATCTTCTTCAGTAACTGTTCTTCAGAAACGTTTCGACTTTCATTTTCTTCAGTAACTGTTCTTCAGAAACGTTTCGACTTTCATCTTCTTCAGTAACTGTTCTTCAGAAACGTGTCGACTTTCATTTTCTTCAGTAACTGTTCTTCAGAACGTTTCGACTTTCATCTTCTTCAGTAACTGTTCTTCAGAAACGTTTCGACTTTCATTTTCTTCAGTAACTGTTCTTCAGAAACGTTTCGACTTTCATTTTCTTCAGTAACTGTTCTTCAGAAACGTTTCGACTTTCATTTTCTTCAGTAACTGTTCTTCAGAAACGTTTCGACTTTCATCTTCTTCAGTAACTGTTCTTCAGAAACGTTTCGACTTTCATCTTCTTCATTAACTGTTCTTCAGAAACGTTTCGACTTTCATCTTCTTCAGTAACTGTTCTTCAGAAACGTTTCGACTTTCATCTTCTTCAGTAACTGTTCTTTAGAAATGTTTCGACTTTCATTTTCTTCAGTAACTGTTCTTCAGAAACGTTTCGACTTTCATTTTCTTCAGTAACTGTTCTTCAGAAACGTTTCGACTTTCATCTTCTTCAGTAACTGTTCTTCAGAAACGTTTCGACTTTCATTTTCTTCAGTAACTGTTCTTCAGAAACGTTTCGACTTTCATCTTCTTCAGTAACTGTTCTTCAGAAACGTTTCGACTTTCATCTTCTTCAGTAACTGTTCTTCAGAAACGTTTCGACTTTCATCTTCTTCAGTAACTGTTCTTCAGAAACGTTTCGACTTTCTTCTTCTTCAGTAACTGTTCTTTAGAAATGTTTCGACTTTCATTTTCTTCAGTAACTGTTCTTCAGAAACGTTTCGACTTTCATTTTCTTCAGTAACTGTTCTTCAGAAACGTTTCGACTTTCATCTTCTTCAGTAACTGTTCTTCAGAAACGTTTCGACTTTCATTTTCTTCAGTAACTGTTCTTCAGAAACGTTTCGACTTTCATCTTCTTCAGTAACTGTTCTTCAGAAACGTTTCGACTTTCATCTTCTTCAGTAACTGTTCTTCAGAAACGTTTCGACTTTCATCTTCTTCAGTAACTGTTCTTCAGAAACGTTTCGACTTTCATCTTCTTCAGTAACTGTTCTGCAGAAACGTTTCGACTTTCATCTTCTTCAGTAACTGTTCTTCAGAAACGTTTCGACTTTCATCTTCTTCAGTAACTGTTCTTCAGAAACGTTTCGACTTTCATCTTCTTCAGTAACTGTTCTTCAGAAACGTTTCGACTTTCATCTTCTTCAGTAACTGTTCTTCAGAAACGTTTCGACTTTCATCTTCTTCAGTAACTGTTCTTCAGAAACGTTTCGACTTTCATCTTACTGAAGAACAGTTACTGAAGAAGATGAAAGTCGAAACGTTTAAAAAGTCATAGTATATTTTTGCATTATCCTTTAAAATTTTATATGCTTAGGTGAATGGGCTCTTGAATTATTGCATCTCACTAACAATATTTTTTGTGTCCCCTGTACATTTAATGCGTCAACGTAGTTTTTGTTGGCATATTATGTTTCCTTCCATTTATTTAGGCAAGTTGCAAGACATCCAAAGCGCTGGATCCTGTGCAGATGATGGTGAAGAAACTAGATTGGATTATTTCACGGCCTGCAAGACTTCTTGAATGCCTGGTATGCAATAAATTATGGTTCATTTGTATTACTAACTAAGCAGTGAATCAGCATTTTTCACTCTCGATTGATTTCGATCGGAATCCTCAGTTACTACGATTGTTACGGTTATAGCTTCCATTGTTCGCAGAAATACATCAAATTCTTAACTTGGAAGGTTTCCGCCGTGGCTGTTTGCTAGATCCATGAAGTGCAAACGGTAGACTTGCCGTTTTACGCTGTTACCAACTGAATCAAAGTTTTGTGAACTTGGTCAACACCCTCAACATTTTCAGTAAAGTGGTACACTGCTATATCAAGGAACGCCAGACTTTTCGAAGCAAAGTGGGCTCGTTAATAAGGACACATTTTTCTAATACAATAGCATCATCCGCTATCGCTTGAAATAAAATTCATAGCGATTAGCGATCGAAAAAGAAGGAAATTATCTGTAGTAAACAAACCATGTTGCAATTTTGCCCCGAAACCAGGATGACTAATTGTTTCCTTTTGTTCATGAAAAACCTGTTTTAAGAGGTTGCATGGATGTATAATGAAGGAAAAAGGGCACATCTATAGATCTGCATGCTGGATTTTGTGTATACAACGTAGAAGACGAGTAGTAATCATTTTTATTTAAGCCTTAAATATGCCAGAATCGCGATGCCTTCTGCATGACTTCTGAATCAAATGGCGATGAGTAAAGTAGCCTCAATACTTCAGTGATTGCACCGCCAGGCCTTTGTGAACAAGCCCGTATCTTTTCGTTGTTGATTGAGTTATTTGATAGAGTAACTTCCTATGAAGTAAGTTAAGCATTTTCTACCAACAGGGGTTCAATCCAGGCGAATTTATGAGTAAACTGGAAATAGAAGAGCAAGTTATCACTGAAAAGGAGCTACCAGTTGATATGGAACAATACATCAAATTCAAATTAGGCTTGCAACCTCTCGTTCAATCCACGCCAGACCCAGAAAAACAAAGTGGAAGATTGTCTGCTGAGCAGGTAATTAAAGCTACATTCACATAGATAGGCCCAAAGTGTTGGGGCTTCGCTGCCCTTCAGATAGAATTCAACATTTTTAGGAAATCTGTCCTCATTAGCATCAGACAAGCACAAGGTTGGATATTCTTATCATTAAGGCAAATTAGGCTTTTGCTGGAACCAGCTCTTCATCCGAGAAAACAAATTACTCTCCCGAAGGTGGGGTTGGAAGAAAAACCTGCATTTTTCCCGCATAAGTAGTCCGAATCCCCTCTTCCATGTTGGATACTAGTCCCATCGCACACGTGGGTAGTAAGACGCACTATATCTATCTCAAGAGATTCTCAATCCAATAATACTTCACATCGCCAGAGTGCAAATCTGTGATAAAACATAAACAGCATGTTTGTTGCTTTAACTCAGATTAGCATCTCATTCTAATCGGCATTTTTCATGATTTGATTTTTGGTACGATAAGTACTGTATGTATCGTTTTTAATAGCGATCCAACGACACAATCGTCGCTTACCCGCCACTTTTGATAAGTTACCGGGTGAACCAAAATAACTTCACGTCTTTGAAAATTCGTTACGTGGAGAATACTTGAGATATGCTACTTTCAGTCAACGTTTTGTTGATATTCGAAAGGCTGAAGAATTGTTTGTTATTTCTGACTTCCTTTCTGAGCATTAGGAATATAGGTAAATTTTAATTTGCATGAGACCCATATTTTCGAAGTGCCGGAATGAGGCCGCAATCTCTCGATTAACACTGTACACAATCTCCTCATGCAATCATATTGCATTGCCGCCAAGAGTTAAGAATTGAATGTTTGTAACAGCACAGAGATAGATGATCTGATTCCTTTTAGGAGTCACTATGTAAGAATCCCCTCACATGTGGAAACTCAGACCAGTCTGAGTTTCGGATCGGTTTGAAACTCCTTTCTGTCTGTGGTCGAGGCCCTCAGAGCACGAGCCATAGGACACGAACTGAGTAGATTGGGCCTAGGCTGGGGTGGTACTCTCGTAGTAATTTGGCCGACGTAGTTAATTCAGTTTGCAAGTAATATGTAATGAATACTCACTTTAGTTCTTCTCTGTCGTATCCTAACCTTGCTATTCCTGCGAAATACAGCCAGTAACGGAGCTCGATTCCCCTTCCACGACAAACATGGCGCCTTTCCTGTCGACAGTTTGCAAAATGTGTTTTCGCGCCTCTGCACTACGCTCCTCCGCACGCACTATTTCAAAAATACGTCCCAACCAAGAAAGTTTGAAAAGGTGTGTGCGGAGGTGCGAAAACCGTCGACAGGAAAGGCGCCATGTTTGTCGTGGAAGGGGAATCGAGCTCCGTTACTGGCTGTATTTCGCAGGAATAGCAAGGTTAGGATACGACAGAGAAGAACTAAAGTGAGTATTCATTACATATTAATTGCAAACTGAATTAACTACGTCGGCCAAATTACTACGAGAGTACCACCCCAGCTTAGGCCCAATCTACTCAGTCCGTGTCCTATGGCTCATGCTCAGAGCGCTCACATGCTGCAGGCGAAATGAAAGTCAGGCCGACCTGAAACTCATTTCGCTTTCGAAGTCGGTCTGAGTTTTCAGGTCGACCTGAAATTTTCATCTGAGCAGAAAAATTTTCCATTTCGGAGCGAAATGACTTTTCAAAGCGATTGTGATTGGCATTGCAGGCGTTCCTTTGGCAGTCAAAACAATATAGATTTCATTCATAGTCAGCCAGGTGAATCTAAATGTGATGGAACAATGCCAATATCTTCCACAAAGCAATCACAATTGCTCTGATTGCCAAAGGAACGCATGCATTGTTTAATATCCTCAAACTGGTCTGAAAATGTTCATGTGGGGGGGGGGCAAATTGGCAGACATAGCCAAAGTTCAAACCGATCTGAAATAATAATAATAATAATAATATAATATATCAATATTTATACAGGTTTGCTTGGTCAGCTGAGAACAGCTGCTATAAATCAAGGACCTGTGTCCAACGAAAAGTAGTAAAAACTATTATTTACAATTTAAAGGTTTCTTAAAAGTTAAAATCAAAATCATTACATCCCTTCTTGAATCTCACAAACGAGCTCTCATTTTTCAGTTCAGGCGGCAATCTGTTGTATATTTTTACACCTTGATAACTAAATGCTTTCCGGGTGGTTTCTGTTCTTATGCGAGGCACCACGAGATTTGATTTGTTGCCTCGGGTGTCCTTTTGATGGTCCAGTCTCTTAAAATGTTCCTCTAACATCCTTGGCGCAAGGCCATTTAAACACTTGAAAACTTCAATAGCACATCGTTTATTTCTTACATGATTGATGGATGGAAAGCTAATTTTGCCATTATGTCCGTTGATGATCCTCGTTGCTCGATTTTGAAGTTTTTCGAGCTTAAATCAAAACTCAAATCGGTCTGAGTTTGCTCATGTGAGGGTAGTCTAAGCCTTGAGACAATCGAAACATATTTGCAAATTACTCTCAGCAAGGAGATAACTTATACCTTTTCACCAATTTTGAAGTCGAGGAATCCTCAAAAATTCAAGAACAAAACTGTTTCAGCCCTCGGCTATAAACCAAACTTTGATTGACATGCTAAAGGAATTTTCAAACATTTGAAGTTCATCCACCTTGTATTGATTCTTTGTAGTGAAAAGGCCAGCAAAAAAGAATTTTTTTGGTGGCTAAATTTACGAATTCGTTGTACAGTGGTATTCAATTGGCCTTGCAACTATTTGTTACAGTCTCAACAAGGATTAAATTACCTTGACGTTCGTCTGCTTTCGAATGATGCTGGCTATATCATTAAGGTGCATATGACAGCAACATCTTTATTGATGAAAAAAGGTCAATTTGAATGTGTTTATTTTCGAATTCAAACATCAAGTTTGAAGGTTGAAACGGTTTTTTAGATATTGCCATTTGAAAATCAATTTTCTGCTCGAAAAAGTTTCCAGGAGGTCTGGGTCGAGTTTTGATATTTTGACGTCAATTGCCCGGGTAGTAGAGTCAGTTCAACAAGAAGCAGTAAAGTTGTGAAAGGGGCTCTTGAGGCTGCAACCAAGTCTGATAGAAATACAGTAAAAACCCGCACATAAGAACCTTCATTTATTAAGAACCTACAGCCTGAAATGGTGAATTTTGTACCCAATAAATAAGAACCGTTTTAGCCTGATATTTTAACCAGGTTCTTAATAAAGGGTATAAAATTCATTCTTTCATTCACTAGAAAATAAATGCAGCTATGGTGAGAAGAGTTTTGATGACTAAATGGACTAGTGATGCATGGCGGGACTTAAGGGAAGACAAGGAAATCTTAGAAAAAACTGGTTGTCTAATGACTGTGGATGGGTCAGGAGATGAGAAAATTCAGCCCAAAGGACTAAAGGACTATGTTTTTTAACGCAGAGCTTTGCGTTGCTTGTAATATTGTCAACATGTTTCCAATGCTAAACCTTCAACTATCCTTTGTTTTCTTGCATTTTTGGACCCTATGTTAAGAACCTACACCCTGATTGTGGGATTTACCTCATAGAATAAGAACCTAAACAGGCTGAGTTCAAACTCTTAGGTTTTTATGTGCAGGTTTTTACTGTATGCATGCTCATACGCTTCGACTGCCACGGCATTTATATTCTCACACTACTTTAGCAATCAGTTGTTGTCTCTTTATACCCAGGTTTTATGAGATTACAGAATTAACACTCGGTTTGTTTTCTTTAAAAGGTGGGACTCTATGTAAAATTAGTTTTTAAGATATTCAAGAAAACAGGAGTAAAATTTATTGGCTATGTTGGGCTGTTAAGGGTAAATGACAAGCCAAACCTGACTTACTGTTCAGGACTTCAAAATGGTTTCATGCGGGAAACACTGTACTGCAGTGCCTTCACCCAAATACTTTACGTCACAGAGGTCTGGTACTCAAAGCTCTGACCGCGCAGATGTTAAGCTACGTTTCGAAGCAGGGAGGAGGGCTATTCAGCCCCATTTTCCAAAGAAATGAAGTCGAAATTCGAATAAAATACACCATGATGATCAGCGATGTTAATTGGATAAGATTGGACAACAATAATTTCGCATAATATTCATTTTAAGCTTCAAAGAATATTGAGGCATCCATGCTTATGCTTTTGCATGTGTGCTCACGCCCAGAGCTCAAATTTACCATTTACATCGATTGTAATTGGAATTGACATGATCCAAAATGATTGACTACGTGATTGATTGATTGATTGATTGATTGATTGGTTGGTTGATTGATTGATTGATTGATCGATATATTTATTTGTATATAGACCGATCAATTGATTTTTACTTATAGGAGGGAAGTACAACAGAGGATAATGAGGCGAAACCTACTGAAAATGACTTTGAATATATCAAGCTAATTAGCAATGGTGCCTATGGGTAAGAACTTATTTTCAAATTTTTTTTTGGGAATTTAGGATTGCATACTGCTGGTCCACTCACTATAGGTACGAAGTTAGCATATCACCGGCCCTGAATAGAAACTGCTGATTAATACAAAAGATTGATCAATTCCTTCTTCCGATTTATATCAGGTAGCTAGGCGACGACACCTGTTCATGTTTCCTTACGTATGTTGATGCAGTATCGCTGCACTTTGGAATTTTTGTTGCTAGTAGCTGTTATGGAAGCAGCTTAAATCTAAATTATTGCTTTCGATAAATCTCGTTCCGGATTGCCGTCAATATTTCGATAGTTTCTGTACTTCTGGGTACACCAAAAAGATGGCCAGGCGTTTGATAATTCATAGTACCCAAACTTGGAATGCATTGGCATGAATTGGAATGGAATGAATTTAGTCTGATAGCAGAAATACCGAAGTATTTTTCTGAATTTTGTCTTGTTTTTATGAGAACTCGGAACATAGGTACATTCATAGGCACCGGGTGACCCAAAAAACAGGTCACGAGCAAAGTATCAGCATGCAGCTGAAAGACTCCGTTATCTTTTGAGATATTGCTTAGTCAGTTTAAGATATGTGTACTTTCCAAAAAAAAACATTTAAAAAATATGAAAATCCATTCATTTCTCGGACCATTCCCTCGCTTTCCATTCCAGTTTTTTGAAAATGTGAAAAAACTCGATTCCAAATTTGCTTTGAAACATGAAATTTGAATGAGATACAGAGGAGCAATAATTTTGCAAACAAAAAGTTTCCCCTGACAACGTCTAAGCCATCGCTATGTCGCGTTTTCACGAAATGTTGACTGGAAAATGATGGCGATTATTTCACTCAAACATGAGGAATCCTGTATTTGAAATTTCATTGAATCTGGTTTTTCGAATGGTAATCGTAGTTTAAAATAACATTGCAGCATCTCAAAGGTATCTAAGTCTTTCAATTAAACTGTGATACAAAGCATTTGGCAATAAGCTTTAATTTCAGGGAGCCAGTTATGATCTAGCTCGTGATATTTTTGTGTAGCCAGTAGAATATAGGCAAGTCCCTTGTTTGCAAAGTGCCTGAAAAGGGCGTAAATGCTTGATCAAATCGCAAAGCAGTTCTTCACACAAAACAATACAAAAATAAATTTTTCACGGGTGTCAGATGTCATCTACGCATTCGTTGCCATTGAATAGAAAACACGTTGGTATTTATTTAGAAAATTTATTTCTTACCACTTTTTAGAAATTACATGCACATTCGTAGTGTTTCACCTAAGTGTTTCCTTTTTAGTTGATTGAATGTTTCAGACCTTTTTCAGTAATTTTGCAGCCAATAAATTCTCCGAAGTTTTCAATTTACCAATGTTTCCTTGGTCGCAAAAGTACGATCAAAAGCATAAATTACTTCTATCTTCTGCTATCAAGCCAAGGTCGACTCATTCAACTCAATGCACTTCTCTAGTTACTACGAGTTTTCAAACGCCGAAACCCTCATTCGTCGCATACAGTATTCTTGTTCTAAATTTGGGGGATGTATCACCCCTATTATCCAATTAATACATCCTACTAAAGCTTTTTTATAAAGTTGAGGGCCAGTACGACGAAAAATATAGACATTTTTCAGTCAATTCATTAATAACAAAGACACATCCGATCCGATGAATAACAAATTTAAATTATGACTAAGCCATGTTTGTGTAAAATGTTTATTGAACGTTTCAACTCTTTTTTAAGCTTTTTCAGCTTTTTTAGTTAAATAGACACCAGATAATAGTGACATGCGATCTCGTTTCTTTCAGGTCCGTTTTCTTGGTGCGTCACCGGACAAATCGACAAAGGTTTGCTTTAAAGAAAATGAACAAACATCATCTTATGCATAAAAATCAGGTACATTTTCTTTATTTTGCTTCAAGTTTTTGAATCAGCTTTTTTCATTGTTTTAATTAGAGTAGATGTCTTTATCTTCATGAATATAGATATTGTAAGAGGCAGGTGCAAAAAACGAAAACTTTTCTTAGCACACTAAGGCCTTTCAAACTTAAGTTATCATTAGAGTGTGACTCATGACATGGATGGGTTGTTTTCATGACATGGATGGGTTGTTTTTCCTAGATTTTCGGTCCTCCTTGTAGCATTCTTAAGATCATCTTCTTGAAGTGCTTCTTGTCATAAGAACGCCATCGATAATTTTTTGAAACCTTTCGATTATAGCTTTTCGAACTTTCATTTCCTCATCAATTATTCTTCAGTGACGCTGTACCAGGCATTCTAGAGTGTCTCGGTAGATTTGAAAAATTATAATGCCAGCTGTTTCAAATCATTATTAAACAATAATTTTCATTCAAGTCTGTAGTGATTACTGTAAATATTGATGTGTTATTCGATAGTTTGAGTCACTTGGTTGTTGGGTTAGAAATCAGCAAACTTCATATTTGCCCTCAGTGTTAAAAAAGGGCCATCGTCATTAGAGTGATTCTCTTGAGCATTTGAGAAACATGAATCTGCGTTGGTAGAAATATTTGTGAAAGTTTCTTCTCAATGCTAAGTAAACTTTTATCTGTGGCCAATGCATTAATTGCCAGGATTGTCATGCTTCCATCTTGTTTTGTGCAAATGATAGCAGGTGCAGTTTTCACCAAAGACCAAACTTGAAGTTTTATGGATTTTTTAGTTTTACAACCAAGTTACCAAGCGTACTAATTCCTTTATTTCAAATTCAAATCTTATCTAGTAAACGTGATATCTCTTCTTTAGTGGAATCTGCTAAAGCCCTGATTCGACCTCGAATGTTTTAACGTAAAATATTCAACAAATTTTGGTGTTTTTGTATGTTCACCATCAACAAATTTCAATTGTCCCACTATAGGTGCAACAAGTGTTTAATGAAAGAGACATCATGACGTTTGCTGAAAATCCTTTCGTAGTCACCCTCGTCTGCACTTTTGAAACAAAAGTAAGAATTCTTCAACTATATCTGATTTATATCTCAGTTTTTGCTTGTCTTTAATTGTTTCTTTTATCTGGAGTGCAGTAAAAGCCTGCATATAAGAACAGGCTAAATTAAGAGCCTGCAGTCTGAAATTCCCCAGTTTTCTGTTTTTCAGCAGGACCAATTCATTGTATCCATTGTTTAAGAACCCAGACTGGCTTCCAAAATTGTAGATTCTTATACGCGGCTTTTTTTGTATACGAAATGATGCTAGTGGTCGACTGTGATCTTCTTCTGTACGCAGATTATTCCTTCTGTACGAAGATTATTCCTGCAAGGTAGTGGACTTGCTACAAGTCTCTCTCGTGGCAAAAACGGGAAGTCCAGCAAGGTGGAGATGAACTTGGAAGCTTCAACTTACCCTGTGACTGATTTGAGTGATATTTGACCCTCCAATAATTGCGTTATTATCGTACCTTTCAAACATTCGATGTCATTTACTATCGTGAAATCAGCTGCTCGTGCAACCATTGTATCATCAATGTCGTTTTTCCTCTTGTCTTGCAAATGCTTTTTTCGATTTATTTTTTTTCCTTTTGCAGAAACATTTATGTTTTCTAATGGAATATGTGGAAGGAGGTGATTGTGCGTCACTGCTAAAGAATATCGGTCCATTACCTGTAGACATGGCAAGGTTTGACATCTCTTTCCTCATTTGATCGTGCAGTTCATTAAACAGTAAATTCCCGCATATAAGAACCTACGAAAATAAGAACCTAGAGGCTGTCTTTCCTAAATTATGTACTTTGCAATTAAGAACCTGTTTTAATTGATGAAACATAGGTTCTTATTGCAAGGTTGCAAAGTTGATCTTTGATTGATGTTATTAAGGTCATTGTGGTCCCAGTTGGATTTGAAATTTTATTCTCCTCCCTAATTACTCATTAGGTCCATAAGCACGCTTCCAAAACAAAATAGGGCTGCTCATCTTTGTGAGACCTTCAAGGGGACCTCAAGAGGCACCCTTCAAATAAGAGTATCTATACCTTGAAATTAGTCTTAGTACCTTTGAAATAAGAATAAATTTCAGCCTGGCTCCCAAAAAAGTAGGTTCTTGTACGCGGGGATTTACTGTAGGTGCTTTAAACATTTGATTATTTCTATGATTCCTATTCACATGATAC
Source organism: Aurelia sp. 4 Dawson et al 2005 (assembly GCA_964019985.1). Taxonomy (NCBI): domain Eukaryota; kingdom Metazoa; phylum Cnidaria; class Scyphozoa; order Semaeostomeae; family Ulmaridae; genus Aurelia; species Aurelia sp. 4 Dawson et al 2005. The sequence goes on along the minus strand of OZ026496.1, from coordinate 22,197,641 downwards.
AAGGGATAGTGTGTATCAGATCTCTGAGAACAGGCTTTCCACTTTTAATAACTGGGTACGTACATTATGAATACTAAGTCGGCTAAAAATCAACCTGGAGATCCTCAGTCTGCAGTTTCTTTTGTGCGGCTTTTTACTGCGTAGTGCGTAATTCAATCAATATCAGGGTGTTTTACTTTACTTCCTTTCTGATTGATTATATGGAATAGAACAGGACCCAAATCAGAGCCTTTAGGTACCTTCGATAGAATAGTTTTGAAAGTGATATATGCATTGCTGATTCTCACTAACTACGCCGTTTTAGGTAAGAGTAGATGTGAAGCATTGTATTCCATTCAAGTCATGGACATACAGTTTGGCTGTCAGTAATTCACGTGGATTCAATTAAAAGTTTTGAATACGTCTTTTCTCAACAAGAGCACTTGCAGTAGTGGCATGTAGTTCTCCATTCTTCAAGCATTCTTATCAAGGTTAAGAATTTGTGATTGTTAAAGTTTGGCTCGTCAGTAAATTCTCCATTGTGTTGTAGAACGTCTGAACCGAAAAATGGGTTTAAATTTTTTATGTCAAACTATAGCAGAAGCTATTAAGATCTTGCAAAATAGAAGAATATTATGTTTTTGATTGTAGACTTTAAATATTTGTTTCAGGATGTACTTTGCAGAGACCGTCCTTGCTGTGGAGTACATACATAATTATGGCATCATTCACAGAGATCTTAAACCAGATAAGTTAGTCTCTGTCTTATTTCTTACTTTTATTCTTCATTAATTGTGCACGACTAAGGAACAGCGGTAATTCTGAGCTGCAGCTACTTGACTATCTCACGCGCATATATAAGTTACGCGTGATCATGTTGGTGGTACAAAATTATTGAGCAAATTATCTCTCGCGTATTTAAGATGGGAAACGAAAGAAATCTGAGAACCATTGCACAGGCTGTGAGACATAAATGTTGTCTTTAGTCAGAATCGGGTAGGGCTTGTTTTCACCCACTTTCAGTCAAGTGGTCAATCTCTTGATGAAGCATCTTCGTACAGTTCGAGAAATTCTCAGGATCTTCAGATCCCTAGATGCAGGACAGAATTTTTTAAAAGAGTTTTTACTGTGTATCTTTGAAAGTCTGGAATGATACATCTTCCACAATTCGTGAGCTACCGACTTTTTAACCGTTTTAAAAAACGAATAAAAACGCATTTGAGGCGCGGGGCTCATTTGAAAACACGACTCTGGAACAACGGCATATTAGGAATTTACGAGTTTAGGATTTTTAAGAATCAGATTTTTAGATTTAAGATTGTAATGTAAGTAAGCTTTTTATATAAAATTGCTGAAGGGTTTTTTCGTATAGAAATATTGTTAAGTGAAAAAATGTTCAATGAAATTTTTTTTGAATTCTGTAACATATTTGCAACGTAAAAACGGATGCCGTGAATTGTAGAAATTACCAAGAGTATGGTCACATGACTTGAAATGGGTAGAAGGAGACTTTGGCCGACTTCCTGTAATCAAATAAAGCATCAGGTGAAAGTGAAGATAAAGTCGCGTTTTTCAGCAACAAGCGCTGGGATCGCAGAAATAGAGTAGACCTAATCGAGTCTGCGATCCCTTGTCATGACGCTCCAGTGGCGGGGTCCTACCGGGTATCGAACCCACTCCATCTGACTGTTCTGGCTGCAAAGTCAGAGAATCACACCACTGTGCCACAACTCATATCAATAATATCAAGATTATGAATAGTATCCTTCCTTTCCAATTTTTAATAATTTGACCAGATTCAAACATGTCAAACAAATGCATTTCTGAATGGTTTACACGCCCTCTACTTCAAATGCTATTTTTCATATTTACTGCGCGCATCAGTTACTGTTGATCTAAAAGACGGAGGGCAAGCGCGACGACAAAAAATCATATTTTTTGTATTCTCAGCATGCCAATTTTTCTAATTCTTTATTTTCTAATTTTCAAAGATTTGACAATGAATAATGATATAATTTTAAAGACAAGTCCAAGTGATCAAGAGTTGAACGACAATTCCATGTTATGTGTGAGTGGCTAAGCCATAATTAGTTAAAACGAACGTTTCGGACCAATTCCAAGGTCCATCCTCAGCGTGTGAAAAAGATCTGTAAGAATAATCATGTACCTCGAACTTAGTAATTTTGCTTCCAAATGGTGAAATCGTTTTCAATACTGATGACTGACCGAAAGTGGTAAGCAGGAAACATCTGGTTGGTTGAAAGCTTTGTATGATTTAGCCTTTACAGCGAATCATCTTGTTTGAAATCTCAATTAATGAAAGTCAAGATTTAGTGAAACATGGCGTCTATAAAACCCATAAGATCATCAAGTTTCTGGTTTGACCAAAAAGAACGTAACAGTTTTGAAAGTTTGTTACTCGGAGAACAATCAACCAAAATTGATTGCCGATTGCTGTTTTTCTTAGCTTACTCATAACTGCTATTGGACACATCAAGCTCACTGACTTTGGACTTTCAAAAATTGGCTTGATGAACTGTAAGTTGTTTTTGCCCTGATTGTAATGTAGTGCTTCTTCAGACTATGTTCTTACCAGTTTTATACAGATGCCTAGGTGGTAGATTAGATTAAACTACCGGGCGAATAAAGTAAAGTCTACGCTTTTGGCCGGCTGTCAAATAAAAAGTGTGAGGCTGAAGCCGATATTCAAAACTAAAATGTTAATGCATCAGTCCAAGGCTAAGTTAGATGGGAAAATTTCATTTGGTAACATCACACATATCTACAGCCCAAAAATTAGAAAAATGCCTGAAAGGGGCTTGTATGGGAATCGAAAATTACACATTCCATTTGGTCCATGATTTATGTGGCATGAAAGTTCACATTGCAAGTTTTCAGAACTAGAATTTTAAGTTACTTGCAGGTAAAGTTTGGACCAGAATGGAACTTGGAATCTTTGCTACCAAAATTGCCCCTTACCAGCATTTTCCTAATTTCTGGGTCTAAATGATGATTGATTTTATCAAACAAGAATTTCCCATGTAAGTTAGCCTTTAACTGCTAGATTACTATTTTAATTTTTAATATTGGTTACAAACTTTTTATTCCATAGCCCGCCAAACGCTCAAACTTTAAGTCTCATCTCGCGATATGTGCAGTGGAAGTTTCGGGTGTCTCAAAAATAACCCTTTTCACTAAACTTGGGGACAAAGCGGTAAACTATTGCGACCGTTGAGTTGGTAGGTACATTTTTTATCTTCAAAGTAACTGCACATATCTTGCATTTTAAAGTCTTCTTCCAAACATCCGCGACATGAGTTGACAAAGTTAAAATTTGGAAAGAGGTGTTGCGAAAGGGCCTTGTCATGATTTGATATCGCAGGCATTTGGCAAGAAATTTGGCAAAAAACTTTTACCGTCATTTCTTTTCTTTTGGAGAGAATTCCACCTTGAAGTTCTTGAATTGTTCTTAGGAGTACTTCCTTTTGAGGAATCGCTCCTTGAATTGCTGTCATTCCGAAGTATTTTATATCAAAGAAGTGGAAAAGGAGCACACGCACTTGATCGGCTAAATGTCATCCTGGATGTTCTGAAGCTGCGGTTTCTTTTGTGCAGCTTTTTACTGCATAGTGCACTTTATGATTCTTGCCACATATTCATTACATTCATCTCATCAGGACGATGTTTATGAGTCTTTTATTGTTTTAAAGCAAGAAACCTAAGTTTACAGGTGCTTTATAAAATTTCCATGATACAAATCATTGCTGGGCCCTTTTTCACAACCTCTTGTCTTCGGTGCACTGTAAATTTTGACATTAGAGCTTGTATATCCTGTCTTTAATGGGATATTTTTGAATGCAAGGTATGTGCTTCTAAGTTGAAGATAACTACATTTAGCTGTGCAATGAGAGAGTAATGGCACCTCTTCATTTTTTTCCTATTTCCAGTTACAGGGGGGGGGGGTACTTTTTGGAGACAACCTATGTAAGACAGCAGGTGACAAGCGCTTCCCAACAGGTTGAAAGCCAACTTTGAACAATAGACCTCCTAGCTGTTACTCTACAAAAGAGCCTGGATCGAGCGTTATTTTTATACAATTTTATGCGTGAGGTTCGATCGAGTGGCGTTAGAGGCTCTATCACTATTATGCACATTCGAAAATTCTTCAAATCGAAACATAACATCGTTCGATTCAGATTCTTTCCCAGAATAGCTAATAGGTCCATGGTTCTAATGACCATGATGATTATGATGATAATTGTTTTGATCATGATTATGGTAATTGTGGTGGTGATAATGTTCGCAAGTAGTGTCATTTGCACATGGTCTCTCGGAGATGCCAAGAAACGTCAGTGGCTTGCGATTTGCAAAGGCGGCATTATGTAAAACGGTTACCCAGCCCGAAATTGATTGCTAAGTTCACCGTTGAGGTCCATTTTCCACCCTTTCGAGAATGTTTGCACGCAGTTGTATATTCAAAATTTCGTTCCGTCGAACGAGCAAAGCTCTACCGATGAACAACTTCATCGATCAGTAAAACTCTATTTATTTTCTAATCATAATTAATGTTTTTCCTATAGTGACAACGAACATATATGAACAGAGTGCTCCAGAATTCGAGGATGTTCAGCTGTTTGGTACTCCTGATTACATTGCTCCAGAAGTCATCCTTCGCAAGGGATATGGTGCGTAATATCGCTTTGTAGTCAGAAATTACCTCCTAGCATCTTTTTGCCGCAATTGACGCTGATTATGATGGCCAGTGTACCGTTTGTAATTTCTACATGGAGAACTTTGGACGTTTGATCTTAATCTCAAGAATTTATCAAGTAGTATACTGCATCTTTCTAATAGCAACTTCCATGTAATCTTGCTAAGAATTCTAGAGCTGTTTGTTGGGCATGTTGTGAAAGAGGTATCTTCCTCTACTCTACCGTATGAGCCAGAAAAAAGTTCCCTCTTTTGAAAATTCATAGCACCAACAGTACTACAGAGATTTCATTGATTCAAAGTCAAGTTGAAGCCGATAGATTGAAGTATTTTTGTGATTTTTTCTTGCTATCTTACAAGGACATAGAATACTTTTGAATTCAACTTTACAAAACTTTCGTCGTTGCAAAATTACTGAAAATTGCCTAAAACATTGATCAAATCGTAACGAATCAAATCGCAACGCACAGATCAATAAAGAAAATGCAATTCTTCACGGGTGAGAGGTATCCACTGCCCATGTAGTTCATGCATTTCTCTGGGACTGAAAATCTATAGTATTTGTTTTGTAGGGGAAACGAGGTATGCTTTGTCCAAGGAAGCTTATGTTTCCCCCCGTGCAGTTGGATAAAGCTCATCCGCAGTAGTGTTTTGGAATCGATGCTCAGACAGGGCGCATGAGCTTTAACCCACTGCCCCAGGGGGGGCTGGGGCACAATAGTTTCCTCTGACAAGGCGATCTCGTCTCCCCAACAATGTTTCAATTAAATGATGTCATGTAACGCGCGAAAGAGGTGAAACTCCCATTGCGTACTGTTCTGTGTAAGGAGAGCCCTTACAATCTAATCAATGTTTTAGTCCTTTTTTCAGTCATTTTGCAACCATCAATTGCCATAATGTTAAATCTACCGATACTTCTAGTGCTGGTAAGACAAGGAGATAAATTACAAAAAATATTCCTATCTTTCGGCTTTTAACTGGAATTTGAATCATTCAAATCTGGGAAGTGCTCTTGGTGCTATGAATTTTTTGCAGTTGGAACTTTTTCTGGCTCAGTCGGTATGTTCCGATGAAGATATCCCAATTTTTTTCGCTGAAGTGACCTATGAAGGAGGGGTCTTTATTATGGCATTTCTAATACTTGTTGAGTCAGGACGATGTTTACAAGTTTGAAAGCATGAAGTTCTCAATCCATCTGTCAGATTCTTATAAACTGGTAATACCTGCACTGCTAACACATCAGTTGACATAATAGAATTGACCAGGTCAAAATGGGACATAATTTTCTCAGATCACAAGCAAGTTTGTCAGAATGCTTCATCTTAAAAGGCATGATAGCAGACCGAAAATCCTTGATGAAAATCCGCTAGGAATTCAGGATCTTGCAAACAAAAAATGGACGAATGCCAGAACTTTACCTTATATAACACCCTGAAAAATTGAGTTCCATAGGGATATTACTTTATCAGCATTGTTTTTTTTTTGTTGATTTTACTAATTTCTTGACAGGTAAGCCAGTTGATTGGTGGTCAATGGGTATAATACTGTTTGAGTTTTTGGTTGGTGCTACCCCATTTTATGGCAGCACACCACAAGAAGTCTTTGACATGGCCGTTCACGGTATGTAATCAAGTTTTTGGACGTCTGTGTGTAGCGATAGTAAACTTCAAAGACAACTGCGGGCTAGTATGATTGGTGATGAAATTTAAGGTTATGGTGTTATGGATGATATGTCGTACCTTCTCCAACCATTTTTCGCCTTTCCTCGGAGAAATCGCGTACAGTAGAAACCCGCATGTAACAACCTAGGTTTTTCTTGGGCAGCCTGAGTAGGCTCTTAATTAAAAGGCCGTTTATTCTAACTTCCAGCCTGAAAGGTCCTAAAAGAGGCTTAAGTGGCCGAGATTTAAGAATAGAACCTACAGCGTGACAATTAGCCCATTGTCTTTCTTTTGTTTATGCGCACGTTTCACATTCATTTCATTCATTCATTCATTTTATATATTTAAGGAGGGTTGCCCTTCAACAAGTTGATTTTCAAGGGGCCCTCCAATAAAAACATTTAATTACAATTTAAAAAGAAAGTGAAAAGCTATTAAATAAATTAAACTATAAAACCTTATTTACAATGTTCAAAACCTATTTACAATGAAGTGAAAAATTCAAACCTAAAATCAAAATGAAAGGGATCACTTTTTAAATAGTTTTCTTGAAACTATACAAGGAGGTTGCCTGCTTTGACTCGGCTGACAGGCCATTCCATAATTTTGCACCTCTATATGAGAAACATCTCTGGCCATTTGATGACCTTTTCTTCGGTAACCTTAGGTCGGTCCTCGTATTACGAAGGCTATATGATGAGCAGAGCGAATTTCGAGTGAAAAGGCCACAAAGGTATTCTGGAGCCAGTTGATTCAGGGACTTAAAGACCATTGTCTTAGATTCACACGTAATTAGTTCGTCAATGGTCTTCCAGCCCATCTCTTCGATAAGAGGTCCGCCTGGGGCATCAAAGCTGCTATTTGTTATTATCCTAGCAGCTTTGATGTTATTATCCTAGCCGCACAGAAAAGTCTGGGTACAAACATGTCATTTTCCCTTCCCGTTTACTGTTTGTTTTCCCATACTCCTAGAAGTCGTACGAAAAAACTAAGTACATTTTCGAAATATATAGCGTCTCTCCTTTATTCAAGAGAAGTCTTGTCGAGATATTCATACACAGCAAATTTGCGATCGCATCTCTTTAGAGAGCCTTTTTATGCAGCACATGCCTTGCATACATTAATCATGTTTTTCAGCAAAATAGATCTGGAGAGCTTTTGAGAATTCTGAAAAATTCTTGAGAGTTCTTCGTAGCATTTTTGAATTGAATTCCTGTTTCCAAATCTGCTAGTCTTTTGTGATTAATTCTGAAAAATCAAAAATTCTGATCAGTATGTCAAGAATTCTTGAAAATTCTTAGGAACTCTAAACTCTGGAGGGGGGGGGGGTCTTATTTAAGGGAGTTGAAAGGATTAAATTTCAGTCTCAAGGTTCTTATAAAGACAGATTCTTTTGCGCTTTTCTAATATATTATGATAAGTGACTTTAGGATAGTGCTGTCATAAAAGCAAGGAATCTGTGCTTTACTGACGTCACGCTCAACACACACGAGATCGCCCAGTTGCTTTCTTGCCCCTGTCGCTCCTGCTAATCCGCACCTGCTACGCTGCTGGCTTTGGAAATACATATGTTGATAGTAGATCGTTGCAATTGTTTTATCTTGCAAAGTTCGCACTGCGCATGGTAGCTACATTAAATCTCCGCGTATAAGAACTTACTTTTTGAGAGCCAGGCTGAAATTGGTTCTTATTTCAAAGTTGATAAGACTAATTTCAAGGTATAAAAGCTCTTATGTGAAGGGTGCCTCAATGTAGTCCCCTTGAGAGTGTCACAAAAATCTTCAGCTCATCTTCACAAAGATCACAAAGGTCACAAAGATCTTCACAAAGATATTTGTTTGGAATCGTTCTTATGGACATAATAGGTAAATGGGGGGCACAATAAAACTTTCAAAGCCAACTGGGACCACAATGACCTTAATAATAGCGATCAAATATATATCTACTTTGGAAGCCCTGCAATAAGAACGTATGTTTCATCAAGCTAAAGCAGTTTCTTAATTGCAAGGTACATAATTTAGGAAAAACAGCCTCTAGGTTCTTATTTTGGTAGGTTCTTATATGCGGGGATTTACTGCATTTTAAAGCTTCTATCATATCATTGACAAATGCTTTAGCTTGGGGGTCGTCAGTGGAAAAATCTCTTTGGGCCCTGACTGTCTCCGTTACTCCAATATCTTTACCCATGTTGACAACTGCCTTTAGCATATCTCTGTTAATTCTGGTCTTGTTTTTTGATGCTATTCCATTGTTTTATAGCCGATGTTGAATTTCCAGTCGACGAGGAGGCTTTAGATGAGGATGCTGAAAGCCTCATTAAGTGTTTATTGTGTAAAGATCAAAATGCGAGGATAGGTGCTGGAGGTAAACATTAGTGCTTATTACATATGTAGTGGCAGGAGACCCCGGAAAATAGATTTAATGATCAGTTGTATCGATTTGAATGTAAAGAATTATTGATTGTAATACCGAATGAATATAGATTATTTGAAAAATTGTACAAAAAACCTATACGATCGATTTGAAAAGTACAACCCCATTGTTTGGGTGAATATTTTAGGGCCCGATTACATGGGAGTTTTCACCATAGGGCTGGGATTTCAGCCCACTTACCAGAGATGAAATTTCAGCTCTCCTCTCTAGTGAATGACTTGTAAATTGTCTTTGTCGATTACATGGTAGTTTTCACCATAGGGCTGGGATTTCAGCCCGCTTACCAGAGATGAAATTCCAGCTCTCCTCTCTAGTGAATGACTTGTAAATTGTCTTTGTCGATTACATGGGAGTTTTCACCATAGCCAGGGCTGGGATTTCAGCCCGCTTACCAGAGATGAAATTCCAGCTCTCCTCTCTAGTGAATGACTTGTAAATTGTCTTTGTCGATTACATGGTAGTTTTCACCATAGGGCTGGGATTTCAGCCCGCTTACCAGAGATGAAATTCCAGCTCTCCTCTCTAGTGAATGACTTGTAAATTGTCTTTGTCGATTACATGGGAGTTTTCACCATAGCCAGGGCTGGGATTTCAGCCCGCTTACCAGAGATGAAATTCCAGCTCTCCTCTCTAGTGAATGACTTGTAAATTGTCTTTGTCGATTACATGGTAGTTTTCACCATAGGGCTGGGATTTCAGCCCGCTTACCAGAGATGAAATTCCAGCTCTCCTCTCTAGTGAATGACTTGTAAATTGTCTTTGTCGATTACATGGGAGTTTTCACCATAGGGCTGGGATTTCAGCCCGCTTACCAGAGATGAAATTCCAGCTCTCCTCTCTAGTGAATGACTTCTAAATTGTCTTTGTCGATTACATGGTAGTTTTCACCATAGCCAGGGCTGGGATTTCAGCCCGCTTACCAGAGATGAAATTTCAGCTCTCCTCTCTAGTGAATGACTTGTAAATTGTCTTTGTCGATTACATGGTAGTTTTCACCATAGGGCTGGGATTTCAGCCCGCTTACCAGAGATGAAATTCCAGCTCTCCTCTCTAGTGAATGACTTGTAAATTGTCTTTGTCGTTTACATGGTAGTTTTCACCATAGGGCTGGGATTTCAGCCCGCTTACCAGAGATGAAATTCCAGCTCTCCTCTCTAGTGAATGACTTGTAAATTGTCTTTGTCGATTACATGGGAGTTTTCACCATAGCCAGGGCTGGGATTTCAGCCCGCTTACCAGAGATGAAATTCCAGCTCTCCTCTCTAGTGAATGACTTGTAAATTGTCTTTGTCGATTACATGGTAGTTTTCACCATAGGGCTGGGATTTCAGCCCGCTTACCAGAGATGAAATTCCAGCTCTCCTCTCTAGTGAATGACTTGTAAATTGTCTTTGTCGATTACATGGGAGTTTTCACCATAGCCAGGGCTGGGATTTCAGCCCGCTTACCAGAGATGCAATTTCAGCTCTCCTCTCTGGTGAATGACTTCTAAATTGTCTTTGTCGATTACATGGTAGTTTTCACCATAGCCAGGGCTGGGATTTCAGCCCGCTTACCAGAGATGAAATTTCAGCTCTCCTCTCTAGTGAATGACTTGTAAATTGTCTTTGTCGATTACATGGTAGTTTTCACCATAGCCAGGGCTGGGATTTCAGCCCACTTACCAGAGATGAAATTTCAGCTCTCCTCTGTAGTGAATGACTTCTAAATTGTCTTCGTCGATTACATGGGAAATTTTCAGCCCTGGGAGGAAACTCGCCTCTTTGATCTACCAGGGATGAAAATGTAATCTTTATTGTGACAATTTTATTATTTCCTATCCCTATTCTTTTACATCGGATGCACAAACATCATAAAAATATTGGACAGCCTTTACAATTGAAAAGCTAACTTGACATATGGCGCTGATTCCAGGCCTTGGTTGAAAAGTCCCACGTAATCGCTAGTATTATTCACCTCGGGTAGGAGGGCTGAAATCTCAGCAAGGCTCTTATTCAACTCACATGCTTTGCTGGCGCCATCTCTTGGCTCGCCTTTGTTGTCGCCATTTTCATGATGAAAATGGCAACAATAAAGGCCAGCCAAGAGGAGACACGTGCAAGGCATGCTGGTTGAACAAGAGCCTTTAATTTGTAGAATTTCTTCATAATTCACAACGCACAGTCGTAATCCCTGATAACGAATTACGGAAAACTATATGCCATTAGCTTTGGCAAGAAGTATGAGTACATTGCTCAGTTTAATCAACTGTTCAGCCACTTTTTGCAGTGGAAACTTGTGTAAGCTCAGTCACTGCATTTTTAATCATACGGACATGTTGAAGTGTAACTATGATCTCTTATCAATGTTGAGCGTTATTTATTCAAACTCGCACGTTACACAGGGCAGTTTGTAAATCAAATTTGTTAATGTAGACTTCATCCTGTAAAAGAATCTGAAAGAAAAAGTGAAAGTTAGCTGCCCATTTTTGGTACTCTTCTGAAAATTGGAAAGTAGGGATGCTTGCAGGTCCTCACAGAGGAAAGCAACGCAATCGTGCTAAGGTCCCGCCTTGGAGAAACTCATTTTACAAAAATAGCCTGATTGGTTTCTTATGTTAAAATATACTTCCTCGAAACTGGGTATGTTATAAGAAACTCATGCATTCCAAATATCTGTCAAATATGCACAATTGTATAAGAAACTAAGAATTTGAGCCATTAGGGAAGGTTTCTTGAAATTATAACAATTCGAATTTTAAGATTCTGTGTTAACTCGTAAACAGATGTTTATGGATTCCAAATGGAATTGGCAAACGCAAAAGTATCTCGTCTTGTTTCTTATTTGCCCCATGATTCAGCAACCATTCTTGTGAATTTTATAAAGAAATTACACTATTCTCTGTCCTAGAGAACTGAAACATATTGAAGACATATTCAATAATATTAGCCAACTAATATTACAATGTACCATTTCAAAGACACCGAGCATGAATCATCGCGGATAGTTTCTCTTGGAGAGGTATTTCATGATGCAAAATCAGGCCTGAATTTCTTAACGTTCTGTTTCTTAAGGCGGGAGTTCACTGCATGAGAAAAATTTCAAGAATCAAGTTGATTCCTCAGTTAGATAGCCTGTCTGCGTGCAGACTCTTCAGTCCGTGCGGATGAGCGAAAAGGAGAAAGAATGTTCACTGTAGAATCTGTGCAACGGCGACAAATTCTGTGTTTTGAGTTATCAGATTTTGTGGAACCATCCGTGATTGGCTGCATGATTCAATTTTTGTTCTTACTTGTGTTCAACGTGTTCTGCTTGTAACAAATTTTGGAATAATGTTTGTTATACGCAAAATACGCTGAACACAAGTAAGAACAAAGTTAAATCGTGCAGCCAATCACAGATGGTTCCACAAAATCTGATAACTCAAAACACAAAATTGGTCGCCGTTGCGCAGACTCTACAGGGAGCTTTCATCTCCTTGTCGCACCTCCGCACTGGCTTTAGAGTCTGTATGGAGGCTACAGTTAGATGATTCAATTAAATCATCATAGATTAGTTGTATAGTTTTTAAAGGATTTATTAGCTATTAGGTGTTGATTTTTCTGTACTATATTTCAAACACCGCACACGTTTCTGATCAACCCGATATACGATCGATTGGCCCCGGGAGGATGGTTTTTACTTTTTGTGTCAAAGGTTGAAAACATGATGAAATATTGCCATTAACCATTGTGTGAATAGAATCAATGCTCCCATGTTGTTGGACAATTTCTTGCTTTAAAAGCACGTTGATTTGTTTGGTGCATCAAGAGAATGACGGCAATTTCCTGAAAATGTTTGTGCCAGTATCTTGTTCGCTAGTAATGTGAAAGGCTGTCCTTACGGTAAGTCTGATGGGTTATTAATTCGAAGCATTATGGACAAATTTGATCTCAAGTTAATGCTAGCTCTCTCTTGTTTATAATCATGGCTTCGAAAGCAAAGTTAAACTCAGTAAGTGTAATCCAAACTAAGCAAATATTATCATCTTGAAGTTTTATTTAATACCTGGATTAGGTAGAAAATCAATGCACTATTTGAGCAGTCGTACAGGCAAATAGTCAATGAAGACGGAATTGGATGGTCAATAAAGTACAATGTATTGTTGTAAACGAACAAGTGCAATGCTAAATATCGCTTTTTTGTATAGGGGACAGTCAGAAAATCTATTGCCGTTTCTAAGTTAAAGTGAATGACTTGAGATATATAGCGCTGTTCTAAAAATAGGATAAAAAGACAGCTAATCCTTGCATTGTTGTCGTTGGCCCTGCTTTCATTTGCCACGAGCTGGATTACCAAATACAATAGGCTTTTTATAAACTTTTGCAATCTCATCTTTTAACTCGGTTAGGCCCCGTCCACACATATACGTTTAAGTTTTGTAAACGCATAGAATGTTTTCCGTCCACACTGATCCACTAATCGTTTATGGAGCGTTTTAGCCTGTCCACACGTAAACGCCAAAACAATCGAAAATGTATGATGAGCATGAAGTCTGTGACGTCATCGTTTACAAAAGTATGCGTTTACGACCGTCCACACGAAAACGCAGTAACAGTGTTTTAAACAAAAAACTGCAAATGACTGGTGAATATGAAGTCTGTGACGTTACCGTTTACGAAAGTATACGTTTACGACCGTCCACACGGAGACGTGAAAACAGCGTTTTCAAAAGTATCCACTTTGGAAAGCGTTTTCGAATGTATGCGTTTAGGATAACTTAAAACGCCGTTTACGTGTGGACGCAAGGTATAAACGTATAAGAATGTATGCGTTTACAGACGTAAACGTATACGTGTGGACGGGGCCTTATTCACTTTAAAATTAGAAAATTAGAAAAGACTGAATGCCGTTTCTAATTCAGTTAAGAGGTGGCAAAAATTGACTTAGTTGGTATCATATAATTGGTTAATGGATATATTTGATTTGCCAAATGATGTTGGACCGCTAAAGTCGTTTATGTTTCTTTCCAGGTGCTCATCATGTTAAGGAGCATATTTTCTTCACACATGTCAACTGGGATTCTCTCTTGAGACAAAAAGCGGAGTTTATTCCTCAACTCGATGATGAAGAAGATACTAGCTATTTTGATTGTAAGTTGACAAATTAGATTTACTTGATGGTAGTATCTTTATGTACAAGCTGAGCTTTCATGATGTCGTCGATTATGCAGACTAAGGTTTTGATATTGGCAACAAAATTGAATGCTTGAAATATGATTTTTCATTGAAGCGCCTGGAAGGGCTTATTTCAAACATCGAACCCTTCTAATACAATCAATTATATCGATTCTTTCAGCAGAATCTGCCACAGCTTTGATTGGATTCCGAGTGTTATGTTCTCAACTATAACAAACTATAGGTTGTAAACCGATTTGTTCGAAAACAGGCATATCCATTTGCCACACTGATTTCGTAGATGTGAACATATGTTGATGTCTTCCTGCTGTTTATCTTTTTCATACAACCAGTATTTTATATCTCTCAAACAGCAAGGGAAGATAGATATCACCATGAGTTGAGTGATGAAGATGATGATGAAGAAGAAGTACCTGAGCTGGGAAATTTTTCAAGCTGTTCTCCTCGCTTCTCACGGATCATGACGTCAAATGATCCATTTAAAGATGATGATAATGATCATGAGACTTCATTTGCTGACCATGTTGAAAGGCAGGATTCAGACAGTTCATATTGCAGCATGCGCAGAACTGATTCCGATACCGAGTAGGTCTCTTCTCCTTTAAGCATCTTAGTCATGGGTGACGGGACAGGGATGTAAGAACTGGGGAGCAATTGGGCATTTGCCTCCACATTTGTCAACTACAATGAAGGTACCCTTTCTGTTTCGGGAAATGCCCTTTTACGATCTTTAGTTTGACAAAAAAGTACCTTTAAAGTGTTGTGCCACCCCCAAAGTCTAAGATGCTTTCTACAACCCTGTTGCGGGATTTGCATGCTATCTACAATCGAAATATGATTCCAAGACTACGTCATCATAGGGAATTGGTGATGCGGTAAATTACCGTGAAGTTGCAAGTTTCTCGTTAATTTACGGGGATATTTTTTGTTCAATGATGGTTGCATGTAAGTAAAATAATCGGTCCAAATACCTGTGTAGCGTGTGGCAATGTATGAATTGCAAATGATTGATAAAGTGCGTCTAAGAATTTTTTAACACCATGAACAATAGTGATTTCCTGTGCCACCATTATACTAAGTGATTCAGCATTGATTTCCTTATACAAAATTTTATCTTCACTGCCTGAAGTAAGATTTGAGGTTCACGAGAATTCTAGGCTTTGATTATCTTCAAATTAGATTTTGTTCAAGTTGTTGGAATCCACCGTTTTGTTGCCTGCATGCTGACTCTGTGGAAAGAATCAACAGAGAGAAAAGTACAGTCTATGCAGATATTTCACTTTCCTTGTTCACTGATTTCAGCATTTCACTTTGACTACATTTTAAATCTGGTCTTCGGAATGCACCCCAAACTTAATTTCATTGCTGTGTCAAATATTTACTGATTCCAGGTAACGTTATTTCGATTCCAAGGCGCCATTTCGGAAGCCATAACCATTGAAAATGATGTCTTCGACCAATCATATTTGGTTTATTCATTCCTGGGAGCCGTTGAAAAAGAAGGTGGATCAGCTACACAGACTTTAGTTTCCTCCCATTTCCCGTCCATTCCAAGAGTCTACGTGCAGGCTTCGTTTTTTAAAGGCAAGAGTGTTTTCTAGGAGGTTTACTCTGAGCTGTTATTTTTTACAGTGTGTTAATTGCCATGTGTTCTACAGATATGAATGTAATAAAACCCTATGACAATAGACATGAATGGGAAAATTAGTCGTTGCACTAAGTGTTGTACGCAGAACAAGGACATTGACGCAAAAATGCAAAATTTCAAACAATAACAAAACTTCCAAGTTGACCCTTTTATCTTGAAAAGATTGCTGACAAGTTATTTTTTAGTTTCAGTGGAGGAGAATCTTCACCCAGGCGACTTTCTTCAATTACTTCATTTGGACTACAACGCATTCCAAGTCCTCGTCACCCGTCTCCCTTAGTTATGGACGCCTCAAGGAAAAGTGACGATGGCCTAAAGAAACCTCATGCACTTTCTGAACCAGTCAGCCCTCTGGTTAAGTCATCATCATCGACACAATTGTCGCGATTGTCACCACGAAGGTTGCATCGGACAGTGTCCATGCCACCAAGGATTGAGTCTGGTGATGAATCTATTGATGAAAATGTCACTCGAGGCAATCTACCGATTCTTGAACTGTCATGTAAGTACGAAACATCGAATCGGCTGGATTCTTGCAGTTCCAGGGAAGCAGTTGGGTGGATTCTGGTGTGCTGCCCATGCTTAAAATCGGACTCCTTTCACACTTTTTAGCAAAATGCACATTACGTACGTGAAAATGCAAAGATTTATTCAGTTTGAATAATTTGAATACCAAATTGTGAAAGTTCTCTCCCCTCATCGTACTATAACCATTGTAATCGATGCCTTTCCTGATACCAAAATCGTGAAAACGATTTCCTTTTGGGATAGCACGTTCCAAGTCCAAGAAATATACAGAGTGCCATCCCCAAGCCTGCTTCAAGGAATTATGGACTCAGTTTTTGTTAGAATGTACGGAGATGTCTAGGTTGTCTAAAATTATGTACTTGAATTTCCCAAAATGTAAACTGATGGAATATGCACCTTTTTCAGTGGAATACAAACAGTCTTGCAGGTAAAAGATACCAGAGGTGTGAAAATTTATTTTGCCAAAGCTGCAATGTTGAGTTCAGACCGTGTTGAGTTTTGGCTTGTTCATTTTCATGCAAATAGTTCATCTACATGTACCACCTGCTGCGTTTCTTCTGTAAAGAGAAACCTGGCAGGCTGACAAGCCAGACTGGAAAGTTAGCTAATACATTTTATAAAATTTAGGAACTTATGATCGGTAACCTGACTAAGGTAAATCAGCTACTTGCTGCCTGTTTGAAGCTAACCGATATGTCGGAGGAAGTACAAACAAGCTTCAAACCTTGCACAAGAGTTTGCACGCATTACTTACTTTCAGCTCTGGTTGTCATAGCTAAAAGAAAAATATATAGAGTTATTTTAAACAGTTTTTTTAAAGAGCTTCATAAGGTGAAATCCTCGCGTAGCTAAACTGATGACATGCCTGACACACAGCAGTAGTCAATTATGTTCACTCTATCTTCAGATAGTCAATACTTGAACTCGTGACTACGGTTATCGGTAAGAGATTCCATGCCTGTTTTGTACATGGGAAGAGTGTATTTTTACGATAGTTTCCTTATCCTTGTAGGGTGTGGTATGACAGCGTATGCAAGAATTGTGTCTGTCCTTTCTGCAGTTGTAAGCTGTCTGCAGCAATAGTTGTTGCATTGTCATGAATCTTGCATAGCATACAGAGTCTGACATCTATGCGTCTATCTTGAAGGCTGCGCCAATTTAATAGTTGAAGCATGTCATTTACACTGATGTTATTGTGTTATAGAATGTGTCCATTTTAACAGTTTGTGTTATGATAGTGGGTTTGCACATTCCATGCAACTCTACGTAGTGGCTTATGTGCTTGGACGGTGAACTCTGTTGCATCTCAACCCGGGTCGATTTCTCATGTATAGGCCCCTTATCTCATCTTTCAAATATATAAAACTGATGATTCATGAGATTGGATGATAACTAATGAATTTTGAAGACAACTTGGGCAAATTTTATAACACAGTGGCATCAGTTTAGTTCAATTCAAAGCGATTAGCGATTGCATACAATAGAGATTCGCTGAACCAGTGATTCAATGCAAAGAAAGCTGTAAAAGTTGCCCAGAAACCAGCAGGGCAAATTGTAACCTTATTCATCTGAAATGTGGTTTTAAGAGACGTGATGAGTTTATAGCGAACAAGAAGTTTAGATCTATAGTTCCCCTTGGTAGATTTCGTTTATCTGATCCAAGAGCAGAGTGGTGATTGTTTCATGTGAGCCTCGAATATGTAAGAATTGTAATGCCTTCTGTTCTGCTTGTGATTCAAAGGAAGAAAACCCGCCAGGCAGATCTTTAGATCTGTCCTTCTTTTTCGTTATCAACTTGTAGCATCTCTTTAAAAAATACCTTTCACGTGCCCAAGGTGACGGTTTGCCCTACTGGCTTTGGGCAGTGTTCGGCGGGCTATATTTTTCTTCGATTTCTTATTGACAAAATTGCGTTTGTCTGCAATCATTTGTCGCTTTGAATTGCCATGTCAACCAAAAACGATTGATGCTATTGCCTTACAAATATGTGCTGGTTTTGAAATCCATCACTTTATTCGCTTGCACAATTATTCCTCCGTTTTTATTGTAAACAAGCAATGATGGGTATTTTTTCCTAGCGTCTGAAAGTGAGCAAGGATTACATTCAAAAGATCCTGCGAAGATAAAATCTACATCAAGGAGTGTTCCGTTGTCACCCGTTCGACCGAAAACCTTTGCTGCATTGAGCCTAAAGCCACCAATAGTGCTGTCAAAAGGAGCCAAAGGTTTCGGATTCACCCTGAAAGCTATTCGTGTCTACTTGGGTAGCACATCTAACTACACTGTTCATCATCTTGTAGAGGTGTGATTTTCATCTTTAGCCTGCGCGTTTCTCTTATAACCATCAAGTTGACTGTTATTCATATTGAATCTATGCGTGCTTTGCTATACTCTGAAAGAATTTCGTAATTTGAGATTTCAGAAATTTTTACCATTTTGGCATATCAGTACTTTTCTGCACAATGTAGGTCCTCTGAAATATGATTCTCCAAGTGGCTTCTTGGAAAGTTAGCTTGCATTGCTATGCTGTGAAAAGCGTGGTCGTTTGAGATTCAAGAACTTGTATAAAGGGGATAACTGCAGGTTTATTTTTCTGATACTTTATTGGTGAGAACTAAGAAATTGAAAGTTATCAGGAAAAGCTAAATGATTCTCATCCTTTTTTATCTTTGTAGGATGTCGACAGAAATGGACCCGCATTTGAAGCTGGTTTGAAGCCAGGAGATTTGATTACTCATGTCAATGGTGAGGTAAGGAACATGAAACCTCCTTCCTAAGGATATCTGCTATTTTCAATAAGAGGCAAGACCTCTACAGATACCCTTAGGATTGGTTGCCAAATTTTGGCATATTTTGAATGCAATAATTAGAATAATTTGGCAGGCAGCAGGTCCTTTCAAATCCCATATCGCATTCGACATTTCATAATATACATTCCATAGTTCCAACAGCATTCATCGGATCTAAGCCATTCAAATGTTCTTCGTTTCAACGGAACGCCACTCTTCGAAAACGAGAAACTTCCTTTTTTTGAGAAGAGCCAATCAAATTGCAGAATAACCTAACAGACTCCAGGGTCAATGTAGGCATTAAACTCTACGGAAAGCCCTCTTTGTCATTGGGTACGAGGTTTGCTTGTCATTTTGCTTCTAGTAAGACCTTCTCAAGCATTATTTTTCAAACTCTCATAGAGTTTGTCTCGACGTGGAAGTCGTATAACGGGTAGACCAAAATAGCTTTTATTGTGTGAAAATTCGTTGTGCGGAGAATGCTTCTTTGGGTATTGGACTCAACCAGAGTTTAGTTGATAGCTTATGGCCTGAAGTATTTTCGTGATTTTTGCTCTGTTTTTTGAGTATTGGAACATAGGTAAAATGTAATTGACAGTGTAATGTAATGTGTAAAATGTAATGTGCGAAAAGAGGCGTAAAACGTCGATCAGAAACAGTTCCCTCACTCAAAGGCATCTCGTTATCTCGTTTAAATAATCATTTTAAAAGCATTAGTCTATCTGATCAAGTACTTTTACAAAATGGGTTTTCCAGGAATGAAATGTACTCTCATGTTGCCCTAAATGAAAAGATTACCTACAGTTTTTTCATACATTTCGAAATAAAAGTATCCCCATAATCCAATCCTACCTGACAAGCACAGATTTTGTAATACAAAAGCAACAGTTGCCTTGCTTGACTTTCCAATTCAAAGAGATTAGTGACTTCAGACAAAGGAATCCTCTTAACCAGTAAATGAAAACAGATGTGGCTGCAAAGTTTGCCTCGAAACAAGTGGGGCATAGTCTCTAAAAGAAGTTGTGTTCTTATTACGATAGAAGGAGGTTAAATCTAAAGCTCTTGTAGCCGTGAAGCCTTAAATTCCTGAGAATTCTAATGTCTTAAATACCTGAGAATTATAATGCCTTAAATACGTGAGAATCATAATGCCTTAAATACCTGAGAATTATAATGCCTTAAATACCTGAGAATTATAATGCCTTCTGCTCGCTTTCTGAATCAAACAATCCGCGAGACCGAAGTATTGATTCACCCTCCTTCTTTCGTTAAAAGCACATAACTTCCGTAAAGGCTAATATTCGCTTGCACAAGGCGGGAGTTTGCCCTACTTATTTCGGGGCAACTTTGCAGCCGTGTTTGATTTGAGAGAATTTGTTACTGGTTGAGAGAATTTTTTTGTCTGTAGTTGCTAATCGCTTTGAATTGAGGTGTCAGTTAAAGCAAGGTTTGCTATTGTATTACAAGATCTGTCCTTGTTATTCCACCTATATTTACAATGCTCAGAGAAGTAAAAGAAGAATACGAGGTATGCTTTAGACGTTCGGCTTTCAATCAAACTTTGATTTATATAATTCCTTAAGTATTCTTCGCATCACGAATTTTTCAGACGGCTGGAGCTCTTCTGGTACACACCGTACATAGATTCGTAACTATGAATAATAAGTTCCCTGTTGTAATATATTCTCAATTCTTTTTGAAGGTCTTGAGAGCTATAGATAGATATTTTTGCGGCAAGTATAACAAAGCTCGTCCACTTATCAACGCTGAGTTGAAAGAAAATTATATCTTAAGGGACTGTTTTTCTTCAAAGCGGTTCAAAGTCAAAGTTAGTTAGGTTATGTGCTTTTTAGGTACATTAGACTTTGTGTTTTTCTAGGATTTGAATTTTCAATCTCCAAGCTTTTCAAGACAGTCTTTGTTGCTTTTGTGCGATTCTCATTTGCCGAATAACGCTCGTAAAATATTGAGATATAGCTTGTGAATTGGATTGGTCATTCTATTTTTTATATCTGTCCTCTGTATGCAGTATTTTACTTTCCTTAATTGTTGGTATGTTTTAGACTGTGCAAGGCCTACAGCATGTCGAGGTCGTCTCATTGATCCTTGCTGGAGGAAAGCAGGTCAAACTCGATGCTACGGATCTTTCCAATACTACTATCAAGCGAGATCGCAAAAAAAGAAGTCTTGGCACTCGTATCGGATCAAAGAAAACAAGAATCAAAGTTAGAGGCAGTCTTAGTCCACAAGATAGTCGAAGAGGCGAAAATGAAAAATCCAGAAAGAAATCATTTTCTTGGCGAAGAATTGGTCGTTCGTCATCGATGAGGCGCAGTTCTATCAAAAGATCAAAAAGCTCCGCAGCAACTCTTGTATCGAAGCCAGTGGAGATAGGAAGACCACAACTTGTTGGCGATGATTCAGGAAGTAGCAGTGGATGCGCATCTCCTAGTTCACCAAATTCTCATTCACCAAGGCCTTGTAAGTTTCCAGTTTTTCATTTTCCTAAAATAGTGCTATCATATTTGATGTGATACAGTCATCAATTAATGGGGTAGAAGACATTTTCTTACATCGTTTCTTTACTTTAGGGAGCATTTATGGACGTGTTGCTAATTATTCTCTTTGACCGCTCCATGATAAAAAGCCATTTTTTATCATTTCTAGTGAAATTTGCCACCAGCCAAACCGCTCATCATTTGTTACAGCTATACTTGACGCATTCGACTGCAAAAGCTTGCCTACTTTTTTCTCAAAATATTTTTGGTTGTAACATGATCTTGAAGGTGCAAAATATTTCAAAAGTTTGAAATGCAGTATCTCATTCAAAAACAAAACAAACTGGAATTTTGGGGGTTACCAAGATGAGGAGGTGTACTTAATGCTAACACTTCCATAGGACATTGAATTTGAACCAGGAAGGAAAATAGTTTTGTAGGAACATTGGTCCAATGATCATAAAGTTATCATAGGATAATAAATGATTTATCAAGACGGAAAACTGTTGGAATAACTCTTGGAATAACTCATTTGACAGTTTTTCGTTTTTATATACCCTTCTCTGTTTGTTTTGAAGAATTATCTAGTTTTTTACAATACATGATTTATTTACAGTTGGCAAAAACAGGAAAGGTAGCTAAGTACAGATAGGTAAAGCCAACTGTTTACCTATTTACATGATATCACGTGCAAAAACAGCGTCTTAAAAATCAACTGTAAATGCCCCAAATTTACAGTATATATTTGCAGTATATACCATGGATTGAGGACCTGTGCCTCCAATGATGCAGTTGGATCTAATTTTTTTGGTATTGCTACCTAGCATGCATGTGAAGGTGTTTGTGTATGTGTGTGTGATCTTATTTTAATTCAAAAATACACATGATACTATTTTCCAATTGCAACTAAAAAGAAAGTAATCTAGTTCGAATAAACATATTAATAAAGTTTGTCCACATTGCAAATCAACCAAAATTCTGCCACTTTCTAAAAGGTAATAAATTCCAAAACTCCCCATAATTCGAGAGATCTAGATCGAACTGACATTTGACTAGATGATGCTAAAATGGCTTCAAGCATATGTATCAGCGATGCTCATACGTACACACATAACAGTTACCTAGAATGCCAGAATGTTGCTTTATCAATGTTTTGAATATGTTAACAGTTTCCTATGATTAGATATCATTCGGTAAACTATTCCACACCTTTGGACCCAATATCTGAGACTGTTTGTACCAACTGTTGCTTGATTTAGTCTAGGATGATGTAAGTCGTGGGGATTTCTCAAAGAACGAGTTGGATTACAAATGATCTGAAATGAAAAATGTCCTGCATAAAAGCATAAGAAGGCAGTTTTAAGGGCTTGTTTATGTGAGGAAAACACCTCACCTACCAGACCCGGGGCTAAGAGGTGAGAGTCCGCCTTCCCATAGAGTCCCTGGTATTTTTACTTCGCATGTACATGACGAACGCAACACCAATGGTTTAGTGAAATCCCAGATTACTAGAGATGGGATCTCACCCGGGTGAGGTGAATTTTTTTCCATATAATCGCAGCACCACCGGTATGGTGAGGTGACTTAAAATTATTTGCTGATTCTTGTTGGTCAGTTCGTTCTGATTTCGCGGAAGATAGACTTACTCCACCTCGCCTCTCAGTCTTGGGGCTGACAGGTGAGGTGAAAATTCTCTTATAAACAATGGCTGAAGTTTACCTTGCATGTTAGCCATGGGTCTCGCAGGTGAGATGTTTTGCCTCAAATAAACAGAGCCTTAGGACGCTGAGAAGTCGAGGCTATCGAAGCAGCTTTACCAGGGAGCCATCCACTGATCAGAATATTGATTAAATCCGAAGATCTGCGATAGGTAAAACCATATTTGCCATCAGTCATGGTTGGCTACCAGGGAGCCATCCTCTGATCAGAATTTTGATTAAATCCGAAGATCTGCGATAGGTAAAACCAGACTTGTCATCAGTTATGGTTGGCTACCAGTGAGCCATCCTCTGATCAGAATTTTGATTAGATCCGAAGATCTGCGATAGGTAAAACCAGATTTGCCATCAATTATGGTTAGCTACCAATGAGCCATCCTATGATCAGAATTTTGATTAAATGCGAAGATCTGCGATAGGTAAAACCAGATTTGCCATCAGTTATGGTTGGCTACCAGGGAGCCATCCTCTGATCCGAATTTTGATTAAATGCAAAGATCTGCGATAGGTAAAACCATATTTTGCCATCAGTTATGGTTGGCTACCAGTGAGCCATCCTTTGATCAGAATTTTGATTAAATCCGAAGATCTGCGATAGGTAAAACCAGATTTGCCATCAATTATGGTTGGCTACCAGTGAGCCATCCTCTGATCAGAATTTTGATTAAATCCGAAGATCTGCGATAAGTAAAACCAGATTTGCCATCAATTATGGTTGGCTACCAGGGAGCCATCCACTGATCAGAATTTTGATTAGATCCAAAGATCTGCGATAGGTAAAACCAGATTTGCCATCAGTTATGGTTGGCTACCAGGGAGCCATCCTCTGATCAGAATTTTCATTAAATCCGACGATCTGCGATAGGTAAAACCAGATTTGCTATCAATTATGGTTGGCTACCAGTGAGCCATCCTCTGATCAGAATTTTGATTAAATCCGAAGATCTGCGATAGGTAAAACCAGATTTGCCATCAGTTATGGTTGGCTACCAGGAAGCCATCCTCTGATCCGAATTTTGATTAAATGCGAAGATCTGTGATAGGTAAAACCATATTTTGCCATCAGTTATGGTTGGCTACCAGTGAGCCATCCTTTGATCAGAATTTTGATTAAATCCGAAGATCTGCGATAGGTAAAACCATATTTGCCATCAGTTATGGTTGGCTACCAGGGAGCCATCCTCTGATCAGAATTTTGATTAAATCCGAAGATCTGCGATAGGTAAAACCAGATTTGTCATCAGTTATGGTTGGCTACCAGTGAGCCATCCTCTGATCAGAATTTTGATTAGATCCGAAGATCTGCGATAGGTGAAACCAGATTTGCCATCAGTTATGGTTGGCTACCATGGAGCCATCCTCTGATCAGAATTTTGATTAAATCCGAAGATCTGCGATAGGTAAAAGCAGATTTGCCATCAGTTATGGTTGGCTACCAGAGAGCGATCCTCTGATCAAAATTTTGATTAAATCCGAAGATCTGCGATAGGTAAAACCAGATTTGCCATCAATTATGGTTGGCTACCAGGGAGCCATCCTCTGATCAGAGTTTTGATTAAATGCGAAGATCTGCGATAGGTAAAACCAGATTTGCCATCAATTGTGGTTGGCTACCAGTGTGTTTGTGTTTATAATCGATGAACCACTCCTTTCTCCATATGGGATAGATGGGGCATATATCCACCGATTCTGGAAGAATTTAATTGCTCCCAAGCACACCCTACCACGGGATGGCGGTATTTTGCTATTGACGGTTCTCAACTCTCTTGCACCTCAATATCTCAGTGATCTTTTCGTGAGATTATCGGGGGTACATCCAAGAGAGTTGAGAAACTCAAAAACTGACCTTGCAATACCCATGTTCAGAACTGGCAATGGCCAGAAATCCTTTGCGTATCGCGGGGCCAGTCTCTGGAACAGTCTTGATTTGGAAACAAAGATGGCTCCCTCAATCAATGCCTTCAAGTCCAAACTCAAGGGAAAATAATCATATACATTATTTTTTATTTTTCACTGTAAATTTTGTATTATATAACTCTTTATTTTGTAAATAGTTTTTGCAGGGCCAATTGTAAAACAGTATATAGACTGAATTGTACCCTGGGTAAATAATTTTAAAATGAAAATGAAATGAGCCATCCTCTGATCAGAATTTTGATTAAATCCGAAGATCTGCGATAGGTAAAATCAGATTTGCCATCAGTTATGGTTGGATACCAGTGAGCCATCCTATGATCAGGATTTTGATTAAATCCGAAGATCTGCGATAGGTAAAGTCAGATTTGCCATCAGTTATGGTTGGATACCAGTGAGCGATCCTCTGATCAGAATTTTGATTTAATCCGAAGATCTGCGATAAGTAAAACCAGATTTGCCATCAATTATGGTTGGCTACGATGAAGTGCGACTCCTCGGGCTTTATATATTGTCGGAAGCCGACCATTTCTCATTAGATATGATGTTTTTGTAATCAATTCTTCTAAGGAGGGTTGCCCTTCAACGAGTTGATTTTCAAGGGGCCCTCCAATAAAGGCATTAATCATGATCTAAGATATAAAACAACATTATCGATCAAATTACACTATAAAACCTTATTTTTTGAAATACCTAAAATCTATGTACAATAATCCTACATATTTACAAGGACACAAGAGAAAAAGTGGTGCCGTTCCCTAAGTAGTTCTTTAAAAGTATAGAGAGAGGATGTCTGCTTTTACTCGGCTGACAGGCTGTTCCATAGTTTTGCACTTCTGAAAGAGAAACATATGTCGCTATTAGCTGACCGTTTAATTGGTGATCTCATGTCAGTCCTTGTAATGAAAAGACGAAAAGTGAAAGGCGGCCATGAGCAAGAAATATTTTTCTTATCTACAGCTAATCTTCATGGTATCAATCCAAAGCTGTCACATGTTGTGCATTCACCGCGCCGTAAATCAGTATCCACAATTCCATTATCACCACTTGCCCGCACACCGTCCACATCAGCCTCAAGCAGTAGCCCCTCAGCACCTGCAAGAAGCACCTCTCCACTTACAATCAAGGGTAGTCAGGTACTGCTCTCTCCTGGCAGTGCTTCACCGTCAAAGTCAAGACTCGGGTCACCCTTACTTCGACGAGCCTTATCTCCAGATCGCGGAGGGCGAGGTCAGAAGAGCCAAGAAGACCGAAAGAAACTGCTGCCTACCGATAAAAGAGAAAGCTCGCCTCATAGGATTCTAAGAAGTAGATCAATGAAAGAAACAAGAAGCAAACTGTTAGGTTCTAATGAAAAGTAGATGCTAAATCATAGCCCTTCTCGCACTAGAAGACGAACGAATCTTCTTGGCAGACCATTCTACAGGCACCTGTTTGCCTGGTGTGAATTTTGGTCAGACGTTTGACATCTTATCGATGTAGACAAACAGCTAGTCTCCTAGATAGCTTCGGGAGAGACGAAAAGGAAGAAGGACAAAATTAGATAACTTCTGCGTTGAAATTTTGTCCAGTTGCTTTCAGTCAAATCGCGGTGTCCTCCAAGAAAGATGTCCGTTGAGACGATTTTCCGTCTTCTAGTCTGGAAAGTGCTAATTAATAGAATGTAAATATATCGGCAAGACTGTGCTTGAAGGAGCATTTTTATTCTGAAAGTAACTTCTGGTAATATATTTATAAAGGCAAAGGACAGCCTTTGGTATGTGAAATTACACTATCACTTTGATTAATAAATCTTAACCTTAGACGGCATCTTATGTTTGAATAGGACTTCTCCGTAACGTTCTTCACTTTGTGACACAGCTGAAGAATATCATCAAGTTATTTGAAAACTTGAAGACGACATAGACCGCTTTGTGTAAAAGCTGCTGAACATGTGCATTGATTTTACATCAGAGAAAACGTTTTCAGCGTGGCATCGTAACAGTAAGGCGCACTCTTGTTCTTTGACTGAATTGAAAGGGCTCTGCTACAAGAAAGATTCATTTCCTTCGAGAGAAAATTGTTGATGTTCGTGATGATTCAAACATGGCGTAAATTGCCAGATGTCTTTTTCTCATATCACCGAGAGTGAAACACAGCAGAAGCCGTTTTCCTGAACAGCTTCATCATTGAACTAGCTCTAAGCACTTTTGTGTGTTTTCTCTTCGAGCCATAGTTGGTAAAAGCTCTTTCCCTTTGGCCATTTTCTGATTATTTGGAGACGCAAAAGATCTCGTAAGTTGCTTGCACCTTTCGATATTTTGTTCGTTTCTGTCGTGTCAGCAGAAAAATTTTCCCCTGGAAGCACAGGAAAATTATTTCAGGAGATTTCATACTCCTAGGTGGATAAAACTTGCTGTGATGATGTATGTAATTGTCCTAGCTTTCAGGCAACAACAGACCAAGTTTTATCATTAGTTTCAGGCATTTTCAGAAGATTTGTCCTAAATTCAGAACAGTGTGCCGATTTTTACGTCTAACTGAACATGCCTGCCATGAAACAGCATTTTCTAAGAACTATAGCTTGATCCACGGAGATTCTCATTTTTGTTTCTGAAGCCACGTCATTTCTGCCTCAAATTTCTGCCAACTTCCGGAGCCACATTATTTTGTTTTCAAGGATACTCCAAAGCCTAACTCCTAACTGATTTTCAAGATTACTCCACAACGCAAATGATTAATGTTTTCTAAGTTAAGGAGTCGTAACCCCTAACCCGATGAATCTGATCAACTGGTTTTCATTCCATTTTGGACGCGACAAATATTTAACTGCCTTTATCAGAGCTGAGATTTTTTGAAGCGAAACTAAAAGCATTGAATATCAATCAAGCAGACATTTGGAAAGTATTTGTACTTCATTGTCGTTTTACTAGTAATGCATGTTCAGATTTCGGTCGATTTAGACCCACCTTACCCCGTCCCTCCCTTTTCAGGTTGGCTCGAGTTGTCCCAATGTGTTTGTCAATACACTACAGTCTCGTTATGATGTACTTTCAGATCAACAGAAAAGAGAATTTGGGCCGTCCTTTCTGCCTGTTTTGCACATAAGACGCCTTGTAACGCAGCCATCGGTCCTGACAAGGTTTTAGTCCAAAGCTTTGTTGATTTGACACGTTATAACTTACTCACTTTATTATGGAGCTTGATAGATATCTTAGTTAAATTTTTTCGGATTGCAACGCATCAGACTTGACATGCCAAATCGGCCGTCCCTCGGAGTACGTTATAGCTGTATCGTATTATAATTTAAATCTATGCCAAAACCCTTAGACAAATCATTCACTTTTTCTCAAAGCCCTGTACAATGTCAGCCCCATGCAATGCTGCTTTGATCTGTAGTAGTACTATGTGATACCTGGCACCATAAAGGTACTGAAGTATTGTTCTTGTTATCTGTTGACCAGATTTGCAAATCAACATTGTGCAATGGCGCATGGATTGGCGGAAAAGAAAAGGAGCAAAGCTTCCTTTTGTCATGTTTACATAGCTACCTGACCAATTCAGCTAACGTTCTCATTGCAAAACACTTGATTGTCCTCATGAGGAAACTTTCTTCCCATACTATGAAGTGCGTGATGCGCGTAGCTGTATCAACATGTAGACAGTTGATTTCTATGGTGGTCACGTGGCCTGAAGTAGGCACAAACCAGGGTAAGGTGGGGGTAATTTTGGTCTACATGTAAACTTGGGTCTACTGGATGATTTGGGTTTGTCAGCTCTTTTCGCGATTAAAACGAGCGTAAGTTGAAATTCGAGTCATGCCTCAGTGGGCAGTGAAACCTGTACTTTTAGGAGTCATTTAAGCAGCATCCAAGAGTTATTGGACAATTTCTAGTACCCCTGTTCAATTTATAACACATGCACCCAAATAACCCCTCATCGTACCCTAGAGCTGCATTTGTCCTTAGCGTGAAAAGCAAGGAATTGAAGAGTTTTTGTCAAATGATTTTCAAGGGCTTTAGCTTTAATTTGCATGGTTGTACTTATTACAGTAGATGACAGAACTTTGACTTTTTTGGTGTGTATTAATTTAATTTGATTGAACGTGGCTAATTTACTAATGAATGTAAATTTTTGTGAATTTTAAATCAATATTTTTGTTGACCATGTGAAGTAATGTGTGCAGACTTTGAAATATTACTTATCTGAGGTTTTTGCATGTTACCCATTGCGCCTTTTTAATGTAGTAGTGATGAGCGTAAAAGATTTGTTGCCATGTCTTGCCCATTGTGCGATTAACTTCATCGTATTTTGAAAAAGTAGTGACGATGAAAGCGATGGTGAGCAAGGAAACAATTCCCATTTGAAAGAATCCTGCTCCCTGTCTAGTAAGATAATAGCAAGGGCAAGTATATCACTTTTTTATCAACATGTAAAACTTAACACAACTACTACTTACATTAGATTGTGCCCCTCGTAGCAGGAAAAGACTCGGGGTCATCGAGTTCCCCCTACGAGAGACGCTTACAATAAAATAACCATTACAAATATATCAAAATTAAAACGAAATAGGGTGGGCTGTTGCAATTTATATTTGAAATTTAATGGAAACGTTGAGTTGCCTTTGAAACACTGTGGATTCTTCATGCAGCGAGACGAGCAATAAGGACTATTTCGGTCATTTTGTTATTCATATATGCATCAACTCACAAGATTAGCTGATAAATAAGATAACAAATCTACGAAAAACAAAACAAAAAAATTACATGTCTATCTGGCCTAATCCAGTTGAATATAACGAAACGATGAAAACTACAGTGTTAGCATACAAATATCGTACCAGTTTGGCCTGTTTCTTGCTGGAAGTCCCATTTTTGTGTGTTCACGACTTGATTTTCTTCATCGACACGCCCCTCTTCTGCTCCGTTTCTTGTCACGCTTTTTGTTCATTCAAAGTTTCAAAAATTCGCAAAACAGCAACAACAACAGCAACAATTGCGCCTTCGCAGCAGCTACAGCCTTAATGTATAATATTGTTAGACTCACAACAAGCGAAAGTTAGAGGGACTTACGTCATGAGTGTATAATATTGTGGCGTCCATGATCATTTTGTTGGTAATGATATTCAAGTAAGGACTGCCCTATAAAAGTAGACTATGCAAGGCTTTTTGTATTCATATTATTAAGATCCAGGGTAGGGATTTCTGAGAGCTGACCAAGTGATCTGCACGCATTAAGTCAAACTGTGGGCAGTGCAGGAAAAAGTGAAAAAAAGTGTTCGTTGTCCTCCATTCCAGTACCACAATTGCCAATTGGGCGTATAGGCAGTCAAAGTTATGCCGAAATCTATGCTCGTTAATGCATTGAAATTCAAACGAAGCTTTGTTAAACATCTAACGCCTTTAATATTATAGAAAGACTTTCCTATCGCCCTTATAATTGCAAGGAGTTTGTGTTTGAATTCAGCAATGCTCACAGAATTTTTGCTGTCATCGCCTAGAAGATGTAAGTATCACTCGAATGTATAACTTGATACAGGACACGTTCAGATGCATTTTGAAATTTACCGGAGTAGAATCGGTCGATCCATTCAGAATTCGTGAGGGATTTTCTGGAGAAAGGCCCTTCAAGAGACCGTCAAACCGGCTTGAAATCATTACTAAGACTGTAATTTTTTTCAATTCGATTGTTTACAGTAGCTAGCAATTTATACATTTTGAATATTAATATATCCAAATATTTATATATTATTTATTTTATTTAATATTTATTTATTTAATATTTATCCAAATCAACTAATCCAAATCGAAATAAACGTGGTACTGGTGGTGCAAGACCACGCCGTGGTATTGCAAAACTTTTGATCCGCCACGAGGTTCCTACGACTGAAGAGCGTTTACACTGCTCCAGAACAAATTATTATGTGGATATTAGTAGCCAAAGTTTTCCGAGCTAGCGGGAACAGTAAAAACCCTTCAGTTACACTTTATTGCAGATTTAAAGTGTCACCGGTACAGCGTAACAGGGTCAAACTTTTCCTGATATTTTTGTGTAGAAAACTGTTGTTGTGCACCCAGGAGTGATGCTTCAATCCTCGCAAAAAGGATACCTCGTGCTGGAGCATGCAGAAGATCTCTATGGCAGAAACTCGAATTGAGATCAGGTACACCCCAAAATTCGTTTGAACATATCCACCCTTGGGAATGTACTTGCAAATATCATTAGTATCCCGCTTGGGGTTTGCTAAACTTTTTTCTTTTAGAGGACATATGTCACGTTAGCAATTGGTTAACACAACAAGGAAATGTGCAGTGGAATTCCGTTGCTTTATGACCTTTCATTTCTGCTTCATGAATTTTCATTGGAATGAAAATTCAGTTCCGATCGTGTGTTTTGTAATAAACAATAGAGAGAATTGTATTGTGTGAACCAATCAAGTTCATGACATGTACATTAAGGAGCACATCCAAACATTGGATTTTGCCATTTGCAATAAAAATATTTTATATTTAGTAATTTAGTATGCAGGTTTTGAACACATGTCCAACAACTTATCTTAAATATGTTCTCAAAAGGTGGGGCTAGGAAGTCGCAGATGAAGAACCAAAGCTTTCTGAAAATCCAACTTTAAATTGCAAAGAACGCTCCTGATAGAAAAACTCTGCATGTTCGTGATCATCAATCCAAAGTTACCATGGATACAAAACATGAGTAAACTATGAATAATGTTTACCGCAATATGCTAAATCTGCATGCAACTGGTATAACAGTCCACTTTAATTATTAATGAGTTTAAAAATATTAAATTGAAAGATTTTATTTCCATGTTCCGAAGCCCATAGTAAAATTTAAGTCGAATCTCATCGACATTTAATTTGGAGAAAGAGATGCCTTGAAAGAAAATTCAGGCAGCCTGATGAAATTTAATGGCTCGACAATTTCAGCGCAAGCTGCGAGAATTCTAATTGGGTCCATTAAATGGAATAATGACAGCAAAGCATTGAACGTGATGAATGCTGCAGGTGCAACTTAGACTACAACAGGTACATGTTTTGAGACGTGTAATCTCCGGACTGCATAATAAAGAACTTTTCCGCATCCCACCAAAAATTACGATACATTTTACCAGGGCCGCCGAGATCTTTTCGAGGCCCATGGGACAAAACTGTGAATTGAGGTCCACTGCGAGCGGAGCGAGGAGAAAATTTTTTTATCGCCTTCTTTAGATTGGCTTAAAATGCATTTCAGAGCAGTTCCTGCAGTTCAAATATCAAAATTCCCCAATTATGAGGCCCCTTAGACCCTGAGGCCCTAGGGCAAAATGCCCTCCTACTCCCCCCTCTCGGCGTCCCTGCATATTAGAAGATGACCTACGTACAAAATTATTATACAGTATTACTGGAGCAATATTCCGCCTCAGGGTAACGTAAGGCTGTGTCTACCCCGCAGCCATTACAATTAGCGATGAAAACTACCTTATTCTGTTTTGAATTAAATGTCACTGGAAAATATCCGCAATCAAACGATCTATGTGTTTTAGAAAGGTACTTGTGGCGTTACGCAACTATTATATTGGGTGGCATGTAGTTTGAAATAGCCCAGGACAGCTTTAACAAGACATTACTTAAAAAGGAACATGGTGGCTGTGTGGTTTTAACGGAGTTGGGAGTTTTCCAATTAAACCATCCAGTTTATGAATGAATTGCAGAGTTAGCAGCTGTATGTTTTTATTAAGTTCATTGGGAAATCTTTATCACCATGCTGTAAACTTTTGGTTAGAAAGTTGTGTGGGTGATTGGCATATCCAAATGGTCGTAATAAAGCAAAGCAACAAAACATCAAAGATACTCTTCATTCATAGCTGATACGAAAATTCATCAAGACAATTGAAGATTGCGTAGTTTGTTATAATGATTCAAAGTTATTCTTTTTTATTGCACAAAGCGGTCATACCAGGGATAAATGCTAAGGATGCAAAATTGAATTGCTTGACGCTATTTATCCTTGGTTGTCAGTGCTCGTTTAGATAAACGCTAGGAAGCAATGCATGAGGAGAAATGCAATTCAACGAACATTCGTACACGTCCGAAAACGCAAATGTTTACTTTGCGTTTTAAATTCTGTCTCACATCAAACATCATGCATTTGATTCGTTTTAAATAACAACTCGTTACAATTAATTGTGCTCATTAATTTTATCGCAACCGTTGATATCAATTCATTCGTAGCGTTGTTATATTTAGGCTCCATTCACACTGACTTGTACAAAAACGGAGAGAAAAACCTCCATTTTTGTGAAAGTGGTCACATTGATATGCACAAAAGCGCCACAAAGACGGAGGTTTTCAAAAACGCTGTCAAAAGTCGATATCCATAAAAACTGAGGTTTTTGAAAACGCATTTGATCAGTGTGAACGCACACCAAAACGGAGGTTTTTGAAGACGCTGTAATATCGAACAATGAGCTTCACAAAACCGGAGCAATGCGAACGCACAAAAACGGATATCTTTGGCTACGTATTTGTTATCAGGCTGATCAATGTGAACGCACAAAAACGGATGTTTTTCCCTCCGTTTTTGTACAAAAACGGAGTAATGTGAACGGGTAGCTTTGATGGAGCGAAAACGCATCTCAACAAAAACGGAGCAGTGTGAATGGGGCCTTTTGTGTGTCATTTCATATTGGCCATGGGGTAGGCATTGACTTTTACTCCCCATGGTATCGTTCGCGCAGTGTTGTTTACAGTAAAGTCCCGCCTTTTAGAAACTGCATTATAAGAAACTCAGACTTGATTTCGCTGAATAAAATACTTCTTTGCAAGAAACTATCCAGACTGATTCATGTTCAGTTTGTTATACAATGGTACTTAGCAATATTATAAAGCGCATATTTGAATATGTCTCCGATAGGACTCAATTTTCGAGAAAAACATGAATGAAATTTTCTAGCCCAAATTGTTGCAATTTCAAGAAACCTTCAGTTATGGCTCAAACCATTGGATCCGCGCACAACAGTGCACATTTCAAAAACGTTTACTAAACAATTTTGACAGCCGTTTGGAGTATAAAATTGGTTCTTATACCATGGTATACGGTATGCACCCTGTTTGAAGAAGTAGAACTTGACATAAGAAACCAGTCAGGGTGTCTTTGTACTGCAGTAATTGGAAAGGTATGTAAGAATTAAATTTATCTTTCTATATGAATAAAAAATCGTTCTTTTGGAGATGATGAATAGAATTAACTATAATTGGCTTCAATACTCGCATTCCACCCGACCAATGCTGAGCCCATCAGTCCGGGTTTTGTAAATGTTATATGACAGTTCGGTTGGTTGATGAAAACCGGAGACAATTACACTGCAAGTCACTGCTGTGAGTTCATTCTGTTAAAGCTATAATGTAGAAGATTTGGTTTCGTATATCTACTGCAACTGCATTCTGTTGGTAAGATTCACCTTCACCTTCCTTCAGATTTATCTGTGCGCAGCTAATCAAAATAGCCAACAATTATATTTAGAATCTGATGTTTATAAATGTCCCCTTGGTAAGCACTTGTTTGCTGCGCTGTCACAAACAATTAATTGAATTCTAGTATTGAAAATATGGTCAGTCTTTACCAGTAGCAACAGGACACAACAGACAGTTGACAAGGTCGGATAGTTGCCTTCGGATTAGACTTGCCTTCGTTGAACGTATGAAGCCGACATGAATTAGGATGAACAAAGATGAGAATGTTCAAAGCAGAAAACCAGCATCAGACCTACCAAACCCTAGCCCCATGGGAAAACAAGGATTTGCGGCCACAACGGTCGATGGTTAGGACATTCCAAAAACCAGAATTCATCGTACGAAATCAAGATTTATCAGCACGTGAGGTAAGAAGCATTTTGCCACCTTTGAGGGAATCTGGTAAGATTTCCATGGAGCAGACAAGGTTGCTGAGAGAGCGTGTTGGAGAAGTTCTTTATGTAGCGAGACCTTCTATCATTCAAAGGTTGACCAAGAAAATTCGTTTAGGGGATCAGTTGAAGCAAGGAACATTATCTGCCTCTAAAATAAGGGACATTTTCATATCGGAAAATGTGGATTTTGATGAAGGCACGGAGCGAAGTCTATTCAAAAAGTTTGACGCAAGCGGTGCTACTGGAAGAGTAGTCTACGGTGATATGCTGCAGTTTATGACAGAAGCACTAGATGACTACAAAGTGGAAAGAGATAAACGCGAATTCAGCAATTTGCCGAGACATGCACAACGTGCTAGGGTACGTCATCCCTCTATGAACAGTTCAGATTTCAACCTTGCTCCGTTGACCAAGCGTGGTTTGCTTGATGATGATTACACAGAAATGCCAGGAGCCTACTCCAGGGTGAAACTGAATTTTGCTTTCACAGAAAGAAGAGATGCTGGCCTCAGAATTGAGATTGAAAAATGCTTTCAAGAGTGTAAGGATGACATACATTATATCTTTTCAAATATGAAGAAGAAGTTACTATGCAGGGAGGATGATATGATCAACCCGTCAAAGGTATTTACTTAATTCATCTTTTTAAACCGAATGCAAGATTGCTTTTAGGTTTTATCGCTCTTAGGTTTTGTTATTTATTTTGTTGGAAGGAAGTATTTGCAGCTAAACTATTTTGAATCTAGAATCTACTTAGCGTTCAAATCTTTATCAAGATGCTATTCGTCGATGACGTTGCCTCGACGATGTCTCAAAAACCTGAGCCCTTTTTGTGTGGTTGCTGCGTATGAGGTGTACCATTCATCTTTCTGTCCTTAACCCTATTTTAACCGAGGGGGTGCATATTTCCCCTTCCTCACGAACTTTCTTTAATAGCTCTTGAATGCCGATAGCTATAGCGCTGAAACTTCATGACTTTTATTAAAATTTAACTGAAAATCAGAGAATCAAAATTTTAATTCCTATCAGTAGACCACGTGACCACCAGATGCCCATATTTGGAGAGTGATCGCAAACAAAATTGTGAAATTGTTCTAGTTTCTTCATTTTGTGTCCAATCTCATCAATCCATATACCATTCGATCTTTCTCGATGGGTACTTTCATTTGATATATATATATTTATCAATATTTGCTGAAGTCAGCAATTTATAATTTCTATGAAGTCATGAATCGCTATGACGTCTTGTTACAAATGAATTAGCAATTTTTATATGAAAATTCATGTAATAACTTGAACTATTGATGAAATTATGTGACTTTGCCCAAATTATGTGGAACTGATGATGTTTAAGCATTATTACTGGCAAAACAATTTTGCATTTGAATCGAATTACCATTTGTCATTTAGCTAATTAACTAGGAACCACAAATATTCATATATAACTAAATGAAATCTCAAAGCAAGGCTATCAAGTAAGCATTTGGGTTGATTTTAGCCTATTTTAGCCAGTTATTTAATGTAAATCTACTTTTTTCCTAATAGCTCAATTTTGTCAAAATTCACCTTATTTTGGTTGCCTAGCAACCAATCACATGATCAGAAATTAACTGATGCTATTTTTGGATTCTTCTTTGTTTAATTATGACACAGTGCATGTTTCATTGTCATAGATATTATAGTTGCGAAGATAATAAGGGGGTGAAAAATGCCCCCTCGGTAGAAATCACTTTTTTCACCTGGTTAAGATAGGGTCAACGTAATTTATTGAATGATCTTCAACTTCGAGTTTGAGATCTTACTTTAGCCAGTCAGACTATTACTTGCTGATTTATGGCAGATGTTGGTCGATGATTAATTGTTTCCAAAGCAGTACTTATTTTGTTCTCCAAAATCTCAAAATCGATGAAGTTTGGAAGAAAGGGTTCTAGCGTATTATTCGCACTTTTTCTACTTGGGCCATTGGTTTTGTGTTACTAGTGAATGATGAAATTAACCCACATTAAACTCTGGAACCAAATCCCAACACAGTAATGGAATCTTTTCTTGCAGTATTTACTTAAATTTGGGTATTATTTGGAGCCGTAACTTTTTTACTCTCGTGTACCATAAATCAGAGTTGATTGGACTCTGCATAAATAAGCAACCACATAGCATGGCAGACTGGTTCAAACAAGGTCTTTGATCTCAAAGTTGACGCCCATACAATGCAACGGTGTCAAGAGTGGGGCAGTCGAGCGTACAGGTTGTCTGCAGCATCGACACAGACTAGGCTCAATCTTTTGGAATACTGTGTATTATAATTGCCCCGTTGAGGTGCCAGTTAAACCGGTTTCATAATCAGTTCTATACAAACAGCACGTGTATTTTGATCTATTAACGGAGGATGGCACGAGTTTGAGTGCCGAAACGTTCTCATGATTATTTGCTTGGTCATGTCTTCATTAATTTATCATCATATATGTCTTAACTACTGGCTTTTGTCACTTATGTCAATATTTTCTACTTGGATTTGTCTTTAACACATTTATTTGTCATTAATAATACCACTTGGATTCGCCGAATAATTACGACTGGCTCAGTCTATTTATCATGTCATCCTGAGGGTTAAAATGAAACTGTTCCCCATGACATTTGCAATTAAATTTATGTTCTGGCTGCGATTTCCTAAACATATTCCAATTGCCACCTTTAAATGGAACTTGCGTTATATGCACAGCTTTCCTTATTATGGTCTTGTTGTCCCCTTTTAGATTAAACAAGGATTATGCTGACGTAAGCATTATTGATGGATAATTCAAGTTCACTTTCTACATTTCTGAAAGTTAATGGCCAGAATCTTTAGCAAGCAAGATTGGGTTCCCTACCTACTGTCATTAGCTTTTCTGCCCTATCCTACCCGAAGCCAAAACGGGACATGTCGTATAAACAACTACGATGATAGCAACTACAATACTTTCCTGCTTTTTTCTGTTAAACCAGCACCTCTAAGGGGATCATTATGGAAATGAGGTCAGCTTGACCCTTTAATGCTATCCCTGCCACTGTAATTAGGGGTGTTTTCCTTTTACGTTTTTAAACGTTAAAGTATTGTATTGTATCTAATTTATTATAATAACTTGTATGTATTTTTTTATGTGGCAAATGATGCATACATACATACATGCTTGATAATAAAAAAGGGCTGACAGCATTTTGTACAAATTGGTACCAACAAGCGTCAATTTCAGATGTAAATAATCTTCCTTCCAGCTAAAAGGGATTGTCACTCGTCATCAACTGCCACTGAATAATGCGCTAATTGACAAAACGATCGAAAGACTGGATCCATTCAGTTCTGGATCTGTGAGGTTTGCATATCTTCTATCATTTGCTCGATGATAATAATTTTTTTTATTTTAGATCTTTAAGAAATTCATGGGCTAATCTTGTGCACGATTTTATTTCATAAATGAATTGTAATCAATTAACTTTATCAACGCATGAGGCCGGGGAGACGGATCGATGGTCTTTTTTTGGTATTCATAGGCCGTTTTAGGGCCTGTTCATACAAGGTGGGCTATCACACTCAGACATGATGATGCCCACTTTCGCATGATGAATTTCAGCCCATCACAGCGGGTCAGACAGTTCATTTAAAGTCAGCCTTGTCATCGAAAGATAACAATTTCCATTATTATCATTGGATTGCACATGCGCATGATTAAAAGAAACCAATCAGGATTTCATTGAATATGTACTAGCTGAGTCAAAAAGTGAAATCGTTTGGAAGGCAGTGAAAGTTTTTAGCTGATATTCAAAATTGAAATAGACATCTGTCAGTCAAATGCTAAATTAGATTTGAGTTTTTTTAGGAAGAAGCACTAATCTTTCACACCCAAAGATTAGAAAAATGCAGGTAAGAGTATTTTATGGGACGGAGAATTCTGCTTTTGATTCAGATCAGTGATTTACTCGCCATTGAAATCTGAGTTCTAATTTTGATTATACGATTGTATTGAATTAATATTCAAACGGTAAGTAAATCATGGACCAGACTGGAACGTGAAGCTTCTCTTTGCTATCGAATCCTTAACCAGCATTTCCCAACCTCGTTCACAAGGGCATCTTTTGTTATCAGTAGGGCACTTCAGATGCCCTGGGATTTCAGTAGACCTCAATAGATATCCTTGGAACTGGTTGCCAAATTTGGCAGATTTTGATCAGAAGAATTAGAATGATAAGGCAGAAAGCAGGTCCTTTCGAATCCCATATTGGACATTTCGAGATATATATTCCATGGTTCGAACAAAACCCTTTTTTTCACCTAAGCCATTCAAATATTCTTTATTTTTAGACTGAACGCCAGGTTTTGAAATGGAGAAACGTCTCTTGTTTCAACAATAGCCAATCAAATTCCAGGATAACAAACAGGCTCCAGGGTCACTGCAGGCATTGCAGCTTTACAGAAAACCTTCATTGCCACTGAGTGCGAAGTTCAACATTTTCTTATTTGGGTCACAAAGATGAGTGACATGAGTGAGTAAAAAAAACGCCCGGCGTTTGAAAGGCTACTGCTTCTTGAATATATAAGCTATGATATTTTGCAATATCTGATTAAATAGCTAACATGTTCAATAATGTTTCAAAATTTTCCTGGCAAAAATCGGTCACTCCGTTCAGATTCTTTAGGCTATTTTCTAAAATGAATCCCTTTGAGAAACCTTAAAAACCGTGCTAAAATTACAAGCAAGAGTTCCTTGTGTGTTTACCTCACAGCGATGACTTTCAGCACGCTTTAGAACGTGCTTTCGTTTTGGCGGGTTGAAAAGTCTTCCCCTAGTGTGAATAACTTATTCAGGCGGATTCCATTCTCCCATGAGGACAAAATACATGAACACATCCAAGAGTCATTATTGCTAGGAAAGAGAACAAAGGGAAATCTTGCTTGCTGTTTTCGCTCGTTTTTGCAGGTTTTCAAAAGGGGCTTTGTGCAGAAAATCCCCTATTTCGAAGGTAAGGAATGACCGATTAAAGCCGGGTAAATTACTGAACCAAATTTGACATATCGGGGATAAAATAAGACAGTTCAGCACAGCTTTTGCGATGCGTCCGACCCTATGTGCTTATCAAATGATGGTGTGGAAAATACAGAACATTACATGCTGTTTTGCGAAGATTTCAATAAGCAGAGAACACTCCTCCTTGGAAAAGTGTCTGATGTTCTGTCTGAAGTAGCAATCAATAGGAACGATTTATGTGAGTGTGCTCTTTTAAATATCTTGCTATATGGAGACTCTACGCTTGGTTGCACCCTAAATAGACGCATCATTTCGGCAACCTTGGAATACATCTTAGAATCTGGTCGAATGAACTGAGCTGCATCCCTCCTCTCTCTTTCCCTCCCTGCCTTCCCCACCTTTCTTCCCTCTTTTCGTTTCATTTCCATTGTTTTGCGTAATCCTTGTTATGTTCTATGTCTAAATGTAAGCTGCAGGGGACATGCGCAAGTTCATTTCATTTTTTATAATATTCATTTTATGATATTTATACAGGTTTAAAAGGTTCATAACTATGTATGTTTTCCAACCTGACCTGTTAAAAAAATTAAAATCCATCCCAAAACAAAAGAATTACTGACCAAACCTAATTTACAACATCATACAAAACTAAGGCAATAAAAGAGAACGTAAAAATGAAATAAAAGTTATCCCGACTATAGCTGTTCTTTAAAGGTTTTCAGGGAGGGGGCCAATTTAGTAGCTCTTTCTAGGCTGTTCCACAGCTTTGCACCGCGATAAGAAAAAGCTCTTTGGCCCCTGGTCGTTTTTAGGAACGGTATCTGTTTCTGATGAGCGCAGAAACCGCTCTCTTTCATCCGAACATTTTGCGAATAATTTTCTCAAATAATTTGGTGCAAGAGAATTTAAAGACTTGTAAGCTAGCGTGGCTGTCTCCTTTCTTATAAGATCACTGATAGTTGACCAGCCAAGGCTCTCAGTTATCAGAGCAGCAGAGGCATCGTATGGGCCACTAGTTACAATTCTTACCGCTCTATTTTGGATTTTTTGCAAGACGTCAATTTTTGATTCGCTACAGCGGCCCCAAACGGAACAACAGTAACTCAAATAGGGCTCAACAATTCCTCTATACCTGCAATAGATATAAATGAAATAAAATGCAGTTTTGTTTTGTGTAATTTTGCAGTTTTCTTGTGTAGTTAGTTCCATTTTGTAGTTATATTTTCTTGTAGTTTCGTAGGTTTTGATGATTTGATATAAAAAATAACACACTTCTCAACATCATTGCTTTGATATTCAGGGATCAGGACTTTTTCAAACGCCGGGCGTTTTTATTGACTCACGTGGTACTGTTCCTCGTTTATTGATATGGTGCTTTGGGAGATACACACTTAATCTTGAAAGCTGAAATTTGCTGCATATCCAAACCAAAGCATTGAACTTTTGGCTTTTGCGAATGCCTGAGGCACATAGAAATGTTAAGCTAAATTCAAATTAGATAATTAAAAATTACAATGATTGACTTCTAGCAAAAAGAATACCCCAAGAGCTCTGTTAAGCCCCCGTGGGGCTTATTAATTTTGAAGGTTACAGAGGGGGGATTTATTTGAGAGGAAGGTTTATTCAAAAAGATAGATGTCGAGGACACATATGATTGCTTTTCAGTTCTCTCCCCCCCCTCCGTATTTTGTGTATTCAACATGCAATTTGACGACTCAAATACATACGTTTGACGCGGTTTTGTCTCCAGCCATATCAAAGTTAACAAGAAAATAAATTCTCATCACTGGTCCCAACTAAGGCCGTGTACTTTTTACTGGGTCATTCTGTATAACAATGAAGCCTCTGTTTCTCCGTAGTTGCAAGAGTTTCGTGGATTTTTTGGAGAAATGTCTACCCCTTCAACAAGGCTTTGCTAGCTCATTGTCTGGTATGAAGAAAGAAGATAAAAAAGAGAAGCCACCCGAAAGACCAAGATGGGAGACAAGCAAGCCCCTGAAAGATATAAAGTCACAAAAGAAAAGCACAGGTAGTATAACTTATTCTTGGGCAGTATTGATATTGATATGGAGAGCCACTACTATTCTCTTTGAACTGACTGTCAATCAAAGATGGATCGCTGTTCTTTTAGTGTTAGCTATGTTGAAAAGTTAGGGGATAGAAAATTCCAAAATTACCGTCTACCAGATGAGCAAAGACAAAAGCAATGCTTGTTTCAAACTTCCCTGCAATCCATGGATGTCAAAGCTCTGATGTTGGCAACCATATCATTGCACAGTTGATCTTTCTGAAATGGGCCATTTCGTTCTAAATTTATTAGCAATTCTTTTGAGAAAGCCCCTTCAATAAACTTCAAACCCCCTCAAAAAGGGTGTAAAATTTCGATCGATTTCGTAAATATTTTGTCGTTTACATCATTGACTTGTGCATGACCCTAGCACGTGTTATCCTTAATGGGAGGTTGAAAATGTTATACGCTAGGCTCAACGATATTTTCTGGAAAATTTCATTCTTCAAAGTGGTCAAGATATCCTGACACGTGTTCAAACGATAGCAGTATGGCAGAAATATTAGGAGCATTTGATCATGACTTTAGGCTTATTTTGAAGGTTTCTTGAAGAGATTTTCTTGAGATCTTTCATGACTTCAGGAGGAATTGAC
This sequence comes from Aurelia sp. 4 Dawson et al 2005, assembly GCA_964019985.1. Lineage (NCBI taxonomy): Eukaryota > Metazoa > Cnidaria > Scyphozoa > Semaeostomeae > Ulmaridae > Aurelia > Aurelia sp. 4 Dawson et al 2005. The sequence continues at coordinate 22,155,063 of OZ026496.1, read as the reverse complement.
CTACTTCTTTTGGATTAATTTCAAAATATATTGGAACATATCCACTTAGTGACTATTGAATTATGCATTTGCCAATTACATTGCATAGGTATTCAGATAGAAGTAACGTGTGGAGCTAGGATTTATCCTTCTCGCTCGGTATTCAGTCATCCGTATCATTTATAGCAGAACATTCTCTCTGCACTTAGTTTCGGAATTACTTTTGATGTTTCAAGGAATTGCTTATTACGAATGAATACAGTAGTTCAGGGTCTTATCCATTTTCATGCACAGAAAGGCAAAGAAAGGAATACAAATAGTTTTTTTCAAAGCACTGATGAGGTTTGCTGCCCTTCTTTGCCATTTTCCTCTTGCTTTCGGTACATAAAGATTGATAAGCTGCTTAGCTACGGCATTCTGCGTAATCATCGTGTCATATAACGAAGATTTTTTAATAAACTCAATTCATCTGAATGAATCAAAACGAAAGATTTGAAGGAAACATTCAGGAGATGTTGAAGTTTAATGGAAAATGTGTCAATAAGGCTTGCTAACGCTTGCTTTTCTGGTTTTCAACTCTTAATTAAGTGCAGATATGTCCAGTTATAAGAAAGGAATCTTGACGAAAATATCAAGCATATAACTTTAGATAGATCTTGGGTAACTATTTATCCCATCAATAAAGAGACTAGATAGCTTAAAAGAAGAGAAAATTACCTTTGGACTAAGATAAAAATTCTGAATTCGGCGGGCAAAGGTAAGGTGCTCGTTTTATATTTTGAAGTTGACGTTATTTTGACTGTTGTACCGGAAATCTCAAAGTAAACATACAAGCGCAACTTAGGCAAACTTTAACAGCAATTTACTACAATTTCTCCTCTACATTCAGTGGTCCGATTTCAAAACGTTTGTTTCTTGTCAACCCTCAAGATTCTGTCTTTGTAGAAACTTAGGTATTTTTAGATTTTAATAATCGATTTTGTCCATTTTATTCCCTAATTTTCGAAATCTGCATCACTGTGCCTTTGTGTCATTTTGCAGACGATGGCGAAAATTCTGCTAAAGAATTTGAAAGGTTTATGAAGCTTGTTGCAGCTTTAAGACGAAGAGCCAAAGGATCAGGTTAGTTCAGACATGTCATATCATAGACCTAGGAACTGGGGGAGGGTATTAGGGGCAAGTACCCTCAAGATTTTGCAATAAACAAAGAAATTTCCTTTCTATTTTTAGAAATTGGCCCCTCTTCTTACGGAGAAAAGTGCGCTCAAAGCGCCGTGCCCCCCCCCCAAGTTTGAGATGTTTCCTACGTCCATGTGTTATATTATTCTTACCATGAATCCATGAAGAAGCCTTGAGAGTTTATTCTTAAAAATGAATTCTTAGATCGGGGTTAATTGGATGGGTAACGTATTGAATGATAAGTTTGATGTTTTATGGCATTCTGCATTCTGATAGACTAGTTACTGATAAAGGTATTGGAGCAAAGCATATCAGTTTTAACACTGTAATTCATTTGGAATGATATGTTACAACAAGGCATTAAACTATGATGTCAATAGATAACTCTATTTTCATTTGTATAAAGAATTGATTTTTTGTCTTGTTGCAGGGCAACATAGCTTTAGATTATCATAGTTGTTTTAGGAGAGGGTTGATAGAATCAAGGCATGAAAAATCGTACTTAGAATATAAACGTTAGCAAGACGTTAGACAGCGTATCATGTTGGTATATTAAAACAATGTTGCAATTCTTGTTACAACTTGCAGATTTTGTTTTTCAAAGATTAGAGAACTGATATTGATAATCAATCCTCGTGAGAATTACAGTGTTTAAAAGCACAAATCACTATAAATCCAAAGCCAGCGGAGAAATTTCAATTATCCGTATTAAGCTTCAAAGCAGTGGCGAAATTCAGCTTTTTGAGTGGGGGGGGGGAGAAGGGCCTTCAATTTTCCGAGTCGGGAGAAATGCTTTTGTTTGACATATTTGCTCGAAGACCTGACGTAAATAAGGTCCGTAAATGTGCTAATAGAATAGGTATATCTGATTTCACAACTATCTATATTCAGCAAATGTTGATGGAAAACGACAAAAACATATCATATGGGTAAGTCGAATAGCTTCTAGAAATCTGGGGGCCAAGCCCCCAGAAAAATTTTTGAGAAAATGCCGTCTACTTTTGCCTAGAACGCTTCTCACAGTCAAATGTTTACTGGTATTGAATTTGGCTTTTGACAATTTTTGCGAGATTTTTTGCAGAGTAGCAGCCCCATGAAATTGTTGAGCATGAGCAAACGTACCAGAGCATCAAAAAGTAAATAAATAGAGCCTAAAAAAGATAAATAAAAGAAGAAAGAAAAGTGGTAGTTCTATGGCCAAAAACCATTTAACTCTACATAGTTTTGGTTATACTTTAATAATATCAGGCGTCCGCAATAACATTAGACTTCCTCAGAGGCATTGTCCGTAGTATTCCCTTCAGAGAACAATTCAACTGAATAACCGAAGAGGAGACTCACTAGACTTTTTTCTGCCTATTCAATTCAGTAATGCGAAAGCAAGGGACATACAGAGATGTAGAGCTGGGGAAAGTGTCCTTTTTGCTTCAATGTTCCTTTAACTTAATGACAAAATTCGGTCCCTATGGACATTGATCGTGACTCAATTTTCTTTCTTCCTTTATTTTTTTTTAGTCTCTGGTAGCCAGGGTAGAGCAAACACAATTTACGTTCGCTAAGAAGACCTCTTGGATCCCTTATCTGCCAATCACAAAGTTGAATATTCGACGAGCATTGGTAGATACTCCTCAAACAAATTTTGGGTAAAGGGCCTCTACTTTGTCTCAGAACCCATCTCGCCATACAACTATTGCCTGCCCTAAACATAGACATGGAAACGTTGACAATTCTCGGATCGTTCGTTTTGTAGTTAGCATCCCAAGGAAAATTTTGAAAACTGCAGTCATTACATTGGCTTAGAACGCCTCTCCTAATCCTGCTTCCACACCTCTAGGAAATATCGATACTGTACCCAAACTATACCGAAACAATTTCTTCTCGCTTTTGAAAAGAATGTTAGTGCATAAAAACTTTAAAATATGCTGCAGATAGAGCGTGAGCATTTTGTTTGCTCAATCAAAATAGAAATTCTCTCCTCCTGAAATGTGACTCGTTTCTTCATTGCAGTTTCTATCCCACCTGCAAAATTTCCGACTTCTACGGATAATTTCCGAGTCTTGTCGAATTGGGGGGGGGGCAATTGCCTATTTCTGCTATTTCTCAAACACCCCCATAATTTCCGCTACTGCTTCAAAGTTTTATGATATATTGAAAATTAAAGTTATTGATTTGACTGTTACTTTTTCCTGTTGGTTTAAGTTGTCTTTTCTTCTTTTACAGACGTACTGCGAACGGAAGATGCACGGGAAACTGTATTGAAATACAATGAAATATTTTCCCTTGGTTTCTCTGAGTCTGAAACGAATGCACTTCTGCAGAAGAATGAAAGAAATGGTTATGTTGAAGTTGATAATATCATAGATGAACTTGGAGCAGTAAAAGGGGTGTAAGTAAGGCAGACTTGGAATGGACTTGGAATAAGGAGTGTAGATAAAGAGTGTACATAGAATTAATGCAATAGATGAAAGTAGAGCCATGAAAAGAGTGTAAATAGATAACTAACAGCAATTTGCTAGATTTATCAGACAGACTGGACCACTCTGACATTATCTAAGGGAGGCGTCGAGCAAACTAGTACATAGAATTTAGTATCTTCTCTCTCTATAGGCTTGAGCTTGAATCTTAAAGAGGCTGGATGAGAAACTGTCGCGGAAATCTCTGATTTGGCTATATTGTGCTGAACTAATTTGTTGCGACTGTTCAACGAAAATTCAAGATAAATTTATCATCTTAAAGATTAGTCTTTGCACTTTCTTCTGACACAAATTAAACCTCCATATGTTTTGGGATGGGTGCGATATAAATGGATTTCCAACAAGCATTTTCGTTGATCTTTCACCTAAAGATCAGCCTGTATCTAGATAAGGATCTTTCCTTTTTAATTGTGCCAATGAAAAAGGAATTTCATCTTTCAAAATGCGATATTTGATGCACAAAACGAGGATTTGCGTACATATTTCTTATCCAGCTCCCTTAATGCCTTTTCACACAAGTTCTTGGCTTGCGCTCAAATAGTATTCACAGAATAACGAATTGCTTGACCACTGTGATTTTTTGGATTCCTCTGTTCTAATCATTGAGATGGTTTGCTTTGTAGTTTTCTGAAATTAAAAGCCACTGACAAATTTTTATTATCACAATATAGTTGCAAGGCCTAGCCCTCTTTTGAGATGTTTCATGGTCATTTTAAGCTATGATATTTATCCGAAAACAGAAATCTTATGTTTCCAATTTAGGATGAAATAATCAAAATACTTTTCCAGTCAACTTATTGTGAAAACTTATAATGGGGAAGGATTTGAAGCCACCTGGAAAAAACTGTTTGTTTGTAAACTGACTGGCCTCAGTTCCGCATTTAAATTTCGTGCTCTAAAGCAAATACAGAAACAGCATTTTTCACATCTTCCGAAAGTGAACTGAAGTAGGAGGGAGTGATCCTAGAAGTGAATGAATTACCATAATTTTGAAACTTTTTCTTGGACGGTAGGCATACCTCACACTGGCCAAGCACAAAGTAAATAGATACACTAGACGAGCCATTCAGCTACATACTATGATACCGTGTTTGTTTTCATAACTTTTTCTTGAGGAAACAATGTGTGATCTAACTTGTGAAGTTTTTTGTGTCAACTGGTAGTAAAGGTTATCTGAATATGTTTTTCAATGCGGAATCATAGCAATTAAGATCAAACTTTTAAAAATTCGTTTGAACAAGATGAAATAAATATGCTTCTACTTGAAATTTGAGGACCAAAATGTGCAACTGAAATTATTCTATTGCTTTCATGAGCATTGAAAATGAAAGTAAAAGTTGACTTTCCGAATGATCCTTAGTTGCAAAAGGCCTGAAATGCTATCTCTCTCAAGAGTTTAGAAGCTTAGAATTTCGACAACATTGCTATCACCGATAAAAATATATTTTGAATGTTTATTGGCACTGGGAAGCGAGCGATGGATTTGTTTAAACTTTAGCACTTGCCACTTTGCAGTCGATGAATGTTAACTAATTTCATCGTTCACAAATACGTGTTCGCGGAGATAGATGCCAAATTTGAAGGCAAAAGCTTGCCGAGATTTTCGTTTATGAAATTCTAAGATATCAAAAGTGAAATGGAATAACGATATGACTAATATCAAAGAGAAAAATTTCAACTTCAAGTTACCTTTCTTTCCAAGAAAATGCTAACTTACGAGTAGACCCGTTATTCAAAAGAAGAAAGGATCTACAAAACAAAGGGCGTACTCTTTTGGGCATCTTCTGGAAATGGTAGAGTTGATAGAAGATAAAATCCCATTCTTTTGGTACTCTACTACCGAAAACGGTAGGGTATCGGCGGTAAATTCCGGACGGTTAAGGTTCTGAGGTCTAAGGAGCCGAAACTTTCCTTCCAAATAGAAAAACAAAATCATCACGTTCAACTTGCATCATTTTGTGTTTCTTTTGTTAAGAGTTTGCAATTTTTTGCATCTTCCTGTGATTTCTGTAGCTCTTCTTTTCCGTTGGGTTGTTTGGGCCTAAATTCTCGTGTGGCGGTATATTCCGGACGCAAAGTTGATCGTCGATTTGGCGTGCAAAACGCTACGTTTCGTTGGTGCTTCTTTTACATTTTATTTAGTTAGCTTTTGAAAATTAATTTGTGCAGTTTTCATCGGCATCACTCTGCTTTGCTTGCATATCTGACAAGTTGAATATCGTTGACCCATTTATCGCAAGAAGTAACGCTGACACTATCTTTTCGAATGCACGCAGGGGCACTGTTCGTTTACGAGAGATTTACAGTTAGCAGTTTATTTCAAAACTCAAAATATGCGAAAAGATCGGGTAAGAGATGGAGAACATGAAAATTAAATGCAAATTTGCTTTGCGATTAAAAGATTTTGTGAAACGGGTTTCATGAACTGATTGTCCGGACTTTACCGCCGTCCGGAATTTACCGCCGATACCCTAGGCTTCGCAGACTTCAGATCGATTTTTATAAAAGCCCATTCTTTTGGCCAAGCTGTTTTCGGTAGACTTCCGAGAGATTTTTGACAGATTATTTTGGGCTCTTCTGAAAACGGTAGAGATCCGAGGCCTTGGAAACCTTCTGCTCCTGAGCTGGCAGACTTTTGAATTATTATTATCATTTTGTTTAATGTTGGCAACTTACATAGCAAAATTTAAAAATGCTAATTCAAGCCAACAAATTAATTTACAATAATACAACAAAATAAGTAAAACAAGTCAATAAAATTACAAAGTTCATAAAATCTATATATACAATCTAAAAGAAGTGTAAAACTATAAAAAACCGAGCTGAGGTATGTATTGTATTGAGTCTACAGTCACAGTCTACATATTTCCAAAATTTTATTCTATTCTTGAATTGTTGCACATAATTTGCATCTTTTATTTCCTGTGGAAGAGTGTGCCAAATGCGCTGTCCTCTATAACGGACTGTTTCAGTACCATATTTAACAGTATGAAAGATCGCAGAAAGCGTTGTTTCATGAATGAAAGTTTTCAAAAACATTCGGAAAAACAATGGTACTTCGCAGATTCTTTTCTCTTGGGATTGGCATAACAATAGTACATTGCATTGCAATGGTTTCAATTCGCTCGGTCGAATAACAACATTCGAATTCTCATTTCTTCAGCATTGCACTCCATTCCCATTCTTTTGGCATTTTTCTCTGCGAAGTCTGCCAACCCTACCGTTTTCAGAATGCGTATTCTTTGGCATTTTTCTCTGCGAAGTCTGCCAACTCTACCGTTTTTCAGAATTCCCATTCTTTTGGTAACTGAAATTTTTCTCTGCGAAGCCTACCGTTTTCAGAAGACTTCGCAAACTTCAGATGCCCAAAGCAAAAGAATACGCCCAAAGAGTGAAAGCTTGCTACGGCCACTCCAGTAATTGTTTTTAATAATCCTAATCCACTATCCAAATGATGTGTGAAACGCTTCTCAACAAAGGCCACATAAATTAAGTTCTAGAAATCTGGAATTCACTAAAACAAGCTCTTGCTAATTGTTTCGTAGACCCTTTCTTCTTTTGAATAACGGGTCTACACGTAGGCTACCAAAATGACGGTATATTAGTGAATTAAACAGGTGAATTTTCCACGACCGTATGGCCCAGCAAAAGCCGATGAGTCACTTGCAATACCATGTATTTATCTGCATGGAGATACCAATGTTTACTACTGTTTGCAAGTAACAGTTTTATGCTATGTTGCATCATTGTCAAAATTCAAACCTGATAAGCAGTCTTCCTCTTTTGGACATAAGGGGATTGGTACGTTTTAATCATTTTCGCTTGCGTCGGTCCTCGGGCTTAAGTACACTACTTGCTATTTCACAATCCCAGAAAATACAGCCTTTTTGTAAAAGAACCTGACTCTGCCAATTGTTTTTCTAAAGGTGGAGAGTTGAAGGCAGGGTAGAGTTTCGATCTTTAAGGCGCAGTGCTGGGATCAAAGAAGTAGCGAAGATCTAATCAAGTCCAGGACTCCTTGTCATAACGATAAATTGAAGGAATCTATACCTGTGACTTTTTGATAAACCAGCAAGAAGTTATAACGACATATTACCAGTTACATTACTTGCAAAATTACTCTACTAGTTACTCTACTTAACAAAATTGTTCTACTATGTTACTGACACAATACTGCAAGGAGGCAAAAACTGCGTCTACACTGCGGCCATCACAAAGAGCTAAAACTGCTAATAGATATGAAGCAACGAGAGAAAACCAAACAATACACGTAACTACTCTACAATAAATACACCAAATTCCCTTGCTAGTCGCAGCAGTTAAGTACAGCGGCAGCACTTTGTTCAAAAGCTTGTGTTCCAAATATCTATCTTTAAGCTGCTTTAAGAATTTCTGTATTAGCATCAACGGGCAAACTTTCATCATCACGTGGCATACTTTCGAGTACTGGGTCGTTTGAAAAATTTGGCAAACCTTGCGATTGCAACGTTGAACTTACCCTTTGAAGAACGTCTGTTTGCATTGTAAGTACAGCAGTGCAGCAAACAGTGTCCCGTGTCCTCAACACAGTCGTGGCAATGGTAGATTCCATGTGTACTTTCAGCAATTTTTTCGGTGGGCTGTCAAGATATCTAGCTACTTAACGCTAATTTAGGCCCAATATGTTCATTTTTGGCATCCCTTCCGAAGGACGATGAGGTGAGTTGCGATGTCAGGCCTACGAGATCACCCATCCAGAGTTTGACCCCACTCGACCGAGCTTAACCTGCAGTCACCTGACAAAAATTGTATATGCCGCTCAGCTACTCACCTCGAAATGTGTCTTTAAGATCGTGTCTGAGTGCTCGCCCACTTACGCGTTAGTGTCAGTAAAAATTCAGATAATTCGAACAGTATGAATTATATCAGAATTTGTACTGACACTGACGCGTAAGTGGGCGAGTACTACGAAGCCCGACGAAGCCTGTAGGGTAGTGAATGCAGTAGACTGGCTTAGGAGAGGGGCGAAGAAGAGATAACAGCTTGTTTTTAAAAATGCCGATTTACCTGATCCTCAAGCCACTCCCATTCAAAGAAACAACTGGGGTAAGGGTGTGCACCCGGCGGGTGCAATTGGATACCAAAAATACTGGCACGCTTATTCAAAGATTTATGAAAATGATTCTTTTCTAATGACTCTAATTTTTGAAGAGCCAAAATAGACCCCTATTTCTGAGAATGGTAGGTGAAATGAGCTCTGCTCAAGCCAAATTTACAAAAATTTTGTAAATTTTGATAATAAAATCACATATTCTGAACTGAAGGTACTGCAGAGAACAGAATGCCATCCATCATTTTATATGAATGAGAATGGGATTTAAGTCAAAACAATGATTACTAAAACATATAATTTTGATAGCTGCTACCATTTTGGTGTCTTACTACATGTAGTGAAGTGAATCTACGGAAAGCACCCATGAGAAAAAAGTCCACCATGCAACAAGCTTGTGCAAGGTTGAAAGGAGCATGATTTTGGCTTGAACCAGGGCTTGAAGGAGCTTGAAATGAGTGTGTTGACACAATTTAGGCCAGTTTGCATATATATGATTAGAGCTTGATCAAGCTTGACAATAATCACATGCTGAAGTCATCTTAATATCGTGGATCTTAATATCTCGGATCTTAATATCTCGGATCTTTATATCTCGGATCTTAATATCTCGGATCTTAATATCTCGGATCTTAATATCTCGGATCTTAATATCTCGGATCTTGGATCTTGAAACTTTGATGTTGAGTCTTAACTTATAGCATCCAAATAAATTTGCGGCAAAGATCTTTTATATACTCCCTTCTTGCCAATCAATTCATGGCCTTTCTCATCTCTAGATAAATCTTTTGGAAGCATTTCTTTCATATCATGATGGGTGTTGTAATTCTAAACCAAAGTTGTATTAGTTTCTGCTACTAACAACTGTTACAACTATAAGATCTTAGCAATAATATTAGTTGTTACAACAACAACAACAACAACAACAACAACAACAACAACTCTAAATATTTTCCCGCCAACTCCACAGCCATAGAAATGTCCACAGCAAAAGGACAGTTTAGGCCAATATCGTTTAGGCCTGGCTGTTTCAGAGTCAAGTGAATTGATGAATTGTAGCAGGGGATGCGAAACAGTGCAAAAGCATTAAGACACAACGGAGAGGATTGATTTCCAATACAAAATATGAATGAATTTCAAGATGGACGTCCAACAAAGATGACAAGCAAGTATTAAGGCCAGAGGGTGAGACTCTCACACAGCTGTTACACCGTGGAAGTCAATTCTTGTTAGGCCCAGTACGTACCTTGCTCCATTCATCTTCAAATGTCTCATCTTGTGAAACTGATATTGAAACGCCGTAATTTTTTTTGAATTCCTGATTAAATTTTGATCTACAATCACTCAAGTTAATGTTTTAAAGATGTTTGGTAAAGACGTGAAAAATCTTGAATTTCGATTTTCACAAGAAGACGGCACGCGATAACAGAATCTGTCAAATTCTGAGAACCCGCTGCCGTCCATTCGGCGAACTGCGAAGCCTCTGCGCAGCGGGCCGCTGTAAACCTCGCGATTAGAAAAATATTTATCCTGGATCGCCATGCGAAAAAGCGCTCGCGCTATCTCCACGAGCAATTGATAAAACGCAAAACAACATGAAAAGATTGTAAGAAGGTTAGAGTACACTTACAGAGGTGGCCAAGAAGGAAATTCAAAGATCATCGATATGCGCGCGGAAGTCAAAGTTTTGTAACGGACTTTTTGGTCGCTTGGCAACATCAACCAAATCTTGGCCAGCAATATTGTAAAAGCCTCGTTATCAAACTAATGTATTCAAAAGGGTTGAAATAATTAGCTATAAGGGTTTTGAAGCGCGAGCAAAAAATACGAGCGGTTGTTTGGGCCTAAATCTAAGATGGTCGAAATAGTGGTGATGCAATCAAAATCTTTCTTGAATTCCTGGAGAAATCAATTTGATAACAGCTTGGTCATGTAGGTAGACGAAAGTTTGATCTTTTATTTCACATAAAGCTCATTACATTCCCAACCTTTTTATCAGAAATACACGGCTTGAAAAGTTTGATAAGTTCTGGGAATTTGGACCGGAGAGCTGTTAGAATCGAAGAATTGACTTCCACGTAAACAATAGGGCGTAACAGCTGTGCTCAAGATGTTTTTCTTCCAATTTTTTCAGGTGACGGTTTTCAATGCTTCATAAATCATAGAACAACGATACATCGCATGGGCATTGAGTCCAGGGAGTGCCACCCTGATCGAGTCCGTATAAATTAGCGCTCTCGTGACCAACTTCTTGTCAAGTATGAAACAAATTTTGTCGTTTAATGTTAAATCCCTGTTAAAATTATACCAAAAAAGAAATTCCTGAGGATATAATGCAAGGATTAAGAAGTATTTGGTTCCCACTGTTAATCAATTAAGCACTATTGTGCAATAACAAAGGGCCATGTCAGCGGGTTTGTCAGCAAAAATCCAAGATAGCTTTAACACTCAACTATTTATATGGACTCAGTTCCTTTAATGCTCCTGCGTAGTTATATGTTATTCTGTGTCAGAAAATACAAATTGCGCAGCTACATAGATTCTTGCAACAGAACAACGAGAGTTTGGCACATCAGCTCCAAGAAAACGTGACCAGTTTCATGGTTCACCTCACCTGCATGCAGACTCTTAATAAGAAATTGAAAAGATCTTTTCAATTTTCTATCATCAAAAGTGTGCACGCAGGCTAGGTTTACCAAGCCAGTGGAACAATCAGGTTTGATGATTGCTTTATCTTAGTTCACCAGGTAGAACATACCTCCCAATTGTCCTATTTGCAGGGGATCACAAACATTGATAAAGAAAAGTCATCTGTCTGGCCTACTTTTGCTTACTTGCCAGGAATGCTTAGCTAGGCTACCTAGAGCTTATATCTTGTAACAAAACAGAACATCAAGTTTCTTGAAAAATAAATAATTATGACAGGTATTTTAATGAACAAAACATATATGAAACATGAATGATGATGAAATTTTGACAGAAGCATGCTCTTTTTTAGTTTTCTCTGACAAGCTCTAGAAAAGACCCCCCTTTTCTCAACTCTAGGTCCAAGATATTTCCTGAAAATCACCCCTTTCTCAGAGAACTACAGACATGTGTGCCAGATAGAAATTTACATTAAATGCACCTGCCAGGGGTGTGCATTAAAACATGCTGTTCGTGCAATGATCTGGTCAATTGTGGCTTGATAACATAAGGTAACATGAGGTTTACTGGAGTGGTGGAATTGGCATTTTTATATAATCAGGAGTCAGATTATTGAAAATTTATGAAAAAAGAAGAAAGATGCCTACACCAATGTCAGAGGTTTAATGATTTCCAACAAAGCTTATCGTACAGTTTCAAACAACATGTGCACTTCCTAGCACCTTTGACTGCTAGTTCTGCAGAAAAATTGGAAAGATTTTAGTTTTCCAGCTGGTTTGAAAGCATTATGCTCTTACTAAATTGACACATCGGGGGTCCCAAAAAAGTATACAGAATTTTTTGGCTCCAGGAGTGGGGGCTTGGCTTTAATCAATGGCAAATTACTCTCTTCGATAGTCAATACAGACACCTCCTTTGTTTGTATTGGTGATTTGTGCTCAGAGGACAAATTTGAGCTTTCAAGGTTGACATCTCTGCTTTCAAAGCAACACTACCAACAAATGAGCTATCTTCATTCAAGTTAGATATCAAGGAACATTTTGAAAGTGATTATCCATTGATTTAGGTTCTGTGGACACATGTATCTGGATTTGTTTGAAAACTCGCATTTTTATCTGTACCAAAATAACCGCGTCAACAAGAAGTGTGTTTTTGATTTCATCCTCATCCACATAAAAGTGCTGTCATGTTTGAAGTCCGAAAACAGATAAACAAAATGCCTTAGCGTGATCCCCAAGGATCCAAGCCCATGCTCTGATGGGTTGCACATTGATGCAGTGAAGCCAGCGTTATCAAATAGCTCCATTTTCACCAGTCCGCGCGACAACAGGAAAACGGTGTTTTCAAAAAGATCCACTTTTGAGACCCTTGGCGAAAAGCTTCCTTTTTGGTGACCAAAAATACTGTCTCTGTGTGGACGATAACCCAAATCGGATGAAAAAGATGCGTTTTAGAAAAAAATCTGGATATTTGTGGATGGGGCCTAAAGCTGACTTCATACCGCCAGATCCAACTAAATCTGTATGATGTTTGGGATACCTGGGACGTTTTCTTGGGGTTTGATGCATTATGTCACCATAACACAAATACATAGTGTGTACATAGTGTGTTTCAGAAAATGCAGCCCATCCTACATTCCAGATTCTTCCGGAAATGATAAGAATTGAATCAATTTGAGATACACCATCTGAAAGTACAGTATATCTTCGTTCCAGTGATATCCAGGCTGGGTGGATTAAATTTCTCATTGCTGAAATGATATTTTCGTAAGTGCGGCCAATTCTAGGTGCCGGGAAGTTATAGGGCATTTATGTGGATGATAATTCACCGTTGTCAGCACATAGTCTATCATTATCTACAAATGCATCTCATGAGGATGAAACTGTCTTTCCCCCCTGAATGCATCACCTCAAGTGCCTCTAGGCTTGAAACATTTTGACAAGGTTTCTTTTTCAAGTTTTATCAGAAAAAGGGGTTGATTTTGCTTTTGCAGCATATTGCATTTGAGAATGACCATACTTAAAAAAATATTAATTTCATGATAAATAATTTCATCAATGTATCCAAAGTGCAAATTATTATAAAGAAGAAAGATTGTACTTTCAGATGGTATTCATTACATCCACTCCAATTTTGTCAACTTTTGAGATTTTAAATAAATTATGGTTGGGTTGCATTTTTTTCTGAAGCACCCTGTATAATTAATTCAATGTTTGGGGCGGCAAGCCCGTCTTTCAATGTTTTGTGGACTTATGCTCCTCATGCCTGGCCACACAAAGATCTCCAGTACAGAAATATCCAGCACTATGCTAAGTGAGGAGCCCTGGTGAAGAATCTAACACTCTGCTAATTCACTGCAGCTTCCTCAATATCTCGTTTGAAGTTCAATTATTTGACAGTCATTATCTTCTGGACTAGCTTTGCGCTTGATTGTTTGCACTTCAATTATTTCGCATTCGTTATTTTCTGGACTAGCTTTGCGTTTGATTGTTTGCACTTCAATTATTTGGCATTCATTAATTTCTGGACCAACTTTCCGCTTGATGGACCGAGCACAGAGTCTTAGTAAAAACATGATCACTTCAAAAATAGAGAACACGGATGCACCGATCCACAAACCCATCTGTCCACCAATATTACTAAGCAACTGCGGCCACTGATCTGTTGGACGCTCGCTTACCACGTCGTACCCAAGTTCATCGAAGAAAACTTTGACTGAGAGGATGCTTTGAGATACTTCACTGTCTGTGATGTTTTTACGCTTGGTGAAATTGGAAATCAGAGACTTATAGTAATTCATGCTAGCCGGATTAGGCCATTGTGTGGAGGATACTGACGTTATGAGTTTTTCTTCATCACAGGGTGTTGGGCAGTCGCAATTACTGCTAAATATTCTATTCATGCATTCTGTAACCTGGGTTATGTTGCCTGGCAATTTCTTAAGCCTTCTGAGGCTTTCAGCGAATTCCTTAGGCTTGTGGTATTTAAACGCTTGCTCGATGTATCCACATTCCTCCATCATGTTCCGCACATGACAACTGTACTGGCAATTTATAACGTTATACTTTCCTGGGTATATCTGAAAATGACCCTTCCCATCGGTGCAGTTTGATTTGTACGGTTTTTTCAAACGTTTGAAAACGAGCTTCTTCAAAGAGATAAAGGATTCACTGCCAGTAGGGAGGAGTATTCCTTTTGCGAATGGATTTGGGTACACATCTCGGGGATGGACTGCAAGGATGACCCCTCCCCCCTCGTCACTTGCTAATGGCACTTTGTCTTGTTGATTGATGAATAACTTGAGGCTAAGTCCAAAAAGAAGGCCGGGGGCTACTTGTTTCCGCTTATGCTTGAAGTCAAGAGTCTTGCAAAAGCCACTTAAACTGTGATAGAAAAAATCTTTGAAATCATCCGGATATCTACATTGACTACTGTGGGAGAAGGTACACCAGTCAATGAAGTTCCACTGTAAAGCATCAGGCGTAGAACTCATCTTTTTAATGATCGAACTGCTTGTAAGCGTCCTTGTCATCAATGTTGCAAATACATCAGAATACGTTGCTGAAAAGATGCTCTTCAAACCCAAACTCCTCTCTTTTGTCGATTTTAACAGTGCCTTTAGCTGTATCTTAAAATTCCCAAACGCACTCAGCTTGAAATTATTCGCATGGCATATGGTCACACTTGGAAACTCCATCGGCCCTTGTGTCTTGCTTTCTAATGCCGTGTATGAGTTGTGTTTAAAAAAGTCAACGAATGTTAAAGTGATTGTTACCAACAACATACCAACAACGGCAAGGAAGATAGCCGCCCATACTAATCTGCGAAGCACCCCTTCAGAGTGGCCTATCTGGTACAAACCGTGGATTGTTGCGGTTTCTGAAAAATGTTTGAATGACTTCTGATTTTCGTCCGGCATTTTCATCAACGACTTTTCTACAGATTTCACCCAGACCGCAGAAAGTGACTCTAGTTCGTCTCTTAGTATTTATTCTTATTTTGCTTTGACATTCCGCACTTCTATGTTATGTTTATTCTGCTGCTTTACAAGGCCTTGGAACTGCAGCTTTTTTACGTTGTTTATCAAACCTTTGCTTGAAGCTCCAACTACCTAAGCGAATGAATCACACGCCAATTTTCGCACGACAATTTTCGCGAAGTATCTCCAGCTGAAAAAGATAAATCAAACACTTTTTACCTGATGTCTTGGTAAAGTATCAGGTCTGGTTGGGTTCTGCGATGTGAATTTAGCTTAATCACTGACTCATTGTTCTCAAATTTTTTCCTCCATAATGAACTTGAACATCGAAGGGCATCGAAGGGTTGCCCTTCAACTTGTTTATGGGCAACCGTCCTTAAATTATTAAATGAAAATGAAATGAAACCTCGCTTGTATGTATTTGTCAGATGCGCCGGAAGGAAGATGGAGCGGCAGGGGCAGCCCGTCAAAAGGGGCACAGCAACGGAACTGAAAAACCACTTAGTCTTCTTAGAAATGTTACTGTCCACAAGCAAGCTACAAGCAAGTAGCTCTGAAAGATTGGAGGTAAGTGAGTACTTTCGAGTACGTTGGCGAGGTATTGGGTTTTGGTGTACAAGAGGCAAGAGTATAAAGTGACAAGGAAAGCAGCGCCGTGACCATGGCAATGGACTGTTTGAATGTTAAAAGGACATGGCCTGATGGCGAATTCCCAGGAAAATTTTTGAGGATACATGATCTACTTTGTATTTGAACATTGCCCCCAGTCCAATGCTTGCCTGCGCTAAGATAGAACATTCAGTGGCGTGGCCACGGGGTGTTATGGGGGGCAATTGCCCCCACCCCCACTTTTGCCAAAAGGTGGCCCTCGAGATTCTTTCAAAATCAAAGAGAAAATAGTGGGGTATAGGTTTTGTAAAAACCTTTCCGAGAAATGGCCGGATGAGATTACGTAATTGAAGTACATGATAACTCTCCTTTGATTCTACGTTTTTCAAGAGCACTAAAAATAAAGGTAAGCTCCACTTAACGAAATTTCTTGGTTGCAAAATGCCTGAAAATGGACCTAAAACGCTGATCAAGTCATAAGCAATCTTCTCAAACACAGAGCAATGCGCAAAAGCGTTCTCCCTCAAGACTTGTCATAAAAGAAGTATGTAAAACAAATACTGAAGATCGTCAGTTCCATGGCAACAAACATGCATACGATATTTCTCATCTGTGAAAATCGTGCTATCTTTATCGCTCTGTTCGAGGAATTTGTCGTTCATTTGATCAAGGTTTTGTCAGCCTTATTCGGGCAATCGAAGCCATGGAATTCTGTTAAAGTTAAATTTACCTATACTTTCAGTGTTCGTAGAATACTTCAGTCTCTCGACTATCAAGCAGAAGTTGATTCATTCCAAACCACTCATTTCTCTTCTCTTGATGCTATGAATTTTCAAGAGTGGGAACTTTTTGGCTCACCCAACGGTACTCCTATATCTAGTTTGTGTAAAATACTGGTTATCAGGAAATGTACGACATAGATGACATTGTAAGTCTTCTTCTCTTTAAATGCATTCATTATGATTGTCTCCCTCTCTTGCCCCCCTCTTCATTTACCCTGGCCACGCCGCTGAGAACGTTTGACCACCGGTAGCGCCATCTGAATTGATGTACCATGGAGGGGTCTGTGTGAATCTCGTGTGAATATCACTTCCTTTGGCTTAGAATGCTTTAGATTTAGATCCTTTGATAGGCACGTAATAGTTATCTATCAAGCTTTCTATTTGCGCAACCACAATTTTTCACTGTCTGTTTGAATGCTTTTCACAGACCAGTGTTGCTTGCTTGCAACATGAATGCAAATGCATTGACGATGACGACTGAATATTCACAAAACTTTTGAAAATCGCAGCCTTTGCTTTACCTCAGAATGACTCTTTCTGTCACAATCCAGCATTTCTCGGAAAAATTCTTATCCTAACATACCTTTACAAATAGAAATACTTTCAATTTGTCTTTGACAGATCTCGAAAACCATCTTCTGACAAAAGAGGACGGCATTTAGAGAAGCAATATAGATCAGAAATTCAGATGTATAGTATATGCGAGAAAAATTGTTTGAAAAGGGTAATAGCTGCCCCCTGTGCTGCCCCCATACCACCAGGGCAACAGGGACCGCTGCCCCCGCCGCCCCCGCCGCCCCCGTGCCTCTGGCGCCCTTGCTATTGGTGCTTTGAGAGTAGAAATAGGCGCTTCAACATTTAGTTTAGGCCAAAACGCCAAACTCTGGTTTGGAGGTGACATCGAATTCGAACTTTGAAAATCAATATTTTCTTACTCAAACAGCCAATATTAACAAACAATGTATCGATGTTCAAATATCGAGGAACACTTTTTGAAAGCGATATGCCATTGATTACAGCTGGACCAAACCAAATCCGTATACTCTTTACAGATACTTTTCAAAATGCAAGGACATCAGATCGCACTGCTGGATATCTCAGATAAAAGTACCCCAGTTTGCATCATTGCACAGTAAATCAAGGGATCATTCTCGAAAATATTTTGCAACATAACAAACGGAAAATGTAGTCTAGAAGACTTCACACCACAACTATTTCAAGGCACCGTATTGGATTTTTAAGGAAGGAATTATTAAGACATTTTTTGTTTCTTGACACGAAAATTAACCCCCTTCTCAGTTTTTCCCCTGCAACAGTAGAAACCCTCATATGAGAACTTTCCTCAGTGAAGAGCCTACATCCTGAAATTATATACTTTGTACCCAATAAATATGAACCTTTCGAATGATATCTTAAGTTGGTTCTTGATAAAAAGATGCTCAACATAGGTATAGTCCTGGCCAAAAAAGTTGGGACGGTGGGAAACTTCCATGTTTTTGTGATGTTTCCTTAGGTATCGAGGAGGAAACATGCCCATTTCCTCATATTTCAATGTCGAAATGGTCGAATGGTACTTGATTCAAGCAACATCGAAACGGGGAGGGGGGGGGTGGTTGGGTGCACGAAGAAGACTGATGTATTTCAATTTCGCGATTTGTCCCAAGTATTTTGACCAAGATTGTAGAGAAGGCAGTAGTATAGTTTCTTAGCTTCATTGGTCATTGCAGAAGGATTCTAAAGTTTCTCATAAAGAAATTCCAAATAAAATTTGCTTACTATTTCCGCTTGTGTGAGGAGAGCTCTCTTGACCAATGAGTAGACGCTTGTGCTCTTCTTCTTTTAACCTTGCAAGTTAGCTTCCATTACACGACCCACGACAATGCTCCTGAATTTACTTATGTTTATCTCTACCTAGCTGAAACTTCCTAGGAAAATACACAATTCTTCCAGTTCTGTTGTAATAACTTAGAAATCCGGCATGAAATCATGCGCCCCACGCCTTTCCTTCGCCTTTCTTCATCTTACAATGACATCTATTATTTCTTTTCATGAAATACATGACTTCGTTTGCTCACAAGACTATCCCTCCCACAGCTCTTTGTTAGCTCTTTGTTTTTATTATCTCTAACTTTCGACAAGCATTTCAAGACAAAGCTTACATTACAATAGTTTCTCATTATGTGAAGCAATAAATTTTTTTTCAGATTTGTGTGTTGTGGCATGCATGTTGCTTCTATTCTGGAACACATAACCTATATTTTGACCCGGAGTTGAAGTAAATGAACGGAAATATAGCAAGATGATCTAAACATAGCAGAAAAGAACCGCAGGCACCACCTATCTTCCTTTTGTTTCATAGATCGAAAACATCAAATTCAATAGGTTTTATTTAGATTGCCCAGTCCCCCTAGCTAAGTTTGCTTTTAAGATTCTCAGCTATCTCCGCCGCTGGTTTATCAATGACCCTACGAACTAGAAATAACGATTGTCAGTGAGCTCTGCGCATTGAATTGTTTGCACAGGTCCATTCCCTAATTCCGTTCATTCATTCATTTTTATTTATTTAGGCACGGTAGCCCCGTCAGTCCATGAGAACTGCTTTTCAGGGGGCCGTAGTTTACACTTATTGAATTGTGATGCATGACAAGTCGATGTATTGGCTTCGAGTCAATTAACAGTTAGGCCACGTTCACATTACTCCGTTTTTATTTAGATCCGTTTTTGCTGCTAAAAACGGAGCTATTTTTCCTCCCTGTTCACATTACTCCATTTTTAAACAAAAACGGATATCTTTCGAGTCCGGTGTTCACACTTGTCCTCAGAAACGGATCTGATCACCTTTTGTTTGTCTTTGCTCTCTGTTCTTTGTTTTCTTTGTTTCCTGATTATGTTTCAGTCTTTGTTTGTTATCAGCGTTTCTAAATTCCTCCGTTTTTGGGTGTTCACATTACAGTTATGCGTTTCTGTTTAGCTCCGGTTTTATTTAGCCCCGTTTTGCAAGCGTTTCTAGTTAGCTCCGTTTTTGGGGTGGACTAATGTGAACGCAAAGCCAAAAACGGAGCTAAGCAGCTTCGTTTTTATCCAAAAACGGTGTAATGTGAACGGGGCCTTAGGTGACGTAAATGTTCTTTTGCTGCCAACACAAAGATTCCAATCATTCCGATGCCATTTCAATAGCCGCTGACCGAAGTCAGTGCAAAATTGTTGAAAATAGAGAGAAGAACATACAAGCATCGAGAATCGATGTCGCCTGGCGAAGCCGCTGCGCAGGAATAGGTGGCTGCTTTGCAGCAATTACTGGCTTTTAGTA
Organism: Aurelia sp. 4 Dawson et al 2005; assembly: GCA_964019985.1. Lineage (NCBI taxonomy): Eukaryota > Metazoa > Cnidaria > Scyphozoa > Semaeostomeae > Ulmaridae > Aurelia > Aurelia sp. 4 Dawson et al 2005. The sequence continues at coordinate 22,135,016 of OZ026496.1, read as the reverse complement.
TAATGTTGTGCCACATGACCACCAGATGACCTTATTTGGAGACAGGTCACAAAGAAAATGATAAAAAGCTCGCTAATTTTGCACAACTGATTCTAATCATAAATTTATGCACACCATTCGATTTGTTTTGACGAGCACTTTCATTTGATATACCGGGTGAGCCAGAAAAAAGTTCCCACTTTTGAAAATTCATAAGACCAAGACTACAGTAAAACCCCACAAACATAACATACTTGTCTAAGAAACAGACTGACTTGGTTCTTATAAATGAGGAACTTATGAAATTTTCAGGGTGTGGCTCTTATTGCAAGGACACTTGTTACTACGATGAATACATAGCTATACAGTGTGTCTTAAATAAACTTGAGGATAGAATGACTGCATTTAAATATTAGAGGGTCTTGCATTGTGTTGTTGACAAATCACTTTATATCATACAGCTTGATAAGACAATTTGCATATCCCTGGAAACTGTTAGAGGTGTTCAGTTATCAATAGTTGGGAGTATGCTTACACTGGTGTGATAAAATTTCATAATTAAGTGTACCATCTCATAAGAACATTGGAGTAAATCAGTCTGTTTTTGGTCCTTGTCTTTAGATGTCTTTTGGACAAAATCAGTATGCAGGTTTTTATTTTGCTATGTTCTTGTTGTGACACGTGATATTTTGACATCTTCCCGCCTCTTCCCCAGGCCTCGCAACGCGCAGCTCAAGTTGTGATGTTTCGTGATCATAGATCAATGTTTGGACGCAAATAGACAGCAAAAGACGATTCCACAAAAGATGGCGGACCTCATTTCACGCAATGCATGATAGGAATATGCCCCCTAGCAACGCATAGCTACCAACATTTACGACTGCTGCATAAAATCTTGACCACAGCTACGATCGCTACAATAAACTTAGGCCGCTGCATCTCAACTTTATCGTAAAATCCACGCATATTCTTTTGGACACCTGAAGTCTGCGAAGTCTTCTGCAAACGGTAGACTTCCCAGATAAAAACCTCTGCTACCAAAGGATGCAAATTCTGAAAACAGTAGAGTTAAGAGTCGGCAGACTTGGCGGAGCAAAATCTCAAAAGAATGAGAACTCTGAAAGAAAGTTAAAGAGTTCGAACGTTGTGTTCGGTCGAGTGAACTGAAGCCATTGCAATACTTATGTTATGCAAATCTCGAGAGAAAAGAATTTACATTATTTCATTCTTTTTTCGAATGTTGTTAGAACTTTTTTATCCAGGGTCTCTTCAACAATTCTCCACTTTAATCAGTTATGTAAACAAGGTCAAAATCTTCTTGAAGTCTTGACGAAACAACGAAAATAGCTGGCCATCTACATCTTGATATTGTTGGAAGACAAACTTTAAATTATTGCTAGCGAAGGCTTATGAGAGTATAGATTTCACGATGAAGTCGCGACGGCCTAAATCTATCTTAGCTGCGGTCAAGATTTTATGCTGCAGTTGTAAGTTTTGGTAGCTATGCGTTACTAGGGGGCATATTCCTATCATGCATTGCGTGAAATGAAGTCCGCCATCTTTTGCGGAATCATCTATTGATGTTTACGATGCTATTTACTGCATTATTTGTGGAAGAACATCGTCAAATGGAGACCTAGCACAGTCTGGTAGATGCACAGAACTATAGGATGCCTTAAACAAGCGAAAAGAGGTGGGTACACTTGAAAATTCTGAGCCAAAACACGATGTAGCACATTTTAGAGCTTTCGGACGCCAAAGACTGCATGTCAGATTTGCTCATCTGCGAAGCAAGAAAAGGAGCCCAAACCTACGGTATCGATTTTCTGGGAATTAATGATGTTCCAGGTAATTCTTAGAAGACTTTTTAGGAATGAATTGTGTACTAAGAATGCTGGAGGCCCAGAAACGCTGAAAACGAAAAGAGGTCGTCAGTTTGGGGCGTCATAACTCCTTGGATTCGGGACCAGTTAATATTTCTGTTACCATCTACCTCCAAAATTTAGTGATATTTTGTCTTGTTGTCTTGTTGGACAACGAGACGAGACAAACGGGAGATATTTTGACCGGCATCCAAACTTGTATACCCAAACATATGGAGAGTAGATTTCTTCAAAAAAATTCGGGAAATTTCGAGCAGTTTTCTGTCCTGGTTGCGTTTTATGAAGGTAGGTAAAATTTAGAAAAATCTTCACACGTTTGCTTTGTCTTCCTCACTTATTCGCCGTCTGACTTGTCCGTTGAAAACGAGATTTGGTGGTTTCCGGCCATGGGCCACGAGCAAAATTCGGCCAAAACATTTGATTCCTATCTTGATAAAACTCCTCTAGAAAGCTGCTTCGCTACGTTCAGCAGAAATAAGAAGTCTAAAAGTTGAAAAAATCAACAATAGAAATCTCAACCAGTCTATTCAATTGCTAATTGCTCTTAATTAGCAACAGTTGCAACTTAAATTAAAGAACTCCTTTGTAAATCTCTTCCCCTACCATTGCCAGCTGCTGGCCATTTTTCCATTGTTTATAGGCTGCCTAGCAACGGGCCACGTAGCTAATTATGCTCTATTGTTACAGTTGCAATGTTTACTGTCCAAAGAACAACTGAGCCAAAATTCATTGTTTAATTCTCATTGTAGTTTCAGAAGAAAAAGGTGGGGTGAAAAACGCCCCCCTCAAAGTCAGAAATGCACAAATCTCATCCTGGTCCAATTAGGGTTAAGGGACAGCGCAAATTCATTATATTACATGGCCGGGGAAGAAGAAAAACTATTGTTTCATTCATTTCATTTCATTTCATTTTGAATTATTTATACACGGTGACCCCATCAATCTAAGACTGCCTTACAGGGGGCCGTGTTAAAAACTTAAAAGATTAATAATACATTGCTAAGATAACGTAAATATATGAGTTAAAACCTAAGATAACCTAATTACAAGTGCTAATACCTAAAAAGTCAACCTAAAGTACATATGATAAAAAATAAAGAGTATTAAAATCAAAATTGGTGAATGGAACGAAATGTTACATTCAAACAATAGGCTGCGAGTGGTGTTTTAGTTTGCATTTAAACGAATTAAGCGAATTTGCTTCTTTTATATCAGATGAAAGTTTATTCCAAGTTTTAGCGCCACGATAAGATATCACTTGTTGTCCTTTGCTAGTTGTCATTCTGGGGATGTAAAGATCGTTTGCTGCATTTCGCAAGTTATTATCAATATTTCGGTCAGTATTTTTTGTGAACAAATTAGAAAGGTAGCTAGGTGCAAGACTAGTTGTTGCTTTATACGTCATCGTAGCTGTTTCACTTTTAATCATGTCGGTGACAGTAAGCCATTTAAGGTTCTTGATCAAAAGGGTAGCAGATGTATCGTAACTGCTATTGGAGACAATCCTTGCAGCCCGATTTCGCAATTTTTGCAACGCCCTCGATCTAGTTTCACCACAGCTGCCCCACACTAAACAACAGTAAGGAAAATGTGGCTCGACAATGCCTTTGTACATTTGTATCAAAGTTTCTTTTGGTACGAATTTCTTTGCATGTTTCAAAAAGCCAATAGCACGAGATACCTTGCTGCATTAAACTTTCATGTGCTGATTGCAATCAAGGTTACTATCAAGTTGAACTCCTAAGTATTTCACATTTTTAACGAGATCAATAGCAGAATCTCCAATGGAAAAGAATGGCGTGTCTACTCTCTTATCGGCAATTTTCTTAAAGTTTGGTTGTGATCCTATAACCATCGCCTGAGTCTTTACAACATTTACTGACAGTTTTTTACCCTGTAGCCATTTATTTAGACAATCGAGATCCCTATTTATAATGGTATTAAGTTCTCCGATATTTTTAGAAGCATAAGAAATGCTTGTATCATCAGCATACATTGTCAGATTACATTTATGGAGTGCCAGTGGAAGATCGTTAATGTAGATTAAAAAAAGAAGTGTTCCTAAGCAAGATCTCTGAGGAACACCACAATCAGTATCTTTCAAATCAGAGCATGCACCATTTACTCTACAGAATTGACGTCTGTTTTCTAGGTAGGATTGGAACCATAAATATTCAAGGCCATCAATGCCGTATTTCTTCAGTTTTGCGAGAAGAATCTGATGATTGACCGTGTCAGACGCTTTCTTAAGGTCGATGAAGACCATGGCTGTGTATTTTCCATTATCTATATTGACGTACCAATCATTTGTATTATTTAAGAGGGATGTAGCTACAGAGTGATGCAAAACCGGACTGATGCAAAAAGAGATGCTTATTTTCGTCCAAATACTCATAAAGCTGATTATAAACCAATTTTTCGAACACTCTTGATAAAAAAGGGAGAACGGAGATAGGTCTGTAATTTGAGCGATCAGTTTGTTCACCATTTTTAAAAATGGGGGCAATTCTTGCAACTTTCCAACAATCTGGGAAGACACCGGTAGCTAAAGAGAGATTAAAAATATCACAAAGAGATTCGGCTTATATTGGAAGTCCTGCTTTCAAGAAAAAGTTAGCAATACCATCAGGCCCAGATCCCATTGAGGATTTAAACTTTCCGAAGACCTTTTCAACCTGACGTGTGTCTACTGGTGTAAACTCGAACTTTGAGTTTTCTTTATTGACATGATATTCATTTGTCAAAAGCGGGTTAGGTATGGCCGGTATTTTGTCACTGAGTTTTTTTACCAATGCCACAGAAAACATCATTCATGGATTCAGCGATGGTCGCATTGTCAAGTATTGTTTTGCCATCAAAATTTAGACTTGAAACATGCGTAGTGTTGGATTTTTTGTTAAGAACCTGGTTAATAACCTTCCAGGAGCCTTTAACATTACCGGCATAAGAAGAAATCTTCTTTGTGAAAAACTCGCGCTTTAAGTCCAGATTCATTTTGTTAATTCTGTTTCGAATCTGCCTGTAGGCTTGCATCAAAATTTGAGATTTGGATTTTACGGCCAGTTTACGTATCCTATCACGCGTGGCTGACATAGTGTGAAAGTCCTTAGTCAACCATGGGGAAAATTTTTCAGACACACGCTTATTTCGAATCGGAGCTTGCTTCTCTAGAATAAGTGAAAATAACCGGGACCATTGCTCAACAATTGTATTGATGTCGTCTGTATTTGAAACAATACCCTTCCAGTCTACTGAAAGTAAGTCATTCAGAAATTCAGTTTCGTTGAAATTTTTCAGACTTCTCGTAGAGATATTTTGTGCTGCTTCTTCGAAGAGCCATGGAATTTTCTAATACAATATACCAGATAGTGGTCACTAAGACCAAGAGGGTGCACTCCAGAAATAACTATATTAGACTTATCATTAGTGGCCACATGGTCTATAAGTATGGATGAAGAGGCTGTTTCTCTAGTTGCCGTCTCTATAAGCTGTTGTAGTCCGAAGAGATTATAAATGTCAAGCAATCGATTAGAGTGAGGCGATAAATTTGGTGAACGGTCCAATGGCACGGTAGGGTAGTTTGACAGGATGTCACAATTAGTGTCACCAAGGAGAATTATCTCCTTACCTTCCTTGTCTAAAAACTCTAAGGTTTTTTCAAGTTGATCAAAAATCTCGCCCGACGCACGAGGAGGTCGATACCATGCCAGTACAAGAAAAGGAGCAGAGTGAGCTGGCTTTATTTCTACACATAATGACTCTAATGAAGAATTTGGAAGATCATTACGAACAGTACACGTGTCCATAAGGGAGTCCTTGATATACAGAGCAACACCGCCCCCATTGCGGTTGCGATCACGTCTTTCAATGGAAAATCCACTGATACCGACCAGATCGTCATGAACATTTTTATCCAGCTTAGTTTCATTTATCACCAAAATATGAGTACCTAAATCTTTTGTCAAATTACGAATCTCGTCAATGTGCAGTAGAAGACTGTTCACATTAAGAGACTATCGCAATACCTTTCCTGTTACCTAGAGCATTGCCACTTTTGCAAGGGGCATGGTCTGGGGGAGCTGCAGATGCTGGAGAGCTCAAATCAGTATTCTCGAGGAAGAACGAGGTTCCCCTGATGCATCGAGCGACATCTTTGTTAGCTTCATAAACTTTGCTACATGCATTACCACACATCCGTTCGCCCCGTATGAAATCATTGCGAAGAATACAACTGATATGAAGCGTATCGGATTGGTAATCTCTCTTGTATAAAGGGGGACAATCCGATGTGAAATGAAAAGGGCGGTAAACTGTGCGTAACAGTTCAAGCTTCGGATCGAACTACGTTAGAACGAAACCGGTATGGTTGATCTAGCTGGAAAGAAAGATGATTACTCTACTGTGCTACGAGGAACGAGGATCCTAGTAGCCACTGATTCACCAAACAGGGCCCTATGGAATTTTCTTAAAGTCGAGTTTACCTACCGGGTGTGTCAAAAAAGAGCTCTCCTGTTTAAAAAGCCACCAATGCTTTGTTATAGCGCCAAACTAAAAAAATTCTATTTTGTAGAAGATCATAAACCAAATTATTTTGCAAAAAAATACCGGGCATCCCAAAAGAAGTATACAGATTTTGTCGACCCTAGCAGGAAGAATGTAGCGCGAATCTACTCGAAATGATTTTCAAAACATACCCCGATAGCTAACTTGAACATAGATACCTCGTTTGTTGATATCGGTGCGTTGAGAGTGAAGAAATTAACCTTGAAGGACAAATTTGCCTGCACCTCAAAACCAGAGCTTTGACGCTTTGGCCTAAGCAAATTCTTGACGCACAGTGAATGAAATAAACAAAACGTGAAGACGGCACAACAGATGTGTTTGATAAAATGCAGCTTACATGAGACCTATCGCCAAGGGAGGCAGATTTGTCCTTGAAGATTAATTTCTTCACTCTCAACGCACCGATATCAACCAACGAAGTATCTATGTTCAAGTTAGCTATCGAGGTATGTTTTTGAAAATTATTTTGGATCATTCCTCGGAGGGTATCTCGACCTAGCATCTGACGGGGGCGTGCCATTTTGCCCGAAAATTTGGTACCCATAATTCCGTAAATTCTGGTGGATTTTAGGGTCATAATTCCGCAAATCGAATAAAAATCTGGGCCATAATTCCGGAAAGTATGAAAGTATGCGGAAAGCATGTGTAAGGGGACTGGGCAAGCTTTATCTCCGTCCACTAACTTTAAGCTTGTCGTTTTTTATATGTCACTGTCAATTTAAAACTAAACAAATACAATGCAATATTATGAGCCATCTTCTAAAAGTGTTGACGATTCCCAAAAATTCCAACGGTAGACTTACATTTAGGTAGTTTCTTCCAAAGCATTTAATTAAAAGAAATGAAACGTGGAATTTTACACCCACCCTTTCACGCCGATTTGAAGATCTTTTAGCTTATGCTGTTCTTGGATACTTACTCCGATACAATGCTTCTGAGCTCCCTGTCAGGCCTGGAAAAAATTGCCTTCTTCCATAGAAATTGAATTAATCGGCTGATTTTCGAAGAGGATTCAGTTTGCTTTGCTATCTCGCTAAGGGAACTGTCAGAAAGTATTGAACAGAGGGGGGCGGAAGGGATATGGTAGGGCTATTGGGTAGAAAATGCTGAGCGAAGACATTACTTCAAGAGATAAATATTGGCCATGAAGCTATTTGTTTCAGGATTTGTTTCAATACTTCACAAATGTTTTAAAGACTGTCTGCGTCTCTTTGGCTGTCCTCTTAATGTTGTCTCCGTCTCATTTTATAATACAGTGGTATCAGCAGGTCCTACCTGCGTTATCAAAACGTTATACGGATCCCAAAAATACGGTATTGACAGCATGATGCATAGGAAGAGAATTGAATTGTAAAGAGCAGAAGTTTTTTTTGAGGAAGCGCCTAACCCATTGAGGTCATGTTGAAGCCATGGGGTCATCAAATTATTTATGCAGATATTTAGGGGCTTTGTAAACAGTGTCTGTTTCTTGCATTGGGCTACATAATTTTACAGCGAATTTTGAAATCCCTTCCGCCCCCTTCTGTTCCATTCTTTATGACAGCTCTTTAAGACAATCAGCTATCGTTGTGGATTTGTGTGAAGAATGCAATAATTTACCTGAAAGACTATTGCTTTCCAATTCTCTTGCTCAGTTTGCAGTGAGCAAGATTTGTCGAGAGCTCCAACTTGCTAAGGCCAAAGCACCAAAGCTCTTGTTTTGGATCTGGCAGCGAAATTTGAATTTTCAAAATCGATATTTTATCTCTGGAAGAATCAACATCAACGAAAGAGATATTTTTGTACTTTGAAATTGATTTTTTTTATTCATATAGAATAATTTACAACAATGTTTACGCTCTACCATAGTTATCCAAAACTACTAGAAAACACCACAGAGATAATACCGAGGGGAGCGAAAGAAAACAACGACTAACCCAAGGCCAAAAACATAAAGGCACACGACATTAAGCTAAAACTACAGCATATACTAATAGATTCTGTCTCACATTAGATGTCGGATCAGGGTTGGTATGAAAAATATGGAAAGTCACGAGCGAAAACTCGTCCTTGATATTTAATGAATAAAAAGATCTGACATCTAATATGAAACAGAATTTACAAGGGAAGAAACAAGAACATTTATGTAAAGGTATTTGGTGGTTGCTTTGGACACAGCTGAAGCGTCAATAGATCTTAATCAAACCGACAAGTTTCACAAATGAAACGTGGAGTCAATCTAAGAATATCTCTGTTCACTTCACAAGAAAGGTCCTTATCACCATATAGTAAGAGCTGTGTCAAAGCATTATTTGAAAGGTTAGGGATTTGCACAAATGGTCGTAACAATTGTTCAATTCCAGCAAGAAGATCGTTGATCATCAAAGGACGGGCAGAGCAACAAAAAGTGTTCTGCCTCCTCAACAACATCGCTTGTTGGGCACATTGGGTTTATGGTATCCCTGAAATTATGCTTGGATTTGTGAAAATTTAGCTTGCTGAGACCAACCCTAAGTTGGGTAAGAAGGGACAAACCTATTGGGTCGTAAACAAAGTCTTATGATTGAAATTTATAAGACCATGAACCATCTAAATCCTTCATATATTTGGGAGTTCTTTGTTAAGAAGGATATTTCTTACAATCTCCGCACCAAAGAGCTATGTAGGCTTCCATCAGCAAAGTCACATCGCTATGGACTAAATTCTCTTTCGTTTAGAGGCAGCCTCCTGTGGAACACTCTAGATGATGAATTAAAGAGAGCTGATAGCTTGGGAAGTTTTAAAACGGGGATCAAAGAATGGGATGGCAAAGGATGTAGATGTTTAATTTGTAAATAATTTTGTATATTGTAAATAGTTGGTTTAAATTAGTTTTCAGTAACTATGCTTTCTTTTAACCAACTGTAAATAATGTTATGATGATGATGATGATGATAAATTCCAAAAACAGCTTTTGCAGGGGGGAGGGGCGACAATCGATAGGAGCTTTTTCTTGAAAGCGGAAACTGAGCGTGCAAGTCTCAATTCAGGCTCAAGCTTATTCCATTCTGATAAACAGTATGGATAAAAACTGGACTTGAATTTTTCTGTTCTTGCCGTCGATCGCCCAATGACATCCTGGTTGCGAAGAAAGTACTGCGACTGATGAAGAGGGGGAGTTGGAACTACTGTATAATCAGGGCTAAGATTAATTACAAACTTATAGAGCAATGTAAGGCGTCTACTCCATCTTCGGTGTGTCAACTTATTTTAATTCGAAATTTAATCTAGCTTCTTAAATATAAAATGAAAGAAACTAATCCAATTCGAATATTTACATTAAACTAAAATATAAGCTAAATTAAACAAAGTTAAATACATATCTACAGTTTCCCCAGCCAAAACCCACCCTAAGACCTCAAAGGCATATCGTACTGGCACACATTGCATGTACATTGTATTCCATTCCATTGCTTCATGATTTGTTTAAAAGTTTTGAGAGTTTCAGTTGATTTTATCTCATTAGAGAGGCTATTCCATACCTGTGGCCCTAAAGACCTAAGACTATTAGAGCCGAAGGTTACTTGATTCGGTCTATGATGTTTCAGATCGTACGGATTTCTCATTGAGCGATTCACATTCATAGAGGATTTAAACTGAAATAACTGTTCCATGAAGGAAGGATTTAATTTCTTCATTGTCTTGTAGATTTCGATACAGAAGCTACGTAAGCGAGAAACATGCATAAAACATCTACCAGACCTTTGTAATAGTTCTTGGTATGAACTGTTGTGATCATCATATTGAAATCGTAAAGCACGTTCTTGTATTCGTTCGACTTTATGTAGAGATTTAGCAGACGAAAAATGCCATACATTCGGACAATAGTTGAAATTTGAATACACAAAACTCTGAACTAGAAGTTTCCTTGTTTCGAAACCAATAGATCGCTTTAGTCTCTTTAAAATTTTTAGCTGATTCGCAGCTTTTTTGCATAGATCGGAAATGTGAGGGTCAAAGTTCAACTTATAATCAAGTTTGACGCCAAGCAATTTGACAGTGGATTCTGTTTTTATGTTTTGACCCTTAATTCTAATGTTAATACCAGTGGTGTCTGATCGGTCCTTCTTTACAATTATGGCATGAAATTTATCTGGATTTGCAATCATTTCATTATATGCCAGCCAATCCAAAGCAACATTGGACTGTTCTTCCAAAACTTTCACTAGATTAGGTATATTCTTTGAAAAAAAGCCCAGGGTATTGTCATCAGCATAGTTGTAGACAGTTGCTTGTCTTATAAATAGCAAAAGGTCATTTATGTAAAAGTTGAAAAGAATTGGGCCTAGTACAGAGCCTTGCGGAACACCTGACAGAATGGTCTGAAAGGAACTATAGGTGTTGTTAATTCTAACACACTGCTCACGTCGCTTGAGGTAAGAATAGATATAAACTAAAGAGTTTTCATCAAACCCATATGCAGAAAGTTTAGCTATTAGCAAATCATGGGGAATGCAGTCAAATGCTTTTGAGAGATCCATTAAGACTGCGCCTACAACGTGATCTGTATCAAGCTTAGATCGCCAGTCTTCCACCAGTCGAATTAGTACATGCTGTGTACTATATGATTTCCTATAAGCAGCTATAAAAACAGAGAGAGTCTTATCAAGATGCATCATTAACTGTTTCTTAATTACTTTCTCAAAAATTTTAGAGAAAGCGTTTAGCACGCTCACAGGCCGAGAGTTTTTCTCCTTCGTTTGATCTACCTCCCCCTTGTTAAGTGGAAAAACTGCTGCGCGCTTTCCGTTTTCCGGGAACCTACTTTCTCGAATTGAGGTATTGATTGCATTAGTTAAAGGTAATGCCAATTCGTTGCCTGCTAAAGACAAAAGCCGAGGGGGGATTTGGTCTTCCCCAGTTGACTTCCTGCAATCAACAGCCATTGGCAATTGCTAAACATCATATATTTCAACTTCTTGGAACGAAAAAGGTTCAAAAAAGTGATTTGAATAATTCTCGATCGCTACAATGCTTGGATGGTTTTTGTATTTTTCCACAATTTCCTGAACAATTTCCCGATCATCATCACTACCCATTGTGTCTGCTAAACTAGTCGGTTTCCTACCATTTGTTTTTTCTACGATATTTACATAGTGATTGTTAAATATTTCTGAAAGTTCCAATTCATTCGTGACAATTTTCTCGTCCGTTACAAGCATTATGTCATTTTCAGCTAACCCACCTTTGTTGGACAGGAAAGGTTTCACAAGATTCCAAAATTCTTTATTCGACATGTGGCCATTTTCCGTAGCCTTCTTGAAGTGAGCTTTAATCGCCTTTCTCCTTAAAGAAACACATCTATTTCGTTGCTTCTTGAATTTCAGCTCGTTCTCCTTACTAGGATTCTTGTTGAATTTCTTCTTCAGGTTGGACCGAACATAAATAGCTTTACTTAGCTCACGATTCATGAACGGGGCACTATTTCCTCTTTTAATTCTAGTTTTAAGGGGAGCATGTTTATCAATCACTTTTCGAAAGCGCTGTGCGAGGTTATCATATAACTGATCAGCATCATCAAATCTACTTCCAAAATCTAAGCTACGAACGTCAGCTAAGAAACTATCTTCATTGAAATTCTTGTAAGACCGGTACTTCACTTTTTTTGGTTTAAGGCGGGGAATGTGTCTCTTCATAGTTGTCGTTACAAAAGAATGACAATCACTAAGACCAGTTTCAAACACTGAGGTAGCTTGAAAGGACCTGGGGCGATTAGTTATAATGACGTCTATCGATGAACTATGGCTACCAGTAAAGCAAGTTTTACTAGATACAAGATTTGTCAGCCCAAAGATATCACAGAAAGAACTCAATTTACCAAAGCCAGGATGTTGGTGATCATGGGTGTCAATGTTGATGTCACCCATTATGACTACATTGTCGAATTTATCCAGAGCAGAATTAAGGGAGGTTGAGAGTTCTCTAAAAAATGTATCAATATTTGAATCTGGAGGCCGATAAATACTAAAGATGACCCAATTCTTCTTGTTTATGAGAAATTCAGAACATATAAGCTCAAGAGAAGACCTTTCAAAAACAGGAAGTCTATTGCAAATAACCCCTTCCCTGACAAACTGCATTAACCCCCCACCGAATTGTGTCCTGTCACGACGCATGGGTTTCTTGTAATGGGGAATGAGAAATACATCCGTCTTAAAAGTTTCACAAAGCTTCGTTTCTTCAATGACAAAAATGTCAGGAAGACATCGTTCAATTATCACTCGTAAGTCGTTGATTTTGTACCGAATACTATTTATATTCAAGAACCCGATTATGGGATTATTTGGATATCTGGTCCTCAGTTCGAAAAATTTATCGATATCACAGGCGATATCAGATTCCAAGAGATTGGTCTTGCTTGTTGCGCTTGTTTCGAGTGCATCATTTGTTAAATTGCAGGATTCAGGGTGTTCAGGGTCTACAAGAATGGAATCTGACAACTCGTTTAATGAAGACATTTCCGGAGTAAGTGAGGTGGTCATCGTAGAAACATGCGATGCTACATTATCTGAGGACGTCCTAGAGAATCTAGATATGTTGTCATTCAGTCATGTAGAGCTAACGAAATTTGCAAAATTGCCTGATAAAACATTTGTCCCGTAGAAATTCAAATGTAGTCCCCACTTGTCTAAGTGTCCAGCTTTGATGTTATCTTGTGAGATAAAATCGATATCATAATCCTTTAATCCAACTTCAACCAAGTAATTCACTCTTTTTCTCTTGTTTTCTATCTCCAAGTCTGCTCTAAAGATGATTCCCGATACTGCAACATTGGCTACCCTTTTCTTCACTTCGACAGCAAGTGCTATGATCTTATTCGCAAGGTTTTCAGCGTCATCATTTCTTAGATTGTTAGTTCCACTATGAAGAATCAAAGTATCTGGCTTTGAGCTGAGGGTTGGCGCTACATAATACCTCATATCTTCAATTTTTGCCCCTCCAAAAGTTTTCAGATGGACGTCGTGACTATGGATAGCTTGATTCATTGCCTTTCTATTTACAGATCTGATCATTGAGTCCCCCACAATGCAGAGTGAAGGCTTTCGGTATTTCTCTCTTGGAGTTGCCGATGAATCTCGACATGAATTTTCGCCTGTAGATTGTTGCCATTTTGAGTCTTGATATTTCCTTATTCTTTCCCTTTCCCTTTCCCTTTGTACCTGAGAGGAAATGCCCGAAACATTTTCAGTTTCTTGTCTCATTCTAATAGAAGAAACTTCGTTATGATAGGCATAATCACTTCCTGTTGACTGGTCATTCCTTCGATTCCGATTTTCCTGCTTTTCATGCGAGCCACCTTTGGGTAGTCTCGCAAGATCAGTTCTTCTCTTTACAATTTCCGCATATTCCAATTCCCCGGGCGCAACAATTCGATCACTCTTCACATTTTCTAGGTCTCTTGTGACTGCGTCACAGTCCTCCAGAACACCATAATAATTTCTCGTAGTGATTTGATTTGAACATAAAGGCCGGGCTTTTGAGGTTTCTCTTGGGATTTGCCATTGGCTAGTACTGATCTTATGAATGGAAGAGCTGCTTTGCTCTTGGGTATCAACTGTATTCCAATTTTGTTGCCTACTCAACTGTTCTGATTCTTCTGCAAGCTTTTGAGAATATTCGGTAGATCTTTGGAATTGCCCTCTGCCAGTAACTATGCCCCTAGAGTACCCTGCTCTTTCATTTCGGGTTGAAGTTTGTGCAGCACGGGATGGTTCCACAATTTCAGTTCTGTTTTTGCCTGCATTGCTCTTCCCTTGGGAATTCTTTATATCGAATTTCGCTGTGTTTGATTTGCTTGTATCTTCTCTTTTCAATTTCTCATTTTCTGTTTTTAAAACTTTATTTTCATCTTGTAAGGATTTGTTTTCCCTTTCAAGTACACTGATTCTTTGGAAAAAATTTCTCCTTCAAAATAATTTTCATCAGTTTTTCCGGTTTTTTTAATATCTATTTTCTCCTTGTTTTGATTAAAAACAATCTGATCAATCCTTTTCTCTATCGCTCCAATACGCCTAAGGATATCTCCGTCCGTTAAAGTTCCCCTTGTCCCGAATGTTTTCCCAAAGTCTAAAATTTTCACACGATGAATTTCTTCTTTTTTTGAACTTTCTAAATTTTCAGACTCACTTTCATCAGATATTTCATCATCAGATATTTTAGAGTTACTTTCATCTGAATATTCACTTACGTTTTCATCTTGATCATCGTTTTTCTTGTTCCCCTCGTTCTCTTCGTTTTCGTCCGTTTGTTGACTATCATGCAGCGATGCAACTTCAATCAACTCAGCTCGACATTTTTTCATTTTCTCTTCATTCTGAGCTTCTTCGATGGTTTCTTCCTTATTCGCTGTTTCTTTCTCGACTATTCGTAAGGATTCTTTTCCTCTTGGATATGTTTTTCGAACTTTTTCGGTGTGAAGCATGTAATTCAAGGACATCATAATTGCTTTTTCATCTAGGCCATGAGCTTTGCTTAGGCCCTTACACACCACGCTGGAGTCTGCTCGATGATTATTTTTCTGGATTCTCCTTATTCTATCTAAAATTGATTCTTCCAATTCTTCTTTTCCCATAATTATTCCACTTTCAGATATGATTTGCTCTTCTTCAGGCCAAATATCCGCAAACGAGTCGGTGATAGCAGCAGCGGCCATTTTCACGTCCAACCGGGGACTCGACCATAAACGGCATTCGGGAACTTAGTGACTCCCAGCCAAGCTCCGTGTAAAGTTTTTCGCGAGATGTTCCCCTCCATGATCTAGTTACAGCCAAGCAGCAGAATACTGAACAGACTCTAGCTTCTCCATTAACTTAAGTAAGATTATATTTTGGCTGAATTCACATACTTTGGCTAGAATATGGTAAATAACATCACCATAGTCTAAATATCTATGAAACAATTTGGTTTTGTACCTGGCAAAGGGACAAGAAATGCTATATTTACCTTATCAATGCTCATGGAGAGATGTACAGAAGTACAGAAAGACCTGCATCTCTGCTTTATCGATTACTCAAAGGCCTTTGATAAAGTAAAACACGAAGAACTGCTCGCGATGTTAAGAAAATTGGACATAGATGGCAAGGATTTAAGAGTTATTGGGAATTTGTATTGGGACCAAAAAGCAGCAGTAAGAATAGATAGTGAACTTAGTGATTTCAAACCAATCAAAAGAGGAGTTCGACAAGGATGTGTCATGTCATCCGATCTCTTTAACCTGTATAGCGAAACAATTTTAAGGAATATAGAAGATTGCCAAGGAATGAAAATAAATGGTCAAAATTTGAATAATCTCAGGTATGCCGATGACACAGTTCTAATGGCAGAAAGCGACGATCAACTTCAAAAACTTTTAGACATTGTTGTTTTAGAGAGTGAAAAGTTAGGATTGACGCTAAATTTAAAGAAAACAGAGTGCATGGTCGTTTCTAAAAAATCTGTGAACCCTAATTGTTGCTTAACCAGCAAAGGTAAAAAGATAAAGCAAGTGACAAAGTTTAAATACCTAGGTTATATGATAGCATCAGATGGTAGATGCACAACTGAAATAGGTAAAAGAATTGCAATGGCTAAAAGCATTTTTCAAAAAATGAGAACAATACTAACCAACAGAAATATCAAAATCACCACAAAAATAAGAGTTTTAAAGACATATGTGTGGTCAATTCTTCTATACGGATGTGAGTGTTGGGCAATTAACAAAGAAATAGAAAAGAAACTAGAGGCAGCAGAGATGTGGTTTATCAGAAGAATGATGAGAATATCATGGACAGAGAAAAGGTCAAACGAATCAATTCTTAAAGAAATTAATACAGAAAGATCACTAATTAAGACTATAAGAAAAAGACAATTGGAATTCCTAGGACACATATATCGTGACAAAGGCTTAGAACATCTGGCCCTTACTGGAAAGATAGAAGGAAAACGTAGCAGGGGTCGGCAAAGGATAACATTTGTTGGAAGTCTAAACTCGTGGTTGTCAAAGACAGGCAGCAAGTGCGACCTTCTGAGACAGACAGAGAAAAGATGTGATTGGAGAGACATGATCGCCAATGTTTGTTCCAAGCAAGGCACATGAAGAAGAAGATAGTCTTGGTGGGGTCGAACATAAAGCTTATATAATTCGTTAAGGGTATGTCTGGGCAGATATTTGGAGAGATATTTCAGCAAACCGATTCCCTTCCTTGTTTTAGAGATAGCTGATTTTATATGCGTTGGAAAAGATAGTGTTGAGCCCAGGATAATTCCTGAATGTTTATGCTCATCCACTTTCTTCACAGGCACGTCGTTAAAAAGGATCACTGGATGATCAATTTCATTTTTCTTCTTTGGAAAAGTTAATTCCACAGCTTGTTTTAGCGGATCAGGATTAAAAGACATTCTCCATGTGTTAGACCACTGACTTATCAAGTCCAAGTCATGGTTCATATCATTGGCCGCTGTACTGGAATCTTCTACCACTGTGAACAATGATGTATCTTCAGCAAATAGCTTAACATTGCACTTCAAGCCCATGGCTAGATCATTTATATACACGAGAAAAAGCAAAGGTATACATATACACTTAACATTGCACTTCAAGCCCATGGCTAGATAATTTATATACACGAGAAAAGAATAGAGCCCTGGGGAACCCCTGCTGAAATATCTCCCCAATTAGAACTCTGTCCATTGAGAACTCTGTCCAGTGAAATTATTAGGCGCCTGTATGCCTTACTTCGGCAGCTGGCATGTCTATTCTGTGCTCACTGTACTAAAGTAAAAAGCACATTAAAATGCGTGTAGCTACTACCACATAGAGGGAATTTTCATACACGAACAGCAAATGAAGGGACGAGTTAAGATAGCCTACAACCAAATAATTACATTGTTTGTTTGTTTGTTTTCAATTTGTTTTGAATGGGCTTGTCAGGATTTCTAGCTACTGAAAGCTAATTTAGGCCCACTGTGCATGCCGCAGCCAGGCACGGGACCCCTAGTTTAACGTCCCTTCCGAAGGACGGCGAGGTGAGTTGCGAGGTCAGGCCTCAGTGGTCACCCATCCGAAATCTGACCTCACTGGACCAAGCTTAACTTCAGTCACCTGACGAAGACTGTATAAGCCACTCGGCCACTCACCCCACATTGTGTTACGTGGGGTAATTTGGGTATGTTTCCTTTATTCACTTCTAAAACGATCGTAAGCTGATTATTCGATTCATAACTCAGTGGGTGATCCATGCTTTGAGCAATCGTTTAGGAGGTATCGAAGAATCATTGGATAACTTCTTATGCTTAAGTTCCAAGATTTTTGCCAGCCCAAGGTCTCATCGTGATTTGACAGCGTAGTTACGTTTCTATTTACGCTGCCATATGATATTCTGGTTATCAGATCATTAACGAGCTCAAGTTCGGAAGGTTATTTGCGACGAAAGCAACACAACTGGACATCAAAACAGGTTTTGCTGCAAATGTTTTAGCACGGCCATCGACAATGATTGGCCTTTATCTCGCGTTGGATGCTGCCCACTTCCTTGGCTGTACTTCAGATTAGGAATGTACCATGAGACGATGCTATCAGATTTTCTGATGCACACAGTCCTTTTAGGAAATAAGGGGGTAATCCCATACCCTTTGACGATGGCTTGAAAATTTTGTAACGGATTGTGGGAGCAACAAAGGCATTTCGAAACATGTGACTTTTTGCAACACCTTTGACGAGAGTTTCCATCTTGAAACATTGGTCCATTTAAAAGGCAAATGTTTTGAAAAACAGGAATCTGCACTCAATGCAACGTTCCTAAAGGTCTACTACAGACACGAGAATATGGCTTCTCCGCGACGGCAACGGAGCAATTTGATTCGTTCTTGATCGGTGTGCTGAAGCCGTAGTTTCGAAGCTGGGTTGGACCTCCGTTGCATTGGGAATCAACAAAAAAGGTTGCTTTGTGAAACCATTGCCCACTGAAAGGCTGACATAGACGACCAAGGCTTAGCGTAGTCTTGGGAAATTTCCCTGCTGTGAATTTTAAAGAAGAATTCGAGAATGCAAGTTAAGGTTATGATAAACTTTCGCTAGATAAAAACTCCCTTCTTCGATTTCTTCATACTCAAATAGCCGAACTTTCATGGATGGCAAGCAATCATATGTTTGAATGAAGCTTGCATAAGTCTTGAACATGGAAGAAGTCTCATGTAAGCGAAGATTTCGATAATTATAAAATCAAAGCTTTTGTTTACGGTCTTTAAAATCCAGCCCTAGTCTTTTGACCTGTAAGGATAATCCCTAAGCCCTTGTGGTTTGTGTGAGGCAGTATCATGAGTTCGTACCGTTGTGCTTTTTTTATTTTGAAGACGGTAGTCGATTTTTTTAAGCCTAAATGGCTTGACTCGGAATATAATTGCGGCTGACGTGATCGCAAGGTGTATATTGCAAGTACTATGAACAAAATCTCGTTCTCTCAGGACTCACAAATCCTATAAGTACAGGCACAAAAAGCTATTTTGTATGCTTCGAACAAATCAAATGGCTCAAAAATTTGCACACGGCAAAGATAGGCTTGGAGCTTTGAAATTGTGTCCCAAATTGTTTGTTTGTACTCTGGTCCACCTTCCGCATTCCCCAATCTTTGACGGCTTATAGTTTCAATTAGGGGGGGGGGGACTTGCAAAATCCCAAACACGCTTTAGAAGCTAAGTATCTGCGCTTCCTGCTGAAGTAAAACAGATTCTGTTACCTCCATCGCAAGAGTACAATATTACCTTTGAAGGTGGTATAGTCTTTTAAGTGGTAGGTTTCCCTGGCAAATAACATTTTCCGATACTTTCCAATTATTTTGATATGGCTAGAATCCTCACATTCTTATGCATCGAATTAGGTATAGTTTAATTAGATTCTGTTAATAGTTTGGCCAAGAGAAAACCAGTTCTCATGCTGCAAACGTTTAACTCAACCTTAAGTTGGCGTCAAAACGAGCAAACACAATGATGAACAAGGACGAAGAACGCAGTAAAATAGCAATGTGTTGTTTGAAAAATGTTTGTCACATAATAAGGTCTCTATTGAATGGTTAATCGATCTATGCTGGAATTATTTGAACCTTAGTTCCTTGTACGGACCGCATAATATAAAGTACCATGGTTACGTTTCGAAATGCTACCTCTTCTAACTACGTACTAGGTGCTAAAGATGCATGCGCATCGGTTGGATCCAACGGTTTATATTTAGCTTTAAGTAATAGCTTATCACTCGCCAGTGAAACTTGAACATGTAATAATGAAAAATTAACTGGAAGATAGATGCCTCATTTGTTGGCAATGTTTTCGAGCAGAAATATTCATCCTGAAGGTTGCAGTTGAATAATGATAATAATAATAAATTCTTCATTTTAGGTTGGCTTCTTGTCTGGCCAATTAATTGGCTAGTTAACTCCAATCAAAACTTAAATACACATTAATGAGAATTAACTTACAAGGATGAATCTTTCTAGAAAGAGGAGATCAATTACAATTATGAAAACCCTAAATTTCGACAAATCACCCGTACAGTCTACAGTTGCAATCAAAGTTATGGTTTTTAATTTTTCTTTTGAATCTATTAAATGTCTACGAATCTCTTAAGCATACTTCGCAAAACCGGATCTTTTTTAACTTTTGGGCGAACAAATTGTTGCATCACATAGAATATATCTACAATAGCCCTGATGAAATTTAAAGTTAGTTGACGGAGATAAAGCTTTCCCTGTCCCCTGGAACATGCAAGGGACTGGGGCAAGTTAAAAATAGATCTGTCTCTTGGCCAAAATTCGAGAGCCCTTGCGGTGATCACCCTTTTCAACGAGCTGCAAATGTTTTTGGGATACTGGGAAAAGGAATAAAGTTGCACTATGGAGCACAATGATATCCTGTTGTCATTAGGCGTTGAGATTTCAGCAGAAACAACGACATTGATTTTGGAAACAGTTTGAGTTAGGCTATTTGACTGCCGACCGCTGCCAGTCTGTTCAAAAGAAGATCTGAGAAACTGGAGCTGAAGACGTTTGTATGAAAGAAGGATCCATGAAAGGAGGGCAAGTGATTTGATTTGTTATGTTGTATTTGTTTTGTCTGTTCATTTTCCAACCGTTTTCTGGGATTTTCCCTCTTTGCCATCCAGTGGCGTGATGAAAGGCAAGCGTTGACTGATCAATTCAATTGTTTGCTAAATTTCAATTGAGTTGAATTGGATCTATTTTTAAAAACCGTTGCCTTTAGAGCTCTGTCAACTAACTTTAAGCAACGTCAAATTACACTATCTTCTGTTTGTTGGGAGTGACTTAATGTGCAATTTTCTAAATTTTCTTTAATTTCAGTTTCTAATTTGAAATGTGTCGACAATTAATGAATTTTCGACACATTTCGAACAAGAAACTGACATTAAAGAACTTTTTAAAAATTGCACATTGGGTCACTTCGGCTAAAAGGCCAAAACTCTGGTTTTGAGGTGGACCCAAAATTTGAGCACTCAAGGTAAATATGTCTACTCAAAGCACCAGTACCAGCTAACGAAGTATCTATCTTCAAGTTTACAATGGAAGAGAATTTTTGCGTGTGCTTAGCCGTTGATTAAAGCCAGATTTATATCGCTGGAACAAACAAAATCTGTTTACTATCAATTGGGACACCTGGTACCTACTTCTATATGTTCATCGAATACGAATTTCGAAAATATAGAATTCTCACATAACGTTTCGCTTTTTAAACGTCAAATGCGAATTCTATATTTTGAAATTCTTGATTCTATCTATATAGTTAATAGAAAGGGTCTTATGATTATTCATTGAATAAGAATGTATCCAATGGCTGCATTTTGCTTGTTTCCATTGTCTGGACTTGATGAAGCAGAATTCCCGCATGATTTCCAGTTTCCTGCTAATCCAAAGCCAATTGCTGAGTCAGGTGTTGCACAATCACCCTGCTCATTAGCAATGTAACCTATTCTTGCCAGCAAAGCGTTATCTGATCTCCGCACATTGAAACCCTCTCTGTTGCAGTTGAGTTGCAGGGATGACTGGGCTATGATGCTTTTCCATGCAGCCCTCCCAAGAGATGTTGGAACATATGTGCCAGCAGTGAAGATAGCGAGAAGAGAATGACGCTTGATGTTGATGCGCAGCCATTGAGTTGCCCCAGCAAATGTCATCCCAACACATACAGCATCAAAATTTATTTTGCTAAATGCAGGAAACTTTGCTTCGAAACCTTCGAACGACGTTAATCCATTTTCAACGTTGTATATTACGTCGTTTGTCCAATATGCTGAATTCATGGTAAACGTCGTCTGCAAAATGGATGATAAAGTTTTGAAGCTCTCTCATTGGGGAAATAACGGACAAAATATCTGATTGTGGGGTGAAATAATGGTACATAGGATTCATCGACAGATTGGTAGACTGCTCTGCTGCTGTGATTTATTTTAGCCTTCATCTTACGAGGTACTTTCACTTAGAATACCAGGGGTCCTTTTCCACTCCCCTCAATAAGGAGCCTTTTGAATAAAGGGAAGTCATTGACACGCGGCAAGGGCGAAGTGTTTGCGATTTTCAGCAGATTGACAGTATGCCGTGCAGCTACATCATTAGATGACGTCACCATGATGTCATAATCCTATCCACCTTAGAATATATGATACTTTCCGTCAACATGCGTGAACTTTAAGAATGCATTTTAATTTTATCCAGGGTAACTGCAACGACTAGTTTTTCGCTCTCCGATAACGTGGCAATTTTTAAAGTAGATTCATAGATCAATGTCTGTTGGCAGAATTATAAAAAAATTTACTTGCAACGTCAATATGTCAAAAATTTACTTGCAACTTGGAAATATTTGCGATCAGTTAACCAACGTGTTTTCCCATACCGAGCTGATATTAAGCTCTTACTTGCCCATTCGATGCAGAATTCTTTTCTCCAGAGCCACAGGAAGCCCAGGCACTTAACAGAGCAATATTAAGTTTACAGTTTAAAATCGTAGTTTGGTAATCTTGTTTTGGTGACCATTCTCTTTAAGACACATGCAATAACTTAACAATAACGTTAAAACTAAACATCGTTACCTCAAATATTTCGCTGCCCATCGGCAGCCTCATCAGTGAGTACTCACTCAGAATTACAACTACAACTTGTCGTACAAGACACGGGATTTACTGAAAGAGTTTGGAAACAAAATCTCACAACGTAGTCTTAAAATCGTTATAGCACTTTTGTGTGTTATTTGTTGCAATTCTCCACGGCTGTGTTGTATCTATGGTTGCCTTCTGCACTGTTCTGCATAATCGTTCGAATGTGAGCTCGATATGAAAGAACTTTCTGTTATAGTGGATTGCATTAAACATGGCGGTGAGGAATTTTTTACCGAGATGCACTGCGCTCTTTAATCAAATTCCTATAGAATCGTTAAAGATTTGTAATTCAAGCGCAATGTATCTCGGTAAAAGATTCCTCACCATCATCTTTAGCACAATCCTCTATTCTAATTTATGTTTCAAGGACTGAAAATTACTTTCAACCCAAAGTCAATAAACTAATTTGTCCTCGCTCGCAATCCGGCATCCATGCTCCAAATTAGTAACACAGCATAGATCCACAATCGTCGAAGTATACTTTCCAATACCTTGTTTCTTCGTCTGCAGTGTCTCAAATGCAACAACTTGTAACTTGATGTACGTCTTGTCAAATCTCGATTGTCGTTATGCTCGGGCCATAGAATGGTCCCAGAGCGATATAGTTTTGACTGCTTTCTTTTGCCTGTCCTGCTTTGCTTTGCACAGAATGTGCACAGCGATCCCCCGTCTATCTGTTGATCGATTCAAACAAAAAACTTCGCTCTATGGTATGTCAAGGGGTACTTATGTATAGTTTGTGTAAGGCTAAGCCAGGTTGGCTGATGAAAACATTGGAAATTCGATCATTCTCGGACCGTTCAATGATGGCCCCAGCATTGCAAGAATCGAGAATCGACGAAACGAACGTAAAAAATTGCAAATTGTTGCATTCAATTGCCAATGAAGAAAAAAAGTATCGGGAAGTATACTTCGATGATTGTGGAATATTTTGATATGTTGCGTCACGAATTTGGAGCATGGATACCGGATTGCGAGCGAGGACGAAATAGTTTATTGAATTTGACTTGAAGATAATTTTCAGTCCTCGAACCTCATTTCATATCGACCTCTCGCATTCGAACAATTATGCAGTACAGTGCAGAAGGTAGTTAGATACAAGACAGCCGTGCAGCACAAAAGTATCATGCAAATAACGATTTTAAGATTGTAAACTTATGATTGTTCATTTAACTGCCTGGGCTTCCTGTATCCAGATCATTTCTAAAATTCACCAAAATTGATTTTGAGGAAGATCAGAGAAACACTCAAACTTTTAGCCTACCATGACGCATCCATAACTAGATCAAGTATGGCAAACAATTGCATTCTCGAAATCCAGTGATCAAAATCCTTCCCTTCATCATAACCAATTTCACGTAACTAATTTCACGTAAAAATTGTTTGAATATGAGAACTTTTTACGGATTCAAGCACACAGCTATCAATACAGTTGATGGAAACTTCCTTAAAGTATTCTCGAAAGTAGATACAAAACATCTTGAAAATGTTTTACTGAAAGAACTTTGGCATAGCACGTAAGAGCTTGGTGTCATTTCATCACGGCTTTGACTTGATTGCCAACATCTCTAAGTTCTTGTGAAGGTCATCGTGATGTCACAAGTAAACGGCGCATGTCTTTGCGAAGTAAGATCAAATTTTGAAATCTACATGAAGACCGACCGAAAACAACGGAGAGCGATAGACTAACAACATAACTTGCAGTTTATTACAGTAGCATTTTTAGAGTCCATGTCGGATGTCCCGATGATTTTGACCTTTGATGTCTGGTTTTCCACCTAATTTGTTCTGGAAATGGGATAAAGATATCATAACTTGGTAGACTCTACTAGCCGCTTCTTCACCTCTTATTCAGAAAAAGAATTTATAGAAAGTTGTTTTGGGGAGAAAGTGATGAAAGTTGATGACTTCATGGTTTTCATTGTGCTTTGCAGTATGATGCGAAGACAGGTCAGTGGTAGGGAGGATAGCCAAGCAAGCTAATTAAGCCAATTTTATCAGCATACGGCTCAAATCTTTCAAATCTTTAAAAAGGTGGGTGTAAAATTGTATCACATTTTTCTTTGAATTCATGTGCTTGAGAGAAACTTTGGGTAACTTGTTGTAAATCTACCGTAGCAATTTTTTGATATACTGATTATTTTCAAAATGGCGGCATTTTGACTTATTTTGCAAAAATTCATCGAAAATTTTGAAGAAATTAAAATCATCGTAAATCTTAAATTAATTGAGAGAAATTGATACAATCTTAAAGATAACCATAGTTTATGAAGGTCTACAACATGGTTGCAAGCAGAAATCTGTTGCTCTTCTGGTTAAGGATTTAGAAATTTGATGACGTCACAGCCTCAAAATTAATAAATGCCACCATTTTGAAAGTAGTCAAGGTATCAAGAAATTGCCACGGCAAATTTATTGCGAATTACCTGAAGTTCCTTTCAAGCACTTTAATTCAAAGAAAAATGTAATAGAATTTTACACCCACCTTTTTAAAAGATTTGATCTCTATGCTAATTTTATCAGTGGCAGCTCTCAGTTCTGGACATGAGTGAATTCAAACGAACTTTGTTTGGTTCTGCGTGGCGTGACTCTTACAAACCAAATTGAGTGACACTTAGTTTCACTGAGCTAAACCACATACCAAATGCCTCTCATCTGGGTCGACCTGTCGAAACCAATTCATTCAATGAATTCATTATTAAAACAATTCAGGTCGCATAGTGCCAAACTATAATCATATCTGCAAAAAACAACAACAACGAAAAACAAAATCCATCGAATTACAATAAAATTTCCTCTGAAAATAGTTTTGCACAGGGTCGTTTCATCATACCAAACAACAATGCTCACTTTGCGAGAAACGTCTTGAATTGACGAGAACTTTTGAAAAATTCAAGTAACGCAAACGCATCATGATTTTTCGTTGGCGAAAAGGTGTGACATATAAGCCAGGCCTGAATTTCCAACTTTATCATTATGCTAATCCCTGAGCAGTTGTCTTTCAAATGATGATTATTTATATGACTATCAGACAGAGTCATCTCACCTTGCTTCCATCCATCTTTAGAGCTAGTGTCCAGCCTCCATCTCCACACAGACCCAAAGTTGTCATTTTGCAAAAATGTTTACCGTCCTGTAATTGATATACACCATCCTTTGCATTGGGATTGTCAGCAGCAACTTCCTTGCAACTTTTGTAAACTGTGGACAAAGTAAGCTAAAGCTTCAAATATGTCTTCGTCGGTTTTGCTTCAGGAAGGTTCGTTCAATTTTCTGTTTCTTGAGCTATGAGCAAATTTCCAGTCTCCAAGACATTGAAAAACATTAATCAAATTCTAAGGACTTGAAGTTGATAGACAAAGAGAAAAACTGTCTTGGTGATTCTAGGAATTACAGATAGATTTGTCATAATCTTTTGCATCAGCATTAGTTCAACTTTCGGCAAAATTTGACATTAATTTCAATGATACAAGGATAAGTTCTTCCTTTCGTAGTTCAGTCGAGTTTATACTTCGATGCAAAGCATTTGTAATTGTATCAATGGGTTAAAGATGAAGTCGTGAAGCGCCGCAAGGTAAACGAACCATGGAATTCATTTGAACTACCATGCGGGGAAGGATTTGTTGCTGCGCTTCAGAGCAACTACTCTGCCACTTAGGAACAGGCAGTAGTACTTGAACAAATGATTGTGCAGCAATGTATGACTGACTGACTCCTAAATAACCAAATAAATGAAAACGTCATCTATTTCCCCATCTTTATCGAGTCCTAAGAAAATTTCATTTATATTTTTGATGGTTTTTATTGTTTTCGAGACCGAAGGGACTAAGATGGTGAATCATAGCTCAGGTAACGAAACCATACTATTTAGAGATAAGATCTTAATTATAGATCATAGCCAGCTATTGAGTACTAAATCTTCAGAATTGCCCCAGTGTATGACTCCTCGTGGCCTGTCAACGATGGATAGATTTTTAATGCACTCAAGCAAATTAGGCCAGGTTTAATATCGCTAAGAATAAAAAGAAACGAAAGTTAAAGGGCCTGCTTATGTGGAGAAAATCATCACTTCCTCCAGGCTGTGAGCTGAGAGGTGAGATTCCACCCTCCTATACGATCCCTTGTAATTTTCATCTTGCGTTTATATGGGAAATGAGCCATCCAGTTTAGGTGGGATCCCTACAAGATGTTGGATCTCACTGAGGTGGTACGGAATTTTCCTATATAAACGCTGGAAGATGGGATGAAAAGCTGCAAGGTGGGATGAAATCGTCTGATTGCGCAAGCGTCAAATTAAAAACAAAAGGAAACCTAATCCCTGCTGACATCAAGCTCCAACTACCATTGTTATTGTCGGAAATCATGAGCTGGGAGGTGGGCTGAAACTGCTAGGAGGTGAGATGAAATTGTACATATTAACTCAAACTGATTTCGCCCAACCTGACGTCTCACAGCCTGGAAGGTGGGATAGTTTTTCTCATATAGACACACACAAAATTGAGGAATTTAATGTCAAAAGAAAGATAGTAATTTGTGTAATATTATTTTGCCAAAGTCCAGTACGAAATAAGAATTCCCAACAAACCTTTCAATGGCTCATCAACCTAGAAATAATAGAAAATTTGATTTGTTTATTGCTTAGAAACAAACGTGTACAATCATTACGTGTGCAATTATTGATATTCGCTATTTTTTCACCAAAAAGCAAAGAATCATGATGAGTACTGGAATATGCAACAATCAGGATTAAAGGATTAAATATTCAGATTCTCCTCATAAAGGTACACAAAACAGCTTGTCAAGAAATATTTGTACCCACTAAGTTCTTATCTATTGAGAGGTGCTGAATCAGCCCACAAATTGAACCACACCTGGAGATGCAAATGTCATCAGGCCCAGATTGGGATAATTATTGCTTTTTTTGAATGAAATTTTTTACCTGAAATAACATCGCCCTCCAGCTTTTCTCTGGCAGCAAAGAACAAGAGTGTGATTGCTGGTAGATTTCACAGTTATGTACAGACGATGTTTCTCCATGTCCTTCTTGATAATTCAATGCCCCACACTTGCTTTGATGTAATAACGGTGCACGCATTGCATATCACTTGCCACTTTGTAAAGCTTCTTTGTTTTGCTTGAACAAGCTAACTTTTGGTTTGAATATAACTCATTGACATATCCTTTCTTGCATGCTACTTTTTCTAGTATGAAAACCAAGGAAAGCATCAAAATATCCATTGCTGGTAACTTCATTTTTCGAATGCCATTTGAAATGAGGCTCTGAAATGTGTTTACATCAACATCGACTTCAAGGCAGTTCTTTTCGGCATCTTAGAGGTAAAGATAGAGAAAATTGCTTCATCTATTTGGAAGTGAATCAAGCTTAACTGTACAATCGTATGCCCTTGCTAGTGCTTGGCCTACCGTCATACCAATGCTTCACTGGGACGTAGCGTTGTGTTGCCCCAAATGAGCACCCCAAGAATTTACCTTGTTTTGACTGCTTAGGATAAAGGATGAATTCAAAAGAAAGAGGACATTGACCTAGCTACAAGCAAAAGATCCGCAAACGTACCATGTGTCCCAATACAAAATACTACTATGTCTGAGAAATCATCAAAAATCTATTATTAAACCATTTTGACAAAATCTTCTTTTGACATGTTTTGTCAAGGAGTCAAAATATCTATAGATGATTGAACGTTTGCTTTTGATCTAAATAGGTAGAAAAATTACACATTGTAAAACCTTATTTGGAGCTTTCCTCTCGAACAAAACTACCCATATTTGCCTTGAAATCAAAATTCTCCGATTTTCTATAATAATTGAAGTCTCCAATGATATTTCACATTTCTTTCTGTCTTTTATGACCAAAAAAAGCTTTATTTGTACAAAAAAGATGATTTAGCAATCATCAGTCCTTTTGCAGCATGAGTCAAAACCAGGTAACCCCAAAAGGAGTGAAATTTGCTCATTCATAAAACAATTACAAGATGTGCTATGTATGAGAAACAGGGACGTAGGAAGCATCTTAAACTTGGAGGGGCACGACACTTCATGGGCACTTTTTTCTGAAGAAGAAGGGGCACTTTCCAGAAATATAAAGGGCACTTCTTTGTTTATTGCAAAATCTTGGGGGGCACGTGCCCCCAGTGCCCCTGGGGGGCACGTGCCCCCAGTTCCTACGTCTATGCTGAGAATATTACTTGGCCATTGACCCAGTTCACCAAGAAAAGAAATTTGACTATGGGTCACGTAGTCAAATTTTGTTTTTGTAACGTGAGTACTTTTTCTTGGAAAAGCCTGAAGTTTGGTGATACACTGCTTGACTTCCGCTCAACGTCTCTGACATTCGAACATGATGATCATTATGCACAATATTCAAAGCTAGCTTATCCGGAATAGAATTTTAAGTACCTCTGAAACCTCTTCTCTTTTTTCGGGATGCTATATTTTACTTGATAAAAAATGTGTTGTTGCCATAGATGAAAAGAACAGCTCCGCCTCTCCAGATTATATCTTGAAAGAAGTCGACAAGTAGCCTGCAGCACTTCAAATCTCTGCGCAGAAATCATTTCATTTCATGATAATGCTGCATGCTTTTTGTAGAACATGCTAGTGCATTCATGAAAAATCTCTAAAAATCCCTAAATTCCATCATTTTATGAAGTCTCGCTGGCATTTTGGAAATAGGGTTACACAGCTCCCTATGTCGTTGGTAGAAAGCGAGAATCTGTCACAATAGACAAGGAACCTCTGCATTGCAAGTTACTTTTTTCAAAGAACTTGCTTGGAAAAATATATAGCACTTTCTTCAAAGGGTGCTCGGTTTAGGGGATAAACCTACTGCCAGTGTTATTTTGAAGCTTTGAAGGAAGTTCGCCCTGCTTATAGGATAAACATTACTATTGCTTCGTTGATCATTTAAGGTTCGATGACACTTGAAGCGGTTGCAGTTACTTATTGTGCTTAAGTTTGCTTGCATTCCACGAAGAATGTTTACCCTGTAGACAATGCAGACACGTTATCTGTTCCTGTATTTGTAGTTGCGAAAAGATAGATGCAGCGGTCTTTCTGCGTAAGATGTTTGCAAAATGATCTAAATTCATCAATGGAAGAAATTTGAACATAAGCAGACACCTTGTCTGAAATATGCTTTGCATTTTTGCTGTTCCAAGTTAGATCAAGCCAACTAGGATGTAAATCTAGCTCAAAGATACTCATGATAGCAACTTAAATCTTTTTAAACAGTTATACTTCATCGAAAGTTGTTATTATTCATGAATCGCAAAATTGTGCAAAACTTCAAAAGAGGCGTCAAAATTGAGGATCTACATCGAAGTTGGCCTAAACAATCTCCAATAAAGTAAACCATGCACGCGGTATCGTAGAGCTCAGTCTCACTACGCCAAGAAGCCTTATTGACAAGGAAATAAACTTAAATCTATGACCACTACTCTACTGGCTGTGTAATATGTATTTTTAAGGAGGGAAATTTAACAATAAGTTTGAAAATATGGTTTATGCATAGCCTGTTCTGGAAGTCATATAGTAAAAAGCAAAACTTTTGGAATAGTCACCAAATTCAATTTGATATACAAAACTTTCTTTGTCTGAAAATTTGTAAGAACTGACACCGCAGGTGTTCCTATGAAAATCCCGTTTGAAGACGGATCAAAATTTGATTACAAGGCCAATCTGCAAATTTCTTTTTTGTCATGTAGATGAAAGACCAAATTAATTTTCAAATCATAGCTCATCTCTTAACTGAATTCAAGATTAGTGAGTTAGCTTCTTTTATGGCTGCCTGGTTTAGAGTATAACTTCATAAGCAATACACTACCAGAGATATTTAGCAGGTGGAGGGCAGTAGCTGGTGAGAGCGAAAAGGAAAATTGGAGTTGAAGAGACAACACCCTTTAAAACAACTAAGAAGGCATATCTTATGAATCCCTTACTCACGCGTCATGCATATTTTTAAATCTAACTCGAGGTTACCCAGAAAACAAACGAAACCAAAAGGTTTCAGGAGCATTGATTGTCATCAATGAATTCAACAACATGTCTAATAGCTAGTTTTCATCTTATTCAACTAATTGATCCTGTTTCAGAAAAAAGAGGGAAATGAGAAAAAATTTTCTTCACATATGAAGAGCGCTGGAAACTCATGGCTCAACCGTAGTACACCTCATCCATCAGCGATCAAATTGTCAGATGTCTTCAGGGTGGAGAAATCTATGTTTTGCTGAAGAAAATTTCCCCAAACGATTCTAATGCAGCTGTGTTGATAGTTTGGTTCTATTCATGTACGACCACTTCCATTTATGAGAGTCTGTTTACATGGGAGTTTTGAGCCCCGGCTGTAATTTCAGCCCATTCACTGGAGGTGAAACTTCATCCCTCGATTACGGTCAAATATATTGTAAATATCAATTAGCCATAAGATGGAAAATCCCCCCCCCCCATCACGGACTGATTTCACCTCGGTATGAAAATTCAGTGATGCTATCCAGCAATCCAGCATAGTATAAGTTATTGGTAAGTTTAGATGTGATTTAATGACTTCTGATGCCCAATGTCATGTATGCTCTACAATAAAAGACCTTTCCTTTGAAAATTGCTCGGGTGCAACGCCTCCCCCCCCTATTATGTATGGCCTTATGCACAGATGATTCCCAGATCAATCTCTTTGAGAAAATGAATCATGAAGCTTCTGATGTGGTCATAATTGACAGAATAAGCGGAACTATCTTATGAAATTGAGAGGATGCAACAATTTGAAGATTTTGCAATTTTGGCAAGATTGACATATTTTGTTGAGTTTCATTTAATGACTTCGTAGCAGGAGTAATTTCCCTTAGGACCACCGGTTTAATTACTAGATGACTCTTAATTCATTACTCAAGGAGAGAAATGACTTACGGCATGAAAAGAATGTTTTGTGTAATAGTACCGGGTGGAACAAAAAGGTTTTACGTGTTTGGCGCGCTTCCGCTTTCCGTTTCCGTTTTAATTTCAGTTTCTGTTCCAGTTTTCGGTTTCATACATCATTTAACTTCTCTACGTTCAATTTATAGTTCTAACAATACAAACAAATAACTTTTTTGCGAAGATAATAATGTTACGGAAAGTTAATATAATGATACCGAAAATTTATACAATATACAAATACCAATAAAAGAGGACCTAAATAAATTGTATGCAGGGAATTACTTAAATTGTTGAGGAGATGAAGTGCTGACCCTATTGTTCAGACACATTGTGTTTCAGCTTTGTTGAGAGCGAATCAACGTTGTCATGCGCATCTTTCCTTTTGTTTCGATTCAATTGTCCAGCTAATTTGCATATTACATAGTCAAAGTAAATCGTTACCACGCATGCGATTTGGAGCCCTTTAGGGGGATTCCTCGAGGCTCAGAACTTTGCCCCAACAATGAAGGGGGAGCTTTCTCAATAACTATTCGCTAAATCACTTTGAACTGAGGTGTGAACCAGAGCAACTAATGCTATTGTATTACAAAATCTGCCCTTGTTGCAACGACTTTTTACCATCAAATTTCCTACCGTTTTGCAAATTGTGTCAGTATCGTGTGAACGCTAGCTCAAATTTTGTTACCGTCACATTTTTCACCGTTTTCAAAAGGTGCTGGCATCGTGTGAATGCAGTCTAAGTTAGGCTGGATTTATACGTGGCATAGTATTCCTGTCCAATTAAATTGCTGGTAAAACATGACTAAGTATGAATCAAATGCGATTATTATGCGATGTATTAAAGCTAATTTTGCATTCCACTTGACTCACAGTTGAATATGCGACTCATCGAGTGGAATATGTGACCATTATGCGACTTGGCTTTAGAGGTCGCATTAAATCCAATTTGAGTCGACTTAAATTCAAATGTTTGTTGTGTGTTTGGTATTGTTATTTGCACATTTCCATTGTTGTAGTCGAGGATGCAAAATTGTGCGCCAATATTTATTATAGAGTTAGGATGGCTGCATATCAAAACAGTGGTAATGAGTAAAGCTCTGGAATTTATTACAGCAATAGTTTAGACAGGTCTGGTAGATGCGTTCGATGAAAGAAGTGTAGGTACAATTAGCATGCTTGAGATGGCGAAGAGAGTGCAAAAAAACGAGGAGACCAACTTGGCAGAAATATGAAGAAATCTGAAGAAGAAGTTAGTGACATGAAATGCTGCTGTAAAATTTGAACCACATGTTTTCTAGTAGCCATCTTGGAGAGTCTCAATCAAGCATGCGCACTGAATTATATTCGACTGAAAAATGAATTAAATGTGACGTCTAAAGTCAAGTCGCATAATGGTCGCATTTAACAGCATTTTTAGTCGACTCAGATTGAATTTTGTTCAACGCGACTATTATGTGACGTATAAATCCAGCCTTAGCCTTTGACTGATAGATTAACACCTTAGCTTTGAATATCGGCTACACAATTTTATTGAACAGCCCGTCAAACGCTTAAAGTTTTTTGACTTACCCAGAATAGTATTAGTTATTGTACGAAATAGTGCATTGATAATGATTTAAAAGCGAATGCAATGTATACAGTAACAATCCTATGTGAAATTTCTAGCCCTATATGACACCAGATGTTGTCAAAAATACCGCAAGCCGCAAGCAAAGTGCAGAATGAGAGCAAACTTTACAATCACTTGTTTATGACTTTAGAGAAATCTTCAACGCTAAGTAGCTTACCGAAGCATAAATTCTAAAACATTCAGACTGGTTTAAAGACCAAGCAATCTCTCATAAAATCTTTAGCTTTCGACACAAATTTCAATGAGGATTGCTATGATCGTTGACACGTAAAATCAAAATCTGATCATTTTAAAGAATCTTAACTCGTTTCGATCACCACTTAGATCTGCCGCAGAATTCGTTTTCGATAGCAAGGTGCTTACCTCTCCGAATATCGCATAATAAACCAAATCTTGTAAATTCTGCTTCTCTAATGTTGATTTTTACTGAGATATTTACGTCTCTATAACTGCACAAGATGTGAATCTAATTTCCATGACTTGCGCAAATCATACATCGATTGTTTCAATGCAACTGGTGGCAAATTTCTCCGCAAAAATGCCATCTTCAAATCAGTTAAGAAAAACAAAGAGATATGAAATTAACTTGTGCAGGTGGAAAAATATTAATAGTTTTCGTTTGCATTTCATAATTTGAATCCATTGGTGCATTTCGTTTATTTGCCGACTTTGCGCACACTTAGAATGCTCCTAAAACCAAGAATATTTTCTTAATCACATTCAAAAGCGAATAACGTTTTTTATTGACGCCTTGTGCCGCCAGCAGAATAATCATTGGACTTCGGGCAGAGATTGAACAAATCTTGGAGTCAAAGAAATCTTTTTGAAAAGCTTGAGAATAAAAATGAACTACCCTTGTAAAACATGAAAAAATTTCCGTGTTGTTGAACCAATGGATTTTTTTGGCAAATGGAATTTATTGTCAAAAGGTAGAAGCCTCATATTTGCAACCAGTGGCATGGTGGGCCACGTTTCAAAGGGGTGTCTAGATCCTCTTCGGATCTAGAATGAGATATGAAATGAGATCGCGAGCTTCGTGGAGAGTAACAACATCTTCCTTCTTGTCATTTAAAACAACGTAGATGTTTATATCGGGGCCTTTGTAAATTGTGACGATGTCTGCGTGAATGTATTGATTATCCCATCTTTATTCAAAGATAACAGAATCTTCCTTTCCATCATCATCACCAGCGGCGTGGCGGGCTACTTTATTCTGGGGTGGCCAGATCCTTTTTGGCACCCAGATCCTCTTTATTCCTCGATTTTTCTTTGCCTTTCAAAGTTCAGCGTAGATTTGGCTAATGCTTACTCAACTGACATACAGTAAAAAGATAAATTTATAATAATGTTGAATTTTCTCATTCGAGGAGGGCAACGTTTTAATTTTGTGAAGAGTTGCTCGTCAGTAAGAGATTGTAAGCATTGGAGATTCCATTTATTTCAACTCTTTACAGATGAAAGCAAGACAAAGACTCAAATCCTCATTCTTACTTTCACAGGGCTAGTTTTGATATTCTTGATCCTAGAAACAAAACAGAAAAAATGCATTTCTGTGAACGGTGATTTGTCAGTAGGATAACCGTATACAATAGGCTCTCTCTGGGATTCATTTGTTCGCCCTTTTCGAATAAATGTCAAGGAGAAAGTAAAAACAGCACTCAATTCAAACTAACCTGCTTATTCAATGGCAAGTATCCCTTCCATTTCCCTTCATCAGCGATCTTTTTATAGGCCTAATCGCAACAGTTGCACGACAAGAAAGCTAACTTAAACGTCCAGTACGGTAACAATATTGTGAAATCCAGTCAAAAATTGTTATCCTGCAAATTACAGCTGATTTAACTTTAAAGTAAAAGCCTTCAATGGAGCCTTATTCTGCCTGAAACGGAATGGTAGTGACGGAGGTGCAGACGCTACTTCCATCCTTTTTTCTAAGTTACATGGACTGTGCAAGCGTTCATTTTTCATTAAAGCGTGACCCCCGTCGTGAGTTATGAAACAAGTCTTCACTGAAATGAAAAGAGGGGATGGAATGCGATCATTATTGTTTTATATATGCATATATACTATATACATTCAATGTAATGGCAGCTATTCAATTTATTGCACATTAGAGCTAGAGAATGCATAAAATTTATGTTAGCTAATGGAAAATAATTTTCTGTTTATTCATTTTTGCACCCCTCCGTTGCGTCCCCGCAAAACGCTCGCTGGGTGGGTCATGGCCCCCGGCCCCCTTTCTAGCCGCCACTGTTTGCAACCCTCACGATAAGCCGCCGTCACTAAAGCTAAGAACATTCTGTGTACGTGTTTTATAAGCATGTTTTCATATGTTCAATGCATAGTTTCATATGTTCTATTCCTGTTATATCTCTCGTTTGAAGAAAATATTGAAGTCACTGATGAGGGTTCCTATCTACTGCAGTTTTGTTGGATGATATTGGATCATTTGGTCGGAGCAGCCAACATTTGCTGTCTATGTCCAAGCACGTACACTTTTCTATATTCAATGCATTGCCCTGCTCCAGTTTCTATTTCTCATATATAGGCAAAGGGTGGCAGTTATTGATAATGATTCTGATCTACTGCAGTTCCGTTGGTAGATATGGGTTATTTGGCTTTGTCAGTCAAGATTTGTTGCTCATGCTGAAGCACATACATATGTTATGTTCAATGCACCACCTTATTCTAGGTCTATTTCTTATATGCAGAAATTGTTGGAATTCGTTGATGGGGATTGCAGTCCATTGCAGTTTTTATCAGATGATGTTGATAATTTGATTATGTCAGTCAACAGTTGCTGCTCATTTCAGAGCACGATCACATGTTTTTATTCAATCCACCACCCCGTCCCGTTTTTTATTCCTGTTAAGTAGACAACTATTGTATAAATTGTTAGAAGATGTGCTGGATTATTTAAAATTCTTCGTGTCATAGAAATTGAACTGGAGCAAATAATTGTTAGTTGTCTAAACAGGTTCGACAATTTGGCCTTTTTTCAACACGAAAATCCTTACAAACTTCCACTTCTTAACACTATACTTACAACAATCTTTTCTCTCATTATTTATAATCTAAGTTTTAACATCCAATTCAACATCAATATTTCAATATAATTTCAATATCATTATTCAATATCAATATTTCATTATCAATATTTCAGTATCAATATTTCAATATCAATATTTGAATGTCAATGTTTCAATATCAATATTTCAATATCATTGTTTCAGTATCAATATTTCAATATCAATATTTCAATATCAATATTTCAATATCAATAATTCAATATCAATATTTCATTATCAATATTTCAGTATCAATATTTCAATATCAATATTTGAATGTCAATGTTTCAATATCAATATTTCAATATCATTGTTTCAGTATCAATATTTCAATATCACTATTTCAATATCAATATTTGAGTATCAATATTTCAATATTGATATTTCAATATCAATATTTGAATATCAATAATTCAATAACGATGTTTCAATAGTCAATATTTCAATATCAATTGAAATACCACTATCAACACTTCTTCTCTGTAATATTTTTGAGGACATGGTACATGGTTTCCTCTGCGTTATCCTTGCGCGCTTACAGTGTTTCCTCAGAACTGCATGTTCGTGACGTGTACTTGCCAGGTCAAGGGATCCGAATCGAATCCCTAATTACATCTATTTCACAGGTTTTGTGAAACAGTTTTGTGAAAAAGTTTCTGTTTTTTCACAGGTCTATTGGAAAGGTTTTTTTTAAATCCACAATCATTATTTTCGCCAGTTTGTGATGCATCTAATGGTAGCAACAAGGCATAAGGATAGAATAGCAATTTAGTTGCGCAACAATGCTTGAATCGCAAATTTTAGTCTATTTTTGTGCAAATAATTTGTACTTTTCTCTTATGGTCAACCGGTATCTTCTTATAACCAATATCTGCATGTTGTGTTGGTCCACTACCTTCCGGGTTTCTCAGAAAAAAAGTAACAAAGTTGATCAGGGTCGATGATTAGAATTTAGCTTGAATTAACCAGAAATTATTCCAAATCAATCATCCATTTTTTAACTTGAAGATAACTACCTTGCTTCTTGATATTGGTGCATTGCATCTTGAAAGGTCAATTCTGAAAGTCTAAAATTACCTCCACCTCCAAACCAGAGCTTTCAAGTTTTGGCTTGGCTTTTAGGTTGTGGAAATCCATTTGTATCCCATCGGCAATTGTTTCGATCATATCTATCTGTTTACCAAAGAATGAAGGTCCTGAACTGCAAAGAAATGTCACAAATTCTTGACAGAACTTACTGTCTTGGAATGATGTAATTCTACAATGTTACATTTTACAGTCTTTTTAACTTCAGAATTACAAGATTGGACCAATGGATCCATCAAACGTCGGTAACATTGTTTCGTATGCATTGCAAATCTCCGTGCCAAGTTCCGAGCTATATGATTGACCTGTTGTGTGGATAGAGGATTTTTAAGCGCGTTCTTTACGATAAAGAGGGTTTTAAGCGCATTACGGTAAGACCCAGAAGGCAAGGAAATAAGAATTAGGAATCTACAGAATGATTTCTTTTGAAAAGGCACCCAAATGCAAGAACCAAAAGCAGACTGATTCCTTCCATGTTGTTATAAGAAGGTGCTTTTACCGTAACAGCCTCAAATACTTGGGTGGTACTTTGGTGTAAAGTCATCATATCACTACCAATCCGCAGAAATGACAATCTCAAGGCTAAAAAGATCTTATCCGATGTACGTGAAAAGATAGTCTCACTCAAACTGGACACAATAAACAACAGTAATATCATGAATGAACAACTTGGTCGCAGAGGGCTCCACTTAAATCAGCACGGCAACGCCAGGTTTGCACAAAATCTTATTAACAAATTACGGTATGTTTAACATGTTGAACGGAGCATCGATTGAAAATCAAGACCAATCCCCGTTCCAAACCCTTAACAGGGAGGCTGCCTGCAATACTGGCTCCTCAGCTAAAAATCTAACATCCACTAGTGACACTGATGCATCTGGTAGGTGTCATCAGCATTTAGGATTTAAAAAGAGTATGGCAATTGCATCCCTGAATATCAACGGTCTTCGAAGTCACCTAGATGAGGTTCAGCTATTAATTAGGGACCTTGGAATTCAAATTCTTGCCTTGAATGAGACCAAGCTCGATCCAGAATCCCCAAAGGAGCTCACTAGTGTGGCTGGGTACCAACAAGAACGTTTGGATAGGACATACAATGGTGGGGGTGTTTCCATTTATATTAGGGACTCTATCAAGTACAAACGTCGTCTTGATATCCCTACTGGTAACCTGGAACTCATTTGTATTGAAGTAGAACCACCAAAAAGCAAGTCATTTCTTGTTCTTGCTTGGTACCGTCCACCGAGCGACCCTGTTGGATCTTTCAGTAAGCTGGAAAAAGTTCTCTCTGTTTTGGACAAAGAGGGCAAAGAAATAATCCTCTTAGGGGACACTAATTGTGACCTCACTCCAAAACAAGCTGAGCAGCCCATAGATAACAATTCAAAGCACATGCTTGATCTCTATGAGTTATTCAGCTTCAAACAGCTTATTGAGGAGCCAACTAGGGTCACTCTAACTACCTCTTCTATAATTGACCATATTGCTACAACAAGTGCGAGAAACATTGTAAAATCCGGAGTGTATGAAGTTTCCATGAGTGATCATTATATGGTCTACTGCATTCGAAAATTTAATGGAGCAGTGGAAAAAGGACACACAATGATCAAAGCTCGAAAGATGAAAAATTTCAACGAAGAATCATTCCTGGCTGATGTTTCTGGCATTTGTTGGGAGCAAATGCTTACTGAAACGGATGACATAGATGTTCTCGTAAGCAGTTGGTCGAACCTTTTTTCTTTGATCATAGAGAAACATGCCCCAATGACTGTAATGCGTGTTTCAGAGAAGTACTGCCCCTGGATTGACAAGGACCTGAAGAAATTAATGCAGACCAGGGATAAGCTAAAAATTGCTGCAACCAAAAGAATGTCCCAATTCCTTATGGACTCTTATAGACAGGTCCGTAACAAGGTCAATGTCCTAAACATCCAACTAAAGAAGCAGTACTATCCTAATAAGATCTCTGCATGTCAAGGTAACATGAAAGAATCATGGAAGACAATCAATGAAATCCTCAATAAAAGATAAAAGTCCAGCAACATTGATTGTCTCAAAGAATCTGGTTCCGAAACTGTTCATAGAGAACATATTTCTAATGCAATGAACAGTTTCTTCTGCTCAGTAGGTAAGGATCTTGCTGAAAAAATAGATCCAGTCCCTAATCCCCTTGTTGAAGGTGACTATGAAATTAACAAACATAAGGCAACATTCCATTTCAGAACTATTTCAGTGCAGGAAATCAGGGATGCATTTGCCACTGTTAAGACAGCAAAGAGCTTTGGGACTGACAACATCTCTAGCTACTTTTTGAAGCTTGCGCTGCCTTTTATTGAAAACTCGCTTGCTTTCTTGTTCAATACATCCATTGAAACAAGTCGTTTTCCCGACTCATGGAAGTTGCTAGAGTTACTCCGATCTTCAAAAATGGAGACAGGGCTGATAAGTCCAACTATCGACCAATATCAGTCTTGCCTGTTATCTCAAGGCTCTTTGAAAAATTAGTAACAAATCAGCTGTACCAGTACAGGAATGATAACGGCCACTTTTCATGCGGCCAGTCCGGCTTTTTGCGTCTTCATTCAACAGTAACATGCTTGCTTAAAAATATTGACGACTGGTACAATTGAATGGATCTTGGAAAGCTTGTGGGTCTAGTGTTCATTGACCTAAAAAAGGCATTTGATACTGTTGATCATAACATTTTCTGCAAAAAGCTTGAGCTTTATGATGTACATCATCGTGAACTCTCTTGGTTTAAATCCTACCTAACGAATCGGAAACAATTTTGTAGAGTTAATGGTGTTGATTCCGAAATCGAGGACATAGAAGTTGGTGTTCCACAAGGTTCATGTCTTGGCTCTCTTCTTTTCCTCGTCTACATCAATGATCTCCCGCAAGCAGTCCTGGATTCCAACGTGTCCATGTATGCTGATGATACTAGTATGTGCTACCAGTCTCACGATTGACTGTTAATAGACTCGGCTGAATGAGGCTATTAACAGTGATCTTTCGAAACTGGACATATGGCTAAAAGGTAACAAGCTTTCCCTGATTGTAGCAAAAACTCATCATTCTATGCTTATTTCCTCCAAGCAGAAGCACAACAGTATTCTCAAAGGTCAAAATGAAGACTTGAAATTGAAAATACGTGGTAACGAGCTGGAAGTAGTCAAAAAGACTAAATACCTCGGTTTGCAAATTGACTGTTCTTTGGATTGGAAAGAACAGATCAAGGCAGTTTCTGCCAAGGTCTCCAGGGCAATAGGATTTCTAAAGCATACCAAGTCTTAGCTTCCGAAAGAAACTTTGCAAACTCTCTATACAGGTATTGTGGAGCCTCATTTTCGATACTGCTGTTCTGTCTGGGGCTGCGCTGGTTCAAGTGAAATTAATCAGCTACAAAAACTTCAAAAGCGTGCTGCTAAGATGATAACGAACAGCAGCTTCGATGCCCCAAGCAGACCTCTTATCGAAAAGCTGGGATGGAAGACCGTTGACCAACTGATTTCCAGTGAATCTAAGACAATGGTCTTCAAGTCCCTGAATTCCGCTGGCTCCACTGGCTGGCTCCACTGGCTCCGCTGGCTCCACAATCTCCACAATCAATCAAAATCCGCTGGCTCCACAATATTTGTGTGACCTGTTCACCCGAAAATCGCTCTACTCATCATATAGTCTTCGTAATACGGGAACCGACTTGATAACTGATGAAAAGGTCAACAAACGGCCAGAAATGTTTCTCCTATAGAGGTGCTAAGTTATGGAATAGCCTGTCAGCCGAGTCAAAGCAGGCAACCTCTCTGTATAGTTTCAAAAAAACTATTTAGAAACAGATGCTTCCTTTCACTCTTATTGTAAATTTTGAACATTATTGTATATAAGTTTTAGATATTGTAAATAAGGTTTTATAGTTTAATTTAATAAATAGCTTCTTTCCTTTTATGTTATATATTGTAATTAATGTTTTTATCGGAGGGCCCCTTAAAAATCCACTAGTTGAAGGGCAACCCTCCTTAAAAGAATTAAATATGAAATATAAAAATAAGAAATATTAAATAAATGTCATAGATTTCAGTCATGGTGAAAGTAGCTAGGGGTGTGAGTTTGGAATCTAATTATTTCTTGAAATTTGTGATAACATGGCCCCTTGGAAATGAAAATTTTAAGGTGTTACCAAACTACTTGGACAATAGACCTTTTAGCTATTCAGCAAAAGAGCCTGGATCGAGCGTTATTTTTATACATTTTTATACCCGAGATTCGATCGAGTGGCGTTAGAGCTTCTATCACAATTGTGCACATTCGAAAATTCTACTAAAATGTGATGAAATATCGTTCGATCCAGATTCTTTTTCAGAATAGCTAAAAGGTCTATTTGTGCACTGCAGTTGCCAGAGATGCACCAGCCTAGAACATATTACAGTTTCCTTCAACCTTCATACAATCATAAAATTCTTGGAATGAGAGCCTTGAATATCAGAAGGACTACCATTCTCACAAGAACATGACCAGTCTGGTTTGCAGAAGAGAATGCTCTCGTTTGTGGGGTTGTACTTTATGTTAATGGGGTGGCGGTAAGGGATGTTATGAATGTAGCTGCAAAGTCAAGTCAGTTTAATTTAATTCCCTAATGTTTATAATGCTATCAGGTTATGACGAAGAACAAAAAATCGATAACTTTCTGTCTGAAGAGTTACAGTAGCCTTAATCCGCAGTGGTGTAAAATCTCCTTCGCAGTGAAATATCAGCAAGAAACCTCATGATTAAGGGCCGATTTTGACAAAGACCTAAATTGAAATTGAAAATCAGCTTCACGCATTGGTTCCTCAGAGACATCTCTCTTCATTCTATGAAAGCTTTGAATTACATCTGCCTAAAATTGCATTTGCCATTCAACAGCAAAATAATTCCCTC
This sequence comes from Aurelia sp. 4 Dawson et al 2005, assembly GCA_964019985.1. Taxonomy (NCBI): domain Eukaryota; kingdom Metazoa; phylum Cnidaria; class Scyphozoa; order Semaeostomeae; family Ulmaridae; genus Aurelia; species Aurelia sp. 4 Dawson et al 2005. The sequence continues at coordinate 22,092,806 of OZ026496.1, read as the reverse complement.
GTGTGTGAGTAAAATCTTCATTGCTTTGATAAGATGCATTTAATATCACATGTCTCTTGGAATCATTACGAAACAGCAATCGTTTCCAAAAGGAAGTTTCCAAGGTGAATCTCTGTCGTTAGCTTTTGAATCTTGAAAATGTATTTTGACTGAAGTGACGTTGCTCGATATGTTTTTTATAGTCGTGGTCCCGTGTGTATTAGATGCGACAATCATCATTTAACACTGTTCTTACTATCGAAGTGAAATTTTACACAATATTCTAGAAGGCAACCGTTTCAGAAACTGAGCGTGAAAATCTTTGAGGTATTTGTCAAAATCTTTAAACCATTTATTTTTACTATGGACTCAATATAAATATGATTTTATGCGTGTTTCACACGTCAATCATCACTTTGCAGATGAAATCCGTAACATTGTCTTTCAGATGGTTTACAGTTTGATTCACGGATGGCTTACAGATGGTATACAGATCGGAGAGAGTTTTGACAAAACGCCATGGCAGCTGATTGCTCAAGAAACTGAGCGTGAAAATCTCGGAAGTGTATTGGAGAGGGTTTGTAAACGATTCTCTTCACGATACCGTATGAACAACAACCAATTCAACAAAGTCGATACTTCTTTGTGCTACATACGTCAATCATCATATTGCAGGTGAACGCGTAAACTCCATTTTGATGTCATAAAGATAATTTTAAAATATATTTTGCCAGCTGCTTGTTTTTGAAACAGTGAGGGTAAAAACTTGGGCAACTTTGGTAAAAATCTGAAAGCCGTTTATTCCCGATGAATACATTGACACGAACTCACGCAACAAAATCGTGATTTGTCGTGTTACATGTGTCAACCATCATATCAACCCATACGTATGACGATGGGTCCCTTGAATCCCCGCGGTAAGCCTTGCTCAAGAGGGAATCATAAAGAAACAGTGAAAAAGTTGACCCTATTTTCTTCATTCATCAATGGAATTATGAAAGAATCACGGCTTCGAATCTCAACCCTGTGGCAGTGTTTTCAATTCTTCAGTCGAGTCGAAAATTCTATCACAGTTACACCGCAACAATAGTAATTCTCAAGTCTCGAAATCTGATTGGCACTTTAGGAATCGCGAAGTTTGGGCCTAAATAGGGCCAAGTTTTTCAGAGTAGCATTATGAGTCTCTGTTGACTGAAGCGCCATAATTAAGTCAAAGAGCACAGGGAAACAAGAGACTCGTCGTCATAAATCTAATATCAACCACTAACCCCACTTGTCCAACAAATGATGGCATTGAAGATTAGATTGAAGATTGAAGATTGAAGATTATTACCAAGTTTGTTGATCCTAGCTATTATTACCGAGAATCCACCCCCTCCAGGTATTGATCACTTCGAAATTACCAGAGGCGATAGGGTAAACAACTACATCAGGATCTTTAACACCGAAGGTTGCCTGCAACTTACTAATCAAGATCAAGTATACTAAGATAATAGCAAGGCTGTTTTCCATATGTACGTTTCATCCTATTTGATTGCATTTAATTGTGCTTTATCGGAGGCAAATAATTGCGATTGCCAAATAGTATGAAAATCGAGGATAGTAATTCATTGAAATTGATCCTATTTCATTCAGTCAAAAAAAAAACGCCCGGCGCGGCGTTTGAACGGCAAATGCTCCCCGAGTAAATAAGCAGTAGTATTTTGCAATACCTGTTTGAATAGCTAACATGTTCCATTATTTTTAGAAATTTTTCTGGCTAAAATCAGTCATTCAGTCCTGATTCTGTAAGAGAATTTCTAAAATTCATCCCTGTGAGAAACCTTAAAACATACCTAAGTTACAAGCAACAATCGCTAATGTGTTAACCTCACAGTGATGAATGACAGCACGCTTTCTAGCACAAGCTTTTTTGATGGGTTGAAAAGTCTTCCCCCGAGTGGAAATAACCTGAGGACAAACATCAACACATCCACGAGTCATTATCGCTAGGGAGGGGAACAGAGGGAAATCTTGCTTGATGTTTTCACTTGTTTTTGCAGGTTGGGGCTTTCTGCAGAAAATCTCCTATTTTGATGGGAAAGAATGGCCGATTAAAGCCGGATGAATTACTGAACCTAATTTGACATATCGGAGATAAAATAAGAGAATTTTAATATCATTGCTTTGATATTCAGGGAGCAGGATTTTTTCAAACGTCGGGTGATTCTATCGACTCACCCGGTGGAAATTTTTTTTGGTTTGCTGCAATCAGTTGCCACGAATTCCGATGCATTGTGACGAATGAAGATGAATTAAAATGCTTTGCTTTGATTTTTTTCAATTATCAGAAATGATCCTAATTGATCATAAACCCAGAATTCCGATGAAATGTGATGAAATATTATGAAATGCGGCACATAAAAGCCAGCCATAGGTAATGTTTTCTAAATCTGGTAGGCATGTTTAGTAATCTGGTAGGCAGTTGATTTACAGTTGGACCGATTCAGTTTTGTTGAATAGAGATCATCAAATAATCACAGCACCGGGAGGCCAATATTAGCGAAATTAGGAGGGATTTACCTTAACGCTCATGCAGCAGATAAAACACTTTATTCTAAGAGTTTATACAGATATTTATGTGACAAACCAGCCGACAGTCGGAAACGTGATCGTCTCCGTTTCATCTCATTTCTTCATACATAAATCAAGAGTGATGAACGTGACTTTCTATTTCACATTTACAGTAATAATTTAGTCTTACGCGATCGAAACTGTGATGAATATGATTTTTTTGTCTGGAACAATGGGCCGAGATCTTATTTAGCTAATGTTGTTGTTGTAACATTACATTGATTCGATTTAAAAATTCAACTTATGCATCATTTGTAGACAGAGATTGACTGAGTTTTATACGGATTACACCCACTTCTATAGTATTTGAACAAAATCTTAATAAAACAACTTTGAAATTTTAGAGCATTTTCGCGCAATGCCAACGTGTGACATGAATGGAGAAAGAGGATACTTCCCAAGAATATGGCTACATGACTTGAAATTGGTAACACAAACTTTAACCGCCTTATTCAGTTGATGAGAAGCAGCATAAATGCTTCTGCAATAGCCTAGCAAGGTATTCTGTTTTCTTGTCTGGTTGTCTGTTCTGGACAACTTTATCACAGAATTTTGTGGTTGTCAAATGGTATCATTATGGGTGCATGACATACAATACACATACATCAGAGCATGCGCTGCATTGAAAGCATGATATCAAAGTGCTCATTACCCTGTGTAAAATACAATGAAATATACTTTTTCCTCTTGGTTTAGGCCCTGTTTACACGGGATCGGATTCAGAACTGTTGGCGTTTACGCGAGATTGGATCCATTTGGAATTTATGAGCTCTTAGCAGCGATCTAGTAAACCTTTTCTCTTATTTTAATCAGATCCTTTCAAATGTTGCACTCTAAAATGCTGCGCGTGCTACATTTGCACTTAATTTAGGGTTTTTACATATCTTGTTACATTGTATATTATGTAGATAGTTAGTGTAAATTAGCTGTTGTTAGCTACAAATAAACCAACTTTAAATAAGTTTTCATGATTATGATTATGATCCAATAGACTCTGTCTCATCTATGATTCCCCATTTTGACATGTCAGCAAAGCATTTTTTGTTTAATCGTGTCACTTCCTATCATTACCAGTTTGGATCCGATCCCACCCGTTTACACGAGACCTTTTTGGGATCGGATCCAAACAGGATTACTTTCGAAAGTGATCCCGTTTGGGTATGGATAGAAGATCCAAATAAGTTCGGATCCATCGGTTCCTTCGGTCATTTCCTGTTTGTTTGAAAAACTCGTTTTTGGCCAGTTGTACTCCTATTTCGATAGAAATAATTGCAGTGTGGCCTTCGGAGCTTTCACTCGGTCTTAACATGTCTTCTTAGATGCATGAATGATTGGTACATGAACATCGATAGATACCCCTGTAGTAGTGTATTTGGAACAAGATACCTCATGTCCCATAATACGAGTAAACAGCTTTAGTAGGGCTTAGTGATGAAAGTCTAGTTTTAATCAGTGGCCAATTAGTCTTAATTAGTGGCTAGTCATCTTTTAGATACCACATGTTTATATTGGCGCTTTAAATATCGAAATATCAATGTTAAAATTTCAATTTGCTGTCATCTATAAACCAGAGCTTTCACTTTTCGGCCAAAGTAGAATGTCGAAGCCCAGAGAATAAATCAACACCAGCTTTGATAAACCTTTGAAACAAAAATTATATCACATTGTACTGTATCATATCATATTGTATTATGATACATTATATACAATACGATACGATACGATACGATACAATACAATACAATACAATACAATACAATACAATACAATACAATACAATACAATACAATACAATACAATACAATACAATACAATACAATACAATACAATACAATACAATACAATACAATACAATACAATACAATACAATACAATACAATACAATACAATACAATACAATACAATACAATACAATACAATACAATACGTTTGGTAGAATGTACCTATTGTGCCGTTTTCCAGTTTTCCTTTGATTTTAGTTGATTTTAGTTCTGGCTTGTCCTTCAAGAATTTACTTTCGCCAAAAGGCCGAAGCTCTGGCTTGTAGTTGATAGTATCAACTAACGGTATCAACAAACGGGGTATCTATGTGCAATTCGACTATCAGCGATTTGAAAATGATAGAGGCATACTGGATGAGCCAGAAAAAAGTTCTCACTTTTGAAATTTCGGAGCACCAAAAGTACTTTTACAGATTTGAATGATTCAAATTCCAGTTAATAACCGAAAGACTGAAGTATTTTTGTGATTTTTTCGTTGTCTTACCAGCACTAGATGTATCGATAGATTTAGCATTATGAAAATTTCATAGCAGCAAAATGACTAAAAAAGGCCTATAACATTGATCAAATTGTAAGGAATCTCCTTACGCACAACAATACTCAATGGGCGTTTCACCTCCCTTGAGAGTTATAAGACAGCAATTTTCAAACAGATGCGATGGATTTTCAGCCCCAGAGCCATACATGGACAGTGGCTAATTGTAATTTAACAGAGCAGCTGCTATGATCAGCTATGGAAACTTAACTGCAGCAACTCCAACAGCAAGGCAAATAAAGGGAGGCCAGCCTCCAAAGCGTTTAAATCTCAGTCCATTCCACGTGCACAAAGGACATCCTTCCAGGAGCTGTCTTCCTTCCAGTGTAGTACAGTTCCAAAAACACGTGAAACGGTAAAATTATGTTAGAAAAAATCTTTGTCCCGCTTCATGAAACGTACCCTGGGTACCAGACTCTACATGAAACGTATATAGGAAAATGATCATATCAGCTATGATGATTTGAAGTTCTTCCCTTCTCCCTTCATCATTTTTTCTCCCTTCTCCCCTTTAGAATTTTCTGAATTCTCCCTTCCCTCGTGAAATTTTGGCCATTCTCCCTTCTCCCTTCGTAGTACCACCCCCCTGCTATGGAGGATGAAATTTAAATGATGAGCACAGGTCGATCATTCTGTAAACAAAACATTTCCCCGAACGAAATCTAATCCATCGCCATGTCGAGTTTTCACGGAATTTTGACTTGAAAATGATTGTAATAACTTCACTAAAGATGAGGATCCGGGATTCGGAATTTTCTTTGAATCTGCTTTTTCGGATGGTGATAATGGCATACAATGACCATGCAGCATCTCAAAAGATAGCTAAGCCTTTCAACTAAACAATGATAGAAAGCCTTTGGTAATAGCCTTTGGTTTCAAGGAGCCAGGTTGGCCACCTATGATCTAGTTCATAAACTTTTTTGGGTCACCCGGTACTGACTTTAACCCTTACATTTTACATTCTTACCAATAAGCATATTAGAGAGTAATGAATGACTAATTAAACTCGAGAATATTTACCAGGAATACTATGAAATACAATATGTTAGGTGAAAGTATTCTATGAATTTTGAAAAGCAAAATATCGGAAGGACGGACAAATGCCATAACCCCTGTCACTTGTGTCCCATGTCACAATTTCTATCAACCCTATGTAGGCTTGTTATCACATGATCTAATCTATGACTACAAAAGTCGCTTATGAAATTTGAATAAAAGACTAGATAGCTTCCTCACTTACTTCATTACTTTGGCTTTGACATCAATAGAGAATAATGAATCCTCTCTTCCCCAGGCATCCATTAACTTCGAAGTCCTTGCCCCCATAAATTAGCAACTAGTTTTAGATTTATCAAGGCATGGTGTCAAACCCTAAGTTAAAGCCTTTCTATTGAAGATCACTAAAAATGGGGAGAACTGCTTTAACCATTCAAACGGCGCGCAGATTTTTTAGGACACCCTGTATTTTTCATAGAATTTTACTGCACATTTCCGGAACAAGGACAGATTTAGTAATACAATGGCATCAGTTGATTTAATTCACACCTCAATTAAAAGCGATTAGCTAATGCAGACAAAAGAAGTCCTCTCAACCAGTAATTGAAAAAACATAGCCGCAATGTAGCCATGTAACCAGTACGGCTAGCTCTCGCTTGGTGCGGGGGAAGAGAGGTTTTTAAGAGAAGTTATTTACTTTTAACGAAAAGAAGAAAGGTAAGTCTAAAGTTCTGTCTGGCGGATTTTGTTCAGGTGATTCAGAAGCTGAGCAGAGGGCATTACAATTCTTGCATATTTATTGCACAAATGTAGACAGTTACTGCTTAGCTCCTGAATCAAATAAACAAAATCCGCCAGTCAGAACTAAAGATGTACCCTTCTTATTTTGTTACAAGCAAATCACTTCTTTAAGAACCTCCCTTCACCCGCACTAAGTGAGAGTTTACCGTGCTTGTTGTAAGGCTACATTGCGGCTATGTTTGCTTTGGATTGGTTCAAAGCATTGGTTGAGAGGATTTCTTCTGTCTGCATTCGCTAATCGCCTTGAATTGAGGTGTGAACCAAAGAAACTGGTGCCATTGTGTTACAAAATCTGCCTATATTGTAACTATCCATTGCATGTTAGATTTTTTTTCGTTAATTGCAAAGCAGTTGAAATTGATTGCGGCAAGCTTTCATAACTGATTCGAAACTGGTAAGCTTTTGAAACTATAACTTATTATGGATTTAGCTACAGCATATACCTGTTGCGGATAAACACAGAATAGAATCCGGCATATTGAAACTGTGCAATTCAAAAGCAATATTTACTAGTTTATTTCCTTGTCTTGATTATGAATGATGAGTCCTGGTTGGATGGTCAAGCGATCTGCGCCAGACTGAGTTATTTCATGAACAGTCTCTCCCTTGATGACAAGTCAAATCTTCTAGATGATCCAAACGATTAACCCTTTCATGATAAGGAGCCTCGAAATCTTTAGAAATACTGTAAAAAGTTATTTTGGCAACTTTCACTCTATGGAAAGCTTCTCAAATGGATAGAAATGTCTTTCCTTAAAAGGAAAAATTGTTGCGGAACAACCTCCAAGCTGATACTAAACAGGTGTCTTCTTAATTATCTTTCAGAAAACATTTAGTTTTTGCAAAAAGTTTAATTCAGTTTTCCATTTGCTACCAGCTGGAGAAGTTGCAAATCGTTGGTTGCCAAAAGAAAAGCCACATTTATTTTCAATCAACATTGCAACGGGGAGAAAGGGGGGAGGCTGGAACCTTATTTTTGTCACTGGTTCAAAAATTTCGTAACTGATTATAGATTTCAGTTTTCAGAAGTTAGCTTTATGCTTTTGATTATATATCTTAGCAAGCCCTTCGCAATGCAATTATTGCAAGCAAGGAAACAAGTAAAATTGCAAGCCTTAAAATTGCAGTTGGAGTTTGCATTAAACTCATTGGTGAAAAGTGCGTTTTTGTGTCACTATGCTCATTGATAAAACACGCCATAAAAAACTTGGTTGCACAACACAATCTTCCTCCCCCGTTGCGACGGCCTTGATTGTAAGTTTCACACTGGGGCCCTTTGAAATCTAGCTTCTCCATTAAATTACGGAGTATGAAATATGAATGAATATGAATTAGGATCATGTCGGGGGGGGGGATAACCTAGCAGATGTTTTCTGATAACTCTGTAATGAAAAAGTCTACCAGAATGAAGCCTTAAGTCATTTTGTAGCTACCTATTGCACTGTTACAAGTGTAGTTTCATCAAAGTATTTTGAGAAATGAGGGGAGGGAGACAATTTTCTGGGACTCACCATGTCAAGATCGTAAATTCTAGGATCAAGATTTTCGCGAAAAAAGTAGTGTGATATTCACAGGCCAGTGATATATGATGCATATTATCATAATTCTTGTCTTTTGGTGGAATGGAAGTTGCCCTCCAAGTTTGATATTACTGCATTTGTGTTGATTATGGCCAATATTGCAGCTTTCCTGATCATAATAATGATAGCTACTTTTGAGTTAAGTTTGATATTCTTGCAAATTTCATGCTTGGAGCTATTGGTGCACCAAATCTTGTTGCTCTACCTATCACCATTCAAGAGTTTAGTGGGGGTATTATGCTTTCCACAACCAACGTAGGGCGCGTAACATGGTCCATCCACTAGCTACATTATTATTGTCAATATATTAATTCTCTCCCTCCCCTCATTTCTCAAAATATTCCAATGAAACTAATAGCTAACTAAATCAACAACTTAACTTCCCACAAAACAGAGTTACGTTCAAATAAGTTGTTCACAGTTGTTCGCAGATGTTCACAGTAGGTAGATAGGTTGTGTTTTTTTATGAAAAAGATTAATGAATGTGAAATCATGGAAGAATGCAAAGTAGACTTGAATTAACAATTTTGCGATAGGCATAGGCGCATTCTATCTAGAGAGCTAATTAGAAAGCAGAAAATGAGGTTGTTTACTACCGCAAGTAGTGACCAATAGTGAAGAATCATTCATACAAAATAAACTCATATCTTATTCATAAGAAGCTCAAGTCTGAGGTTGTTAGGTAACTTCTTAAATCTTAGGACACTATTGCTACCAAAGTTTTCTGGTTGGTTTTTTACATTTGAATGCCCTAAACGCATAGGGTTGGCTCCTTCATTTTTTAGAAATTCCAGGATAAGCAATAAGACCTCAAAGCAAGTAACAGAGTATTTCGACTCAAAACAATGTTAAGGAGTTAAAACAATGTTAAAACAATGTCAATATCAATATATTGTTGTTCATTGTACAATCTTTTTGAGTGACCTGGGGAACTAATGACTGCAAATTGCAAGTGTTTCTTAGCCTTTAAAATCCATGCTGCACGGTGTGCTTTCTCAGCAATCTCAGCTTTCGCAAAATTGAGTGTTAAGTTTCCTATTTGTGTAGGCAGATAATTTCATGAAAAATAAATGCACAACACTACACTACATTGAAGGAGTGCGTGAAATAAAACTGACTTTAGCCATAGAACTATCATTGTTTCGCTAAATACATCAAGCTACAATCCGCGTAAAAAGGAGTTGAGAAAAGATCAGTGTCAGTTTTATCGTGCTGATTCTTAAATGTCGACAGAAAAAGTTACGTTTCAAACACTACTTTTGACCTCCCTTGCCCTTGATTCATTGTTGCAAAAATCGAATGGTGTTTGGTTTAACCAATGTTGACTCGGAGGGAGGATGGAGCACCCAATTAAACGGATGACGATGAGTCCCTTGTCTCCCTGCGGTAAACCTTGCTCAAGTGGGACTCATAACGAAACCGTGAAAAACTTGATCCTATTTTCTTCAATCGTCAATTGAATTATGAAAGAATGACGGCTTCGAATCTCCATCCCGTGGGAGTGTTTACAATCCTTCAATCTAATCGAAAATTCTATCACATTTACACCTTAACAATAGTAATTCACAAATTTTGCAATCTGATTGGTACTGGAGGAATTGCGAAGTTTGGGCCTAAATAGGGCCACATTTTTCACAGTAATACTATGAGTCTCTATTGCCTGAAACGCCATCATCAAGTCAAAGAGCACAGGGCAACAAGGGACTCATCGTCACCAGTTTAGGACCTAATCAAATGGCGAAGCAGCACAGTTTTGTGATTGGTCCTAATTATTATGGCCACACTTGAAGGTATCTTCTTGATAAAGACAATGGCTTGAAAAGGGTCTATTACGCCACTTATAGTCACAGAAGGTACAATTTGCAGTTTCATGGACAGAGCAGAAACTGCGCACGCATGCGCGAAAACTCGTAACTTTGAGCCCCCGTTCCTCCCTGCAACGGATCTCAAAATTAGGCAACACTTGATATTTTCTTCCCAGGGCTTTGAACTCTTGATTTATCATTTCAAAAAGCTTATTTGTCCAAACACTTCCTTATCTCAGATTAGTCGATGACGTCATTTTACGCAGCGTCTGCTCTGTCAGTTTCATGAGGAACCAATTTTTTTCCGCAAATTGATGAAGAAGCCCCCTGAATAATTCCTAAGTGTCAAAATCCACCTGATTTCATTGGAATGATGTAACACTTGAAAAATTCGATCTCCGCTCGCAAAGCCCTTAAGCGAATGATGATACCTAAGTTGCAGCATTCTGCATTATGATAGCAGATCTAAACCAAAACCAACTTTGCTGCACAAAGCTTAGGTTGCACTTAAAAAGAATTAACATTTAAGGTTACAGAAAGCGTTTGTGGCACGATATTTGATTTGTACTCCTAGTAGCCGAACTATTAAAAACTATACATTATTCGAGGCTCAAGAATGTGGGGATTCTAACCATATCAAATGTATTGGCAAATATCGTAGATGATAGTTTCCAGGCAAAATCATTCCTTAAAAGAGTTTACAACCTACAAAAGCTATTTTGCACCCTTACGTTTGGGGTAACAAAATCTGACAACATCAGCACGAAGTGCAGATCCTAAGCCTTTAAAAGTGTCTGTGATTTTTCAGATTCCTTCTCCCTTTGAAACTACACATGTGATTTCAAAATTGGTAAATGATTTTTCTGCCCTCCAAAAGTTGTATTTGGCTATAAAAGACTGACCAGTGCATAAGCAAATAATTTGGGACAAGCTTTCCAAGCTCCAAGGCTGTCCTGGTCATGAGCAAATTTTGAGCCATTCCATTGGCTCAAATGGTACAAAATAGCTTTTTGTACCTGTACCTCCTGGACTTGTGAGTCCTCAGAAGAAGGGATTTTACTCATAAGTACTGGCAAAGTGCACATCTGGATCACATAAACCACACTAATCCCGATCGAGCCATTTAGGCTTAAAAATCAATTAAAATCTTCAAATAATTTTCCAGTAAACACAACGATGCAAGAACGCGCAATGCTATTTGATAATACACACGGACTTCAGGATTATCGGCTTAACAGGTCAAGCAATTAGGTGTCGATTTTGAAGACTGCAAACGAAGATCTTGATTGAAAAATTATGGAAACCTTCATTTACAAGAAATTTTTTCCGTTTTCAAACTTATGCTATCTTCAAACAAGGAATCATTGTTTGCCTTGAAAGTTCACTTAAGAGAATATGAACAAATCGAGAATTTGATATTTTCAGCCCAACCCTAAACAGATAATCACAGCCGTCACCCGAGGGCCCAAAGGTGAACAGAGGAATATATTCTAATAAGGTGAATTAATCTATTGAAGACGAAAGTAAGACACTATGTAAATAACTAGCTAACACTTTTTTGAAAAAAATTGCTTCTAAGAAATTCAGCGCTCTGATTGTTGAAGGGTCAAGAAAATTAAGTATTAGGAAAGATAACTCAAGAAACTATACATTTAAGAAGTAGAAGTTAGTGGAAGTCCTTATCCTATTTTTATCTCATTCACTTGCTTCCGTAACATATGGTCCTTGGAAGGTACTTGAATGATATCTAATATTGGCTTCAAAAGAATTTGTTTTGAAATGTTCATGATTGCAAAAGTAGTGAACATCACGATTATAGCGGAAACTTTATGGAACCTGCAAGAAATTCCGAGTATTCAAAATCTGATAGATTTTTTAGGAAGCTTTCAGTGCTGGCTTTTTTATTCCTCGTTCATTATGAACAGAATACGTGTAAATTACCATTATTCCTTTAATTGAGTTCATTTGTTGGCTGTGTGCAAAGTCTGATGACAGCATGTCAGTAGGCATGTCAAGAAACCATAGAGAGTAGTCATCAAAAACAGATGCTCTACTTTGAGCAGCTGCTAAACGACAATACAGTGAGTATGCAATGATAGAATATGAAGATTTGCTAAGTGTCATGAATAAAAGCCACTTGATTGGATTAAATTTCTTTTAAATCAAGATAGACAACAAGTGAACTCAATTAAAGGAATAATAGTAATGTACACATACTCTTGTTATACAAACGACGAATTAGAGCCAGTACTGAAAGTCTGATCTCTTTTTCTCAATGCTCTCCTCAAATTTTCAGGAATTAAATTGAGTGCAACAATGGAGCTGGTTGGAATGCTAATTACAACGATGTTTGTAGCCATTCAGTATGTTTCATGCCGACAGGGAATTGTGCAAGAATTTTTCCTGAACAAGAAAATTCTTTGCTTAAGCCTTAGTAAAATCGTTTACACAGTAGCAAGTGAAATACAGTGCGTCCATCGTTGTTTGAAACATAACAATTGTGGGGTTTTGAACTTCAAAGAATCACATTTCCCAAGTAAACTGAAAGATAACTGCGAAGTTTACAGCCTTCTTTCGACCAACAGCACATGTTCAACACTAGCTGATCAAACTGACTGGAAAGCCATGACCTTCAAGGTAATCTTGGTACTTATTGAATTCGAAATTAGAATTAGAAATAGGAAGTTCGCCGAGTGTCCATGTTTTCAAAACAAGACTAAAAACGCATTTCTTTGACAATCATTTTAACTTAGGAATGACATTTTACATTTTTAACTTTTCTTGCTGTAATCTAAAGATTTTTTAACACAAATTTGTCCAGCGCTTTAGAGCATATGTATATAGATTTAAATGCATTTATTTTATCATTATTATTATTATCATTCGTGCTTGAGGCGCGTCCCCTGGACTATTGCTTTAAGCGTATTTGAAGAGCAATGGCTCAAAATCTTCACAATCTTCAAGCGCTGTAAAACAAAATGATAAAACTTCATGAACTGTTGTTTTCCAGATGGCTTAAGAAACTTTTGGCAGCTTATTTTTCAAATTATTTAGAATAAAATTGGAACCTTCAGAAATCTTGAAACCTTTTTCGAGATCGTTGATGCCATGTTGTAGAGAGACACCCAGAAATATTTTAATGAACATTTTTTCATGTTTCTGAAAAAGTACAGAAACGATGACATTTGAACCCAATCTGACTTTTTAACCCTATCTGACGTGTGCATTTTGAAAAACTTAATGCCTGGGGGGGGGCGGATTCCGGCGGATCTCTGTTGCTTCTTGAGGTATGGCAACCTAATTTGGCATTAAGGTTGTTCATATGAGCAATGCATCTTTGAAAGAATAGTTTAATTAGCAATGCTGTGGCTGCTGCTGCATGATTATCACTCTGATCTAATGTGACGTTACAAAAATTAAAGCATGTTAAAGGTCGTGAAACTTTCCTTTAGATAAGATACGAATTTACAGAGTGTGGCATGTAAGCTTTGTTACCAAGGAGAAAAGGCTGAAAAAGAACGCCAAAATTGTACAGTTTCAACTTTGCATGATAGAAAGCTAAGCTTACTAAATCTTGAAGGTATTTAGCAAACATGGACAAAAGCACAAATGAAAAACCCCAGACCAGGTAGAGCTAAAGCTTTTTACAAGATTCTTCTCTTCAATTCACAAGCACTCTAAGTTTGTTGGATAGCATTGAAGATTTCAGAAAGTCTAACGCTAAGATATAGCGAGATAGCTAGATTTTAAGCAGGTCAGTTCAAAAGAACATCAAATAGGTCATCGAATTTTCATCAAAATTGTCTCAAAGTATTCGAACATATCCATTTGAAGAGTATTTCGAATTCAGTTCAATAATCATTGGGATCTCCAAATAAGAGACTCAATGCATTTCTCTTGTTTAAGTAAATGAACAGAGATATAAAGACACTCTAAATTTAGCACAAAAGAGCGGCAGACCCCACTTATCTTCCTATTGTTTTCATCGATCAAACGACGAAAATGCAATAGGTTATATTTAGATGGACCCAGTCCCCCTAACTAAGTTGTTTTTAACCCCGTTGATTTACTTTAAAGCCGTGCTTGTTTTGAACTAGAAAACGTTCTCGAACAACCAGTATTGTAGGTATTTGCCAAACAAAAAATACAGATGGTTGCTCTTGTATTCTTTGAAATTAAGGTATTGAAATGAAGAATTATTGAAATTGAAATTGGGTTATTGATTTGAAGTTAAGTTTTGAAAGTAAGGTCTTATTTGTTTTGAAGATGAAGATGACCAAGGTATATGTAGTTTCCTAGATTCAAACAGAGTTGACAAAGTATGAGTCAGATGGGAATCACTACCAATATGAAGTGAATTTTATTAGTTTATAAGGAAAAGAGTTGCCAAGGAGATCGCCAAAACAAAGCATGATATGCTTTCAAAATACAGGGAGGCTTATTTTTCAACAACGAGCTCAAAGAATACCTACCCGAAGGTAAAGAATAGATATTTCAGACTTCAATGAGCGAGGCAATTGTGAATGTTTCCAAAATAGAGTAAAATGTATTTTCAAAGCTGTGAATAAGTTGATTTGTTTCAATTAGTAGAAACAATAGTACCCTGAAAGGACCACCAATCCTGTTTTGATATTTAACATCTTAAGGCTTGAAGGGGGCTAAATTAGCCTCAGTCCAAAGAAGATGAAAATTGGTTGTCTCAAGTAATTCGATGTGAAAAGCTTGAACGCCTAATTCGTTTTGCTCTAATTGTTGTGTTTTCGATGACTTTATCAGTTTTCTTTGTTTTTGCCAAAAGTTTTTTGTACTCGCACAGATTTGACTGTAATTTAATTGACAGATAAGACATAAAAATATTATGTAAACGTAACTTTTAGAGAGATTGTAAAATTTGCAATCTTATGTTTATCACTTGAAATCATTCAATGTGTTGAATCAACTTGAATTCAAGCAACGTATTCAAGCTTGCTATCTTGTTGAGATTATTATTCTTTTATCATTATTGATTTCTTTATCGCTGGATTACGTTAAGGATGTAGCTAAAAGTAATAAGCTAATTAATTCCAACGTTAAAAATACAAAATACAAATATTACATAAGAAAAATAGTGGATAAAATATTTACAAGTCATCAAAATTTTTCAGCATAAATCAATGTCTAAAAATATGTATTATAAAAAGCCCAAGTTCAGAATAAATACGCGGCATAATTTGCATGGACAATTTTCTCCGTTCCATCTTTGTATCTTTGTTTTAAACTGGCAAAGGGATTGTGAATTTCGTATCATTGGCGGCAGCGTTTGCCATAGCTGTGGACCTTTGAATCGGACGCTTTCGGACGCTTGAGATATGCAAGCGTGGAGTGTAGATGGAAGGAGGATCTGCGGAATTCACCATCAGCAAAAGATTGACGTCAATGCCTTACAATTCGTATGGAAATGCAGTTAAAACAGGAAGATTGTAGAAAGCTATACTCATCCATAGTTTAATTACCAAGATCGTCGGCCCCCTTCCCTGCAATTTTGTATTGGAATTAGCAGAATTACAAGAAATGATCCTGGGGAGCATTTGAAGGGTGACTACCTCCTTGCCTCCCCCTCCCATCGCTTCTGCTCAAAGGATCTAATGAAGTTAGACAACCAATCTAGCAATCTGCCACGCAGACTGGTATCAATATCCGTTGCTCAAATGCAAAAGTGGCAAATACACTGTCATCAATTCTTTTATATCCACGTGAAATAATTGCAACACATGCATACGTTGCAGCGATTCTACAGGGAGTTACAAACAACCACGTGACGTGTAGCAATTAACTTGAAGTCTGTCTCAGAAATAGATGTCAGGTGAAGCAGTTTGGGCAGTAGCTAAAGAATATAGGAGGTAAGCAGTAATTAGTCTACGCCTGAAGAAGCAGCATGATAAATCTCTAGCCTCGTCAATGGTGCTTTGTGAAAACAAAACGTAGACACTAATGAAGGAAGAGGAGAGACGGCTGAGTGCCTTTGAGATGCAACTGGTGGGGTGGGTACTAAGAAAAAGGTGGACAGATAGCAAATGAATGGCTTGACGAGGGAAGGATAGGGTATAATAAGGACTGCAGTGAGAAAGAGAAACTAAAAAATGAATGCACAACAAATGGATGCGATCGAAAGAGAGCTGCCTGGAAGGAATAACAGAGGAAGAAGGATAATGACGTGGACTGACAACACTTCAGAAATAATGGAAGGTGGGATGAGAAAAGCAGCGGAATGTATGTATGCGGGAAGGGGATACTACTACAGCCCTTTCAAGGACAAATAGACAGACAGAAAGATGGACAGATGGGCAGACGGAAAACAAAAAGACAGATCGACTGCCTCATCTGGAATAACGAAGAAAATAATTTTAGAGCATTTAAGTACACCTGATGGCACATAGATCTGGTGGTTATTTGGAAGCATTCAACATTTCTTTTAGGCCGATTTATTCAAACAATGTTCTAAGAGTATTCAAAAAGCATTTTAAATGGTTTTTCGATTGCTCTTGACAATTTTCTTGGAATCGAGCTTTTTGTTGACTTTGTGTACAAATGTTTACCTGAAAAATGTTGAAAACAACCTTGGAATGAATCAACCTGCTCTAATTTTAGCTGAAAGCTTGTTTTTCTGTCCATTTTGCTGTTTTTCAAAATTTTGTATTTATAAAGATTAAATTGAATTCCAGAAACTTTCTTAAGATTTTGTAGCAACATCTGGCAACTTGGTTGACTTCTGATAAAATCTCATTAATTGTAACTTTATTTACGCTGCTTCTATTTCAAATTGAAATTTCTTACAGGTACAGATATCATAACCTTGCAAACAATTGAAAGGTTCAATCATAAGTGCTTTAACCCCATGAATTCAACTTATTGCTTTCTGGACCTTTGTGATATGGCTGCCCTCCGTAAGGTCATCAAAATTACAGATACGGGGAAACAACTTACTGCCGTGGTATAAGTTAGCAAAATCTACACCATAAGCTACTGTTTGATTCTTAATTACATCCAATACGTTGCCATTATGTCATACTTAACGAAACTTTACATATTTGCCGACGGTTGGCAATGTTGATATTGTTGGGGAGACGAGATCGCTTTGTCCGAGGAAACTAATGTGTCCCCCCGTGCAGTGGGTTACAACTCACGCGCCGGTCAGAGCTTCAATTCAAACACGCTACTGCGCATGAGCTTTAACCTACTGCACCGGGGGAATCATAAGTTTCCTAGGACAAAGCATATCTAAGTCTCCCCAACGAGATGAGAATTAAATTTCGCTATATCTCTGTTCAATTACTTTAAAGTTCACTTGATAATTTCTTTCGCAGTGCCAGTAGAATGCATCACAAAGCATCAATAAGTAAAAATCTCCGTCATGATATCTATCCAAGCTCATTATTTATACCAAATATTCATTATTCATTTTACACTAGTTTGTTATTGTTTCATTTAAGCCCCTAATTATTATTCTTCTTATTCGCTTTCTCCGTCATATTCAACGTTAATATTAATGCATTAAGTCTACCACTGTTCTTTGCTATTCATTTCGGTCATAGTCGTTTCCAGTTTGTTAATCTACTGTACCAGAGGGTTCCAATCTTTCAACTCTTTAAAATGGTGGGTGTGGAATTGTGTCAAATTTTCCCATGAATTGAATGACCTTAGAGGAACTTTGGGTAGGGGTAATTTTCCTTAAAGGCATTGAGTCATGGTAAATAATGATTCTCCGCTGGGGGACTGTCTGCTTTCATGTGATCAGTTTCAGTTTCAAGTGATCAGGCATAGAATGTTTGTCTGCCTTGCCAATTGTGAGGTTACAAAATCATGTGTGCAGTTTGAATAACAGCCAGTCGGATCGACGAAGGCTATCATCATGACTCAGCAATTGGTCCAAGGTGGGTATACGCGACCTATTTACCATGACTCAATGCCTTTAAATCTGCCATGGCGATTTTTTGATCTCTTGATTATTTCCAAAATGGCGGCATTTTTGATTGACGTTCTTACGAGGAATCTGGAATTGAACGCTAAGGAGGAGTGGGGAAATTCGAACGTTCCTAGAACTCTAATCGATCAATGATCAAACGAATCGGACTTAATCAACAACTGGCAAGCTATCGATTCGATTCATTAACTCCTACCGGTGGGCGCCGAAATGTTTCAGGTAATGAGGTAGTGATGTTTGGTTTTAGAATTAAGTTATTGCATTTGTCTTGAAGAGAATGGTCATCAAAACTTAACGGCATTGAGTCCGTATAAATATCGCTCTCATGATTAATATCAACTTCTTTTCAATCATGAAACAAAAGTCGTCACTTAATCCCTATTGAAATTAATCCAAAGAAATTCCTCGGGATAATGGAAGGATTAAGACGTCTTTGGTCTCCACTGCTAATGACTTAAACGCTATTGTGATATAACAAAGGGCTGTCAGCGGTTTGTCAGCAAAAATTCAGGACAGCGTTAACGCCCAATTATTTATGATTCCTTTAATTACCAAATTACAACTTATGGTACAAGAGACGGGATCTACTGAAAGATCTTGGAAGCAAAATCCACAGCGGCATTGTGATTATTTTGCAAAACTTCGTTTAAAACTTTTTTAAATTGAAAATCATCGTAAATCTTAAATCACTTGAGGAAAATTGATACAATCTTCAAGAAAAGCATAGTTTATGAAAGTCTACAACGTGGTTGCTAGCAGAAATCTGTCACTCTTCTGGTTTAGGATTTTAGAAATTTGATGACGTCACAAGCTCAAGATTAATAATTGCCACCATTTGAATCAAATCAAGATATTAAGAAATTGCCACGGCAGATTTACAGCAAATTACCAAAAGTTCCTTTCAAGCACTTTAATTCAAAGATAAACGTATCAGAATTGTATACTCGCCTTTTAAAGGGTTTGAGCTCCATGCTTCTTCTTTTTATTTATTGGCTTTAGATCGTTCCTTATTTGCCTGATCCATCTTGGTCTTCATCGACAATGCTTCGCCTTTAAAAATCTCCTTGAAAGCTAATTACTGGTGTTCCTTCTGGCAACCTGAACATACGCACAAGCCAGTTCAATTGCCGTTTGTTCATTTCGGTTGTGATGGGTATCTGATGCGATCTTTTAAATTTTTCCTCATTTCTTATTTTACCCATCAATTTGATATTTAGCATCCGATGTGGTGGTCTTCTTTTGAAGATGTCGAGACTTTCTTCCATTTTCTTGGCTAACTTACAGATCTCGCAATTGTGAAGCAGCATTGGGTGTACAAATGCATTAAACGCTTTGCTTTTAATTTCTTGGATATCTGTCTGTTGCCGAGAACTCTGTCATATGTTTTAAAGGCATCAACTGATAGTCCCTTCCATCTTTTTGTGTCATTTTCATTGTCTAAGATGCTCCCTAGATAATTTATGGTCGTTCATTCATCTGCACAAACACAAAATTCTTCGGTCTTGTACTATCGACATTAAGACTTCAAAGGGAATTCTTTTTATAGTACCCTTACGCTGCTTGTCAATTGTTGCATTGCCAGTATCGTCAGCATTCTAAGGATCAATGCTGAAATTTTCTTTGTCTTTGTTGTGTTTTGCTTTGGGTTGGGGTTTCTGCTGTAGGTATACCAAGAAGCAAATGGATTTAAAAAGAGATACTTATTTTTTTATTCCCGGCAGAGATAGCATGGAATTACAGCATGGTCAACCATAATTAGAGCTACAGAATTTCACCATGATATTTTTAGCCAGAAGTCTACCTGAAATTTATTGCAATCTATTTGTTAGAAATCTACAGAATTCTTTTTCCATTCATTACAAGTTTCTAGAAAATTTGATCAACATATTTATCTTTTTCCAGTTTTGCCCTGACAAATGTTTTAAGAAGGTTGCTTTTAGTCTTCAGGACGGCATAAAATTTGAATAGTTCTTTTGCCCAGTAGGGGGGGGGAGGTACTCCCTAACTTTCCATACCACTATGCCACTATTTCTTTGCTGACCCCTAAATATTAAGCCTAATGTTTTGGGGACCCCAAATATTGATTCTAATGTTTTGGAGACCCATACCAAATTCCACGATTCTTCATTTTTCAGATTTGTGGACCGTAAGTATTGAATTTTTGTCCATGTTGTAATTCACAGACCCCAAATATTGATTTCTGTAAAATTTCAGAACCCCAATATTGGCATGGACCCACCCCCGTATTGAAAGTTATGGAGTACCCCATGGGTTCTTTTGCTAAAGATAAGCTCATAAGCTTAAAAAAACAGCCCAACGTACGATTCATGCCCCCGTCAAACGTGGGTATAGGTTTCCAGTGCACCCAGTATACTCGCTGTTACAAGCGGAAATCTGAATCCTTCACTGCGTTGGAGCCTCATTGTGGATGTAAAAAAGCAAATTTAAATGGTAGATTATCATTAAGGATAATTTTGCTAGTCATTCCTTGTGATTTCGGAGCTTGCTTCAAATCCTGATGGCTTCTAAATGCACAGTTTCTGACAAATTCAAAGTCATTTTAATTGGCATTCCAGTGATTCTAGAAATCAATTTGGCCCTTGCCACAATTGCATATGAAATGTTTTCAGTCAGTAATAAATAAAAATTTCATGATACTTCATATGCCAGTATTTCGTAGAAATCCTGTTGTATGCAACATAATTCAGCAAAATACATGTCATATGAGTTTCCTTTTTCTTACAGGTGGAGCTTCCGAAAGGTATGGTGTTTTTTCAGTAAAATGTGAAAGACTCTTTGTGTACAAAAGATCCCTTCTAGGGGTTCCTTCTATACTTATAAGACAGGAAATTTGCTATGAATTGGCTCGTTCTGCTGCCGTCAAAGACTCACCTAGATGCTTAGCAAGTTTTGACATTAAAATTCGTTGATTCATTCCAGTATGATACTTCCTCTTGAGAATCCCTTCAAGCAGTGTGTTGATTTCAGCAAAGAAAAATTCTAAGTGATATTATTGATTCAGGTGATTTGCTCTCGAGGAGGTCCCTTCAAGAAACTTTGAGCGTTCTAAAATCGTAGCCAATTTCCCCCAAAGTTTCTAGGTTGTAGCAGTACTTGAACACTCTTATTTTGAACTATGAAAATTTACAATGTATTTTACGTTTAACTATACCCTTCTAATTACTATACAACGCTACAGGTGCGATACCTTAGGGAGTAAAAGCCGATGACCACACCATGGCCAATTTAGAAAGACACGCAACGTTCAACTAACTAAGTTGAAAAATGATGAAATTTCCCCACATTTTTTGCTGGGGAAGTTTTGGGAAACGGACTCATTTCCCATAATTTCTAAAAGGGGAAATTGAAGTTTCCGTTTCCTGTAAATTTCCCATAGAAACTTGTCCATTTCCCTTAAATTTCCATCCTAGAACTATGGGGAAATTTTGATATTTTTTGCTATGTACAGTAAATCCCCGCGTATAAGAACCTACTTTTTGAGAGACAGGCTGAAATTGGTTCTTATTTCAAAGATACTTAGATTAATTTCAAGGTATAAAGGTTCTTATTTGAAGGGTACCTCATTTTGTCCCCTTGAGAGTCTCACAAAGATGTTCAGCCCTATTACTTGTTTTAGAAGCGTTCTTATGGACATAATAAGTAATTGAGGAGGAGAACAAATCTTTCAAACCCAACTGGGACCACAATGACCTTGATAACAGCAATCAAATATCAACTTTGCAACCTCTGCAATAAGAACCTATGTTTCATCAGACTGAAACAGGTTCTTAATTGCAAGGTACATAATTTAGGAAAAACAGCCTCTAGGTTCTTATTTTGGTAGGTTCTTATATGCGAGGATTTAATGTAATAGATAATATACCAGGCTCAGTTCCACATTAGATGTCAGGTCAGGGTGACAGTAACTTAGACGATGTCGCAAATGCAGCTAATTCGTCGCATATGCAAGCCTCTTGGGAGGATGCACAATTCTCCATGCAGTATGAGAAGCTCATGTTTAGGCATAACTTGAGAGATACAGTCAACCTCTGGCGTCTCGCGATGATGGGGTAGAGGACACGGAACATTTCCTGCTGCTTTGTAATTCGTATGACGGGCCTAGATCGGATCTTCTCAATAGTATGAATGCAATATTGCTCCCTCATAGTTGTTCGTCTCTTTCAAATAAAGTCTTACTTAAATTCATTTTGTATGGTGACGAGTGGTTAACAATTGGCACCAATAATGAGAAGCCACTTGAGGTTTACTTTGTATTCAAGATAAGTTTACCTAGTTTAGTTATATTTATCTGTATCTTTGTTAAAAGGCACTGTGTCCATATAAGTAGAAGCCTTCGAGGGGAGGAGGGGGGGTTATCTTGGAAATCTGATCTTTTATAGTCACTTCATGTGACCGGTTGTTTAGGCTTAGGCCTTGACTTTGCTTTCGAATCGCCATACACACTGAGACCATCACTTCTGTCCGCCTGCGTTGTCATTTGGGAATAATTTCGTTAGCTCGACATTGCTCTCCAATCTCTGTCTTTAAAAAGAACTTCGTCTCGTCACTGTCATTGCCAAGCATCAAAGACGTTGACTTGGTCGAAGCTTGCTTTACTTCCATTCCACCGTTGCTCGCAGATAATGAGGCTCGTCCATGTGATCAGTAAAAAACAGCTGGGTGTTAGCCAATCAAATTCTCGAACAGTTACTTGCATGTCAGCATCTTGTTGGCAGCTTCATGGCTCGTGCATGCAACTTATTTATATATGGACACACTGCCTTTAACGACGCGAGTCTTTATGTATTGGCCATTGGCTAGTCATTATCTTTCGCTGCCCAATGTTTTCATCCCCGGAGTGTAGTACAGTAAATAGGGTAATAAAGTAGAATGTATGATATGTACTGTAATTATTTCATATGAATAGAAAAGAGGAAGCTCATGTGGAGGGATTCCACCCGCCCAAGAGGCTTACATTTGCTAAAGAGTGTTCAAGTACTGCTACAACCCAGAAACGTTGGTGGAAATTGGCTACGAGTTTAGGACGCTCGCAGATTCTTGAATAGCATGAATCAATCCGAAATTATTTTCAGAACATGGTTAACTTGAACATGGATACCTCGCTTGTTGATATTGGTGCGTTGGGAGGTAAGATATTAATCTTCAAAGGTAAAATTTAAGTCCACCTCTAAACCAGAGCTTTGATCTTTAGGCCTTAGAAATCCTTGTAGCACGGTGAATCAAATCAACAAAATTTGAAGCAGGAGGGACAAAATGAAAGACACCACAATAGATGTATTTTACAAACGCAATTCATGTGAAACCTATTTTCAAGGGAGCTCCGAAAAACAGCCTCAATAATCTCAATATCAACAATCTATTTTACATGTACTATTCTTCGGTAAAAGTACTCCCTTGAGCATCAACATACTCGTGGAATTGTCGAATTATTCCTTGAAGAGAATTTGTTGTCAGATCTCTTGGGAGTCTAAGCCAGCCCAGGGGGTACTCGGTACATACGCATACGGAGGGGGGTCAGTCCAACAAATTTTTGGGCAACCCAAAAATATCACTTCAGCCTCATTGCAACCCAGAAAATATTAGCTCACTTCATACTTTGAATACTGTACATAAACATAAAATATCCCGAAATAATGCAAGTAGTAGTCAGGATTGCCTCTAGCGAACCAAGAAATATTAGTTCAACGAAGTTTGGTGTCAACAAATATCACGAGCATAGTTTCACTTTTATTTGGACCAAAAAAATATCACTTTTTAAAATGTTCTGACCCAGATATCGGACTTACCTCCCTGGATGTGCGTGTGCTGAGTGCCCCCCCCTGGGTAAGACAGGAAGGTCTTTTGGGCCAAAAGATGTCTCCCCTTTCATTGATGACCCGCCCGGAACATCAGCCTCGAAGATGTGTCATGCTCAGTCTGATCCTGAGAGATCTGATGACAAATTCTTTTCAAAGAATAATTCAACCCAACAATGCCAAAAAACGAGTTGATGCTCAAAGATAAATAGTAGGAATGAATAGTTTGAATCTACTTTCACAGATGAATAGTAGGGTAAGGTAGGGGTAATATGGGTCTAAATTGGGCATTTTTTGGAAACAAATAGAGCATCCTCACGAATTCGTTGGAAATATTGAAGATCTTTTTCGTTTTACCTACATTGAATCCTTTTTCGTTCTTGGAAAATTATTCCCGTTCTTTAATAAACCACTTTAATTAAGCAGCCTCGTATTGGAAATTTTTCAAAATCTCTTCCTATTGTTAATATGAAGATTTCGAGCCCAGATTCGGATTTGGCACCCAAACTTGAGTCTGGTAAAGTGTTTTTAAACTGCTGACAATTGTGATGTTGATTTTATGACAATGTAAAGTTCACGGATTTATAAGGGATCTGACAGTGAAAAGTTGTTCGAGGTGAAACTTTACACCCCGAGTCATTTTCACGGTCAAATCCCTTAGGGTAAGGTGGGGGTAATTTGGGTCTAAATTGGGCATTTTTCGAAATAAATAGTGTATCATCGCAAATACGTTGGAAATATTGAAGATCTTTATTCGTTTTACCAACATTGAATCTTTTTTCGTTCTTGGAAACTTGTTCCGTTCTTTAATCTGAAGTCTGAATATTTTTTTAGAATTTTTGACTTTCCTCACTTTTGCCTGTAATTTCAACCTGTGGGCGGGAAATTTGGGTCTATTCGAGGAAAACGGTATCTATTTCGTCAGGAGTATTGTAAATTAACAAAAATAAAAACTGAGCATGCTTTCATGGATAAATGTGATTGGATTTTCAGAGTTTCGAGGCCAAAGACTTGAAAACTTGCCCAGAGAAAATTGAAAATCAATCGAACCACCATCGGCGCATACTTAGGCCCATTCTTGAAGATGGAAATGTAAACAAAGTTTTTTTCGAAATGACATTTAAAATAAGTGAATCCTTGTGTCTTATTCTGAAACCACTAAAAAGTGAACGAAAGCGCGTACCTTATTCTGTTTTGGATGTATCATCCATTTTCTTGCAGTATTATCTCAATTTTTGTTTTGATTAGGGAGCCATTGCCAATTCTTGCACAACGTGACTCCTATCAAAATCCTATGAAATCCCAATAGACCCAAATTACTCCACCTTGCAAAATAATCGAGATAAAATCTACCGAATCGCAAAAACCTCCGAAAAACTTTTAGCACCTTTCCAAATGATTGAATATGCGATTGATAATGCTTTGGTAATGAAAAGATGTTGCAAGTTGGCATAAATCGAAAGTTTTCTACGCTGTCAGATCATGATAAAAGCTTAGGCCGGTGAAAGTAGGAAACTGAGGCACTAGAAATTATCAAATAATTCTTCGACACCTCTTAAACAACTCCTGAAAGTATAGATCTCGACATCCATGGAGTCATGAATCGAAATTTTCAACTTACCATCGCTTTAAGAGCGAAAAATCAAATAGACCCAAATTACCTCGTAGACCCAAATTACCCCCAGCTTACCCTATGTGAAAACAAAATTGTTGATACTGAGATGAATGAAGCTGACCTCGGAGCTCCCTTGATGATAAGTGCCACATAGATAACACTTCGAACAACATGTATGTTATGCAGTCTTTAGATTTTCTCCTTCTGTTTCAAATTTGTTGATTTCATTCACCGTGCTTCAAAAATGTTCTTAAGAAAAAAACTCAAAGCTCTGGTTTAGGAGTGGATGCAAATTTGCCGATTTAAAGCGCGATGAGGGTAAATTTTGTCTTTTGAGAGCGAATATTTTCACTCTCGAGTGCACCGATATCAACAAACGAAGTATATATGTTCAAGTTAGCTATCGAGGTATATTTCAAAAAATTAATTTGAACTGATTCATGCTTGACGAAATCCGTAAACCTTTTTTGAACACACGGTACCCCCGAAATTTCAATAAAAATGTTTGTTCAAATCTCACGATAAACGGAATGGCTGACAGTTCTTCTGAAACTCGAAAAATATTTCGAAATGCTGAAAAAACAACTTCATTTCATGAAAGGTATGGATTTGTCAAAATATTTGACTTTGTTAAATGGTAATAC
Organism: Aurelia sp. 4 Dawson et al 2005; assembly: GCA_964019985.1. Lineage (NCBI taxonomy): Eukaryota > Metazoa > Cnidaria > Scyphozoa > Semaeostomeae > Ulmaridae > Aurelia > Aurelia sp. 4 Dawson et al 2005. Next base: position 22,066,681 of record OZ026496.1, on the reverse strand, counting down.
AGCACAGTTGGCTACAACTTTTCAAGCTTACCTCTTCATCAGGTCAAAGGAAAAAACACAACAAGTACGATACCATGGGGAGCGAAAACCGATGACCACATCATGGCCAATGCAGATATGTTGTTGTGTGTTTTTTCCTTTAACCTGATGAAGAGTTAAGCTCGAAACGTTGTAACTAACTTACTATCTTTGTACAAAGTCGAACATTTTGAGAAATTTATACTTTTATTGATACAATCAACGTACAGCGCGCTCAACAACTTTGTTTTCTATTGGCTGAAACTTCATTTCATGTATCTCTCGATTGCCAAGAATGTGGGTACAGTAATACAATATTTTTACAGCATTTCAATAGATCGATTGGTTCCGGGGCAATTGATAAGAGCGGAGAACTTCCGTGCTCATCAGAGCGAAAAGCAGAGGTACATTGAGCTAGCCTAAAGCAATAAATGGTCAAATCAGTCCAGCGTCCGATTTGTCGTTGCCTGCCAAATGTACCGGGTGAGTCCAAAAACGCCCGAGATTTGGAAGGCTACTGCTCCCTGAGTATATAAGCAATGATATTTTGCTATGTTCAACTATTTTTAGAATTTTTCCTTTCTGTGAGCGATTTTCTAAAAAGAATCTCTTTAAGAAACTTTGAAAAGAGTGCTAAGATTGCAAGCAAGTTTCTCTAATGTGTTTAGCCCGCAGCGATGACTTTCAGCACGCTTTAGCACGTGCTTTCGCCTTGGCGGCTTGAAAAGTCTTCTCCCTAGTGTGAATAACGTATTCAGGGGGATTCCATTCTCCCATGAGGACAAAGTACTTGAAAACATCCAAGAGTCATTATTTCTAGGAAGCAGGACAAAGGGAAATCTTGCCAGGTGTTTTCACTCGGTTTTGCAGGTTTTTAAAAGGGGCTTTCTGCAGAAAATCTCCTACTTTGACTGGAAGGAATGACCAATTAAAGCCAGGTAAATTACTGAACCTAATTTCACTCATCGTGAATAAAACAAGACAGTTTTCAATATCATTGCGTTGATATTTAGGGAGCAGGATTTTTTCAACGGCGGGCGTCTTTATTGACTCACCCCGCAGATAGTTGTTTTTTGCGCTCTCGGTATCTTGAGTATATTCTATGTAGTCTCAACAAGTTTTATGCCATTCGCCAATGTTATTGCCAATTTCCTCAATGCTATTGGCGAATAACTGTACCTTGATCTTGCAGTGTACAAGAGTTGTAAAGAAATCCTTGCCACAAATGCTTATGCACGAGATGGTGTCTACCAATTAGAACATGGGCTACACCACTGCATTATGGGAGATATCGCCGGCTGTGGAGGAGGTGGTTGGACACTAGCTATGAAGATAGATGGAGCTAAAGTATGTTTCCTTGGTTTTTTTCTCGTTTTAATGCATGGGTGTTGTGGGCACGAACTGAGTATTGGTCATATCCACAATACCTGGCCTAAAAATCCTTATATGAATGAATGTATTTTGTTACTTTACTAGTCTTTCATTTATTGTTTATCTTCTCTTCCTTGATTTGGAGCCGAAATCTTGCTCTCGAAAATTTGAAATGGGCCTGAAGTTCAAACTGCACCGCGCTCTAAAAATTATACCTGAGAACTCAAATCCCAGATCCCAGATCCAGAGCCCAGATCGACGCGGCCTCTCAAGGACTTATCCTATAAGTTGAGTTTGATTTATTTCAAATTCATTGCAGCTAACATTCAAAGCAGCAGCGGCATACTGGACCAATAAAGACACGTACAATGTGGAAAATGGCTTAAAGTCTTTTGCAACAGAAGAGGCCAAGTTTGCGGCTTTTAGCCAGCTTAGCTTTGATTCCATCTGTGTTGGGATGAAGTTTTTTGGTGCAACTAATTGGCTTCGCATTGGTCTGAAGCGTGATTCTCTCCTCGATATATTTCAAGCTGGGAATTACATTTCTACTAATCTTGGAAGATCTGCATGGAAAAGTCTCATAGCGAATCCATCACTACAGCTCAATTGTAATCTGGAAGGTTTCAACGTAAAGAACAATGGAGGCACGATGGTCACCAGAATTGGAATCATTGCGAATCAAGAGAACGAATGCAATACACCAGATTCTTTTGTAGGACTGGGGAGTATAGGTACAAATCTCCCTTGCAATGCAGCACTGTCAGCAATTTCATGCGGAAACTTTGCAAGTTGTTCCCCGGATAATGGAGACAAATCTAATGCTGCATTTGGATATGTACTTGTCCAGTAATTCTGAATTATGTAAAGAATGTTTTATGTAGAATGCTCTGGATAACAGAATATCATCATCATCATCATCATCATCATCATTATCATCATCATCATCATCATCATCATCATCATCATCATCATCATCATCATCATCATCATCATCATCATCATCATCATCATCATCATCATCATCATCATCATCATCATCATATTATTCATTGTACACGATACCCCTTCAGTTAAAAACCTAATACGATGCTCGTAATATCTTTGATAAACTTAGTGAAAATGGACTGTTCTTCCTTGACCAGTTCTTGCTGCGTGTCGAGGACTAGTTTTTTCACATCATCTGATGCAATCGTAATTTGTGTGTCATCAGCTTAGAGACTAGCTTGCGGAAATTCTAGGGACTTTCAAAATCGTCGTGGTAAATGATAAAGAGGAGAGAACCAAGGCAAGAGCCTTGGGGTATACCACAAGTGATGTTTTTAATGTTTGATCGGTGTCCATTAGCACAATTAGCACATTAGCACAATACTGTTTTCTCTCCTTCAAATACGATTCAAACCAATCCAAATACGATTCAAACCAATAACTGGCAGCTAGAATGGTAACTGGCAATATCTTACAAGAATGGCAAAATTTAAATGGAAGGAAATGGTACCCAGGGTAGAAAATTGGCAGGTTTGCAACCATTATGAATTTCACGGTTAGCTAGGCAACGCAAAGCGACGGAAAATGGCCGTTGCTTTGGTCCTAATTCGGCAGTAGACAAATTAAGAAATCGAAAACAAACACTATGAGGACCTTATTTGAACCTTTTTTGAAGCTATTTAAACAATAATCCGGGGTTGGCATAGACTGATGACTTTCGGCTAAGTTTTGCTCCATTGAATTGAATTGCTATTCAATGTAAAAAGTCTAGGGTTGGCAATCGTGTTTAATGTGAAAATAAACTCGGTTAGTTTGGAGCGAAAATGGGCATTAGATGCAAATCCGAGAAACTTTAACCTCAGCTTTGAAAATACAATGGCTCGTTATTCTCCGAATTTTTCGGAGATAAGCAGCAAATTATGACTGAAATGGGTAAAGAATGTGGTTTCCCGGCGATTTTGACATGCCGCAGCCGTTTACGCCACGCAAAATGAAGTTACCGCGCGAAATTGCGATTTGCCAATCAGATTGAAAAACTGCCTCTTGTATTTCCCTCGTTGTTTCTTTGCGTTAAGTTTCGTGTATAGTCCTTGTTTTGTTACATTTAACCATGGGTATGACGTGTCTTTTCCCCGTAGTTTTCTCTTGGTATTGTCCCCGTGGTGTCGTAAAGATATAATTAGAAAGCGTAGTAGAATGTAACTGATATTGTAAAATTTTTTCTGAATGAAAAAAGAGTCTTTCAATCAGCTGTAATGAAAGCTTTTTCTTGATAACTAATTTTGTAATCGGGGGAGGAAAGCAAGAATAACCGTTTGAATTTCTGATGATACATTTTAGGCCTTGATGAACTATTAGTATTCGCTAACATGATAATAACTAAAACATGATAATTAAACATGAACATGATAACTAAAATCATGACTCAATACTCAACTTCTCGATCAATGAAATTACTTTTCCACTAAGCCTTGAGTGCTTCCCAAAAATGACTTCTCGTTTTGACCTGGGTTGGGTGATCTAAAGGTGTCCCAGAAAAAGCATGCAGAATTATTTGGTCTAACGATTTGAATTTGTGTTTAATCGATGGCTAATCATTGACAAAAAATCCTCTATAGTTAGCTTGAACGTAGATACCTCGTTTGTTGGTATTAGTGCTTTGAGAGCAGAAATGTTAATATTGAAAGCTCAAATTTGTACCCGCCAGCAAGCCAGAACTTTGATAATAGAAGTTTGACTCAAATCAAAGAAAACTTCAGAAACTCTGCCCATTGGTGACTTATGGTGACTTATGACTTATGGTGACTTATGACTTATGGTGACTTATGACTTATGATGACTTATGACTTATGGTGACTTATGACTTATGGTGACTTATGGCTGATGGTGACTTATGGCTTATGGTGACTTACGACTTATGGTGACTTTCATCTTAGTGACTTATGGTGACTTCTGTTAAACAAAATTAATGGTTCCTTTGATTATGGTGAAATAAAGGACAGACCTCTCAAGGTTTAAGATATTTAGTATAACTAAAACCCAAGCTGGTTATCTATTCTGACAGAGGTTTGTTCGTGCGATTCCGAAACAGGTAAATCTTGTGTAACTTCAGCATAAATATGGATAGTTTCATGAAATAAGGTGAAAATTAGCCGAAAACAATCGATTGCTAAAAAATTAGGCAGTGCCCCGCTATTTTCTGGCACGAATATACAACGACCACTTCAAGGACAGTGACTGGACTGAAATTAATACCTTTATTTTTGTCCGGGCCAATGTAACCGTCCCGCAAACGAAGGCCCCGGAAAGAAAAGAGGCAGCAACAACAATGGAGGTTAGGTGAGGCATAAATTCAAACTGCACACTTCTTGTACAAAGCAGTATGCTGCTTTCCTGCAGCCTCTGGCTTGTGATTTTGACTGCTGATAAACATGCCAGTATTACTTTTTATGCTCCCCACGAGCACATATGCTCCTCATAGCACAAACGTAACAAGTTACAACCATAATTTAACGCAATGAAAAGATATAGCCATTCTAGCAAGCGACACATTCCTTTTGACTAAGAAACTTAAAACATCACATTTCATTAATTGCGATTGAATTTCATTCAATCGTCATTATAATAAAATCTAGCTTTATTCAAATTTCATCAAGACTTTCGTCGATGCGCTGTACGTCGGCAATTTGTTGTGATGGAACGGCAAAGCTTAGGTTTCAAGGTGTGGGCAAATTTGAACCTTGGTGCTTAGCTATCAAAGTACAATGCCAACAGACAAGGTATCTATGTTCAGTTAAACACCCCCGTCTAAATGCCTCAGTGAGATATGGTCAAATTTTCACCGGGAAGCTCAAATTAATGATGATTCTGGGAAACGCAGCTTTGTTATAAGTCGAAGGATGAGGACGACGATAAGAAAAGACATTTTGTTGCTTCGGTTACTTTGACAATCCAGTTACGTTAAAGAAATTTTTTTTTTTTGACAATCCAGTTGAAATCAATTAAAGAGATATTTGACAATCCATGATTAGAGAAAGTTCGACAGTCCAGTTGAAAAAAAATTAAGTAATTAGTTATTATGAAATAATTCAGAACGTTTCGACTCTGGCTAGAGTCATCTTCAGCAAAGAAAATATGTGCACGAGGGCCTTTTAAACTAAAACGAAACACGGCATGCAGGATGGGAGAAATACCTAATAAGGTAAAATAAACAACAAAACAAAGAAGAAAAAAACCAGTACTAAAATGTGAGATAAAAAACAAGACCTAATAAGGCAAAATCAGAATAAGACAATGGGAATAGATGACGTTTGGGAGTTCAAAGAGGGCGTGTCTCGTTTTATTAAAAGACTCTCGTGAATAAGAAGGTCAAAATGATGGAAAATAATAGTCTGTTTTGCTAATAATTTCAAAGTCATCAAAAGATGCTTTGTGGCCAAATTTAGGAATGTGGTCCCCTATGGACGAGGAGTTAGATTTTATCTTTTGACCTGCTTTGTTAATCCCTAGGTGCTCTCTACATCTAACAATTAAATGTCTTTTGGTTTTACCATAGTAAGTGGCATCGCAACCACTGCACGTATATTTATAAATAACATTTGAGCACATTAAGTTTGAAAGGCTCAAATTATGTAACGAGGGCAGTATGATTACTGGCGGGGAACTGTTTCTACGTTAAAATAATTGATCAAATTTCTCTCCGGGGTTCTATTTGCAGCCGAGGTTTTCTTTAGTGAGGCATTTTGTACCGGGGAGATTCACAGCTTCTCAGGGACTGACCTTGCTTAAATTTTTTCACCTGGGAAAGAACCGAGGTAGAAAGTACAGGGGCACTTAGACGGGGGTGTGGTTGGGTATCTAGGAACATTATTCAAAAGAGATCAGCCATCGAATCAAAAATCTCCAGATCTTTCCTTGAATTGTTGGGATGATACTTACTTTGAGAAACATGTTGCTTACATATTTCATGGTAGAGTTACTACATTGTTTATTTAATCTATTGGGCCACCAAAAACATTACTCAGTCAAGCGCGCAATCAATTTAAAAGTGAAAATCGGTTTTTGGATGTCTGGTACCAGATCATTTTCAAATCTGGCAAGAGAAATCAATTGATAAAGCCCACGAATTCTTTGAACTTTTGATATTCTTTGACAGATTCTTTGACGAAGCAGAACAATTTTGGTGAGATATAGATACATTATTCTTCTGTTAATGACTGTCAGTTTCTTAGCCTGGGCTTATGATTAGCATTTGCAGAGATAAGCCGTGTTTATTTGTGATTAACATATGCATTTCGACTTTAGAATAATGCAGCTACGTAATACTATATTCTACCACAGATATTTCTTAGCAGTAGTTAGTCAGAAAGCCAAAATATTGAATTCATTTTCGATGTCTCAGATGTTCAGCAATCAAATGATGAAAATTGCATCAATTATCAACAGCTCTATTTAAGAACCAATTCTTAAATTGGATCAAGGTCATGCATATTTTTTGCAAGGAAATACATTTTTCAATTTTTGCACCAGATAATGGCTATGCTAGAAGGAGAGTATGAACGATGCAAAGGATCGATCATTCATAAACATTAGGAAATGTAGAGGGCCAAGCACAGAATCCTGTGTGGCTCCACATTGAGACAACTGGAGTTAGGACAGTTCACTGAATCGCATTGCTTCCTATCTGATAAGCAAGGTTTAAACCAATCTAAAGCAATTCTTTGACTTCCGTAATTTTCAAATGCTCAAACCAACAACTTATTCATCAATAAACTCTACTAAACGACGAGATCTAGCTTGCTTTTCGTTCAAGAAAGCCTTTCTTTAATATGATTAGTGTATGCAGTGTTACAGTTTTGTATTGACGTCATTGTAATTTTATGGCTGTTATTTGTAGTTTGCTTTTCTTTTCTTTTTTCGATTTATTCACCACTACCTATTTCCCACTGCCGACTGACAAGTGAGGCGCTCAATTAATTGGTCTCTCTATTCTCTATTCTCCATATTACAGCTGAAAATTTGGTTTCCTAAAAATGAAGTTTTTGGCTTTTATCCTGGTTGCTCACTTCTTCTTTCATTCGGAATTAAGTGTGAAAAGTACTACAACAAATTTCAGACGACCACGGTTTTCTGCTAAAGTGAATGGACTGCTCGATAGCATGGCCAAAGACAATGCCTATTCTTGGAAAGGAAAGAGGAATTACCACAAGTGCCATATTGTTCCGTGGAACTTCATGGAACAAATGATACGTAAATTCAATACAAAGAACCTAAGCAGCACAACTGGGATTACATTTAACGTCACATTGAATTTCATAGAAGATCTAAGCAAAATTCATGTTGATGCGACATTCTACAAAAACCTTCAATTCACAACGTCAAAGAAGTTACGAGACACTGTGAAGGAGAAGAGACTGATTGCGTTAGATTTACTGGACTATTTTCTCTTGAAAACGACCACTAAGGAAACGAAAGAGCGCAAGTATCTGTTATTGAAAACATTGTTTAACATGCCAGGTAATCTTTTCCCCGGCAATGCGCCATCAAATATGGGTATCAAAGATAGATTTGATCCGCCGAGGAAAGATATTAATGGATCAAGAAGCATGGATGCTACCAAAACAGCAAAGGATATATTTAAGAAATATCAAAAAAATGGTTTAATAGGGCTCAGTGATAAAAACCCTAACGAGATCAAATCTTCAGATGTTGAAGGAAATGGGAAGCAATACGAAAAGCAAAAGGACCCTAAAATCTACATTAGCATAACGTGAAGGCAAAATCTCAAATTACGATGTCTTCAATTCATTTTGGTTCAATCTGAAGACTTTTAGCTAACAAGCACAGATTTTGTAAGACGATAGCGTCAGTTGCTTTGATTGACACCTCAGTTCAAGGCGATTAGTGATCGTACATAAAAGAAGTTCTCTCAAACAATAATTTAATACAAACAAAGGCCGCAAATTTGCCCCTAAACCAATAACTCTCGCTTGGTATGGGCGAAGGGTGGTTATTTAGAGAAGTGATGTTCTTCTAACGAAAGGACAATGGTAAATCTAAACTTCTCTCTGGCGGGTTTTGTTTATTTGATCCCAAGAGGCTGAGAAGTAATTGTTGACATTTGGGCACTAAATATGCAAGAATTACTATGCTTTCTGCTCGTCTTCAAAATCAAGTAGACAAAATCCGCCTGACAGAGCTTTAGAATTACCCTTCTTCTTTTGCTATAATCACATCGCTTTTCTTAAGAACCGTCGTCGCCCGCACCAGGTGAGAGTTTGCCCTACTAGTTTCAGGCAACTTTGCGGCTATTTTTGTTTTGAAGTATTGGTTGAGAGAATTTCTTTTGTCCGAAATCGCTAATTGCTTTGACCTGAGGTGTGAACCAAAGCAAATGATGCTTTAGTATCACAAAGCTTGCCCTTGCTCCTTCAACTCCAACGTGTACCAAGTCCATCATGGGTCATTAGTGCTTTCTCTTTGAAAAAGTTCGGGAACGTGTACTAGAATGTAAGTGCCAGATGATGACTTAGGCCAACTTTACACCAAATTCGGGGCAATCAAGTAAATTTTTTGTGAAAGATCAGATATTCTTTCCAACTTTTAGCACTTGACTGAAAAATGAAACGTGGTTAATGAAAAGTAATGTTCCAGTTTTTTTAGCAAAGTGGCAAGGCCCGTATTCCTAGTCACCAAGTTTGTATCGTTATCATTGTGTTCAAGTTGTCGATAGTAAATTCTTGCGTTTGAGGGCATTGGATCCACGTGGAAAGCCTGTTTTCATGGAGAGCTTAAATCGTGATACTGAAATATTTAGCAGTTGTCTATGCTAGTACTAGTCCAGTCGTTTTAGCGAAAATATAGCGTGAACCCGGAACAAAATAGTATAAAGCTGAAACTTCGTCCGTTGATGCAAAAAGGTATCAGTAGTTACCAAAAAAAAATCCACATGAATCCCAGCCTGGGAAATGGGGTTTTGGGGGCAAAATTCATAATGGCGGACGCCCCAATCGACTAAAATTTTGATCTCGCCAAAACCCTGTGTTATAGCTCATTTGAAAGAGAATTTAACGCTGATTCAAAATTGCATTAGAACAATACCCCAAAAATGTATAGTTCTTGAGTATTCATTGAATATGATAATATGACCCAAACAAGTTGGGAAAATTTTAAAAAAAAGCGAAAAATGTCAATATCCTAAAACTCTTTATAGATTCGTTCTTCCTCATGGTGCTCATCGAGTTCACCAAGTAATGTAGACTCTTCTTTATAGGATTAGAAATAACAGGTAGCAAGGCAATGAAAACGTGATAAGTACCTGTGCCTCATGGTACTTATTTGAGGCACAGGGTGGTCGAGAATGTCAAAATTGTGTAACAAAAGGCAAATTGGCGCAATAATAGAAGTTACAGAAAATCCTAACTTTTCTCAATATTCCAATGAAATATACATTGAGTATTCAAATAAAAAAAATATGAACTCAATCGGACATGTAAGTGCAGAGAAGTCCTGCGAAGGAGCCTTATTATACCGAGTGGGTCAATAAAAACGCCCAGCGTTTGAAAAAATCTTACTCCCAGAAATTCAAAGCAATGATATTGAAAACTGTCTTATTTTATCCCCGATATATCAAATTAGGTTCAGTAGTCTGCCCTGCTTTATTGGGCCATTCCTTCCCGTCGAAATAGGAGATTTTCTGCAGAAAGCTCCTTTCAGAAACCTGCAAAACGAGTGAAAAAACCAAGCAAGATTTCCTTCTGTTCTCCTTCTTGGCAATAAAGGCTCTTGAATGTGTTCATGTAGTTTGTCCTCACGGGAGAATGGAATCCCCCGGAATAAATCATTCACACTAGAGGGAAGACTCTTCAACCCGCCAAAAGGAAAGCACATGCTAAAGCGTTCTGAAAGTCATTGCTGTGAGGTAAACACTTTGGGATTCTTGCTTGCAATTTTAGCATGTTTCTTAAGGTTTTCAAAGGGATTCATTTTAGAAAATCGCTTACAGAATCTGAACGGAATGACCGATTTTAGCCAGAAAGTTTCTAAGAATAATTGATTATGTTAGCTATTCAATCAGGTATTGCAAAATGTTGCTTATAGACTCAGGGAGCAGTTGCCTTTCAAACGCCAGGCGTTTTTTTGACTCACCTGGTAGAAAAAATATTTTTAGTCTACGGTATATATGATATCTTAGCTTTGATTATGTGACCTTGCGTGTCCAAATCGTATCTGTATTTGCAGAATAATTCACACAAACACGGAGAATTTTTCTGAGGTGGCCTAAAACAGATAGTTAATGAATTATGCAGTTACTATATTTGTGTAACTTTTAAAATGCTTTTAACAAGTTTTGTTGTACTATGAAAGTGAAATTTACTCTTCACTAGTTCAAAAACCCATTCGTTTTTATGACTGAATAATCACAGCTGATACAAAACTTGGATTAGTACATTACTTCACAATAAATCGGAGGGCAAGTAAGACGTTAAATAGAACTATATTTGGTATGCTATTATTTCAGTACGTCGTCTTCTCTTCTTGGTATGCTATTATTTCGCTCCTCTTGGAATTTTTCCCTGTAGTGTCATATAGTCATAATTAGAAAGTAAAGTAGTACGTAACGAAGATTGTAAATTATTTATCTGAATGTAAAAAAAGGAAAAAAAAGTTACAACTTTTGAAAATTCAAAGCACCAAGAGTACTCCCCAGATTTGAATGATTTAAGTTCTAGTTAGACCCCGAAAGATCGAAGTATTTTGGTGATTTTTCTCTTGTGTACCATACCAGCACTAGAAGCATAAGTAAATTCAAATTTGTAAGAATTTCTTGGTTGTAAGATGACTGAAAAAGAACCTAAAAACATTGATCAAATCGTAAAGGACGCTCTTCGCGCAGAACAATAGGCAATGGGCGTTTTGCCTCTCTCAAGAGTTACAAAACAGATCTTCAAACAAATACAAATGATTTTCAAGGGGGTCTATTATGGGGTGCCGCAAAAACGCAAAACCGCCAAAATTTGCGTCCTTACCCGTCAACAACGAGCCATTTTCTCTCGTAAACCGCAACCGTCAGTTTTCTTCAGTAGGATAAATATTCTTTTCAGGATAGCTATTTCATGTAAATGAAGCAGGAATCCCAAAGTAATTGTTGTGAATCTACGATTTGCGATGACTGTCCTGTTACAGCTATCCGAAGGCCTGATAGATCGCAGGGGTTACCTAGTAGAAGGTTTTACGAAGTAAGCGAAAAGCCGTAAACCGTTCGTTTAAATTCCAATTTTCCGAAACCGCGTAGCAATACAAAAACCGTATACCGCAGTGATTTTCTTGCAGCAACCGTATTCCACATCCAAGATAAGGCTGAATCCGCCTAGCCGCCACACTATCATAGACCCCCTTTCAATCCCATGGCAATAAGGGTGCAGACGATATCTCGCACTCACAAGAAATCGCACATTCTGTATTGTTCTTCTGTATTGTTCTGAGTGGGGAGTCCTATATGATTGATCACTGTTTTAAGCCCGTTTTAGTTATTCTAGAACCATGAAATTTTTAACGTTGAATTTACCTATTGTTAAGTCAGTGAAAAACAGACATAGAAATACTTTGGTCTTTTGGTTTTAACCAGAATTTGAATCGTTCAAAAATCTGTGCAGTGCACTTGATGCTATGAATTTTCAAGGACGTGAACTTTTTTCAGGCCCACCTGGTATTAGAACGTTTCGGATCCATTCCAAGATCCATCATCAGCGCGTAGAAATGGGCGTAAATCGTCATTAAACTTAACAATAAAAAGGACATCAAAAAGGCCAAAAACGTGCGAAAAACCTGGAGTATCATTGTTCCCAACAATCGTTGTTTTTTTCACTTTTTTGCCTTTTTGGCACTCTTCGTTGCTGTCCTATTCAGTAGTGATTTACGCCCACTTTTACACGCTGGATCATGGATGAATCAAAAACATTCTAATAGAGTTATGGCTTAGCCACTCGTTTTGTGTCACATGCACTAGTCTAAATTTATATACTTAGCAGTAAAAGACACGACTCAGCACCGTTTCTTCAGTCCTGGCAGTTGCCCTGTGAACTTAAAGAGTGTAACTGCAAATTTTCTTTACATTGTCAATGATCAATACAATAGTTTGATTCACCAAGAAACTTCTAAGAATAGAATTATCAATGGTCGATTTCCCTAAAACATACCTCCAAATTACACATAAACAGTAGCAACATAGTTTATGACCATTTGTCTTAGGCTGGCTCAGAAATTTTGCCTGTTTAAATGAATTAACCTAGGATTTGTACCTGCAAGGTCTGTAAGTCTTAAGTTGAGATCTCATCTTTGCAATGAACAAAAGAAATTTGAAAGCAGGGATCCTCCGCTGGAACGGCTCAAACCTAACGCTCATAAATTTGCAGGTAGAAACACCGCAAAACGACAAAAACAACAACGAATGAGTCGGTTTGATGAGTATATACGTGGCAGGATGAATTATTGGCAACTATATACTCGTCAACTCGATTCATTCGCTGTTGTTTTTTGTCACTTTTGCGATGTTTCTACCTACAATCTCATTCGTTATCCGTTATCCCAAGCATCTGCGGATCCGACAAGCAATGTTTATACGTATCGTGACCCCTCCTTCTTGGATCAATTTCAAACTCTCATGCCCATGTTTTGGGCACCTGGTGAATGTCCTATGAAGTTACCAAAAGTGACCATGGCTGATCTTCAAAGAGAAATGATATTATTTGAATTGATGGAACGTACTATGTCTCAAATTTTTATTGCTTTGCTACTTGTTATTTCTACTTCTATAAAGATAAGTCTACATTTTTGGGTAAAATTGATGAGCTCGATGAAGAAAGAGCATATCTGAAGAGTTTTAGGACATTGACTTTCTTCGCTATTTTTTGTTCATTTTCCAAACTGTTTTGGATCATATTATCATATTCAATGAATACTCAAAAACTTTACATTTCAGGGGTATTGTTCTAATGCATTTTGGAATCAGCGTTAAATTCTCTTTCAAACGAGCTATAACACATCTAGTTTTGGCGAGATCAAAATCTTAGTCGATTGGGGCGTCCGCCATTATGAATTTTGCCCCCAAAAACCCATTTCCCGGGCTGGGATTCATGGAGATCTATTTTTGGTAACTACTGATACCTTTATGCATCAACTGACAAAGTTTCAGCTTTATACTGTTTTGTTCCGGGTAAACCCTTAAAATGACTGGACTATACGCCAGAGATTGCTGGAAAGCATTAAGCTCTTTTGCACAAGCAGAGAGCAGTTTACTTTTGCACCATAACCCCCCACCCACTTGTTTTTCCTGCTTCTTTTATGTCTGCAGCCGTCGGCCGTGTTATAGGTGCACTGGCTTCGAAAAGATACAGTATTTTCAGTCCACTAACCGACCTTAAATCTGCTGATCTATGTTCATACTTGCAACTTCGGAGAGTGCACAACTGCTCAATTTTGTAGCAACCTGTCACAGTATGACGAAAGGTCATTGGATATAGGTATAGGACTTTCAACAAATCTTATGACAAAAGGGACAGCCATGCTAATTTACAGATACCTGACTTCCCTAGTCGTTGAATACTGGAGAAAATCATGAATAAACTGTGCTGCACACAGGAATCGATCTGTTGGAATGTAAGATGATTTCAAGGTAAAGCTACCTTTATCAACAGATACTTGGGATAGATAGGCTTTTTACTTATCACCTGGCTAAATTGTAGGCAACTTAGAAAAAATGGCTTGGCACCTTCCCTAAACATTTATTCTGTCCTTTCACATGATAAGGCTCAAATCTTTGAAAAGGTGGGTGTGAAATCGTATCACATTTTTCTATGGATTAAAAGACTTGAAAGGAACTTTGTAATTGCATAATTTGCCGTAAATCTGTCGTGAAAAATCTTTGCAAGCAGCATTTTGATAATTTTCGCAAAATTCATCGAAAATTTTGAAAAATCAAAATCGTCGTAAATCTTAAACTTGTGAAGCTAGATTTGTTGCCGAGGCAAGAATTATTATTATGCATCAAATCTTAAACTACTTGAGGAAAATTGATACACTCTTCAAGAAAACGATGTTTTACGAAGGTCTACAACAACAAAGATCTACAACAACGAAGGTTTACAACATAGTGAAGAGCAGAATCTGTAACTCCTCTGGGTAAGGGTTTAGAATTTTGATGAAGTCACAGATTCAGTATCAATAAATGCCGCCATTTTTAGAATTAATCAAGATATAAAAAGATTGCCACGGCAGATTTACAGCAAATTACCAAAGTTCGTTTCAAGCACTTCAATTCAAAGAGAGGGCAGTGCTTCTTTTTCACTGTTTGTTATTTTGGGTTTTGTAGTTTGTTTGTTTGTTTGCTTGCTTATTTATTTGTTTTTCGTCTTATTTAGTATTGATCACTTACATTTGGCTTTCTAGCATTCTAAATAATAATGTACATATAGTGAACTGATCTAAATCGATGAATTAATTAATAAATGCCTTTATATACACATTTGTATTTAAATTGGATACTAATAGTGCGGATGAAAAACGAGCGAGAAATAAACAAAATCGAGATGTTTGTTAGCAGACTAAGGCCTTTCAAGTTAATGCTATCATGTATGTTTACATGCACATATATATAAATAAACATAATATTTGCATTTTTGGCGCACATTTTTGCAGCACCCAAAGAAAGATTATGTTTCTGCCACATGCTGACAAGCATTGCATTTGAAGTTTGGGCCATCCCACTTTTTATCATATGTTTTTAAAACTAGTCAAATTTTCGGCAAATTTTATTCATTCGACAGTTCATTCCATATTTAAGGTCCTAATGATCGAGGGCTATTCGATCCAAAGGTGACTTGATTTGGTCTGTAATATTGTTAATTATTTGGGTCTCGTGATGAGTAGATAGAAGATTTTATTTTGAAAATGTCATGCGTGAAAGATGGTTTATGTTTTTCAATGTCTTAAAAACTCAAAACCAAGAACTCTCTGACAAGAAACATGCATAGCACACCTTCCTGACTTCAAAAGTAAGTCAATATAAGAGGTACAGAGGTCATTGTACACAGATCTAGGGGGGCGTTCTTGAATCTTTCCGATTTTTTCCAAAGCCTTAGCTGATGAGAAGTACCGCACAAGAGGGCAATGATAAAAATTTGAATATACAAAGCTTTGGACAAGGATTTTCCTTTCGTTAAAACCAATAAACTTTGAGTCCTTTCAAGATATTAAATTGTGTTGCAGCTTTTCTGCAAAGTTTGGAGATCTGCTGTTCAAAATTTAACTTATAATCTAGCGGAATACCTAGCAAATTGACTGTTTCTTCTGATTTGATCATTTGGCCTTGGATGGGTGCACCTTGGATGTTAAAATTCTCTCCACTAGTATTTGTTTGATCCTTTCTAATATCTACATGGAATGCATAGAATGTTTCTTGGAATGCTTATCATTTGATTGTGTTTTAGCCAAAATAAAGCAACTCCAACTTCTTCTTCCAGTACCTCGATCAAATTTGATAGATTCTTGGAAAAATAAGCTAGAGTGTTATCGTCAGCATAATTATGTAATTTTGTTCGGCTGATAAACAAAAACAGATCGTTGATGTAGGCATTGAAAAGAGTAGGACCCAAAACAGGAACTGAAGCGTAGAAACGTTGTTTACCTAAACTTTCAAGCGCTTGCATTCTGAGTACTGTAAGGCGACGAAAATCATGATTAGGACAGGCCAAGCAGATGTGTTAAAAAGATGACAATTATCAGTTGACTATTTCCAGTTATTAAGTAATAATGATTGTGACTTGTGGTTGACTAAGAGATATCTAGTTGATTTATGAGAAAAGAGGCCATGTTAGACAATACATTGATTTCCAAAATTTTCGGACGTTTTATTCTCGGACATTTAATTTTCGGACAAACATTTTCGTACGAAATTATCATCGATTTCTGACAAAATTTCGGACATTTTCAAACAGGTGAATAAAATTTTGGACAAATACGATTTGATAATGAGTAGGCAAATTATACACTAGATGGAGCAAAATTTCTTCACTCTATACCTCAAAACGGAAACCAACATAGTAATTAAGTGTAAAATACGAGCATTATAAGGATGATCACGAATTAAAGTTGGGGCAAAAAATACTTGTCCCTCATGTAACAACAATAACATCAACAATAATGAGGGTAACAAAACGACAATAATAGAAGTCAAAAATGCACGTCTTTTATTAGGAACTTAGAATTTGAGCTATTGCTTAGAGTTTCCTAAATGATCAGAATTTCAGCACTCCACAGGATTTCAAATGAAATCCGTCACAATCTTCGCAATCAGGATTTCGAAGGAAATCCGTCACAATCTTCAAGCTCACTAGAAATTATTAAATTTTTCTTTCATTGAGACATCGCCTGTCCTTCATTGAGATTTCGAAAAATCCTCCATTAGAACAATAGTAATCTTATAACAGAATTTCATTTTTTATCCAAAGAAATTTTTGTCATTGTGATCTGCCAGACAATTAAAGTTTCGGACCACTAAAAAATTCAGACACTTAACTTTTTGGACAATTAAATTTTCGGACCACTAAAAAATTCGGACACTTAAATTTTCGAACAATTATTTTCTCGGACTACTCACTTGTCCGAAAATTAAAACGTCTGAAAATTTTGGAAATTAATGTAGGAGAAGTCAGCAAATTTTAAAAGTTGACGAATAAGGTTGACCAAGTCAATGATAATTGTAATAGGATACTTCAATGCGATCATGCCCCCATTTTCAACCAAGAAACAAAAACACGTCTTGGAATTCATAGCAAAATTATTACGCATAATTGTCATAATTAACGTATTAATCACAGGTTAACAGATGAGTTAAGTTGTAAGGGCAGCCGGCCATAGGCCTAAAGTCCCTGTATTTGCCAGTCAAAACGGCTTATCATCAATAGAATGCTAATTTCACATATTTCTCTTTGCATTGACCAGACCCCTTACAAGCTCTTACCGTATCGAACTAAGACATTGATTCAAGCAAGGGGAAACGAAACTAACTTTTCACTCTCGTTCAGGCGTATCAGGAAATCGAACTGCTTGTAAATCAGAAGGCAGCCGTTCGTATGTACACGATAGCAAATAAACATTTTATTTAGATTCAATTCAGCTAGCTAAAATTTTAGTTAATGCACAATACAAGGCTGAGAAAGAAAGGAATTTTGTTCAATTGGCTTGATTCGATGCATTAGCTAGTTAGCTACAGTAAGAGCTCATCGAGAGCCTTACCAATGTAAAAAGAAATGAGTCAAAAGTTATCATGTAATAATGCAGCGACGATATGCTGTTTACCACTGGAATGTACAGGGACTGTACGCTTTGATGCAAATGCTTGCAATCAAAGACGTCTTGTATCACATTTCCCAGTAAAATGTCACCAAAATTGAAGACGAAGATCACCTGAAAGTGTTGAAAATATTCGAGAGAGGCTTCTTACCTCGTTTAATTGAATAAAGTCGTCGAAATACGTTCGAGAAAAACTTCAAAGAGTGAGGTAATAAGAGAGGCAAGAGCAAATGAAACAATGCAAAATCTGCGAAATTTCGATCCTCATTGCCCAGCACCCATCGTTTCGTTGTAGGTGTCTTGGAAAGATTTTGAAATTCATATTTCAAGAATATAGCTCATCGTTGCAATCTCCTTATTTTGCCCTTTTTGTGACATGACTGCTTGTAAAATGAAAGAATTAAAATGAAAGAATTAGTTCAGAGATCAGAAATCAGTTAAAAAGAGTTAATTTGCCCCATGCTTTAGCAGGGATTCGTAACATTTCTTTTTTAAGAATATTACCCAGTTTTGTAATAATTTCACTGTCTCTTTTTCTGAAGCAATTTTTCTCTAATTTTTGCACGACTGCTGGTAAGATACAATAGGTATAAGAAACCAACTTTTCAATTTGATGCGTCAGAAAGTTTCTTATCTAAAGGGACCTTTTCCTAATCAAGGTTAAAGTTTCTTATGCATAGGTAACATCAAATCAAACCAAGTAAAGGTATGTGACAGCACCGTACATGCATGTATAATTAAAACTACTGGTATCAATAAATTTCTCTATGCATTGAAAATCAATACTTCATTGCAAAGCACAGGAAATACAATTGGAAGCATTTTTTACCATTCAAGAATATAGTATGACAAACTTAAGAATGAGACACACCTTGATTTCAATTTTTCAAAGAAACACAATTTTTTCTTATAAAAGGAGCCTGTAGTGAAGAAAATCAGACCTGTTTCTTATACAAGGGGGTTTCTTACGCGCGGGAACCTAGTATGTTCAGGCTTCAATCCAAAACCAAAGCATTAGTACAGGGATCAGGAGTCAGTTTCAAAAGAGTCGTTTCAAAATTTTGTTTATAAGAATATAGCCCATTGTTGAAATTGCTTTTTCATTATCATTGTTGAAATTGCTTTTTCGTTACCATTGCCTGATCCACACGATACATAATTTCCACGTACAATTGATGTTAAGCTCCATGCACATCTTTGTTATGATTAAACCCAAAACCACAGCATTACGCCAGGGATCAAAAGTCAGTTTCAAAAGAGGCGTTTCAAAATATTATTTTTCGAGAATATAGCCCATTGTTGAAATTGCTTGGTTATCACCATTGCCTGATCTACACGATGCATTATTTCCACGTACAATTGATGGTAAGCTCCATGCACATCTTTGTTTAAGATTCAACCAAAAACCAAAGCATTACTCCAGGGATTAGAAGTCGTTCACAAAACAGGTGTTTCGAAATGTTATTTTACAAGAACATAGCCCATTGTTGAAATTGCTTTGCCATCACCATTGTCTGACCCGTACGATGCATAATTTCCACATACAATTGATGGCAAGTTCCATGCACCTCCTTGTTTAGGATTCAACCCTATACCAAGATATGAGTCTGGGGTTTTGCATCCATCTTCGTTGTTGCTGATGATACCAATTCTTGCAAATTTCCTTCCGTCAGTACTTGCAATGTTAATACCTTCCTGATCACAATTAAGTTGTAGTGAAGCACCCTGGACCATTGCTTTCCAGCCATTCCTTCCAACTTGAGTTTGCTGGTAAGTTTCGGTCGCAAACATTTGCCGTAGGGATGAACTGTTGACTGACAGTTGATGCCATACCACTGTATTTGATTTCTTCATTCCATTACACATTGAGGTGAAGTTCAGTCTATTGAAAGCGGGGAACTTAGCTTCTCCTTCTAAAAATGACGCTATCCCATTTTGCGTACTGAATACCTCATTATTTGTCCAATAAGGAGATAGGTATGCAAAGGTTCCCTGCAAAAGATTTAGTGAACATTGATCAGTGACGTCATATTCGTGTGATCACAGGAAATAGGAACCTTTCACTAAATCACAGAACATCTCCTTGTGCAAGCTGATTCGGAAAATATATCCATTGCTTGAGAAATCATTTTGGATAAGCTAAGGAAAGCAGCTCATTAAATTTTGATTTCACTACCTTATGAATTGATTTATTAATTGTTTGGGCTCGATGAATCAATCATTTTCAAAGTCATAAAGATTCTGTCAAAGCAGATCACATGCTTACCTTTGCCTTATTTTTATAAAAAAGACTTCACTGATTTTGTTCTCAAATTGTGAGTATGTAGGCCGACAAAAACTTCCTATGTTCATCATAGCAATGCAACATCAGTGGTGTTACCTAAAGATCACTGCGCATCCAATTCTTTTGTCATCTTTCCTCATTGACAGCTCGTTTCAGAATGGATGCTTTGAGGAACTCTGCTGAGTAAAGTTCGAGATTGATTCTGACTGACTCCCGTCAGTTGACAATTGTTTTTAAGAATATGTATTCGTTAACCACATTGCAAAATGTTTGTGAGAATTACATTATTCTTGAGGGCCTGTTTGTAGTTCTTGATATCAAGAAGAGAAAACTGGAAACCTTTTATCTAGGAGCATTTTTCATTGCAAGCTGTCTAATCATTACAAGTAGTTACAACCGATCCAAAATTTGGAGAATTTTCAAGGGATTTGCAAGATACTGCTCTCAAAAATGTTTAAAAATCTTAGGGACAGGGTTATCATCCTATGTACCCGTTCATGTTATCATTTTATTCGATATTTAGTGAAGGGCTAAATAATTTCTTTTGGTGACACCCTGTATCATCGTCGAAGAAGGTATACGGTATACTTAAGTCTAAAATAATGGAAGGAAATGTTTAAAGTATAAAGCTTTCTGGAATGATCGAAATGCAATCTGACCTTCGCTCCATCGACTTTTATGGCCAATGTCCAACCAACACCATCGCAACCAGATAATGACTCCATTTTGCAATGATGAGGTCCATCTTTTAAGGTATAGACTCCATTGGGTGTAGGGGCACCCACTTCTGTTCGATTACGGAGTAGATCACTGCAACTCTCGAATCCTGTTGAGAAGATGTCAATGAAATTATTCCCTCGATGTTACTTACCATGCCACTCTATTTTTCTCCATATAATAGAGGAATCTTGTTGGTAAATGAATTATGTGGGTGGACCAGAAACAACTGCAAATGTTTAAAATTTCCTTATGTGTAGAATACTTTGGAGGCATTGGCTTGAATCAAAGCTTATCTGAATGCCGAATGGCTAACGTAGTTAAAAGCTTTTTTCACAGGATTTGAAGCAAAGTCACACTAAGTTTAGAATAAATCACAATTCTTTATTGACTGGGAATATGGTCTGATACTTTCACAAAGATCAGCTTTTAATCTTCGAGGAAAATGAAATGCGTTTGCATGTTGCTGTAAGCAATGCGATTACTTCTCCCTGTTCACGCATTTCACAATAAAGGAACTTTTATAAATCCAACTTCACCTACATACTTCACCTACATACCATTAAAATGCTCAGAAAATCAAAAACAAATCTGAAAAATGCTTCAAACTCTCTGCCATCAGTCAAACTTTGATTCAATCCTATTTCTTACGGCACATGAACGGAGACATAGCGAGATGATCGAAATATAGCACAAAAGAATGGCAGGTGCAACTTATCTTCCTGTTGTTTTCGTTTAGCAAGAACATACAAGAAGATATATTTAGATGGACGAAGTCCCCCAAGCTAAGTCACTTTTAACCCCATTGATTTACATTAAGTGCTCTCAGTATTCACGCAGTTTTTAAACAGTTTAAGTTCTTTTTGGCCTAGCCAGTTTGCCATTGGCTCCACCCTAAACTAGTTAACATTTTGCTAACTGGATGTGTCAGAAAGAAGTCTGCCTGTTTGAACAGCTCTTGCAAAGCGACCAGTGACTCATTTTGAGCCATTAGAATGGAAATCACTTGCTCAAGGGCTAACTTGGATTTATACAATTCTTTGCTAATTTCCTTTCGTTAAATGGGGAACATCTGAACATTGATTTTACTGAAGTCTTCTTATAGAGAAAGCCTTGAAAAGGGGAAAAACCTTGCGATACAGGTAAATTCCATTCTTTCCACTCTTAACTTCAATCTGTCGACAGCATACAAACGATTTTTTCATGAACTTGGCCACAAGGAAAGTGCAGATGGAGGGCATTTACAAAAAGTGTACTTTTTCTTCAAAAGGCAAGCAAAATCATGACTCTTACCAAGAAAACAGGCAGATATCATCCCATCTCTCTTGGTTTCTTTCATGGAACTCAAGCTTTTGAATTGGCTAGAAAAGCTTGATTTTTTCAAGAGAATAATTATGGGCAGTCAATACGCAGATACTGACATGAAACGAATACTCACTTCTAACTTTGACATCGCTCAGCAGATTCGTGTTTGAGTTCTTATTGAATGATATGCGCTTTTACTGAAATAGCAGCTCAACCCGGGCAACCCTTCTCTTAGACTTATGACGATGAGGCCCTTGTATCCCTGTGGTAAACCTTGCTCAAGGGACTCATAATGAACCAGTAAAGGACCTGACCCTATCTCCTGCATTCGTTCGATCGAGTATTGATCGAACGACTGCTGTAACTCTGTTCAACAGTCACTCTTCAGAAAGAAAATGCGATTAAAACCACATTAAAAAGACATTTATTCAACGAAACTTGGTATAAATCTGAAAAAGAAAGTTCACTGTACCTGGCAAGTGCAAAATATGTCTTTTTAACGCAACATTTTCTGTGTTTTTTAAGACCAAGCAAACCACGGAAATGTTCAACTACCTGCCGCAGTACCTTCTTTCAAAATCTAGTCAACTGCATCATTCGAATTGAAAATTCGACAGCATTGTTCTTTGCTAAATCTCGCAACCTGATTGGTACTTTAAGAATTGCAAACTTTGGGTCTAAATAGGGCCACGTTTTTAAGAGCAATATTATGAGTCTCTCTTGACTGAAGCGCCATCATCAAGTCAACGAGCACAGGGAAACAAAAGACTCATCGTCATAAGTTTATCCTTTTCTGGGACACTCTGTATGTATCTGTTCACCAGAGAAATTATTCATTTCCTTACCTTCTTCACACAAATCTCCCCATGTGTGTTCTTTGCACGAGCATTTGTATCCATTTGGTAAGTCAGTGCATGCAGCTCCGTTTAAGCATGGAAGACTGTAGCATTCATCGATGTCTGTTGTGTAAAAGATAAGTCTTGATAAAATATATGTTGTAACTATTGCTTGGAACAAAATTAAGTGCACTAAAAATTCATACTCCAAAACTTGACATGACGAGATATGCTTTATCAAAAGGGTGCCTTTGCTGTAAAAATTAAGGGACAGTGCAATTAATTTTCAACCCTTTTTCTGGGAAATGCAGCGATAAAGGAATGAATATATGGTCGTTAGCTTGAAAATGATAGTGAAGTAGCTTTATTCAAAATTTGATGAAACTTCATCAAATGCGGTTAATAGTCTTCTGCAGCCACTGTGTAAGGCCTTAGAAACCTCGTTCCGCACCTCTCGCATTAGAGTGAGTTGGAAACCTAAAAGACCTGAAGCTCTTACCCAGACCCTCACTGCGGGGAATTTAACAGAGATCTGCAATCTACAGACCATCTCTTTTCGCCAAATATTAGGAATTCCCCGAGGAAAGACTAAGGAAACTGAGATCACTCTCAATGGGGATTATAGGACCAAATCAACACACAACTAGCGAATGGCTAACAACCCAAGAGCGGTTTGGTCGGGGCAATTAACGAGGTCTCCTTCGAATAAACGAGGTGCAATTTTGTGTAGCTAGGAGAACAAGGGCATTAGGTAACGGTCTTTCAAAGCGCGGATTACAAACGATACAAGTGACATTAGAAGCGTTAATTGCATATGTTATTTATAACGACAGCTAGGAAAAATGCCGTGGGAAAGTACTGCCAAGAAAGTCAGGTGACCTTACCGCGCCAAAATAGGATGCGAGACAGCCAATGGGATCAATTTTCTTACCAACGTGACTTTAGTCGGCCAATAACACACAAAGTCATTGTATGTCTTCACCCAATCAGGGAAAGCGAGAGTAAGCGATATGATCGCATGAAAACAACCAGCCCCATCTCGTTCTCTTACAACGTACACGAAGGCAGTAAGAAATTTTCGAAGTCCCATCCAAACCCTCCCAGAAAGCTTACCAAGTAGAAGTTACCCAAATCCGCCTGAATCGATATATCGGTCACACTCACTCTTCAGGATGCACTATAATTATTGCGTATTGTTAAATAGTCAGGCTTCATCTGCTGACTCAGAAAGAAACCTTTTCATTTAATGGACATTTTGACATTTTAGGTTTCAGTAGCGATGATTTTGTATTAGCGTTTATTATAAATCGTTTCTACATGAATTATATGTAGCGTGAGATGCTTTCATTTTGTGACGTAAGTGTCCTTCGCAGCACACCTTTCCCATAGACTCTCTAAATGTCACAGTATATTCAATAGACTAAACTCCAGATTTGAAAATATAGATTCGCAATTTCCCGATACTTACCTAACTCCTGCCCGGGTCGCTTGCCTGGATCGGTAGGAGTTAGGCTTTAAATAGTACAGGCTAGGAAAAATTCACTATTTCCTTTTTCCAAGTTGCTCAACTTCTGTCTGGGTCGTTTGCCTGGATCGGTGGGAGTTGGGTTTCAAAACTACAGTCTATGGAAATTTCACTGAGGCCGGGCTCGCTCCTGTCTGCGTCGCTTGCGTGGATCGTTTAGGAGCCCCCCGTGTTTCAGTTACGACTCCGACGCGTAGGAGCTCGTTTTCAAAAGCACTTGAGGACATTCCTTACGCCACAAGATACATCTCCATTCCCCATTTATCTTTATGGTTGATAGTAGATGTATGTAACGTCTTTTTGTTCGTTCGGGCTTTTGTGTGATAGAAGCTTGATGTCCAGTTTTACGAATGTCTTTCATTGGCCTAAGAATTCTGTCTTTGAAAGACCGAGCAAAATAACAGACTCTCGCATTTTGGGCCTAAACAACCTGAGAGCCCCTGATCATTCTGAGCACATGAATACGAGGGGGTGCTTCACAAAAATAACAAAAACATCAAACAAGAAGAAAAATGTCATGCACCTTTTGCAAAAATCCTTCTATTTTCATGAAAAACCTACCACAATCCGTAAGAATCCTTGTTTGTTCTGAAAATCTCGTAAGGTTTTCGAATTAGTGATATAAAAATATCTCCAAAAGCCAATGTTCGGTATAAAAGCGGAATGGAGAGTATTAAGAATGGTTTGCCGACAACATTATAGAAATGAATGGGAACTGAATTGAGATTTCTACATTACAGTTAAAAGAGGTCGTGTCATTGCTCTTTGAAAGGAAGGGCAATCAATGGCCGCTTGCTACATGATAGACCCCCAGTTTGCTCTGTGCCTTAGAATGCTATTTGCATTGCACTACCTGATCGAAGCCTCATGTGGCTTTGCAAAATCAGTTGCCTCATTGTTTAGAGCATTTGGCATTGTTTCCTCGATATAAGTAAGCTTGCCTCTTATATTCGTATAAATGAATTTGAAAATCTATCGTTTGCTCCCATTTTGATTTCAGCACAGAGAATGCTAACAGTTTTGGTCATTTTCCATAGTTGCTTATGTCTGGCTTTCGCTTTTCCACCTACCCTCCTATACTTTGGTGAAAAATCCTTTCATTATGATATTCAATTGTCTCTTCCCAAGGCACCAATCATTGGCATGGACACTCAAGTGCATTGGTTTGTAGAAAAGTATGGCTTGTAACCCCCGACATGCAAAATTTAGGAAGTTAAGCTGGGTGCAAATTTGGCCAATGTACTAACTGTCCATACTTTGGTCTTGCTGATGAGAGAAAAAACTGCTGTTCAGTGTTACGAAAAAAAACAAATAACGTTGTATTTGAAAGTTTGCTAAAAGCTCTGAGGGGCCTATCATGTTCCGGTCCCAAGACGTAAATACAAATATATGCAATCCCTTGGTTCTTGGGTAGAGCTGTAATGATCCTGCGTCTGTTTTGATTGGAAATTCTGACGTTGTCAATAGCTCCGAAGAGGAGCTACTGGGAGTTCAAACTGATGAAACACTTTCCTTTGATAATAATTTTTCCAAACTGTGCCAAAAACTTGCCTCTTATATTCGTATAAATGAATTTGAAAATCTGTGCTGAAAATCTTGAAAATCTCTGAAAAGCTGTGCCAAAAGGCGAGCAATAAACGTTGCTGGCATAAGCCAATACATTGACCAGAGCAAAGTAAGAGCCCTCGAAGGCATTACCTACCAGCACGTTGCTATGCTGTCCCTTAATCTAGATATTTCACAGCAGGAATCTTAACAAAAACAAATTACAGAATGCAGGAAAGGTCTTCGGGGGTTTGAAGGATACAGAATCTACGTATAGTCAGTTATTGCAGGAGTGTGCTAGTTCATACAAAGAGCTTGCTACTACTCATTACGAGGCACACAAAACTGCAAACGATCTGAACTGTTCATTAACGCAGGACATCATCTGTGGAGCGATGATCACTACAATTTGCATAAATATAACGAATTTATTAAACCCAAGATAAGATCCGTTGCCAATGGCACAAAAAGCGTCAGAATTAAAGATCCGCAACTGTGGCAATCGTTTCCAAAAAACAGAACGGAATTCAGGATCAATTGATCAGTTTAATGGAACGGATGAAATTATCCATGAAAATTGCGTCGTATTCTTATTCCCAACTTGGAATTTTTATGACAAACGTTTGCAGAATTTTTTCTTACATTGCGTACTTTTGAAGAACTGTAAATATCTGATCTATCCTCCTTTTGTAAAGTAAGTATTATATATTTCAACGTTAGATCTAATTAGATATCTATTTTAGCTATCACTTTTTGTACACCAATGATAACAAAACTAATGGTGAAAATGATGATGATAATTTGAATATATGTGACCTTTTTTACAAACTAACTGGTTCTGAGGAACTGTTTAATGATGTATCATGAATGTATGAATGTATCATACTAATGAATGAATGAATGAATGAATGAATGAATGAAAGAATGAATGAATGAATGAATGAATGAATGTATCAAGCATCCACTTGAACTTCTTATCTCATAACGCCATTCTAAAGTAGTCACTTGGGTTCTTTACACGAGCTTGTGTGGCCTAAGGCTTTGCTTTGATGAAGGTTGGGAACATTAAACCTGACGAGTCAATAAAAAATGCCCGTATAAAGGAGGTATATAGTGGGTATGTAGTGGGTATATTTGCATAAATCGTAAAATTGCCATTCAATAAATCAGCTTCTCCTTTCTTAAACATCAGGGTAATCCCAAGGAATCCCGCCCCTTCAAGAAAACCTCAAATTATGGCTAAAATCTCGACCACCTTTTTCTTTCTTGCAGTCTTTAGCAGTTGCTATCCTTTTGTAACTTGTTTCTGTCCTCTTAACGGGATGAGAGTGTCATTCCTGGGAGCATAAGAATATTATTTTGTCTTTCGCTAAAGACGAAGCACCTCGAAGTACTTGATGTAAGAAGGCATAAATGCCAGAAAAATTTGGTCTCAACTGCTCAGGCCTTCATTCATGCTTTCTTAAAGAGGCCACCATGAAAGTATCCCTCAAGATTTCAGAACAGAGTGGCCGATTTGAGTCAGGTAATTTGAAAATCGATTTGAATATATCCACCATTCAATGATATTTTTGAACATTAATCTTGATGACTTGAGAGCTGAGACTCTCAAAAGGGATTTTTTCTATCATTCAACCTGTAAACCAGATTCTTTCGCTCTTTTAACCGTTCTAACCGACAACTACTTGATAAGGATGCTATTCTTTATACCTGTCTCGCAATGAATGCCTGTGAATCCAGGTTTGCAGATGCAGCTATAAGTTCCAACTCCATCAGAACAAGTGCCATTGTTTTTGCAAGTAATATCTGCACATTCGTTGAAGTCTACAAAATGCATCAAAGTAGTCAAAAAGAATTTAAATGCATGCATAACATAATAGGAGGGGTACATAACTTGTGGATAGACGGGGATCCGTCGCCCGATTTGCATAGAGGCATCCTCTTCTAAGTATCAATACGTGCCCTCATGCTCATTTTCATGATAAATTTTAGCGGAGAACTACCAATATGTAATTAATTTTTTGTGAATTTCAGCCAAATTTACCCATAAGAAAAATTAAGAAAAATCTTCCGAAAGAGGACCCTCGTTTGAAAAAGCCTATCAAACAAGCGAAGCCACAACAGATGTCCCAAAACAATTGTGGCTAACTGTTTCATTGACTATTGTGAACCTGAAAAGTGTCAGTCAAGAGAGTATCAAAAGAAGAATGATGCTTTTTGGCATCTGTATCTTGATCAATAATCGTTACCTTTTCTGCGCTCGCAGTCAAGACCAAAATGATCCTCGTCACACTGAGCACATTGGTAAAAAGGAGGGTCGCAGCTGTCTTTGCAAGTTGCACCAATAGGGCATGGGTTCAAATCCAAGCACGTTGGCCCTATCTACAAAAGAATTTATCAATTCTGTTACTTTGGGAATAATTACTGTGGGAATTGTGAAACGCTATCCCCACCAAACCTTGAGGTAATTAAACCAGCATCCAAAGCTGGATACCCAAACGTCTGGTGAGTAGATTCTTCAAAGAGATTCGGGAAATTTCCTGCAGTTTTTTGTCCTGGTTGCATTTTATGAAGGTAGGTAAAATATAGAAAAATCTTAACACGTTTCTTCTGTCTCCGTCGCTTATTCGCCGTCTGATTGGTCCGTGAAAACGAGGCCTTGAAGGTTTCCGGCCATGGGCCACAAGCAAAATTTGGCCAAAACCTTTGATTCCTATCTGTGATTGCTTTCTTTGATTTAGTTAGAAAGAAGCCTTCTCTCAAGGTCCTTTTACAGACAAGCTGCAATTTAAGACTGTATGGATGTCAGGCAGAATACATAGCTCCACATTGCAGTAGCTGAACTGCCCGATCTTAGTTGTCCTCTCCTTACGCTCAGCTACTGCATTTTGGATCCAATTTTCCTCCTAGGCAAGATTTGACCTTTGGGTAGTTTAAAACTGCAGTGGGCCTTGTAAGGACACTAGGTTAGGATGGCTTTTTGATGGTGCCACGACTTTACCTTGGAGTTTAGCTTTACCTTGTCAAAACTTGTGTGTCGAGAGCTTCCCTTTGAAAATATAGCGAGGATATTGGGCAAAAACAGCATTGGTTAAATTAAGTAGACGAAAGGCTCAATTTGTTATGCCAAAATATTTGAAAACATACCAAAGTAGCCTTAAAATCAGTTGTTTTATAGATCCAGCCTGTCTCCGAAATCAGAGCGGTCTTCTCATTGTCCCCAAGCCTTCGGTCGAACAGAGAACATGTCTTGAAGGCGCTGTTGATAGCGTACGACCTACAAAATGGATACTCAACACAATGAACCATGCATTGGATGTCATCTACGCCAGTGATGGTCTGCATTACAGGCCCGTTCAAACGTGCATCTTTATAGTAGATGATGAAGTCTGCATATCTTGTTCCGCAAGGTAAACGAAGGATATGACATTTTGCGCACAAAATCATCGCAATGAAGTGAAGAATTCTGAAAAGACAGAAGAGAAAATTATTGTGCTGCATGCTCAATCTTAATGTTGATACTGAGACAACGGATGCAGTATGAGAATACCAAATGATATTTCTACTTTGAGGGTTAAAATGTGTGCCTGTTGTTTTTCCGGTAGGCATTAAGATACATCAAGGAGGTGTCTTTAGGGGTACTAGAACAGGCAAGCCCGGAAACAGCTTAGCAAAATCCCGAAGCTTCAGAAGTAAAAAGACCACAACCCGAAACTGCACTTCTGAGCCTAAAAATCTTCAGTTTTCGTAAGTATTATTTCCGGCATTTTCGTTTAAACTGACCATTCGACGCATCGTTTTAGTATTCGAAGCCGGTATTTTATCTCAGTAAATCATTTGGACTTAATGATTACAAAAGCCTGAAAAAATAGGAATTTTAAATCAAATACCCGAAACCTGCGAACAAAAATTGCCAAACCCATGAAACTTCTCAAGAGCCGCAAAGCCTCGCGATTCCAACATAAATCCCGACACAAGAGAACTAAACTTGCAACCCAAGGCCCCAATTTCCAGGTGTTGCTCCTTCAAATGGACACGTCAAGTTCAAATACATCATTAACTTAGACATTGCAGTCCGGGAAATAGACCTCTTCGCAATTTGGAGAAGAGTGCTGGCCATTCTGGAAGCCTTGGCAACATTAGGGAACCAGGGGAATGCTGGAGATAGTGCAATCTCGTCAGAAATTTTCTTGAACATTCTAGACATATCGAGTATGATTTAAGAAAGAAATTTATTTACTCACTTTTGTGAATAGAACGTTCCATGGTGCAATCAAGAACTTTCCTTGACTTTGTTTACAACATATTGAATGGATTCCTTCCAGTTTCATTTCATTTTCTCATTTTCCATTTTAATTGTTTATACAAGTAAACCCTTCAGCTTCATAAAATGAATTTTGCCAACAAAAAGAAATCTAATTACAATAACTGTTAATCAAAAATGTAAAAAAAGAAAAAGCTAATCTAAAGCTACTGCTGATATTCCAGAGGGCCATGTTTGTATTGGTTTTCAGCTATAACGTTTTAACTACTTTTACCGAAGTATTCCTTGAAAAGCAGAGACGAAAAGTCAGAAGTAATGCTCTACTTTCTTGACATCACTCTGCCGATTCTCAACAGAGAATCTCCTTGCGGCATGGTCGCATCTCCCTGTAAACTTGAGTTATTTTCGATTTATTTGCACTTGTCAAGAATTACACAATGCTTCTTGATCTCAGTTAATTGATCTCAGCTCTAAAGCGGCTCGGCTTAGTCCCGATCGATCAACAGGCCTAACTTCAAACTTGAGTTTGAAGGGAGACGCAACCGACACGAAGCTGTGAACTTATCTCCGAGGTGAAGGGGATCTTATCACCCTAATTTTGTACTGTTGCCAAGGCTATCAGAATATCGGAATGGGACTCACTCTACTCAATCCCTTTCTCCAAATTGCGACAAGGTCTACTAGGTGACTTTCAATAAATGATATTGAAACTGAAATGTAAAAAAAAAATGAAAAGTAGGTACAATTCTCGCAAAATTTCCTTAAGGCAAAGGCAAATAAAGGAAAAAGACATTTTTATTGATTTCTACCAATTACAGCGTGGGGAATTCAAAACTTCAGACGAAGTTTCGATATGAGTTCTGCAATTTATTGAAATCGCCTGTCGAATTCCATTTTTCAGTGAAATTTTCCAAAAAAAACCGTGAAAGCAAAAGAGCCTGGTTTAGCAGAGGCGTGACGTGGGATGAGTCATTGCAAAACTGCGAGAAACTTTAATTAGGAGTCTGTGTACACTCATCGACAGCGAAGTCACGAAAACCACATGCTGAGAAATTGGGTAGTTAATGGTTTTGGCTAGTCAGCTGTGCAGAGAAGAATGTATGTGCTCATTATGCATACTATTACAACAAAAACATAGGTGTCTGCACAAAATATTTCAATCCTAACGGCTTTGAACATTCATTCGCTGCTACAAGTCAAGAGCAACTTTATGAGAAGCCTTTAATGAAGAAGTCGTTATCAGGGGCGCAAATGCAAAATTTTTTCAGGGGGGTGTGCGTTCAAAGGACCGAGTTTTTTCCACGAGGGACCGACTTTTCCAAAACAGATTCTGTTGCCAAAACGCCATCATTTAATGAAAATACAACTAAAGTAACAGGCATAATTTTTTCTGAACTATCGACACGAACCAAACATGATTGTAACTAACCCTAAGTTGTCTCTGAGTAGTATCTTAGCCATCTCCCCTGAATAAGGACACGCCCGTTGAGACAAAACTTGGGATGTTGAAACCAAATGCGAGCGAAGCGAGCAAAAATTGGGTTTGGGAGCTTGCCCCGAGGGAAATTTTTTGCTACCACACACTTGAGATCGTTGGAAAATGCCCCTTTTGTGAAGAATTCGCCTTTTAAAGGTGCAATAGAAATCGACCAACAGAAGGCTTTCCCGGTAAATTCTGAAAAAAGAACTTAAAATCACTTAGAAATAGATTGGTTTTTACTGTATTTCTATGAAGTATAAGCATGATAGTTTGATATTTCTAATGAGTTCCTTGCACCTTCATTTGCATTAATCTTCTTTTCTATAAGCCTGACTTTCAGAGCCTTCTTTCGTGAAAAAGGAACAAACCTAGCGAATTATTTTGGCGACTGCGAAGGGCCGAAAGGAATTAGGATGGTCCTATCGAAATCTCAAAAATAAGTATGCATTTTAGGCATGCAAGCAATATCCTTTTTGTTATGTTGACGACGACTTTGTGTTGGTCCTGGTGAAATCACCAAATGCCACATGTGGCAGGACCACCGGGAAAATTAATGTGCCACGGTCCAAAGGCGTTTACGTGGTAGACTTAAGTCCGAGGCCCACCGTCCAAGGGGATGCGGAGATGTGCTCCTCTGGTAACAATTCTAAAATCAAGGTGACTAAAGTGTAACCAAAAACTGTGTAGAGTTATGTTGACTTTGATTTGTCAAATTCGATAAAGTCTGACCGTGAAAAGGCAAAAATCGGATGACTGATGCCATGGCCAGACTGTCGAATTCGATTTTTTTCAGGAATTGGAAGCGTTCTATCTATTCCTTTCGATATATCGAACAGAAAATGAATGAAAATTTTTTCCTCACCCACGCTGAAGGTCATTGTTCCGCACTGCAATGCTTTGGAGATCACGTAATTCTTTGTGATTCTTTGTGATTTCGTCAAAATCTTCGCCAGTCATCCTCAAGTAATTATTATGGTGCGTTTCCTCCGTGAAACGCAAGACTTTTAACAGAGCATCGCAAGTCCCATGGACTGCTCGTTGTAACGGCCATGCCTTTGTCCATTTTTTCGATTTTTCTTCTATTTTTGAGTTTTTTAGGCACCAAATCGATTATCATTGCTGCTGAAGCAACTTCTTCGTCAATTTCTTGCTAAATTTACAAGGAATCCATTTCGATTAAATCTGACCATGTAAAAGGTCACATTCGAGTCGAAAAATCTGAAGGAAAAACTGATTTGACAAGTCGAATTTGACAAAATCTGACCGTGAGCGGCTTTAAATGGTTTTTGGCCACAGAACTACCATTATTTTACAGAATAATGCAAACTAGATATCATTTGAAATAGCTTAGTGAGCGGAACTTGATTCTTGCAAGAGTTGTAACATTTTGTCTACTTAAGGGGGCTTTTGGAAATTTTTTGTTTCATCTCCCTTACTAGCCATTATGCAGAAGCAAAGGTTCGATATGATGATAACTTATAAATAGCCACGTTCTACTCTATATGTTTGTAAGGGCATCTGTTTGGGGGCTGCTCCAATTTCTAATTACAGCACTCTGGAGAAAATTGAATTTACTGAGTTTCAGTCTTTAGAATTTTCGAATGCAGGAAATTTGTTCTCTTGCTCACCCGTTCCATGTCAATAGTTTAGTTGGTTTCTTTAACTGCTACTCCTTATCACTGTCTCCGCCCCTTCTCGATTTTCAGTTTATCATAGCTAGCTGAGAAATTCTTGGTGCTTCATTTTTGATCACGGACTGTGGTATAGAGACCCCTCAGTCATATTCTGAAAAATGCTATGGTCTTAGAGGAAGACTTTGGCAAGTCCAGGGCCCCTATGGCTATGAGCTACAGTTTTTGAACTCTCTCACCCCCTCTCTCGGCCCTGCAAGCGTGCCCCGGCCAGTCTTGGTTATTCAACTCCTTCCTTCCAAAGAAGCAGAACTACTGGACAAGACCACTGTACGTTAACGCAGCCGCATTGACTGGGACCGACTCCCGGACACTGTTCGTTAATTGGCCCTGCTACGAAACAAGATCACTATGCCTCACTTCGATACAGCACGGAATTAAGAGCAGAATCGGGACCGAATTCTGCTGTAATACAGCTTTGTGGTACAACTCTGTTCGGAACCATTGACAAACATTAAGCGGTTCAAGTTCAGAGCCGGATCGGGACCGACTTTTACACCACAGAATAGCGACTGGGACCGGATGGTGAAATTATTAGGGGGTGTCACACCCCCCACACCCCCCTCATTTGCGCCCCTGGTCGTTATTGCCATTAACAGTGTTGGTTGAAACATTCTCTCACTCAAAACAATATTGATTCGCACAAATGAATGTTCTTAAGGGGGAGGGAGATTCACAAAAGTAAACAAGGGTGGTAAGGTGATCCAGGACTTTTGGCAGGCATTGTAGCTGCGTATGGAACAGTAGAGTGAGCTTTGAATTCCAGTTTTGAACATAAATTTGGAAAGGAAGCATCCTCGAACTAACTGTTTATCTGAAGGGTTAACCGCTGCTTCTGATCTTATCATTAGAAGGAGATTAACTTTCTGATTAATCCACTTCCTGTGAACTTGAGTACCTAGTGTAACAAGAAGTACCTAGTGTACTCCAAAGCTTTAAGGAGGGTCAATGTCACACGCTAGGTAAGTAAAATATGCATACCTCACAATATTCCACCTTAGCATCATCAGACTTATCTTTCTTGAATTTGATGTTGCTGCTATCGATAATCCACTAATGAAAAGGCTAAGTCTTGATCTTTTAAGCACGTGTTTGTTGCTTCAACTGCTTTGACAAGTTGTTTCAGCAAGTTCAGCTAAAATGCTGTGTACGCTACTTTGAAGTACCAGCAATGCACATCACTAATTAAGGTATAGCTGGTAGAATTTAAAATGACCAAAACGGCTCTACTACCAGCAATGGCTATAGAATATGTGTGGGCACATTTCTAACAAAACAATTACATAATAGCGATACAATAGCGTCTCCAAGGTGTTCTAGTTGTAACAGCATTATAAATTCAGCTCAATGAAAATAGGATATATCATTATATGAATTGTATAATAACAACTTGTCAAGCTATGTTATCGTATGGAATCATCTTTCTATCAAATCGAACCATATTCTACATTATCAAATCAAATCAGGCTGAATTCAGTAAATGCATGTACCAGAATACAAAAACTGCTGAGCTTGAATTTGATCCACTTTCTTATAGGCTCGTTTTGAAACAAAAATCTGTGAAAAAACGAGTTTTCAATACCTACAAAACCGATCAAAACTGCTACCAGAGTGCCATTTTCAAATAGTTTAGGGAGTTTTACTTTAGAAACGTTTGGTACAGAGCCTCCAGCATTTATTACCACATAGAAATCTTTGCATTTATGGGTTGGTCTCCGCAAATCTATCTTTAGTCATGCATTTCTGCAAAATAAAGATAGATTTGCATAAAAGTATACAATTAGTCAAATTGAGAAATTACCAAATTTCCAAAATAGAAGGCAATCTGTGATGTTACACCCCAAGCAGGCAATTTTCTGTCATATCATCTAATCGAGTTCCAGTTAAGGAACTGTCATTTCAAATGCTGGGTACAGGGGTGGAAGAAATTTTTATACAAATAGCAAAATTTTCTTACCCCATTCACGAAATTGAATTAAATTTGATGCCCCGTTTCAACATAGCAAAAAATTTGATACCCCACTATTGAGTTATTCAGCTTAGATATATTACAAAACTTCTACACTAAGAAGCACAATCTAGCCACAAAATGTATCAAGTTGGAACAATTGAAGGAATCATCGAAAACTAGAATCATCATCACTATTTCAAATAACTTTTTTCTTGCCTAATGAGCATAGCAGAAACAGGTAAAACTTTTGTTGCGAAAGAATACATGTTTCTCACTTCAGCCTGAAATGTTTTCCAAAAATTTTACAACCCATCAGACATTTCACAATTTTTTCTATATATTTGATACCCCAATAAAACGAGGCAAAAAAATTTGGTACCCCTCCAAAAATTCTTCCACCCCTGTATCCAGCTTTAAAAATGACGGCTCCCTTATGGTGAAAAATTAACTCTCAATATTACTTTTTTCAATGTCCATAAAAATTTTGAGCTTCTAGTTAAGTTTCCCTAAAGCATAAAATCTCAAAGCTACGATCTGAGAAGACAGTCATATTTCGGACGAAAGTAATGAGACACTTTGATTTATGTTAAATGATGTCATGCATTTCTGCAAAATAAAGATAGATTTGCATAAAAGTAGACAATTAGTCAAATTGAGAAATTGCCAAATTTCCAAAATAGAAGGCAATCTGTGATGTTACACCCCAAGCAGGCAATTTTCTGTCATATCATCTAATCGAGTTCCAGTTATGGTGAAAAATTAACTCTCAATATTACTTTTTTCAATATCCATAAAAATTTTGGAGCTTTTAGTTAAGTTTCCCTAAAGCATAAAATCTCAAAGCTACGATCTGAGAAGACAGTCATATTTCGGACAAAAGTAATAAGACACTTTGATTCATGCTAAATGTGTACTTATGAAAAGTCCTTAAATGAGGAGCCATCTGTAGCAAGTTTCTAAAATTTTTCGATTGAGTCAAAAAAAGCCTTCCAATTGCCTCGGGATACGGCGGCCCCACTTACTTAATACCAGATTTCTCACAAATGAAGGATTTTCTAAGTCGTCCTTCCCTTAAGCTTGGCTAAGTAGGTTATATATGACAGGTTCAATATCATATGTTTTTTATCCTTTAGAAATGACAACTGATCTAATGCCCTATGAATTTTGCTTCATAGGCAAGGAAACCTGTAAAGGAAATAAGCTTTCCAATATGCGCTAAGCACCGAACAGAAAGCTGTCATTCAAACGTCGCATTTGTGACTTTCCTATACGAAAAAGAAGAACATAGTCTGATCAATGATTTCTTGCGATAGCGGAAACTGGAATATGTTTAGGAATAAGCAGCCAGAATAAAACTTTAACGTAAAGGCGAATAGTTTCATTTTCAATGCTCAATTCAGTTTCGACTCCAGGATGGGAAAAGAGACAAGACCACTGAAACAATGATTATGGCATTATGTTGATAAATTAAGCGGCAAATAAAATAGTAATATTAAAGACATATCCATGCTCGGCGAATCCAAAAGCAATGTTCATTAGCAAAAATGAGTGATAAATCAAAACATTACTAGTGCTTCGCAGCACTGCACTCGTGCTTTCGTCAGATAACGAATCAAAAGTACAGGTGTTATTTTATAACACTGATTTCGAAAACTGTTTAACTGATCAGGATAAAAAACATGGAAACAACTCATTAAAAGTTTCAAAAATTTTACCAAGGATAGAACATATCTTTTACTATAAATTTTGTATTAAGAAATTGTAAATAGGTTTTTATTTTTATGGTTTTTTATCATGCAGTTGTATTTCATTGTAAATTGTAATTAGAACACTTTATTGGAGGAATCCTTGGAAATCAACTGTCACTGAAGCTCAGCTGTCCCTAATTGAATTGAATGAAATGAATTAAAGAAGTAAACAGATCGAATACCTAAGGGATCAAAACAAACTGAGAGAATTAAAGAGCTTTCTGCGTTAAGTCACAGTCTATTACGTAAATTTAACAAAGATTAATAGATCAAAATCATAGTTAGCCTTCTCCAGAATTGTAAAGTCTTCGAATATTGCAAACCACCTAATTGTGAAAAATCTCAAAAATGACATTGACTCCTCTTTAGACAAAGGATTTTAAATTGCAAGAATTGACCATTTTACATATCACCTGCTCGAAGGACGGGAAAAGAACTCATTGCCGAAGACTAAACCAGAAGATGTATGTGTCCATTCCGACTCCGGGACCTTGGGATAATTTTTTCGATCCGCGGACATTATCACCACGGGATAGTGCCAACCACTGAGTCAACGTACCCTCGGGCAGATACAACATCCAATGTACGGGTATGTGCCACTGGTGATCCAGAAATGGCATAAATAGCAAAAACTTAGATTTTGAAAATCCAAAGAATGCCTAAATCTCTTCATGGAGAACGTTCATTCGTCCCTGGCTACCTTTAAAAAATCCATATGAGAGGTGCATTATATTTTCATTTTTAGTTCTATTATACTCTTTTGTACATTGTATTATAATTCTCTTTAATTTAGGCTTTTCTATTTTTTCTTTTGCACAGGTCAGTTAGTAAAACAGTTATTTATTACTGAAGTTTGTAACCTGTATAGATATTTAAAAATGAAAAATGCAAAGAAATTGAAGAAGCTTAAAATAAAATAAGATAAAATGGGGAAAATGGCGATTTGCTCGCTTTTGGCCAGTATTGAAATAATCTAGAAATTTTAACCTTCATATTTTTTCGATCCGCGGACATTATCACCATGGGATAGTGCCAACCACTGAGTCAACGTACCCTCGGGCAGATACAACATCTAATGTACGGGTATGTGCCACTGGTGATCCAGAAATGGCATAAATAGCAAAAACTTAGATTTTGAAAATCCAAAGAATGCCTAAATCTCTTATATTGGCAACCCGCTCAAAATATGTCTTGTCTCACAATGGATGGCATGTTTTATGACATGACTGCTTTGTGTCATTTGAAAAAATACTTCTTAAAAATGAGTGCCAAAGCAGACTCTGGCAGTTAAAAATGAGTTGCAATCAAGGTGCTGCGCGGAAGATCCCTTTGCTCCAAATTCCCCACTTCTATGACAACCCATCACCTGACTAAATGATTATCAATATAATTTTGAAAGAAAGGTTACATGTTTCTGGCTCACTTGAGATTAACCAGTTCATTTTTTACGAGGCATTAAAGACGATTCCACGTTTTTGTTGTTATTCTCTTCATCTTCTGAATCAAAATGCACGTAAAGCTCGTCGTTGTACTTGTCCATGTTCAGGTATAGATGCTGAAATAAAGATACATATATGAACTAAACTTTATTCTGCTGTAAGATTACTGAATGCGATCATTGGTCATTTAGACAACTTATTTCAATCTAATCAAGGTCTAGGGTTCCTAAATGTAAATCTTTTTGGAAACGTTCGGAATTTCGTGAGTTAGAATGACTGATTTTCTTAACTGAAAAGAAAGAAAGTTGACAAAAGTAATCTCCAAACAACACAAAACACGAATTTAAGGGAAAACGTATTCTCCGTTATGAAGTAGTCAATCAACCCTGTAGCAGTAGCCATTTGGAAAAATTCGTTCTATACTCACGGCAGCGTTCACTGCGCGACCCTTTCAAAAATTCCCAGGATAACGGGTGTCTCAAAAAAGTACCACCTTTTGACTGGAAATAGGAATAAAACGATAAAAAATCATTACTCTCCGAGCAGCCAGCTAAATCTATCAATTTTCAACTTGGGTTCGCATACTTTGCATTTAAAAATTGTCTACCAAACACCGGAGATACAAGCTCGCAACGTCAAAGCTTACAGTGCACCTGAAACAAGAGGTTTTGAAAAAGGGTCTAGCCATGATTTGTATCATGGATATTTCCAAAGCACCTGTAAACGTTAACTTTCAGTTTTTCGCTTTTGAAAAGAATAAAGACTCGTGGACATCGCCGTGTTTGAACAAGCAAAATGGAAATGTGGTAAGAATGATAGAGTTATGCCACATCTCCAAAATGAGCGTGAATGTGCTCCTTTCCTTCTTCTTTGACACTTGGGATGGAATGTAATGCACAGATTGATTTCTCAAAGGAATAACTATCTGTAATAGACTTGAAGAATTTCAAGGTAATTCATTTGAAAAGAAAAAGCTAAACGTCACAGTTGAAATTCTTTAGCAATGTGCCTGTGATATCAAATCGTGGCCTTGCGCTGTTACAAAGCCTCTAGTTTCAAGAGCACTTCAAAATTCGACCTTTAGAGCTCTATTACTGGTGTTCGGAAAAAGATTTTAAAATTCAAGGCATGTTTATGTAAGTAGAAGATCAGCAAATGTGTCTATGAGCCCAAAAGGTCCAAATTCTTTTATTGCCTCGACCCTTCGTTTCATACGAAAGTTTAGAAGCTACAATCAGATTCAACACCAGCATTTTAGTCTTACCGCGAGTTTCCATGCTGCTAGTGGTCGTAATATTCAATTTTTTATATAACAATTTTAAAGAGCGCAAAGTCCATAACGAATCTGACCGTGAAAAGAAACTTGAGCTGTAAAGATTTACATTGAACGATCAAAAGAATTAATCTGCATGGTGTCTCTAAAATGTTGTGCCGTGCCCCTGCTGTGTCGCTGTTTTGTCTCAGTTCTTATAACGTTGTATAGGCCAGGCCTCTATTTAGGATTTGAGACCTCTTTTGAGTGAATCGATAAAGTGGTTGCTGAATTATAACAGAGGAAAGGCAAAATATATGGCTGCTTCGAATGCAGCACATCTAATTTCCTCTAGCAATTTCAAATTAAGTAATTTTCAATGCAGGGTCTCTGGTGTTGTCTTTAAGATGTTCACTTCATGTCTTTAAAACTAGAAGTGCTCTTTAATGAAAAGACAACAAACACTGCTATCACTTTGAAAAGATATCGAAAATTTTGATACGACGGTAGAACCATTTCTTTGAAAACTTATTGAAAACTGACATTCACGGAGAACAACAGAAGCGCTCTTTTTGAGGCAGTCACTTTTTTCGCCTTACTCTGGGTACCAGACTCTGCCTTTACTCTACCACAACTCAGCAACCAACCGTCAGATTGACTCATACAAGGTCTCAAGCACTCATTTGCAGCCTGACCTAGGCAACTGTGTAAAAACCAAGACAATTGAGTCCTTAGTTCCTCCGCAGCAAACACACAAACTTGCCACAATTGTTTTGGGACACCCTGTTGTAATTAGCAATGTTTATTGCATTATCCTTTAAAATAAGGTAACCCTAAACGAGCTTTTTTATTTTAAAACCAATCACAAAATCAGCTATACCTGACATGATACGCTGTTTTTTGACTCAATTGCTAAAGGAAGAAAAAATTTAGAGATCAGCCTTGCTCTTTCTAAAGATAGCACTGCCTTAAGACATCCGGTTGAAATAACATGTGCATTATTCCTTCAAAAGCGTTCAAGATTTTTGCAGGAAAAGAGGACCCCAAAGGATTCCAAGACAAAACGAATTCCGTGAACATTTTGTTACACCTTAGGAACTGATTGACATGTCTTTTGATTGATTAATACATTGACATAGACATAGTAGTATCATGAGCTATAGGACACGAACTGAGTAGATTGGGCCTAAGCTGGGGTGGTACTCTCGTAGTAATTTGGCCGACGTAGTTAATTCAGTTTGCAAGTAATATGTAATGAATACTCACTTTAGTTCTTCTCTGTCGTATCCTAACCTTGCTATTCCTGCGAAATACAGCCAGTAACGGAGCTCGATTCCCCTTCCACGACAAACATGGCGCCTTTCCTGTCGACAGTTTGCAAAATGTGTTTTCGCGCCTCTGCACTACGCTCCTCCGCACGCACTATTTCAAAAATACGTCCCAACCAAGAAAGTTTGAAAAGGTGTGTGCGGAGGTGCGAAAACCATCGACAGGAAAGGCGCCATGTTTGTCGTGGAAGGGGAATCGAACTCCGTTACTGGCTGTATTTCGCAGGAATAGCAAGGTTAGGATATGACAGAGAAGAACTAAAGTGAGTATTCATTACATATTAATTGCAAACTGAATTAACTACGTCGGCCAAATTACTACGAGAGTACCACCCCAGCCTAGGCCCAATCTACTCAGTTCGTGTCCTATGGCTCATGGTAGTATCAAGCAATTTGCAAAGACGAATTAAGGTTTGATAGTTTTGGCTAGCATCAAAATGTCGACATATAGTGGGTGAGTCAATCATAAGCTGCGTTAGATGCGAAAATTTTGTTTGCTGAAACTATTTATGATATAAACCCAGCAAGTAGGAAATTACCTCACGAGGAAGCTGTATGGGAACGAGAATCCCACATTCGATTTTGGTCCATTTTTTACTTGGCATTCAAAGGTAAGTTCAAGACAACTGTCATTTTCAGGAATAGGTTTTGAATTTCAGTGGTCAGTAAGTCATTGACCAGAATCGAAAACTGAATTTCCACTCCCTTGAAAGATTCTTTGCTTCTCTGTGTCTACAATGTGAGTGATCTTATCAAAGAACATTTTTGCATCGAAGTTAGTCTTTGACCGATGATGGATCAATATTTCAGGTTTTTAATTTAAGGTGAAATGGTAGTTTTGGTGCCAAGCGCTGGGATCGTACGAGTAGCTGAGTGTTAATCGAGCCTGCAACCCCTTGTCAAGACGCTCAAATGACGAGATTCTACCAAATATCAAGTCGTGTCCGCCTGATTGCTCTGACTGCAAGGTCAAATCAATGCACCATTGCACCATAACATTCTCAGTACCGGTAGCCAATGCTTTACTCTGCAGCCTATCAAACGCGAAAATTATTTCGAATCAATCTGGGTACTGAAAATGGAAACAACCAAATGGATGCCGATTTTGTTAGCAATGACTTTATGAAGAGAAATCTTACATCATTTTCTTCTAACAATGCTCCCAAATATTTCATCAGCTCTTCAAAAGAAGGTCGATCGTTCTCACTTTGCTTCCAACAGCTAGACATAATGTTGAATCTTTGGATAAAAAAGAATTCTGAATTACTCACCTCCTAGATTTTACAATCCTTTTAAAAAATTTGCAAATGTTTGTGTGATAAACATTTTTGCCTTTTCTTCTTACAGTATTTGAAAGTCTTCCTGTGGTATTTAGTTTGAAGAATTAGTAAAATTAAATAAAATTCTGCTCCAAGCATTTTCAATATCAGGCTTGTTAACAATGAAGCCCATTAAG
This sequence comes from Aurelia sp. 4 Dawson et al 2005, assembly GCA_964019985.1. Taxonomy (NCBI): domain Eukaryota; kingdom Metazoa; phylum Cnidaria; class Scyphozoa; order Semaeostomeae; family Ulmaridae; genus Aurelia; species Aurelia sp. 4 Dawson et al 2005. Next base: position 22,024,136 of record OZ026496.1, on the reverse strand, counting down.
AAGGCTTCTTACCTCCCGTTGCAAACCATAATACAAGAAGCAAGTCATTTCTCACAAAATTTATAACGTGATCACAAGACTTCCCATTTTATTGGGTTTCCCACGTCATTGTCCATTATTACGCGAAATAGTTACCACAGTAAGATGAATACTCGAGGTGACTCAGAAAAAACTTCGTGGGCTAGATGGTGACTGGCGCTCTGAAATGAAAGTTATTGACTAATGCTTTGTTGCAATGGTTAGCTGAGAGAGACCGCATGCTTTGTTTGTGCATCTTCCCCTCCACCGAAAACGGAGCGCGGAAATGAAATGAAACGAAACTTAGTGTACCCCAGCCCCAAGCCAAGAGGGGAACAAGGCAAGACCCGAAGCCAAATGGGGTCGAAGCTAAATTTGAAATGATAAAAGGCAACCCCTATAAGCGATGGCAATAAAACATGAAAAACCTTGCAATATCTGCATAGCAAACCAGTATCGATTGAGAAAATTACAGTCACTACATTCATGAAAACTAAATTTCTTATCAAATGTGTGGCTACACTCCTCGTGCTAGGCCAATGTATAAGTTACATTGCTGCAAAATTGCTTACAAAATGGCCTGCTAGAGCATAATAGCTGAAACAGAAACGGCTCGAAGGCACATAAACATATACACAAGCACACAAGCAGGCCAATAGGTCATATCGATATGGAAAACTTTGCAATTTACAAAATACGTACAACTCATCAGAGCAATGTTGTGGTTGCTTCATTCGGTAGCCACTTTCAATGAGCTTGCAAACCTCGCTTGATTTGTGATCCGGGTACGGAATGTCACCTGTGGTATGAAAAAATACCTTAGATTCAGTAAGTCAATTGATTTATCAATTAATTGACTGGAGAAATGGTGAGAAGCATGGGAGAAAACATCGGCAAACATTTAGTCAAGTACGATACAAAGGAGAGAAACCCATATTCCAAAAAAAACGTGGAAGAAAAACACGATGACAGGAGGAAGAATGTGATACTAAGGAGGAACAAATTATCTATCAACCTTGTGACTGACGGATCGATAACCAAGCTACAATCCTCGCCAAAACCCTTGACACAAGACGGAAAAATGTAGATCTGAAGAGCAAATGCCCCCCTTTGCCCCCCAAGTCAATGTTGTTGATATCTGTAACGTAGACAAAATCATGCAGCAAGTGTCCTGAGTCGAGACAATCAACATTGACTTGGGGGGAAGGGGGGCTTGCAAAAATATTTCAGCTGAATTAGAAGGAGCTGTGATTTTTTCGAAAAATGGCGAAAATCTTATTTTGTGTCAAGAGGTTTTGGCGAGGATTGTAGCTCAAATCAGTTTGATAGCTCAAAAAGCAGTTTCACTGATTTGCCGATTGCATGATAAAATTTTCCCCGTTTGAACAGCGACCATAGTCTCGCTCTGAACGATGTAAACAGCAATATGCTAAAGTGCGGTCCACAAGATAGCTGAAAGAATACATCAATAGTCTTGTGCAGCAGACTTATTCATCGAACATGAAGCAAAACCGTGCTTTTTACGGATCAAACAGACAAATATGGTTTTTCTTGGGTCCCTTTATTGATTTTAAGCTCCGTACTGTTAACGTTCAGTTAGAAAGTAGAATTTTTGTGGATTTTGAGGTGTAACTTTAACGTTATTATTGATAAACCGTTTTAAATATTGTTTTGAGCATTTCAGGTATGCAGTTTTTCCGGAAAGTAATTATAGAAAATCAATCCCGTGCAGATGCAGAAATAAAACAAATACTCGTATCTAAGCTGGGCATTGCATAATGGATTCCTCCTATAATATAGCACGTACTTTTACTAAAATAGCAACTCAAATCGGGAAATTTTTTGGGACACCCGGTTTGTTAACTCCCAATTGCATGTTTTCATTAGAGAAAGAGCACTCTTCAGTTACAATGAATACTTAAATGGAATAACAAATCTCACCAGCTAAGGGCCAGAACAAATAAATGAGCGTCCTCGATTGGATGAGTTTCCATCTATCTAAGTCTACATCCAGACCTCTGTAGTAGACCTCTCTAGTTCTAGTTGATTTGAAATGAGCTTATTGGAAAATATTTATTCATTAGTTCAGATCTTTAATGGAATTGATTTTAGTCCTTTCTGAATATTGTGTAAAACTAGGCGTGACAAGCATCGCGTTTCGCATTACAGTGAAAAGTAAAAACTCTTCATCACTATATACGCATGTAGAAGCTAACGTTTGTTATTTTTGATGAACTTGGTTTCCCTATATAAGAATGTCCCTTGTAAATTCAAACTGAAGGGCTACCATCGGCAACAAAATGTGAGATGAGTGCTGTCTCTCAAGGGAGTGCCTCCTTCAATGAGTACCCACTTCAAAGAGCAAATGAATTTAATGCACAGGGCACACATGATCATATTTATGGTAAGCAAAGTTTAGGGTTCACTTACCTACAGTAATTATTTCATAAAGGACTATGCCAAATGACCACCTGAAAGAAGTAAATCAAATTCAAAACTATGCAACAAAAATCAAGTTTGTTTACAATCGATCTTGTGCCTCACGCTTTGATTATTCAGCCTTTATTCATTCAGCCTCTTCGATTAGAAAATTCACAGTAATTGACAAATAAAACCGATGAAGTTCTGTTCATTTACACATAAATCCAACTGGTTCAGTTACACAAATAACTCCTGGAAGAAATGGTCAGACCCAAGGACCAAAGTTTTGCCAGCGCAAGAATGAAATTTGGTTAATTTCATACATCGATAATTAATTTAAATTTCGAAAACTTGCAGCCCAATGTCGAAAACCCGGTTATGAAAGTATTCATCACCAAGGAAACAGTCTTTACTGCTCAAATACCCGAGCACACAACTTATGACCAATAGAATTGACTTGATATTTTCAGCCCATTTTCATGCTTTCGCTGAAAAACGATTGTTCCCAAGTCATTTTTCAGGAATGAAATAGTCTCTTGTTAAAATTTGGGAAATGCTTGATCTCCACATATGAGTTGCCACTCAACGTTAATCAATCATCGCACAAAAACGTTTGTCCCTGAATCAATTTCACAGTCCTCGCCAAAACCCTTGACACAAAAAGGAAAAATGTAGATCTGAAGAGTAAATGCCCCCTCCCCCCTTTGCCCCCCTAGTCAATGTTGTTAATTTCTGTAACGTAGACAAAATCATGCAGCAAGTGTCCTCAGTCGAGACAATCAACATTGATTTGGGGGAGGAAAGGAGGGTTTACAACAATATTTCAACTGAATTAGAAGGAGCTGTGATTTTTTCGAAAAATGCCGAAAATCTTATTTTGTGTCAAGAGGTTTAGGCGAGGATTGTAGTCTCAAACTGGTCCAAAACTTGTCCCTGATTTGCAAGTTTATTTAACTATGATAGAAGAGATCGCAACATTTGAGCCATCAACCTTCAGTATAGCAAAGACTGATTTGCGAAGGAAAAAAGAGGTACAATGATATCTCAACAAAATTTTTCGTTTAGTAACAATATTAACAATGATGATTGAACGAATGGCTAAATAGGATAGGATTTCAAAACCTTCGCTATGGTGTAATAGTTCGGTATAAAATAACTATTTAACGATAAGACTTAACAAGTTTCAAATTAATTGCGGAATTCCCATTTCCCACTATAAAAATTCATACATTTTGGCATCCTTTATCTTTCATTAAAGACAGTATCAGCAATCATCTCGAAGAACTTTCCATGATGATGGTTGCTACGTGCATATTCTACATGCTTATCGTTTATCATTATACTACTCTCAAGTACCGAGTGAACGGGGGGAGGTGAGAATATTCGGGGGGTTGTAAATGGGTCGATAACACGAACAACACGCTTACTTTGGTGTAAACACGAACAACAAAATTTGGAATTGAGTCATCATCCTTCAGAGGAAGCCTCCTTTGGAACACCCTTTGTGACCAGATAAAAGCACTTCCAAATGTTGCAGCTTTCAAAAGAACAATCAAGCACTGGCTTGGCGATAAGTGTAATTGCCGGATTTGTAAATAGCCAGAATTGCAAATTTGTATATTTTCTGTTAAAAGCTGTATTTATTGTAAATAGTTGGTTTAAATTAGTAATTATATTACTATTGTAAATAGACCAACTTTAAATAAGATTATCATTCATTCATTCATTCATTCATTCATTCATTCATTCATTCATTCATTCATTCATTCATTCATTCATTCATTCGATATAACAATAATCGGGGGTTGAAACAATGGGGGTGTTAGGAGAACTCGAAAATATTCGTTTTCTTAGGTATCTTTTATATATTTATATGGACGGTGATGTTACTGACACATTTACTTATGAACTCTGGTTCTGTTGAAAGTACTTCTTGAGACTTTGTCTTGCGCTTACTCAGAAATTATGCTTACTATCATTTAAGTTTTCTAAAAATTGATAAAAGGAGAGGGGGTTGGAATAAAAGTTAGGGGTTGGAAAATTTTTAAAATTGATAAGCGGGGGGAAAATTATTCAGTCGAGAGTAAGAGAAATCCTCAATTAGATATCTATTGTATGTCTGCCAGTAAAAAGGCGATACATATAGAGGATCCTCCAAACAAGGAACGTATGCAAGTTAAATGAATGAGAAGTGGTTCAGACAAACAGAAAGTCTTCAAAAGGCAAGTGTCTTCTTTGATGAACAATAATATTCATTGCCTTGCATTTTGGCATATGTGTGACAAAGGGCTTTATCGATTAGTCATGTACCAGCAATCAAGTGGGTCATCGCTTATGATACAAATATAAACCTGCGCAGAGACCAATGCGGAAGGCTAGTGTTACCTGACCTTGTGAATCCATGGCGGTGCTTGACAGTTTGCCATTCAATAATCAAGGCACATTAGAAGTTTGTATTTTGGTGGGAATATTACAAAATTAACGTTCCCGGGATATGCCAAAGTTTTATGTTTTCATTCCATGCAAGTCTTTTCCACATTGCAGACAATTCAACGTATCGGTTTGCAAAAATGACAAATTACAACAGAGCGGAAACTGCGCACGAAAAATGTGCAAAATTCATAATATGAGCAACCCTAGCTCCCGCCAAGATATCCTGAAATGAGGCTAAACTTAATATTTCCTTCTTCAACCTAGATCTACTTGATGAATGAGAAAGCTGATACAACCAAACACTTTATCATGACATCATCCCACGCTCTTCTTTACTCCTTCTTTAGCGAATCATCAATTCAAATCTGTTTAGGGGATATCAAAACAAGCAATAAAATTTCACACTTACACGTCACTTTTGAAAGTTGAGATTCCATGAAACAGCGATTCATATGCCATCCATTTGATAGGTAGCTTTGCCTGCGACAATAAGTTTATCAAGGCTATCATTACATGCTGCTTTGATTCTCAAAGAAAAATTTCTTGGCTTGACATAGAAGAAGATACACTAAGCTCTCTGGAGACCTCATAAAAGACAGAAGGACAGCCCCTTTTCTTCACATCTACTATCATTCCTCGTGAGTAGCACCCGTACAATGCTTAGAACTTAAAGGCATATTACCTGCCTTTCTCTCTTATACGTCCCTTCTAAGTCAGTGATGTCCCTTGCAAGTCCTAGATCTGATATTTTGCAAATGAATTTCCCTCCAGAAGTGCCAACGAGGATGTTTCTGCAAGCCAAATCACGATGGACAACCTGTTCAAAATAAAATAATTTGCTTATTCATTCTTTGCCATGTGCTACTGATTTATTGCAATAATATTGATTTACTCGTCTTTAAGTCAAATAGATACGATTAAAATAGGGGAGACATATCTTATCATTTTAGTATGCTATTTGTAAGCAAATCACTGCAGCTGAGACAGAAATTTCGAAAATAGGTTTAGATTAACAGCTGGGTAGATATTAAGTCTGGAGAAGTAAAAATTGTTGATTGATAGCGGACAGTTGACTTGTAAGGGGGATTTGGGCTATCGGAACAATAGAAGTCCAGGATTGCACTTTCATACCCTTTGTGATTCTAAGTGGCACATTCCATTGACAGTCATCAACGCAAATTCTAGCAACTGAGCAGGACTGAGTGAAGATGAATGCAAAGTGAAATTTAACGATCCATCATAGCCTCTAGATTTCCTTAGAAGGTTCAGTAAGCAGCCATGACGCAAGAATTCCAGAATAATGCATTGTGGGCCTAGAATGAATGAAAGTTAGACCTATAGCAACTTGGGCAACCTTCTTAAAGTATTACTATGCTACAGTTAAAGTTGTGTAAATCGGATACCGAGGATTTTCCAAAAACAGATTTATGACTTAGTCATATATTTGCAACGTCTATTTCAATCAAAGCTGAAATTACTGTTTGCTTTAAATGTTCCTGTATGGAACAGCAAGCCTGGCATAAAGTAAGCAGCAAGCCTGGCATAAGCCTGGCATAAAGTAAGCAGCAAGCCTGGCATAAAGTAAGCAGCAAGCCTGGCATAAAGTAAGCAGCAAGCCTGGCATAAAGTAAGCAGCAAGCCTGGCATAAAGTAAGCAGCAAGCCTGGCATAAAGTAAGCAGCAAGCCTGGCATAAAGTAAACAGCAAGCCTGGCATAAAGTAAGCAGCAAGCCTGGCATAAGGTAAGCAGCAAGCCTGGCATAAAGTAAACAGCAAGCCTGGCATAAAGTAAACAGCAAGCCTGGCATAAAGTAAACAGCAAGCCTGGCATAAAGTAAACAGCAAGCCTGGCATAAAGTAAGCACAATCTGCACATAAATGGAATCGACATAGTTAAAAGCGGGTCCAAGCAAAGACTAAAATGTAATCCATTGACAGCTTTGAAAAGTGTTGTTTCATTGTGTAGCTAAGAGAACGATGAGCGTGTAGTTTCGTTATCTTATTTATGGCAGTTATAGGTAATGGTATAATCATTGGTGACAGGATATAGTAACAACATGTCTCTCGTAATCATATTCACATTCCTTTTATCTATTTAGTTCTGGTATTGTTGGGGATACGTACGAGCTCAAGTTGACGAAGCAGTGGACATCACCTCGAGGACTATGAAGCATGCGTAGTGTGTGAAATTTTGTCGGTTTGATTACGTAATGTCACCATTTTCATCACGAAGTTTTAGTCATTTGAAAGGCAAAACCGGCAGTAAGAGGTTCGCAGGACAACACATCCGTCACAGAACAATCAATTTTCGATTAGGGAACAATAATAACTGTGTCCAAACCCAACACGATGTCGTTTCATGGAAGCTTGGCAAAGAAATGAATTTATCTGATAAGTGAATGGTATTTATAGTCCAACCCAGCATAGTTTGGGTTTTTGTGTCTAGTCGCATTTGGTTCGTGAAATTTTGTCAATACAGTAAATCCAGATATAAAAACTGGGCTTTCGACAGCAATGCTCAGAACGCTGATATTTTGCTTAGACCAATTTGTCCATGTGAGATCAATCGCTTAACATTTACTTCTGTAACAAGCTTCCAGAACGATCGGTCATGAAATCTTGCGGGCAAATATCAAACACAACTGCAGTCAAGAATTGATAAGACATAAGCAAAGTTTCCCGTAAATCAAGCTGCGAATCTTCCCTTCTGCTCGCTGTCACTGCAGCGATCTCAAAACGGCTGCAGATATTTGAATGATCAAGTGATGTCTACAGTGCATGCGTTCATAGTCCTCGCGCTGATTGGCTGTCAAGTTGACCCTAAAACAAAGCGATGAAACAAAAGGTGAAGTACCATTTATCCCCAACGAGGAAGTTGTCATTTGTAATCGTTTTAATATTTCTGTTTCCCTTATAAAGGAAAACTAATTTATATTGTTAAGTGCCATTCATAGCGAAAACTTGATCGCGTTGTGTCTCTTTTACCTATGATTGGCACAGCTGATGTGTAGTATTTGTTGTTTTGGATTGATGGAAAAAGGTTCTTCACCTTTTATGATGACAAACAAAGGTCAACAGCAATATCTGGTCAAATCTGAGTTTAATTGCAACAATTAAGTAGATTCTTTTTTGAAAGAAGAAATGATACCAAGTAATTCATTCGATTGAAAACTTGAAACTGGAAGGTACTTTGACATTTCTGCAACAAAATTTCAGAGGAGGGTGGTCTTAATCCTTGCTAACAAACAAGGGCAGATATTTTAATACAATAACATCAGTTGCCTTGGTTCACATCTAAATTTAACCCTAGTAGTACTGGGGGCGTTTCTCGCCCCTACCACACTTTTCTACATTGCACTTAAATGGTCTGTAATTTAACCACCAAACTTTGTAAATTTTAGTCAAATTTAAATACATTTCATATCTCCTGACATCAACAAAATCCAATATCCATGATGTCATTAACATTTATGACGTCATTGCTCTAATAAATAAATTTAAGATATGAAAAATTGTTGTCTCTTTTTCTTCAACTTATTCATTTGAATACTTCTGAGTCTATATTTATTCGATAATATGAAAAGACTTTGAAATAACTGCAAAGAAAATCAGCACATGGTACAAAACGCTAATTGAAAGCTAATTGTGCTAAAAATAGAAACTAAAAACATCTCAAAAGTATGTATTTTAAATTTGCAACATGTTTCCTGCATTTTGAGACACATGCGGAGAAAATTGGATGAGAGGTAAATTAAACAGAATTTTTCTTGTTAAGAAGGTAAAACATTTTCAACTTCCCTTTGTTTCTTGGTTGCCTAGCAACGAAACACGTGACTAATTAATTGTCTTTGTTATATTTCAATAGCTAATCGTCTAAAGAACGATGGGGTTAAGTCTAATTGCTATATCTCTTGTAGTTTCGGAGAAAAAGGGGGGGGGCGAACAACGCTCCCCGGTACACAGTAAGTAAAAAATCGCCCCGTACTAATAGGGTTAACACTTCTAAACAGTTCTTAGATTTCTGGAAAAATAGCAGCCTAATAGGGTTAAAGCGATTAGCGAAGGCAGAAAAAAGAAATTCCCTTAACCGGTAATTCCAAACAAACACGGCCGCAAAAGTTGCCCGATACCAGTAGTGCAAACTCTCACTTGGTCTGGGAAGGGAGGTTTTACGAGAAGTTATGATCTTAAGACTAAAGAGGAAGGGGTAGATCTAAAGTTCTGTCTCGCGGATTTTGCTTACGTGATTCAGAAGCCGAGAAGAAAGCATTGCAATTTTTATTGCTCAAATGTAAACAGTTACTCCTCAACTCCTACTGAGTCAAATAGACAAAATCCGCCAGACAGATCTATGGATTTATCTTTCTTCTTTCGTTATAAGCACTTAACTTCACTTAAAAACGTCCATTCGCTCACACCAAGCAAGAGATTTCCATACTGGTTGAGGGCATCTTTGCGGCTGTGTTTGCTTTGAATTACTGGTTGAGAGGATTTTTTGCCTGCATTCGCTAATTGCTTTGAACTGACATGTGAATCAAGGCAACTGATGCTATTGTATTACAAATTCTGCCATTGTTTAGCTAACATATACCAATGTCATGCCAAGGAGTTACCGTCTTGTTTAAGACTGAGAGATCAAACTGCTTTGATTTTAAAGCCTCAACTCTACCTTCACCTTCAGTTTAAGCATCGTCTCTATGTTGTACGGTCAAAGAATCATGTGCTATTGTGCATAACTTTGAAGATGTTCTTACTGTTAATTATTTGTTATTTTTTGTTATAACAGATTACCTTTGAATAATGTGAGAGCGACAAAGGTAGCACTGTTCCTCATCAAGCACAGGAAGATTTAATTGGATGAGGTCAATATTAAGAAATCAAAGAAATAAGTCCTAGAAATAGATACATCCTGTGGGAAGCACAACTTTGTCAGGGTAGAGACTGCAAATTACTAAGTCAGGGTAGAGACCACGAATCGTAAGATGAGCTTAATGATGAAAAATATTCCAAATATGAACAAATAACAAGAACAAGATAAAGGGCCTTCTTAGTTTACTTTGGTTTAGCGTTAGGAAGTCTTACCCAAAGTCATTGGACTCATGAACACGGTAATTATGAAGATCAGAGACACGTTGTTTCCTTTTTCGGTTCATTATCCAATCAATCTCGTGTGACTCAAGTATCAATGATAAATCAGAAATAATCTTCAAGCCAAACAGTTTTTCAAGCGTATCACTCAAGTATCAACAATAGATCAAAATAACCTTTCACTGTACAGCAGCCAAGCAATCTGACGACATTTGGATGTGCTTTGACTACTTTCATGATTTCCAACTCTGTCTTAAAATCCTCTTTGTCTTCTTTTCTTGCACAGTCTACGGAAAGAAAAGCTGGTCTTCGAGAATTGAGACAGAAAGCAGCATTAGAGCCTAGCAGCGTAGGGCTCAAATTTTTCAAATCTTTATAAAGGTGGGTGTAAAATTGTATCACATTTTTCTGTGAATTGAAGGAATTGAAAGGAACTTTGGGGGCGAAAAACATATCTGTTTTCTCCCCAACAACGTCGTTTGGACGTTTTCGTTTAGACCCCCCTACCCCCCCCCCCACAAAACGTCTATGACCTAAATATCGATATAAGCAAAGTTTGTGCATGTTATAGACCTGGATTTTGCAGTGCTTAGTGTGGAGACTAACCCTGCGCTCATATCAAATTTCATTGCTAAGAACAATTCTAACAACAGCAAAATAAAATGCAAAGAGTGAGAAATACACTTACTCGCAACCATTCTGTACTTTAAATTTCTACACATCAAAGAATAACAGCATCCTAAAGAACCTAATTTGAGGGATGTTCCCTGCATACTATTGACGGGAAGTCCTTTTTACATAATTGTGAAAGTCATAAATGTCGACGTTGCCGTACCTTAGCCACCAGGATAAGGATTCAGCTGATATCGTACTATTGCTGAGTTCAATTACAAGTTGATTTCGTATCATTGTTGAGTTGAATTTAAAAAGATCTTTATGTTATGGTCTGAGTGTCTTTTTTGTAGGCCAACTTTTAAAATGAAAGAGTTTAAGATCCGAGCATATTAGAAGGCTTATTTTGACAATGAGAGACATTCAACAAAAACAACGTTCAGAATTTACAGGTTGTGATTTTTTTTATCAGACCTTTTTTTCGATATAACGTCTCGATTTGAAAATGTCTTGAGTGAAAACCATCCCCCCCCCAAAAAAACGTCCAAACGACGTTGTTGGGGAGAAAATCTATATGTTTGCGGCCCCTTGGATAATTTGCGGTAAATCTTTCGAGACAATTTTTTGAAATCTCGATTCTTTTCAAAATGGAAGCATCTTTGCAATTTTTGTAAAAATTCATCGTCGCAAATCTTAAACTACCTGAGAAAAGCTGATACAATCTTCAAGAAAACAATAGCAACATGAGGTACATTTCTTAGAGCTACATGAAGTTTTGTATAATCTCCAGTTTGGTTTTCGTGCTTCTCACTCGATAGATCATGCTTTGATTAGTTTAACTGAATCAATTAAGAATACCTTGGATAACAAGAAGTTTGGCTGTGGCATTTTCATTGACTTACAAAAAGCATTTGATACAGTCAATCACAAAATCCTCCTCAGCAAGCTTGAACATTATGGTATTCGTGGTACAGCTTTGGCATGGTTCAGTTCCTACCTTTGCAATAGAAGCCAATATGTATGTATCTGTCAATGGCCACAACTCTAACTGCCTCAATATTACTTGTGGAGTACCACAGGGATCTGTCCTTGGCCCACTTCTATTCCTCATATATATCAATGATCTTCCTAACTCATCAACTAAACTAACTTTTTATCTTTTTGCTGATGATACTAACATCTACTGTGAATCAGACTGTTTATATAAATTACAAAAGGTAGTTAACAAGGAACTTAAACTTGTAAAAAAGTGGCTTGATGCTAACAAACTTGCCCTAAATGTAGAAAAAACTAACTTTATAATTTTTCATTCTCTAAAGAATTTGTTGCATGAAACTGTTAACATTAAAATTGGAAAGAAGCATGTCAAGCAGGTTAAATATGTTAAATTTCTTGGTCTTCTGCTGGATGAAAACCTGGCCTGGAAATATCACTTGAATGAACTCTCTAAAAAGCTAGCAAGAACATCTGGTGTGTTCTTCAAAATTAGGCATCTTCTCCCTTCTAGTGTTTTAGTCTGCCTGTACCATTCCTTATTTGGCTCATTTATTCAGTATGGGATTGTTGTGTGGGGTCTAACCTATGACATCCACACTAAGCCTATCTATATCTTACAAAAGAAAGTTGTCAGAGCTATTACTTTCAATAACTTTGCTGCTCCTTCTACCCCAATCTTTTCAGAGTTGAACATTCTTAAGTTATATGATTTATTTTATTTAAAGCTCCTTTCTTTTGTGTATAAATGTGTTAACAAAGCTTCTCCCTCATATTTTCATGATTATTTTACTTTGTTGTCTTCTGTTCATCAATATGATACCAGGCAGGCACGTATGGGTGGCATTTTCTTAAATCGTAGAAATACGTTGCAATATGGAATAAGATCTGTCAGATACACAGGTGCGGAATCCTGGAATGAACTTCCTGTCATCATCAAGCAATGCCCCTCAAAGTTACGCTTTCGCTAGCAATTGAAAGTCCATTTGTTCTCAACAAAATACTAAATATTTGTATTTGATTTCATAATTCTGGTTGCACTTTTCAGTCCAGACTGTAAATCTCACAATTCTCTAAAGCATACTGACCTTGGAGTCGTTTTGGTGGCCTCCTGCTTTTGGGGCCTGCTCTGGGTATAGAACCCTTCCTTGGCGTAAGCTGTGGATGGGTTTTTTGCCTGGAGAGGGCTCCGTGGGCCTGGGGTCACTGCGATCACTCTGGGTCTCTTGGACATAACGCAAGTTTTGGAATCATTTGATATACTGAAATATGGATTTTTTAACATAGGGGGTGCTCTCTCCTCGATTAGTTTATCTACTGAGAGAGATCCTCATTTAAGGAATTCCCCACATACAGGTTTCATATGTTCTCTCCCTTAGATTAATTTTAGGTATTTTGTATCGTTTTTTTTGTTTTATATATGTATTCTTGTATTTAATGTATTTTATGTTGAAACTTGTACGTTGAGAATTTTAAAATGAAAACTGAAACTGACACTGATAGCTTATAAAGGTCTAGAATACGGAGGAAAGCAGAAGTCTGTAGCTGTTCTGGTTAAGAATTTAGAAAATTGACTGCATCACAGCCTAAAAAATTGATCAACGCTGCCATTTTGAAAATAATTAAGATATCAAAAATTGACACGGCAGATTTACAGCAAATTACCTGAAGTTCATTTAAAGCATTTTAAATCAAAGAAAATGCAATAGAATTTTACACCCACCCTTTCAAGGATTTGAGCACTGTGCTGAGCCTACCTTGCGGTGGCATGTTTAAATACCGGACACCTAAGACACTAAGACCGTTAAGTACGATAGATGAAAAGGGCACCACACACAAACAATAGACCAATGTCATCAAGTGATAAACAAGAGGTCGCGTATCTTATACTTCCTATCTTCTATCCACGGGGGGAGGGGGTGTAAACTGTGAATCTTTCCAGAAGCAATATAAACCAGAAGCAGCTCCAGATTGTCTTCAGAAAATACACATATGAATTTGGCACTGTACATCGATCTTAAGACAAACTCTCATATGACACTAAATCCCAAAACTAACGTGATTCTATGGGCTTCTCCAAAGCCTTAGCATGCCAACCTCAGTGACACCTAAAATGTGGGCAACAAGAGCTTTCGCAGGCCTCTTGCGCCCATAACCAATTCGTCCGACGTTAGCCTTTCTAATCCATTGCTGTTCTCTAAATCTAACGATGCAGGCAGTATTTATACAGAAAAGCTACTCTAAAACATAACAAATAAACATGACAATGCATTTCTAGAATTAACGAAATGTTGCAAGAAATAACGCAATGTTTCTAAATTTGGGAGAGGGGTAATCGTGACTTTGCAAATAAAACAGCTTAGGTAGGGCAAATCTCTAATCCTCGTAAACAAAAGAAACAAAGGTCGGGGGAATGCATGCGGTAATTCTAATGCCTTTCTGACGCAACAGGGGATTCCTTTTGGTACAAATAGGCATACGTAATAGACGACTTTCAGCAGATTACAAAAAGTGACGCAAACGGGCCTAAGCAAATTCTTCAAACAAGGGCCTAAATCTAAACCTATAGTTTCTTATAAGGGAAATCCTTGTGTCCAAAATTAGCCGTATTACATACCTCCCCATCGAGGAAAAGGAATCGTCCTCGATTCTACATGGACTATTAAACAAAGAAAGCCTAAAACAAATCTGCTAACTACATATCTACAAAATAAAATTAACGAATGTTCAGTCTCTCACATTGATTGTCCGTGGTCTTCTTCATAAACGATGCAACAAATGAATTTCCGTTGAGTGTTCAGGGTGTTCGAGCTCTTTAATCTTACAGACAAGTGTTCGTCGCCTTCCTCGTTCGAAATTCATGCTCTCTAGCAAGTTCCAATAAAACATAATGCGAGTTAAGGGTGTTCGTTTCTCTTCAGGTTACACCAGAGCATACGTCGCCTTTAGCAATATGTTTCTTGGACGTCAATGTCCGAGCTTAAAAAATGTCGACTTTTCCATGTCAAAAATAAACCATGTTACCTAATTACGTTCTTTCGTTGTTCTAGCCAAATTCGCTGCTTTCTTTGATCTTACACGTTGGGTTCGGGGTCTGTTTCCAGCACCTTCTTTAATCCCGCTAATCCTGTCACCAAATGTAAACTGTGAATCTTTCCAGAAGCAATATAAACCAGAAGCAGCTCCAGATTGTCTTCAGAAAATACACATATGAATTTGGCACTGTACATCGATCTTAAGACAAACTCTCATATGACACTAAATCCCAAAACTAACGTGATTCTATGGGCTTCTCCAAAGCCTTAGCATGCCAACCTCAGTGACACCTAAAATGTGGGCAACAAGAGCTTTCGCAGGCCTCTTGCGCCCATAACCAATTCGTCCGACGTTAGCCTTTCTAATCCATTGCTGTTCTCTAAATCTAACGATGCAGGCAGTATTTATACAGAAAAGCTACTCTAAAACATAACAAATAAACATGACAATGCATTTCTAGAATTAACGAAATGTTGCAAGAAATAACGCAATGTTTCTAAATTTGGGAGAGGGGTAATCGTGACTTTGCAAATAAAACAGCTTAGGTAGGGCAAATCTCTAATCCTCGTAAACAAAAGAAACAAAGGTCGGGGGAATGCATGCGGTAATTCTAATGCCTTTCTGACGCAACAGGGGATTCCTTTTGGTACAAATAGGCATACGTAATAGACGACTTTCAGCAGATTACAAAAAGTGACGCAAACGGGCCTAAGCAAATTCTTCAAACAAGGGCCTAAATCTAAACCTATAGTTTCTTATAAGGGAAATCCTTGTGTCCAAAATTAGCCGTATTACAGGGGGTTCTCGGCTAAATTTCGGGTAGGGGTGTGCCGCCCACAGTTTCAAAATGGGACCGTTGGCTAGACCAATTTTTGTCAAAATGATACCCTTGGCTAGACTAATTTCTCAATCAAAAGTGCCCTGAATTGGCGTTTTCTAGACCAAACTTGCCAAATTTTACCCATTCTCAGGACAAATTTTTTTTCTAAATTAGATTTTCTTGCAGAAATTACTAAATTTTTACAGTGCTTTGACCAAAATTGCCACTAAGCATACCCTTGCCTAGACTAAATTCGACTAGAATTGCCAAAAAGTATACCCTTGGCTAGACTAGAAGTCCGAAGTATACCCTAGTGGGCGGCACATCCCCAGGTACCCTTACTATGGAAGAGCCCCCCCCCCGTGCTTCTATCCCATAGACTTCCGCTCCTTTAAAGCAATGCCAAGAATCAAATAGAAAGCTCGCAATATAGTTAAAGGGAATCGACAGGGAATCGAAGGGAATCGAAAAGCTGGCCCGGGTGGCTTCATTGTGGAGCCAAGGAAACAATGAATGCGTAGGCGTTTTCTATAGCCTATTTATAGCGACTGCGAGATATATCTATGTCTATTCCCTTTAACCCTATATCAGGCCTAGGGTATTTGAGGCTCTGGGAAGCATAGGTGGGGGGGGGCTGAATCAGCCCTCCTAATTTATTTCTGTTCTGGACAACCTGGAGCTTTGAAACTTTGCATGTGTATAGAACATCATATGGTGAACCAAAATATGTAATCTTTTCTAAGGTATGTCAAGTGATCTTTCCATGACGTTACATTGTTCAATTTTCAAAGTCAATAGGGCTCAGTACTAGAAATTTTCAATCGTTGATAGTGAGAACACGAACAGCATTAAGGGCATCAGTCCAAATTTATTGTATTTTATGTCTAGATACCTTTGCTCTATGGAGAAAAACTAACAAAAAGTTATGACGTCATCACACAGGAATGCAAAGAATGTGGGCTTAAGTAGTGCCAAAATCCCAATAACCATATGCTCAATTTAGTAAATAGCACATTTGTAGGATAGAGCATCAAGAGTAGTATTTATTCCTATCTTTAATCATTTTATCACATTAGCTGTAGATTTTATTGGTAATTATTCAAAATTTTACCCATACACCTCTCAAAAACTGATTGCGTATAACGACTAAAAGTCAGAAATTCTCAGCGTTGTAAGTGCACTTGGTAATAATTTAGGCGAAAAACCGCCAGGACGAGCTGATTCAGCCCACATAGGCTCGATAGGGTTAACACATCGATTGCTTAGGGTTGTCAAAGAGGGAAATTTGAAATGATCTTAAGACCATGTAAACTTGACCTGACCGTAAAAAGTCACAGAAAGCTATATATATATATATTGGGCAATATAAAGTGAACAATCATAAAGACGAAGAGGGGCAACATCTTCAGAAAGCAGGCATCGAGTTGATCTTTTGCGCTATTATTTTCTTTTCAGTCATCTGCTAACTAGTTTCGGCCACAAGGCCATCATCAGAGCAACTGAAGAATTTTATAAATAAAACGGCTTTTATAGAGAAAAGTTTAATTAAGTATAGTAAATGTCCATATAAGGTTAATGTTGGGCAATATACAGTTGTCCTCAAAATTATTCATACCCTTGTTAATTTTTGTGAATTTTTATTTTCACGATAGAATGAATGGATTGATCAACTTGTCTTTCGAGTTGTGTGTGACCAGCAAGTGAAGAACAACAATAAAAGACAATTTAGAAAAAAATCATCCTTTTTATGGGTATTTTATTATGGATTATTAAAAACCACATGTTCAAAATTATTCATACCAAGCGTTTATGAAATACTCTAATAGTCAATGGCATAACCCTTGTTTTTTATAACTGCTTCAAGGCGATTCTTGTATGTGTCCACAAGTTTCCTACATGTTGTCTGAGGGATGTTGGCCCACTCTTCCTTGGCGAAAGCTTCAAGCTGGGTCAGGTTGGTTGGTTTCCTTGCCATCACTCTGCTTTTCAACTCTCGCCACAAGTTCTCGATAGGATTCAAGTCAGGACTCTGGCTTGGCCATTCAAGGACGTCAACATTATTTTCCCTGAACCATTTCTTCTCACTATCTTTGCAGTATGTTTCGGGTCATTGTCCTGCTGGAACTTCCAGTTGTTGATGAGCTGCAGTCTCTCAGCTGATTCTTTCACATTTTTCTCAAGAATACTTATGTAATCTTCCTTTTTCATAATTCCTTGGACCTTGACGAGATTCCCT